>CAWUFW010003423.1:0-1200000 GCA_963921515.1 Calotriton arnoldi | reverse complement strand
ACACTCTGTCATTTTTAGTTCTAGTGTTAGCCAAGGTCTTTTGTTTTTAGTAAAAATGTTTGTAAATCAAAATAGACTTTTCAAGAGGGACTTTCAGAAAGCCCTCCTCATCCATAGGTCTGCTCAGTTCTCTTCTTATTAATATTTTGCTTGTGCCTACCATGCTTACTACATGACCAATGGGCCAGCCCACTTCAGCCTTTGGTTCCTTTCTCTGTGAGTGACCGTATTCTGCCCTAGCACAATGTTTTCATTTGCAGTGAAAGTAGTCCTTTTCAGAGCCAGGGACTTCTCAGCCCATGTAGGGTTCTTGAAAAAAATGGATTCTACTTATTTTAACTTGTCTGAGGGCCTGGAAATTCCAAGGTCACTGATTGAGGCCCCTTGCCATAGCCTGCAGTGTGTTGCATCTCACATTGACTGCTTGAGATGGCCATGTTTTAAAGTGGGATTTTTACTCATCCGAAAATGGCCACCCTTGTGTGCGCACATGCGTGCATGCAAGTGCGTCCACATTTAAATAACTTTGTTAAATTTGACTAATGAAATCTTTCAAAAGTGTGTGTGTGCATGCATGCGCTTGGACGTCTGCCCATCGTTTTGTGTTTTTTGTACAACTTTGTTTTGTTACAAAAACATTAAAAAAACAGCCACTTCTATGGGCACACATTCATGCATACCCAAGCTCCCGTTTTTTACCGTTTAAAAAAAAAAAGTTTTATAAAAACTCTTAAAAACACTATGCCAGACCTATTGGCGTTGTCAATGCTTATTTGCATTGAAGAGCTCATTTTACAATGTGTTTCATTGTGTTATGGAGTTCCCATTTCGGTATGATATATAATACAACTGTGATAATCAGATTACTTTTATTTTGTATTTTTGTAATTCTGCTATATTGCCGATCTGTACGCAGCACATTCAGAACATGCTTTTTGAACCAAACCTGTTTGTGTTGTATAGCATGCCACTAGAGGCTTCCTGTAGATTCCGATTTTTTTTGCAGATAAAGCACTGTCTGGTTTTTCTGCTTCATTTATTACCATCAAGTTGGGCTATTTATGTCATTTGCATGCTTCCTTTCTTGAATTACAAACTATATGGTGTTGTTTGCAGGGTCAGCATAATCCCAGTGATGTCTCTAACGGTGCCAGTTCATCATCTATCTCTCATCACCTCTTATCATCTGGCATGGCGTGAGCCTTCAATCCACTTAGACAAGAAATGGAATTAAAAGCCTTAATGGGATAAGAAGAGACATTCTCTTATTCCCGTTTTCATCCTTGGAAAATCCTGTATCACTCACAAAGTGAGCTGTCTCACGGTCACCAGACCATAATTTTCCGACTGAGCTCTTGGCAGAGCTGAGAACCATGCATCGTCTTAAAATGTACGTTTAAAGAATGCAGTAAAAACATCTAGGGGTCCGGGGTATCCAGTTAAAGAGCTTTAACACGAAAAAGGGTTTGTGCAAAGTCATACATAAATAACAACACCAAAAAAGTACACATATGATGCTCTTTTAGAATATAACATTTTCAGAATTTTCCAGCAATCCATGCAGTTAGTTCAGTGCTCCAAGGAAAGCACACTCCAAAAAAGGGCATTGTGGGATCTAGTGGGAAGGAAATGTACTAATCCCTTTTGTTTGCTGCATTCGCTGCAAGCTGCGCTGTGTCTTTAAACACTCCGTGTAAAGTCCACACAGAGCTGTGAAACCATAAAGGAAACAAGCATTCACAAAGCCAATACGCCTGGCTCTGCTAACCTTTCAGCTGTGTCCTTGCTTATTTTGTGAATGTTTTTATATGGAGAAACGTGACACACGAGTGGACCAACCTCAGAGATGGGGGATGTGCCGTATCCTCCTCTAAGTAAAATAAACATTGTCTAAAAGCCAAAATATAATACTTTAATGTAAAACCACACATTGCACGAATAGTCCCCGGCATTAAAGGGGACTACTTACTGTGCAGATGTGTACATTATACAAGAACAGAAAGCCTTCACTCTTGTCAGGTAAGCCAGTGGCTAAAGTGGACTGACCCTGTGTCCCATGGTGCATGCTGTGGTGGGCTGAAGCAAAATGTGAATAACACTTCAACCAGCGGTGGCCGGCTCTGATCAGAGGTGGCGAGGCGGTGGCTGGGGTGGTGGTAAGGGAGGTGGGGGTGAGGTTAAATAAAAAAATAATTCAGCTTACCTGCTTGCCGTGTCCTTCTTGCCGCTCTTCCTGGTCACGTCTCTCCTCCTCCCGCCGACAGGAACAGGAAGCAGCCTGGTAGTACCCAGGCTCCCCTGAGCCAATCACAACGCTGCAATGCAGCATTGTCATTGGTCTGAGTGTCGTGGCTTGGCGCTCAGGTGGGGCATGGGCATGTTCTCCTCCCAGGCTGTAATGCAGTCTGGGTGGAGAAGAGGGAAAGTGCACATGACTGTTATGGTCGGCCCGAGAGGTCATGTGCACTTAGGAGTGGGGGCAAACCACTCCTCATCTGCTCTGTCAGCCCCGCCCGCCCGCCTCGCCTCGCAAAGCTTAGCTGCCACGCATGAAAAAGGAAAAAATAAAATGATAACTGAGTTATTATCATTTTATTTTATCTTATACTGCTGAAAAAAAACTGTGGGGCGACGCTCCTCCGCCTTAGCGGAGGACCCGCCACTGACTTCAACAAACCAATAGATGAAAAGAGCAGAATGAAAGTCCCTGTAAATAGGTGTGTATGTATATGGTATATTTATAAAAACAAATGGTCTGAGTTAAAGCCAAACCTAGAAAAGAAAATTGTGCTGAACTGTTACAAAGTGGGTTATGCACCTGCACCAGCCTTGACTTCAGTCTCATCTTACAACACCATCATGAATCATAGCACACTCCATCATGCTGCTTTTAGCCAGTCTAGACCTATCCTTAGTCATCATTTTTCATCATTCAGCAGAGAGCTTGTCTGTGAGATCTCATACTAATCTCCAACTCCATGCTCTGGCTCTCCCTCTCCCACCTGCCTCTCTGTCTGCCTATCTACCTCTTCTGATCTTCCTGTGCTTGCTTTTGTTTCCATTCACTGCTTCTAACATTCTCGTCTGCAGATCTATCCACATTTATTGCCCTTGGCTCTAAACCCTTAGTTCCTCCCTGCCTCTTTTACATCTGGAATAAGCGATGTTACATCGCATGCGATACATCGCATGCCATTACAACGCGGTCGTTACAATGACCGCGTTGTTACATCGCATACCATTACAATACAAGTCGTTACAACGACTTGCTGTAGGGGGCGCTGGATGTTGAAATAGTATAATTTACTATTCCAACTCCAGACTGTGCAACAGAAGAGAAGGTGTTGGATTTTAAATCCAACACCTTCTGCCCCCTACAGCAAGTCGTTGTAACGACTTGCATTGTAATGGTTTGCGATGTAACAACGCGGTTGTTGTAACAACCGCGTTGTAATGGCATGCGATGTAAAGGATGTCTCCCTTCTATCTGCCGATCCACTCTTGAGTATAGGCCTCTGCTATTGTAATTGACTTTGTGTGGCCCGCCATCTCTGTGTTTACTTTCTTGTGCCTGCTGCTTGGGTACTAGTTTGTGTTTTGCTTCTTCAATCCCTGCAGCATGGCCTGACATGGGATTGCAGTAACCAGTTCCAGTTTTTAGGTCTGGAGTTAGCCAAGAACCTTTTATTTTACTAAAATTTCGCATATAATAAACTTCTAGGGCTTTCATCCATTAGTCTGTTATTGTGTCATTCATAGCTTTCTTTTGCCCACTACAGCATACAGTATGTGGCAGTGGGCCAGCCCGCTTAAGCAATTAGCTAACTTCATTGAGTGATGGCATTCTACTCTTTCACTTGGAGCACACATAGTTCCACTCAGTGGCAGGAACTACACTACTGTGTCAATGTGTGTTTTTTTAGACCAAAAAATATTTTGCTTTTAGTCAGAGTTTATTATTTATTAGTGGGAGGACCCACTGATCCTTTAACAATCAGGTTTTTACAAATAATATGTCAAAAGAAAAGTCTGGCAGCCCACACCAGACCTATAGACTTTGCCAATGTTTGTTTTTCCTGTCATAGAAATAATTAAAATCAGACACTCACATTTTTGTAGAATCCATGATTCAGAAAATGGATGCCAGAACTGTCATTAAGAAAATTAACTACTGGGAAATCTGTGCAAAGCACTCTTGCATTCACATTTCACTAATGCGGCCAATTCCTTCAGAAAAAATGTTGGGTTCAGGCATTGGTCCAACATCTTTTCCACTCACCATGTGACAAAGACTGAATGGCTTGGTAGTGCTTAAGCTTAGCAATTGGGTCAACTTGTAATCAGTCTGCATGCTTGCTGTTGTATCATTGAATAATTATAGGCTAGAGCTGCAGAGCATATCAGTTTATTGTCACTCATTAATGCATTGCATAACATAAAAAAATACACCTCATGCTATACTAATTGTTAGTTTCATTGTGTAATAGATTGACTTTATTATGGTTGGCATTGCATGTCACTAATATTAGCTTCCACAAATGTGTGTGACAACAAACTCACACAATGGAAATCCACACCCTACACTTGGTCTCTTTCGGTGGCGAAAGTGTAACCCTGCATTCTTTTCTTAGTGGGTGTCTCTGGGAAACAAGACTGCGCTGCCGCTTGCCTCACCAGCACCCTGTCGAAGGTATCCGCAATGCAGAGTATTAACAACCATACGATCACAGCCTGTTGAGGGTGCCCACAACCTGGCAAGCATCCACTCCACAGTTACAGATCCCAAGTCTGCAGTAATTTGGACATCAGAAAAAGCAGGGTGGATCAGCATGATTTAAATAGTACCAAAAGGAGCTCTAATCACTTATTAGAAGAACATATTTTATTCACAGTTATACAAGAAACAATAGGCTTACTTCTTATAAGAGTGCTGCAGAAAAGAGCCTGCTCACGTGATGGTATGGACATATGGACAAGGTGCTTTAATTGCATATGTATGCATATATCTCAGCGAGGTCTAGGATTGAAGGTTGGTTGATTGCAGGGGAAAGGAGATAAAGGATTGTCAAACAATAGTATTGTTGTGTATGGCTTGCATAGGAAGCCCTTCGCGACAGTACTGAATTTGAAAGCATGTTATTCACTAATATTCCATCACAAGAAAATATCTTATGCACCCATATTCCATCATAACATTCAAGCTGCCAAAGTTGTTTTTTCATTGTTGTGCCATCATAGTGAAGCACTGGCTTCGCCACCTTCCCTCTACAAGGCCTGTGTCTGCAGAAGTCTAAGTGAAGCAGTGGAATAGCAAACGATGATCCTCCATCTCACTCATCTTCTTTCCCAGGTCTCTACAGACCTGAGGGAGGAGAGAAAATGTGGGAGGCCACCATCCACTGTCTGCACTGTCAGCCAAGGGTCTGAGCAGACCCACTGCAGACAGGGAAACGCAGTCCATGCTGATGGCGGCTTACAGATAGTGTGAGTGCAATGGTGGATCCTACTTAGGAATGGAGAGAGGAGAGCATGCCTTTGTTGGAGAGAGAAGGTGAAGACAGTAGTATGGAATGATGGCTGCATGCCAGATGTTTGTTTTTAAAATATTTGGAGAGGAGATGGGGAGCTATTAAATTGAAGACTGTAGGGAGGGTGGCAGCATTACAGGTAAACATTTTAATATTTGGGTGAGGGGAACATTCTAACAAGTGTGGTGCAGGAGGCTGGCTGTACACCAAGTGTTTTTTCTTTTCCTTTTTTATTAAGAATAGATGGTTGCCCAGGGTGGGAGGGTACATGACAGGACAACAGGGTTGTCTTGTTTTCCTAGGTACAGCTAGGGGGAGGAGAGATGACGGTGAGACCATATTGCGTATATTTTGCCGCAACTCTTCCATCACTGCACAGCTGATCCATGACACAATCTCTGTAATGGGGGAGAGTGCGACATTAACTGCTTTATTTTCATTACACTCAGGGCTCGAGTCGGGGTACCACGCGGCTGGACGGCGTCCCCCCACTTATTTTACCGGGAGCTCGATAACTGGAGCAAATGGAGCCACACATTCACTCTTTGGCCTCTCTGGGGCGAGATCGGAGCTCATTCAGAATGCTGCTCACGCGCTGGCTTCTCTGATGCAATCGCATCTAAGGGGTGAGCGAGGGGAGGCAATGAGTCTGATGGTGCAAGCCACCTTTCGTGATGTCACTTCCTGTCGTGACGTCAGCGTCCCCCCACTTCTTTTTTTAGGACTTGTGCCCTGATTACACTGATCAATCGTCACCAGTGTTTTGGGGACGCCTCGGTAGGGGGCTATGTGATAGTCTAGAAGAGGTGCACACCGTCATGGCAATCACCTTGTTTGAAAAACTAAACAACTTAAGCAGGTGTTGTGGGCAATGAAACCGAACAAATCCTGAATATTAAAACGGGGTCCTTGGGGGTTTCCAATGAACGCTGGAAATCAGCCGAGAAATCCAGATTTTTAAGCACAGCAAAAGACTCCTGTTCACCCCTCCATTGCAGCAGCAACTCTAAAAAGTTCACACAATGGAAGGTCTCTATGACAGTCAGTGCAGTGGACAGCTAATCCAAGACATCGGCTGTGCCGGGGGAGAGGATTTGGGGAGCTATAAACAACATAAACATGAATATAGAAAACTCATATTAATGTAGAGTTTTCCACTTCTGGATTTCAAGGGGCGTTATGCAAAACCTGAGCTCTGCTCTCGTTTGCTATGATGTGACATAAAAGCCCTCAGAAGAAAACCGCATTGCTGACAGCGGTCCTCTATAGTTTTACACACTACTTAATAACACAATTTTTTTGCCGTTTCCAAGCGCTGTAAATAACAGATGTCATTATTGACTAATGTAAAGGTGCTTGATTATCTGCCTCAGATGGATGACAGGCTAAGTTGTCCATACCAGGATTTAAAAAGATCATGGCCTGCGAACCACAGCCATATGAGCCGCAAGCCTTTAACTTGATGAGCAATCTAGCCGCTTAAATGCAAAAAATATGCATTTCGGAGTGTAACTGAGATATTTACTCCGAGAGCGGAGCTCTTTCTGCATTTTGAACCCTGGAATACTTTTCTCCTCTACCTGCACACAGTGTTCCGTTACCTTTCTGGGAAACCAACGAAAATATGAAACCGGTAACTGGACTCTGGTTACATAGCAGCAGGTACTTCACTGTTGATGAAATCTAACTGACTGCACAGGAAAATGCTGACCAGTACAGAAACTCTGGGAGACAGTAAGGGTTCTGGGTCTCAGGGCTACTTTCCCACCAGATGTCATCAGCACCTCAGTTCCCTCTCTGTCCCTGGAGCATTGGACATGGTGGTTCCCCTATGCAAATCTCTTCTTGCCCCTAGCTCTGCCAGCAGTGCAGTCTGCCACCAGCATACTCGTCTAGAAGGGTCAGAAGCTTCAAGCAGATCACCTTTTTACTGGTCACATTTTGACGGGCAGTGCTGCTGAATGCACCGTCGGCTCATAGAAACCTTCAATAATGTGAACTTTTTAAGTTGCTGCTACAATGGGGGGGGGGGGGGGATAGCATGTGCTTTTTACTGTGTTGAAAAATCCAGACTTCTCAACTGGAAAAACAATTATTGTCATTGCACACTTAAATCTCCAAAAGTAGTGTCAACCGGAAAGGCTTACTCCGGATGGTGGTAGATGTTGTTGCATTATGCAAGCAAATACAGTCAACAAACTCAATTTCTAGCCAAATTTCCGAAAAATAATAGGTCCTTTAGTTATAGATAGCAATGTACTAAGAAAGTTTTGTTAGGAGCAACACGAATAACAAAAGGATGTAATACCTTCTGGGGATCTGAAATATGACGCCAAACACAGTTATTACACTTAAATGATAAGATGCTGCAATACAAATATAATGGAGCTCTGTCGTCAATATGTTTCTTTGTTGAAAGGTTCAGATGCCAGCAACAATGTCCGAGAACTCTGTTTACTAATGTCTCTGTTTACTAGCCTGTCGATGAGGCAGAGGTGCCAGACAGGATGCTACAGACTATCATGCAGGCTATGATAGTCTGCTGTGTGCTCTGGTTTCTCTAGAGAAAAGGGGGTAATGGTAGAAAACTTAGTCGTTTGAGCCAAGATGGACTACTACCTAGTACAATGGTCCAAAACTCCAAATATGGGTCCCACCTTATGGCCAAAGAGAAATGTTAGGATGCCTCTGGGCTAGTTCACCAACACATTGCTGTCCAGTAACAGGTTTAGTAGTTCGTGTTTACAACAGAATACAGCTCAAAGGAGTGGGAAAACCAGGTTTCAAGTCGTCGAATCCTCAGGAACAGTACTTCTCACCTTCCAACAGCATGTCAGTGTTAGTGTTTTCACAGAGTATCAAAGTGGCCAGGCGAGAGGAAGGGATTCTATGGAGGGAACTGTGGGGAGGGAGACCTGGAAGAGACAAAAGGTGCAACGAATCACATCATTTTTTCCTGAAACACAATTAACTGTTCCAGCTAGAAATATTAGAACAAAACATCTAGGACTTTGTTTAACTGGCACAACAAGAATACATGGTACCTGAATTGTGCTTTCCTTTTGTTTTCTGGAGTAGTACCTTTCTGGAGTCTTTGATATGGAATTTCTTTGTCAGGAATGTTAGTCTCTTACCCTATGTAGCAAATAGTTACCCGTTTTTACCACCACTCTTGATCACTTCTCTATGGCAACTCAGTCCAAAATATTGTTCTCAGTTTTTTCAACGCCAAATGTTGAAGCAGGTTCTGATTATCAAAAAAAGAGAACACAACCTTCAGATGTTTTTTTCTGGTATAATACATATAGTTATTTTCACTCCTTTAGTTCAATGGTTACAGTCTTACTAAGTTTCTCTCTCTTTATCTGTGCTTATGATGTGGGCATATGACCCTCCTCTTTAAATCACTTCTCCAAATAGAACCTTCCTGGAGAAGTCAAGGTATTCTGTGCTTTGCATGCCCCATGTTCTCCAGAATGCATTCACACTTGTTCTCTCCACGTTTTCCTCCTCAAACTCAATAATTTGTTTCTTAACCAGTTTGTGGGTTCTCCTACCTCGACTGCACTGTCTGAGTGCTTCGACTGCAGAGCGCTGTATCAGGGCCCCAGAATGCCACCACTCACCAAAACCATCCACCAGATGCAGAGCGCTGCTGTGCCCGGCTGCCAGTAAAGAGCTCCACCCAATAACGTGCTTGAGGGCAAGGTCGGCTTTAATAACCAAAATGGCTGCCAGGATTGGACTAAGTCTTGGAAGAGGTCATGCTCACTTGAGATCTCAAAGGGTATTTTATTTTCTAGTTCTTTCCCCAACAAAACCGCCGCAATCGGCCTCCCGTCAGATGAATCCATCCACAGAGGGTCAAGGGCATGGGCAAGGGTTACACTGTCACTGTCTCTCCGAATACTGATGCACGGTTTCAATAGAATTAAAAGAGGTCACTGGGAAACGCTTGTGGCTGCATGAGTGAGATGGATGTGTTGCGTAAGGTCCAAGCTGGTCTCTCGGTTACATTTTAGTATACACTGATTACTAGTGCTGGATTTAAGTTATCACCCAGAGACTGCCCCCCAGGGATTTCAAAATTTTACAGCGGAGGCTTGGGAGGCTGCTTCTGCTCCAAGCATACCAGTTAAAAAGGACTGTCTGAATGAAACTTT
Organism: Calotriton arnoldi; assembly: GCA_963921515.1. Taxonomy (NCBI): domain Eukaryota; kingdom Metazoa; phylum Chordata; class Amphibia; order Caudata; family Salamandridae; genus Calotriton; species Calotriton arnoldi. Next base: position 1,190,309 of record CAWUFW010003423.1, on the reverse strand, counting down.
CATCAGCTGCCACTAACCATTAGTCACCGCATTGCCTGTTGTTAAGGGGTCAGCATCCACCATCAGCTATGGGCGGAGATTCACATTAAGTGAACCCACTTAGCCAGCAGAGCCTTATGCTCGCTGGTGAGCACCATAAAAACATAAAGCTCATCCAGTGGGCCAACAGATTGTTGAGTTCATAGGCGGAAAAAATATGGCATTCCAAAACAAATCACAAGATTTTGCAGGCAAGCATGGAGTTTTCTTCCTACCACAAGGTGTAAATGCCCAGTACTCTGGTAGCAAAAAAAAGAGCCCCCATCGTCAAATTCTTGAACAGTGGAGAAAGGAGAAAGAAGCAGGGTTCCAACAACAAAATTGTGCATTGCAAAGTTGACATGAAGTAGCATTGTGAAGAAGCCAACGATGCATGTGCTCAAATGCTTGCTGTACTCTGATCATATAGAAGCTCAGTCGTGTGAGCTGTCTGCTGCTGCTCTGTGCTGTACGGACGGTTCAGAAGTGAGGAGTCGAAATCTAGCCCACAGCAGAGCACTAGTGGGCACCTTCAAGGACCCAACATCCATTCATTGTTAGGATGAGTGTGTTGGTTCTGTGCCTTCAGTGGGGATACGGTAGCATCTTGATGAAGGCTTCCTTGCTCTTCTGCCCTGTGCACGCAGAAGCCCCATTAATACCCCTTTGTAGAAGATATAGGGCTTCACAACACTGTGCTGCATTCAGCCTCGCCCTGAATGCATGGGCATCTTTCCAAGCTCCTGTGTCCCTCAGTGCACACATCCTGCTCCTGCCTCCTCTATCCTCCTCTTTAGCTGTCATTTAAAAGTTCCACTGTACAAGCAAAGTTTAATGTACTCGTACATACACACACTCATGCAGGGGCCATGTAGTGAAACACTCTTATAAGCTTTATGGGAAATGTATAAATGATGTGAGCCATATGCAAGTGGCCACTGGTCCAGTTCATTCAAGAAAAATAATAAGAACTTGTATTGTTGTAAACTGTACAAGTAAGTAGGGAACTGTAGATTTCATGGAAAGTTTGGGTTGTATTTCTTTCATTCACAATAGCATCCCTTATTTAGGATTTCATGTTCTGTTCTTTCCCATCTTCCATTCATTTTGGTTTCTACGTTCACCGCATGAACTCTTATGTCTGGATCTGAATGCACAAGAATATTAGAGGGAATTAACATGAATTTGCGAACAGTTGGGTGTGTCTTCAGCAGCACTAGATGCGAATAGAAGTATTTAATGGAGTATGACCCCTTGTTGCTCAAGACACAACACAATAGGGACATTATAGCTTCGAAGGTGCAGCATACTTCGATTCCTGAGATGCTCCCACACATGACCTTTCAAATAAAGCATACTAAGGTCTCGATTGCAAGTGGAATGGGGCCACTGATGCAGGAATTCTGCACCTGAAATTAATGACACCAGTGGCATCAGTCGTTCTGGGATGTGGACTTGCATGGCTTTACAAGTGAGACGCTGTGAAATGAGAAGCCCTAGGGAAATTAGGATTACCGCACCAATGTCCGTGGGATGGTGGTGTCTTTTTGGCCCATTTTCACTTGGTCATTTCATGCTGTTTGAAGTTGGAGTGTGCGTGGAGGTAACAGGGCATCGGCCATGGGGTGCTTTTACATCACTTGTACTCTGGATGTAAGCAGTAATCCCTGGCTAACGTGTATTCGGGCCCTTATTATCAGCTGATAGACACAATGTTGTGCACTAAATTAGTATATTTCGTAAACATTAGTATCTGCTGAATTAATCCCTCAGCCCACTATTTTGTTTAAAAAAAAAATCGCGTGTGTGTTTTAAAAAAAACAAATTTAAAAATATTTTATGCTAGGATTCCATTAACAAATATTTTGGGAGGTTTCTCGTTACCACCATTATTCACAAGTTGAAATTGTTAGTTAATACATTACAGTATACATTTTGCAATTTATTTATAAATGAGTACTTTGCAGAACTTGCAGCCCGTATCAAAGCCCCAGGTGGAGGGAAGGGGCAGGGAAAACAAAGTTCTATTATAGTCAGTGGAACGAATCAGAAAAGTTAGTGACAGGCAGATTGTTCATCGCTTTGTTGTCCGATTATTGGTCCTGGTGATAGTTGTAAGAGTCCGGGCCTTCGGGTTTATTCATAGTTTCCTTAATCTCCCCCGTTTTTTTTTTAATCTATTGGGCCAAGAACACTTGACAGAAGTGCATAGTTTTTAGTTACTCTGGAACCCGGGGTAGCTCAATTAGGCCAAGAATGCCTGGAAGAAGTCTTTTATTAGTTTTTTCTGTCATATTCTTGAGTCAATATCGGGTTTAGATATTTCCACATCATAGAGTCTTTTATCCTCAGGGTTATAGTTGCTACTCTTTCTTCTTGGAGGCTACTAGGAAATTATCTTGTGAGCCGCGGGTCTCAGGTTGCAAGTCCGTGTTAAATTGCAAAACAGCTTACAAATGTATTTGGGGGTGATTAGGCCAATATATATAGTCTGTCTCAAAGAATGTTTAAAATGTTTCTCTCTGTTTTGTAGGTTGCTAGCACAACAAGCACAACTATTATATATGTCCTCTTTATTCCTAAAACCAGACTCTTTGCACCAGCTGAAAAAATTCAACGACTTCTGGCAAGGCCATTGCACTGAATATTGCAAAAGGCATCTATTGTAGCATCTAAGCTTCAGACTCTTTCGATCTTGTGGCTAAAATACAGCAAAGGAAAAACTTTGCAGTGCTAGTTTAATTAGAGGAGAGTGGTCTCTGTCACATGATCATTATCACATTGTTTACTTGTGGAAGGGACTGAAAAGCTGGGTTGAATGTGATCCGAGTGGATCCGAGTGGCCACAGATTTCTGTCTTTTTAGGGCTGATCAGAGTCATCAAACTTGGAATGGCAGCTGGCTTGAGTCAATCGTACACAAACCAAGCAGAACTGCAGTCCAACTGATCAGGGACTCCTTTCTCTCATCCATCCATTCATGGACATGAGCAAGGGAGTCTGTCATGTCTCAATGGTGTTACCGTCTGCTTCTAAGGTGGTGGATGATTTGTGCATCATGTTCATAGTTCCAAAACAGCATAATGTGATGTACAATTATGAGAGCCAATGGCACATATACACACACACACTGAAAAGTTCTTAGATTATGGCAGGTCCTTGAGTGACCCAAAAAGAATTGCAGAAGGTTTAGATTGCTTAGGTGATGAATAGAAGATATGTTTACCACAGTAGGATAAGCAATACAACTCTAAACTACCAGCAGAAAGAAGAGCACGTAAGCATCTTTGATAGAAAGAGTAGTATAATGACGTCACTTAAAAGTAAATGAAAAGTGGGAACTGAGATTGCCTAGGGCAAGCAGAAAGAACCTGATTGGGTTGGAAAAATGAAAAGCGATAACCGGACAGCGGAGTACCCTCAGGAGGGAAATGGCACTTTTGAGAACAATATAGAAGGGCTCTTGATTTGCCAAGAAAGACCACCAATTGTATAAGCCCTGTCAAAAAAGCATTTGCAAAATATTGGAGGCGAAACATGCAATGGACACCTGGTTCAAGGCAGAAAAGGGGGATTTTGAGTGGCAAGAGAATGTGAGTGGCCATGGGGAATTCTTGAACATTTGAACCTATCGTGCTATGCTATGCAAATGATAGAGTGACGATGAGGGTCTAGCGCTGTTCTTTTCTGTTATCTTTTAGTTTTGGTATTTGAGCATATGATGGCGATGATGATTTCTGGGTATTTAGCTGTGTTTCTTAAGAAAAGCAACTTTTCATAGTCAATCTGCAAACCATTCAGTGCAGAGGAAATGATTTTACTCAACTGACGAGCACATCCTTTGTTCTTAAGAATGCCTCAAGGTTTTATTATGAACAAAATATTTCACAAGAATAGTACCATAGTGTTTTATAGGTGTGAAACACTATATAAATGCACACCCACGTATTTCTCCAGCCCAGGTAAACCTTATGAAGCAATATAACTTCTCCAGGTCATAATTATGTTACATAAAATTGTTCTATAAAATCCATTTAATTTTAGGAACAATATGTTTCGGGTTTTCATATGTTCCTTCTCATGCACCTACGCTGATGCCCTCAATCACTACTTAGACTGATTCACTAGGCAGTGTTAGCAACTACACGCAACACCCACCATCAGGGGTCCATTAAGAGCACTCAGAATGCTTTTCTAGGTCTCGCATTCAGACCGCTTTTAGCTGTTTGCTGTCAAAGACCTATTGTGTGCAGTATCAATACTTGGAGTGGGATTTGGGTCAGTACATTGCTTAACATTGGTTGTCTTTCGTGTCAGTCCAATTTGCTTGCTTCTTATTTGATATTTTTCCTTCCTCTTCTTGTGATTGTCATTTCCCTGGAGCATAGCTTCTTAATTACTCTTTAGATTAGATGACTTGTGTCATTCCACGGCTGACATCATGGAAGTTTTTTTATTTTTAGCAATTTATGGGAATGCATGTTTTTTTGCTTTCTGCCACGTGTGCTGCTTCCCCCCTCATTCTTCTCCTACTCCATATTCACCATGGACTTAACCCTCCTCCTTTGCTCCACCGCCGCTGCCAATTGTGATTTTTATGTTCTATGTATTTTCTTTTCTTGGAGTGCTGGCAGCTGCAATTTTTGTTTTTAATTTACTGCTCCAAGATCGGCGTCCACCATCTTGGAACAGTACATTTTGAAAAAGCATTTGTGAAAGTTAGAGCTATTGGTGTTGTAAATTACAATGTTTTTACTTGTGTTTTTTTGTTTGCAGTGGAGTGATTTTATTTGCATAGCACTATTGTCATTCGTATGACCTCGTGGCACTGGAGAACCAGAAAATGGGCAATAGGTTACGAGTGAGGGGAGGTGGAAAATAAATGACATCAATAGAAAAATTAATTAAAAATATAGAGAAGGAGTTGCTGTAAAGGGTCGGGGATAATTTATGACTGGATAGAGCGGGATACCAGAGCAGGACATGTACGTGAGAGACAGAGAGTGAAATAGGGTTTAGAGAGAAGTGTGTGCGAGTGACAGGGAGAAACGGATGGTTAGAGAAGAATGGGGCAGGACCTAGGAAGAAGGAATATGAGAGGGAGTGGGAAACAGGGGGCACTTGCCGGTTTGAGAGGAAGAGACCAGAGCAGAATGGACGAAGGAGAATGCTGGGGGTAGTGTCATTGGAAAGAACCATGGTGGGAAAGAGGACGTCGATCTCACAAAAACAGTCCTTGTCCAGGAACCATAGACAAAACAATAGATGCGAGTTGTGTTTATCTTTACAGCACTGATAAACTGGCCCTGAAGCAACATATCTGAAAGAGACACGTTAGTGACAGATTCCTCACCTTAGAATATCCCCAGGCGTCAGGCTGGATCCGGAAAGTTTTTGCGTAGCAGTACCCTTGCGCGTCGGTAGGCGGCGTCGTGCGGCTCCGCGTCCGTCGTCGGCGTCGTGATCGCCGGGATGACGTCGCGGGCAGTACTTAGGCGCCGCCCCTGCGCGCTGACGTCAGTTCTTCTTTTTCCGCGCCAGTAAGCGCAGATCCGGGAAGAGCAGTACCCTAGTCACTTTTTGACTATCTTTTTTGGTGAATTTTTTCACTGTTTCTTCAACGAGTCTTCACGACTCCTAAGGTGTCGTAGGGATGCCCGGCTTTAAGCCCTGCGAGGAATGTGGTCGCATGATGTCGATCACGGACCCGCACCTCGAGTGTCTCTTTTGTCTCGGCCGAGACCACGACACGAAGTCGTGTCCTGACTGCCGGAAACTTCATCCTAAGGCTTTGCGAGAGCGGTCTCGAAAGCTCCTCGAAGTCCGGCATTCGGCTCCGCGCCGCACCAAGCCCCGGTCCCGGGAGAGGTCGAGGGCCGGACGCGGAGTCCCCGCCGTTCGTCGGATTCAAAGTCTTCGCGCTCCTCCGGTAAGTCGAAGCACAAGAAGTCTAAGCGGCATCATCGCTCTAAGACTTCGCCTCGCCGGTCTCGCGACTCGGCTGAGGTCCCTGTCGGCACCGTCCCCGTGGCCCCGGACGTGCCTGTCGAGTTACCCCCGCAGTACCCGCCCTACCCGGGCTCGGGGGCGACTCCGGCCGATATACAGGAATTCCTGTCGGCCATGGCCCGCCTCTTCGGGCCTCAAGGTCCCTCCGGTGCGCCTTCGGGCCCCGTGGGCCCTGATGGGGTTGCTCCGGCGTCGCCGTCGACTCCGGTCCCGGCGTCGCCTGTCCCACCAGCCTTCGTCCCGGCCTCGGCTCCGGCCTCGGCTCCGGCCCCGGCCTCGACCCCGTCTCCGGTGGTGCCGCAACCCCCATCGACGCCGGTTGACCTAACCACGCCTCTGCCGACGCCGATGTCCCCGGTGCCGTTTCCGATGCCGTCCGGGGCTCCGGGCGGCGTCGTTCCCTGGTTCTCTCCGGGTCCGGACATGGAGCCGGACCGGCGTCGCCCGACGCCGTTTCCGGCGCCGATGAGACCTTGGATCCCTGATGTCCCTCCTCCTCCATATTTTCAACCTGAGGAGGACCAGGAGAGCTGGGAGGGGTCTGAGGACCCTCTCACACAACAGTGCGAGTTTGACCCGGACTGGGTTGAGGAACTTGGGGATGCCAGTGGTCTGGATACCTCCCCTGACTCTGGCATGCTGTCTCCTCCCGTGGCAACGGAGGAGGGGGCTAATTCTGCAACGGTGTTGCGTAGAGCTGCTGGAGCCTTAAATCTCCAGTTGCCTACAGTGGTCGTCAGGTCTAACATCCTGACTGAAGTGCTTCAGCCGGCGGCCTCCTCTGCGGAGACTGTGCTGCCGTTCAACGAGGCACTGACTGACGTTCTTTTGGGTGCCTGGTCCAAACCCACCACAGGGGCTCCTGTGGATAGGAACGTGGCCCGACGCCATCGCCCTGCTCCGGGCGACCCCTGTTTCTCTCCCAACACCCCACCCCTGAGAGCTTGGTTGTCCAAGCCTCTGCCTCCCAAACCGCCTTCCCTACCGCCCCTCCGGATAGGGAATCCAAGCGCCTGGATCACTTTGGGAAGAAGGCTTTCTCTTCCTCCAGTGCTGGCTTGCGGTCTGTTAATACCGCTTGCCTCTTGGGCCGATACACCCACTCCCTGTGGGATTCGGTGGCAACTGTTTTGCCGCAGTGTTCTGAGGAGGTCCAGACACTGCTTACCCGCGCCATTGCGGAAGGGCGTGATGCGGCTAAATATACCATCCGCTGTGGCCTTGATACCGCCGACTCGCTGGGCAGATCGCTTGCAACGACGGTGGCGCTGCGTCGCCACGCCTGGCTGAGAACCACTGGTTTTTCAGGGGATGTCCAGAATACACTCATGGACATGCCCTTTGATGGAGTCGGTCTTTTTGGTTCTAAGGCAGACCATGCGCTGGAGCGTTTCAAGGACTCCCGGGCTACTGCTAAGTCCCTGGGCCTTGCTGTTGTGCGCCCTCCGCTCACGTCTGCTTTTCGCCCCTTTCGTGGCCACGGAAGGGGCGCCCAGTCACGTCCACAGCCCGGCCAACGGCCCGCGCAGCAAGCGCCTTCGCGTGGCCGAGGACGTGGATACCGCCGTGGCGGTTCGGGCAACCAGCGTGCGGGTCAGGCCACCACCTCCAACCCGTCCGCGGCCTCCAAGCCCTCCTAGTCCCTCCTTTCAGGTGCACAGTACGCCGGTCGGGGGCAGGGTCCGCCATCACCTTCACCGCTGGCGTTCCATCACCTCGGACAGGTGGGTCTTGGACATTGTCCGAAGGGGCTACTCCCTCCCCTTCGAGACCACCCCCCAGCCATGCCACCTCAATTCCACCGCATGTCAGGGGATCACTTGGTGCTTCTACAGAAGGAAGTCACGGCCCTCTTGGCCAAGAGGGCCATCGAGCATGTTCCGACCCCAGAAGTAGGGCGTGGTTGCTACTCCCACTACTTTCTGGTGCCCAAAAGGACAAGGAGGACATGCGTCCTATCTTGGACCTCCGGAACGTCAATCGCTTCCTCCGGAAGGAGAAGTTCAAGATGCTCACCCTAGCGCAGGTCTTGACTGCCCTCGACCCCGGAGACTGGTTGGTAGCGTTGGACTTGCAGGACGCCTATTTCCACATCCCCGTCCTGCCGGCCCACCGGTGTTACCTTCGGTTCACGGTAGGCCTCGAGCATTTTCAGTTCACCGTGCTCCCCTTTGGCCTTACCAGTGCCCCTCGGGTGTTCACGAAAATGATGGCGGTGGTCGCAGCTCATCTGCGCCGGGCAGGGGTTTCAGTCTTCCCCTACCTCGACGACTGGCTGCTGAAGGCGGGCTCGTCCCAGGCAGTCGTCTCCCACCTCCAGACTACGGCCGAACTCCTGCACTCGCTGGGGTTCTCCATCAATGTGCCGAAGTCGCATCTGATTCCTTCTCCACAGCTCCTTTTCATCGGAGCAGTTCTGGACACGACGCAGTTTCTGGCCTATCCTCCCGAACGGCGAGTCCGGGATATTCAGGCTATGATTCCGATCTTTCAGCCTTTATCCTGGGTTTCGGTACGGATGACCCTGAGGCTGCTGGGCCTCATGGCCTCCTGCATCCTGCTGGTCAATCATGCCAGATGGCATATGCCGGCTCTGCAGTGGGACCTGAAGTTCCAGTGGGCGCAGCACCAGGGCAACCTGTCCGATCACGTCCAGATCTCGGAGGGGACTGCAACACAGTTGCAGTGGTGGCTCTCGAACCGGCAATGGGTCATGGGCAGATCCCTCTCCCTTCCCCAGCCAGAGCATACAGTTGTGACGGACGCGTCCCTTCTGGGATGGGGCGATCACATGGGAGAGGCGGAGATCAGAGGCCTCTGGTCTCCGGCGGAGTCCCGGCTCCATATCAACCTTCTGGAGCTCCGGGCGATCCGACTTGCACTCAAGGCATTCCTTCCCTCTGTCAAAGGGAAGGTAGTGCAGGTGTTCACCGACAACACCACCGCCATGTGGTACTGCAACAAACAGGGCGGGGTGGGGTCGTGGACCCTAGGAGGCTCTGCGCCTCTGGACATGGCTGGAACATCAGGGCATGTTCCTGATGGTTCAACACCTGGCAGGTTCCCTGAACGCCAGGGCGGACGAACTCAGCCGCAGGTGCATGATGGATCACGAATGGCGTCTTCACTCGGAAGTGGCGCAAGGACTCTTTCTACAGTGGGGAGAGCCTTGGTTAGATCTATTCGCCACCGAAGAGAACGCGCAATGTCATCAGTTCTGCGCGTTGGAATTTCCAAGGCGGCACTCGCTCGGCGACGCTTTTCGTCACGAGTGGAGTTGCGGTCTATTGTACGCCTTTCCGCCTATACCACTTCTACCCAGAGTGTTGAAGAAGATTCGGCACGACCGGGCCCAAGTCATTCTTGTGGCTCCGGACTGGGCTCGAAGAGTTTGGTATCCCGAGCTACTCAGTATGAGCGTAGATCCCCGATCCGTCTGCCTCTTCGGGAGGATCTTCTGTCGCAGCAGCAGGGGACGGTCCTCCACCCGAACCTGTCCAGTCTACACCTGCTTGCGTGGAGATTGAGCGGCGGCAGTTGATTCCTTTCGACTTGCCTCCCGAAGTTTGTGATGTGATTCTGGCAGCCAGGCGTCCCTCCACTAAGGTGGTATACGCCTGCAGGTGGAACAAATTTGTGGCATGGTGCACAGCAAAGGCTGTGAACCCCCTTTCTGCCCCTCTTTCTGAGGTCCTTCTGTTCCTTCTTTCTCTGGCCCAACAGGGTTCTGCCCTGGGTACCATCAAGGGTTATCTCTGTGCTATCTCGGCCTTCCTCAGGCTCCCTGATCAGCCCTCCCTTTTCAAGTCCCCTGTTGTTAACAGGTTCTTAAAAGGCATTACACACCTCTTTCCTCCTGTTCCATTTGTGATGCCTCAGTGGGACTTGAACTTGGTTCTTACCTTTTTAATGTGCGCTCCCTTTGAGCCTCTGCATAACTGTCCTCTTCGTCTTCTGACTCTAAAGACAGCCTTCCTGGTGGCCATCACCTCCGCTCGGCGGGTGAGTGAGCTCCAGGCTTTATCTTGCAAACCTCCCTTTCTGTCTGTTCATCCAGACAAGGTTGTTCTTCGGACGCGTCCGTCCTTCTTGCCAAAGGTGGTTACTGCCTTTCACATTGGGCAGACCATCACTTTGCCTACCTTCTTTCCGCCTCCGCATCCTTCCAGAGAGGAAGAGAGGCTCCACCGTCTGGACCCAAAACGTGCGCTCTCCTTCTATATCGACCGCACAAAACACTTCCGGGTGGATGACCAGCTCTTTGTTGGCTACGTGGGCGCCAAAAAGGTCGGGCGGTGCACAAACGAACCATCTCCCGCTGGGTTACCTTGTGCATCAAGACCTGCTATTCTTTGGCTAAGAAGGAGCCTCCTGTTGGGCTGCGTGCCCATTCCACCAGGGCAACGGCTGCTACCACGGCCTTGGGCCGCGGTGTTCCGCTGCCGGTTATTTGTCAGGCAGCTACGTGGGCCTCGCTGCACACGTTTACAAAGCATTACTGCCTTGACAGTCAGGTCCGGAGGGACGGCTTCTTTGGCCGTTCTGTCCTCCAGGACTTCCTTGTCTGATCTTTGTTCGCAGACCCACCACCGGGGTTGGTATTGCTGGGGTATCTATTCTAAGGTGAGGAATCTGTCACTAACGTGTCTCTTTCAGATGCACAAGTTACTAACTTGTGTAACGATATATCTGTAAGAGACAGTAGTTAGTGACAGATTCCTACCGCCCACCCATCCTCCCCGTTCTGCGAACTGATTTCTAGGGTTAAGGATATCCCTTTCAGGGCCCTAGTATTTTTCAGACACCTATGTCAGCTTCTTGCATGGCTCTGCGTTCCTGGCGCGGAAAGTCGTGTACAGAACTGACGTCAGCGCGCAGGGCGGCGCCTAAGTACTGCCCGCGACGTCATCCCGGCGATCACGACGCCGACGACGGACGCGGAGCCGCACGACGCCGCCTACCGACGCGCAAGGGTACTGCTACGCAAAAACTTTCCGGATCCAGCCTGACGCCTGGGGATATTCTAAGGTGAGGAATCTGTCACTAACTACTGTCTCTTACAGATATATCGTTACACAAGTTAGTAACTTGTGCTACAAGTGCACAAATACTTTAACTTCACGATCTGGAGCAAACTCAGCATGCCCTAAATGACTTGAGAAGTTCATGTTTTGACATTTAATAAAATAACTTTTTTTGAAGTACCTAGCTTTTAGGCTTAACATGTACAGCTGCTGTGCCATTTGTAGGCAGCATATTGTGTAAATCTTGGCTTAAAAGTACACACAGCGGACAGTTTTTATATCCAGCCTCCATTCTGTCACTGGCTTGGCCTGGTGGTACCCCACATCTCCATCAGACCACAACGGTCACAGTGGACTCTTGCATGGGCGAAGTACAGACCACGCGTTGAAGTAAATAAAAATACAAAGACTGCTCATGCGGACGTGACTGCAGTTTTGTGTGTCGGTTATCGAAACCTGGAACTTTAAGCCATGCACTTGCCTAAAGTTCACTATAACTTTTTTCCACAATAAATCTTTGTCAACGAATAAATCATTGATGTACATTTATTCTTAAATTAAATTGTGAAAGTGTTTTCTCTCAGCTCCTTGCGTTAATTCTGTCTCTAGTATTACAGTTCTTGCTTCAAGCCCGTTAAACAATACAGACTTCCACTTTTCAAAGAAAGCTTGTATTTTTATTTATACACATCTTCCCAGCCGAGTGCACAGAGAAGCTTATCGAACCCCCATCATCCGCAAAGGCAACTTCACAAAACCTGACTTACAAACCAAAGACGGGTTGTTAAAAACGATCCTCTTGTTTGAAAAACAGATGGGGATGCATGGTAAAATTAAATGAATAATGTGTCTGATGGAAAAGGGCGGCGCCACTCTGAGATCTACGCTGTCCTAATGCGATCTTTAAACTGTTTGCATATAAAGAAACCACCGGGATTAAAGAAGTACACTGTCAAATTTATTATGTGAAGTTATGATGCAAGACAATCTATTTTTAGGTCTCGCCTAGCGACGCAGCGCGAAAGCGCTGTCGCTAGCGAGATCTATTGTTACCGACTTGCTTCGGAAGGGAGACAGGAGAGGTGCACGCGCAGGACGGACTGCAACCGTGAACACGCACGTACAGACACGCGATGTGCACATCTCCTGTCCCCTTCCGTCCTCGCCAGCCGCAAAACATGAGCTCTGCACGCACTCCCCAGCTGTCCTTGCACCCCTCCAGTGTCAGCCAGCCATGCGCCATCTGCCAACCCCCACCATATTCCTCCACAACTACACACTGACGCCCTCTCCATACAGCTACTCTCTCCCCGCATTCCTTACCGTCGTTCCGCCATGCTTCAGCGCGATGCCCTGCAGCATGTCCCCAGAGCTCACAGGGTGCTCGGTGTACCTCGCAGCCCATGCGGCCGCTGTCACGCTGGCCGTGCTGCGAGCGTGCCAGGCTCAAGGACAGTTCAGCCTCCGATTCAGACTCGGAGCCTCATTGCAGATAAACAGCGTGTCTTCTCCGGCGATCCTCAGCTTACGCCGGGACAGCCGATGTGCACGCTCACGGCGTCTCGTGCGCTCCCACCGCGCTTTCAGTTTCGCGCGCTGAGAGCGGCTCCATGGGCAATGCAATAAGTCTTGTTTTTATTTTGGGAAGAGGAGGTTTGGTGGGGACAAAAGTGCATTTTAGGTAATTCTCAGCACAAGGACCCGACATCTCCTCACAACTGGTGATTTATTTCTTTATTTGGTACGCATGGAACTATTTGATATATATTCCTCTGTTGCGCGCCTTTAAAATGTTTCATTACCATTATGTGCACTTCACTAATACACGAAGAATGCCATGCAGTTAATTTTTGCAATGGGATGTGCAGCATAAGATACAAGACTCCTGAACCATGCTACCCTTAGGCAGTGCCTGACTCTAATTATTTTGGTAAAGACTTGATGATTTATTTTCAATAGTCGCCAATGAAAACATCAGATGCTTGAGGAAAGAGCAGAGCAAGTCTCAAGCTCTGTAACATGGCGCATGCTACCTCTTCTGCTCAACGGATAGAAAAATGAGAAATTGTATCTGATACACACACAACCCTCCCTACAAAGGGATTTGACATGAATGAGGCAAGTACCGTTCTTCTAGCCAACAGTTGGAAAAATAATTAAATGCCATTCCACCTGCTGTAGGGGCAAATCCTCCTGCTATTCCATTATGCAAACATATTTTCGTGAGGTTTCCTAGAGGCAGGAATCAAGAAGCTGCGCTCGGGTGGGCTTTACCTTGTTACTCATCCTGGAGGACCCCCATGCAGGGTAAGGGGTGTGATATTTCACAGCGTCGCACTGGCCTATAGGGAACTCAGCGATACAAAAGGGGATGATGGACGGAACGCTTGAGCCAATCAAACACTCACCCCCAGTCAACTGATCTGGGTTTAATCCATCATCATTCTTTAGCTCACTCCACCACCCCAGTTCAGACATGGCCATATGCAAATCAGTCTGACCCTGTGCCTCATGGGAACAGTCCAGCCCGAACTGCCAAGCCATGTCTTCCCTGGACCGGAAACAAGCATCCTAGGACCGGTTTCTGGCATTCCAGCCGTCATCAGCCAGGCTTGCTTGAATCCAGTGGCTCAAACGTTCCGTCCATCATCCCCTTTTGTATCGCTTTGTTCGCCCCTAAGTTGGCGGGGGTATGCCCAGACGTGGGTCCCTTGCTCACTTTGCCACTGGATTCAAGCAAGCCTGGCTGATGACGGCTGGAATGCCAGAAACCGGTCCTAGGATGCTTGTTTCCGGTCCAGGGAAGACATGGCTTGGCAGTTCGGGCTGGACTGTTCCCATGAGGCACAGGGTCAGACTGATTTGCATATGGCCATGTCTGAACTGGGGTGGTGGAGTGAGCTAAAGAATGATGATGGATTAAACCCAGATCAGTTGACTGGGGGTGAGTGTTTGATTGGCTCAAACGTTCCGTCCATCATCCCCTTTTGTATCGCTATAGGGAACTCAGGCAGTGCCCAGCTGGCTAATCAGGGGCATAGCTTCAGGGTGCGTTCACTTGCACCCTCCTAATAAATATATTTTCTGGTAATTAGTTGGGTTCAGGTGCTTTCAGTCTGGTATGGTCAGGTGCCTATCGGATTCGACCAGGAATTTTCACATACACACAGACAAACGTACACATACATTCTCCCTCTCTTTTTTGAAAGTCTTCAAAATTGTTCGTTATTTTACAAAACATTGTTCGTTCTCTCTCTCTCTCTCTCTCTCTCTCTCTCTCTCTCTCTCTCTCTCTCTCTCTCTCTCTCTCTCTCTCTCTCTCTCTCTCTCTCTCTCTCTCTCTTTCCCCCCATCCCCTTTTTGTATCTCTTTAGCTCCTTTCATGCGCCCTGCTTGTCGTATAAAGTATTTTAACATTACGTTGTCAAGTGATTGTTGGGAAATCTGAAGCTCACAGCCTAAATCTTATTGACAAATCTATGCCCCTGCTGGCAGGTCAGTGTGTCGGCCATTTTTAGGTCAAGCCTGGGCAGCACATGCGCTGCTCTGCGAGCCATGCTGTATTGGAGTATGTACTTCAAGCCCCTCCCACTCTCTGCCCATATTTTTCATTGGCTTGTCATTGTCCTTCGTAAATGCTGGCTTTTGATTCGCTATTAGGCTTTTAGTCCCTCCTTAGTACCGCCTTGTCTTCATTTGTAACCTTCCATGAGGACTGGCCCTTTTACTTTCATTGCTACACGGTACGTCTACTTTAGTCTGTAAGCACTATTTTTTTAATGAGTTTCTCTTACTGCAGGAGGGTCTCTCATGCGCAGTTGTGACCACCGGCTTGTTTATTTAACTCGTAGCAAACGGGGAGCTCTTCAGGGGCCATGGAAGACAGAAGGGGCAACTCAGTGATGCCTTCACGCATTTGGAAGGCAATAGGTCTCGCATTTGCGAGAGTTTAAGCTATTTGCATTGTAAATGACAATGCCTTTTATTTATGTTTTAAAAACCAAAACCTAAATAAAAGGCATTGTCATTTACACTGCCAATAGCTCAAACTTGTGTAAATGCGAGACCTATTGCATTGCAAATGCTTGTTCTAGTTGTGCATAAAAAGGCCACTCTGGTAAACACAATCTTGACCCAATACGTGAATTATTGCAGAAGTGTACCTTGTATATAATGTATCGAAGTACATTTTTATAACTGTCACGGACCCGCTGCTGCTGGCGGGAGGCCTCTTTGTTACCTCAGTCAAGCACAGACACGGGGTCTGTTCGCGCATGCGGTTCTCCAAGGCCTCCGATTAATAATTTAATGTTTGTGCTCAGGGCGCCTCTTGCATCGTTTAACAGCAGCAAAAAACATCTTGCCCAAGATCATACCGAGTTTTCCACAGATCATGGCCAAGATCATACAGTGTCCTCGAGAAGCTGGTGGGTGGTAGAGTTTTCCATGCCTAGGCGTTAGACGGAAGCTGGTGGGCAGTGGGTAAACTGACAAAGCTCGTATCGGCTCCAAGTCATGTGGAATAATGAGGGACTGCAGTACAATATCGCCCCGCCCGCAAGAGAGGCGCTGGGACTCCCACAGGGAGATGGGGGCGATGGGCTTTGTCTTACATGGCCCATGTGCCACGGAGGCGGTGGGACTCCAGCAGAATGCTGGGGCAAGGAGCACTGCCTTATATTGTACCGTCTACCAGGGAGGTGCCAGGTTTCAGTCTAGTTGTTGTCCTGGAGTCTGTGATGAGAGAAAGGTGCAAGGGGATGGTGGAACGGCCTGAAGCAACAACACGCGAGGGAGGAGAGAGACGGGGTAACAAACTACAATAGGGTAACAACGCGGGAGGGGGGCCGGGCGAGCAACGGCAGAGCGGCGGAGAGGGAGCGGGAGGGGGTAGACCAGTCAAACAGCAAAGTGGGAGAGGGACAGTGCAAGCAGCGACACACAACGAAGAGTAGCTACAGACATATTTAAATTGCACAGGAACGGCAAATAGGAACAAAGAAACAAGCTGGCATGCTGCTGCTTTACAAAGTTAGATTTTCAATAAAGAAATGGTTTGGCGAGCCGCGCTATAAGTAAGAAGTGCGGCAATCAAAATGCTGCATGTCATTGAGCCACACATAACAAAATAAGCATACACAACACAACATAGTGAAACAAAGCACGGCGCCCGTCTACATAAAAAGTATGTGTGTGGAGGCCCATGGTATATAAATAGAAAAATACCTTTTGTCGGCCGGCTGCGAGCGTTGTTGACCATAGAGCGTAACCGTGTGTCTTGGTACAGCCCGCTTGTGCCCCTGTGTTTTGAGTTCCGTCTGCCCCCTTAATAAACAAGTAAAACAGCAGTGGTGGGGTCCTTCGAGCAGTGTGGGAGCGGAGATCTGAAGGAGCCAGCGCTGTCCCTTCTCCTTGTCCCGAGATCTTAAAACGAGCCACGGGCGCCATTGTTAAATGTGCGCGCCCGTGTTTTAAAAGTGAAAGCGGCAAAATTAAGCTTGGTCCTGGGGGGCGGACATAAATGAGGAAAGAACAAACAAGGAGCGAGGGGCGGGTGGTGGTGGGGGGTGACAACACTGAGGGTGGGTGGCGGTGGGGGGGACGACACAGACATGCATCGAACACGGACACAAGAATGAAGCTAAAAAGAGTTCCCCAAATAACAGTTACGCTGTCTAAGCATAACGAAACTGTACTTGGTCGGTGCTGCACTGAGAAAAAACCGGAAGTGACGTTGGCTGCCTAAACCAATTACACAGCAGCAAAGAAGACCGACACTGACCTGTACAAATAGTAAGCAGCAGGCGGGCAGCAGGCGGGAGCTACCTCAATTTACTGAATACTTCAGGTCTTGTGACAGCGCATGCGCTGTCTAGGCTCGACCTAAAAATGGCTGCCACAGCACCTTGAAATGTGTGTTAATACATGTTCTCGTACACGTTATTACCCTGGGGCCACTTTGCCACTTTTTTTTGCCAATGTGATTTAGCATTGCCAACGAGCATTTGCAAATCCAAAATGTTGGCTAAGGCCTTTGGAAGTTGAGAAATATTGGCTTTGCCAATGGTTGTTTTATTACCCTGTAAGTTGTGGAAGGCATCCACCTGTCCTCATAAAATAATAGCCCTTCAAAAAATAGATGCCTCCCCTCTCTGTCCATTATTTCCACCAAACGAATTGCTAGTATCTGTTTAATTCCAAGTTTAATCACTTTGAAGGCTACAAAATGTCCCCTCCGCTTACGAACAATCGCAATCGCCTTGAAGCACTTCAAAGCCCCTCAGCCTTTACAGTCTAGCTGGTGGTAGTTGTCCCTGCAAACACAGGAGCATGTGCTGTTTGTGCTGCTCTCCAAATGTGCACAAGAATCAATGGGGGCAAATTCAGTTTTACACCCATTTTCAGAGGAACGCCATACTTTAAACCACCATGTAGGGACTATCCTGAAAACAAAATGCCCAGTGAAATAAAGGAAAATACATTTCCGAAGAGTGTCTTTCCATGTTTTTTATGCATCTATTTCTAACTTCACTTCGTCACCCAGCCACAATGAAGGCGCTGTCATAAACACCCCACACAATATTACAAGCACTGCATTGTAAAGGAGGGCATGAAAACTGCCCTGTGGTGGGAAGAGCGGAATTCAGATACCAGCAGCACACAGTATGCGAACTGTTTGATTGAAACACCACCAGTTTACTAGCGGATGAGATACTTGTTCATTCACTGAAGGTCTAAACTGACCACGTGCTGGCTCCGAAATCTAACAGGGAATGTGTTAAATTGTATGCTTCTTCCAATATGCCTGGCTTATGTGTTCTCCCGGTTCATGAGAATGTTTTCGAGTCAAGAAGATAGCACTGTATGTACTTCGGTAAAGGTGCTCCTCGCAGGCCCCGCATCTACTTATGTTTTTGTTTTGAAGCAGAGCTCCAGGTACCTGTAAACTCATTAATCATTGCTCAGGTGGTGTCTACTTATACAGGAACACCACTGACTGTGTGGGTGAAATCGTTTACATTTTCAAAATGTCTTGGTACATTTATCAACATCTTTGAAGGAAATGCTGCCAAAGACAATAGACTTTAGAAGTTGGATTAAACGCTAAATTTGTAAGAAAACCGTTTTAACAACAAAAACCCTCTTTAGATATGGTTAGCTCTTATTTATTTAGAGGTTTTATAATTAGTAGCATGTATCATCTTAATAGCGCCAGCGCATTTTGAGCACCAAAAAATAAGGGAGCATATTGGTGGTTTTGGTCATTCGTGTAAATTTATGGCGGCATGGAAATTTATTTGGGCTTCCTGTTGTGGTTGCTCAGATTGATTGTCATGGTGCGGGTGGAAGGTTTATTGTCTAAAAGTAGCAAAAGAGAGCTGCAGGACCATGGTTTTATAATACATGGGAGCATACAATCCCTGAATAAAATCCAATCTCTATTTTCCTTATTACAGTCTAGTTGTAATGTGTCTAGTCACCTCTAATAATGAAATGACACAGGGCCTGATTATGATGGCGAACAGCCTTTAGTCCGTCAGCCTTCTTTTCGTATTTGGGACCGCCCGTCTACAAGGCGGCGGCCCCACAGGGCAAATTAGAATGCGACCGCCACCGTGGCAGTCGCATTGTCCATGTTCTGTATTGTGGCGAGTGCTGGGCTCTGCAGCACCCGCCGCAGTGCAAAACAAACACCCCACACATATCCCTGCACTACGTGGCAGGCACCATGCTGTGCCTGCCACATGGTGCAGGGATATGTAGGGGGTCGCCATAGGTGCCCCCCAGATCCCATGTCTGTGGGCCTGGGGGCAAGGGGGCCCGCTAGGGACCCCCAATGTCCCTTTCCACCAGCCTTTTCATGGTGGGTTCAGCACCATGAACGGGCTGGCAGAAAGGAACATCGTAATGCCTATGGCGGCACCTGGTATGCACCACCACCATTGTAGGCTTTACTCAGCCTCCGATGGACCGACGGGCTGCTTGACGCCGTCGGATCTGTGGCAGTCGGTCTTTCCGCCCCCCACATTTGGATGGCGGGCGGTAAAGTTGGTTAAGATGGCAGAGAGACCGCCACTGACAGCCTGTCGGTGGCGGTCTCCCCGCCATTGTAATCAGGCCCATAGCTACTCAGCTGTGATATTGTATTACAGTTGAGACAAGGAAAAAAAGAACTGGCCTTTTGTGCTGGTCTGTTTTTCTAAAATGAGCAGTGATCATTAGAAAGGAGAGATTTATGGCAACATGTTAATTTTTCCAGGATACACTCTCTCTGTACATTTCTACACATTTTGAGCTACTACACTTTTTAAATCTGATTTAAATTTTGCACTACAGATTCTGCTTTTATTTTTCATGGCTGCAAACTTAGCATAAAAATCGAAACTCCAGTCTTGCCACATAATTTGGCCCCACTCTGTCACATAATTCCACTGGACCTGATTAGGAGGAGTAAAACATGCACTGCTGTACATTAAAAAGAGTTTGCAAGTCACCTCCGACCTTCATGGCCTTATAAAAGTACTTGCCTTTTAGCCTTGCTCCTCGTTCACTTGCAATATCCTTATAATCTACGTAAGGAGGTCTTTGCCCCACATAAATTCTCGAGACCGAAAATGTAATAATTAAAAAAAGGTCAGGTTTCATGGATGTGTTTTGTTTGCACGCTACATGTAGGGCCAGCCCACAATACATTACAGTTTTTTCCCTGTGTGTTTCTTCTCTTGTGTTTTATGATTATTTTATGAAGGGATGAGGGGCGGGTACGCTCTTAATAAAAGACCATGTAATTGAAGCAGCTCCAGGAAGGATAACTGAGGTATAACTCTGAGCACATGCTGCACACCCCTCCTCCCTAACTCCAAAGCCCCCAGGGAAACAAGCTAAGCGCATGAATTGAATATCAGGCTACCCCAGGGAGAGAGAGAAACACAAGCGAAGGGCATATTATACGATATGAGGAGCTTGGGAAAGAGAGCATTTAACTAAAAAGCGAACACAAGTGTATATAATAACTGCTCATTTGGTGCACATAAATAACTGCAGTGCATCTTTTCTCCTCTTCTGTATGCTCAGAATATAAATTTGGTCTCTCAAGATACTAGTTGGTCTCCAGTTTCTCTTTATTATTAATCGCCTTTGCGAGAGCTTTTAGCTTTCCCAATGTGTTTTACCCAGGTTTTGCAACAAAGTGGCTGCTGTTTAGCATGGGTAAAATGTAGTGGAGTAGAGGAGCGTAGCATGGACTGTCGTCAAGTGGAGTGCAGTGTTGTAGAGTGAAATTGAGTGTCATAGAGTGGAGTGTCATAGAGTGCAGTGGCATAGAGTGGTAGAGTGGCATAGAGTGGTCTGGAGTAGAGTGTCTTGGAGTGTCATAGAGTGGAGTGCCGTAGAGTAGAGTGCCGTAGAGTATCATAGAGCGGAGTGGAGTAGTGTCGTAGAGTGGAGTGGCATGGAGTGGAGTAGTGTTGTAGAGTAGAGTGGAGTGGCAGTGGAATAGAGTGTCATGGAGTGGAGTAGAGTAGAATTGTGTGGAGTAGTGATTCATATGATATGTGCCAACTCGAAGCAATGGGTGGTAAGTAATGGATGGCCTGTAATCCCTTTTTAGGTTTGTTTCAGATACAATGGCTCTCAAAGAGACAGAGCAAGTGCTTCCTCAGACAAGATCTAAAAATTGAATCATTTGTTTGTGCAGCACACATCCTGAGCTTAAGTATTTCAAGGCACACTCCATATATGCTAATGAGGTCATTGACACATGAGAGCGCCTTGCACTACATATACTCAGGATGCGCACAGTACAAAAAAACAGATTAATTTTTAATCAGCTCATGTCCTGAACTTAAGAATTTTAAGGCACTCTCATATATTCTAATGAGGTCATTAACAGATATGAGCACCTTGCAATACAAATGGATACAGGATGTGTGCAATACAGAAAAAGATTCATTTTTGTACAGCGCATATTATATCTTAAGTATTTCAAGGTGCTGTCAGATGTGCTCATGATGTCATTAAGACATATGATAATGCCTAGCAATACGTTACCACAGGATGCCAAAACTTTCTTTTTTTTATAGCACACATCCCGAGCTCACGCATTTCAAGGCGCTATCATATGAGCTAATGAGGCCATTAACACATTTGAGAGCACCTGCCATTATGTGACCAAACGTTTGTGGGTTATACAGAAAAAGGATCCAGTGTTTTTACCGCACAGAACGTGAGCAAAACACAATTTATCTGTCATTTAAAAAGTGAGCAAAGATTAGGAAG
Source organism: Calotriton arnoldi (assembly GCA_963921515.1). NCBI lineage: Eukaryota > Metazoa > Chordata > Amphibia > Caudata > Salamandridae > Calotriton > Calotriton arnoldi. The sequence continues at coordinate 1,168,981 of CAWUFW010003423.1, read as the reverse complement.
AATTTTTACGCTAATTTGAAGATGCACGTTTGGAGCCGAGGCCAGGTTCGAACCCAGATCCCCACAACAAATGGGTAGTAGTTATAGCTGGAAGGGTATATCAGATCCTTAAAAAGGGAGCTTATTTTTTGGGGCTTGATGTTTGCCAGCTCGCATGAATAAAAAGGAATTATTTGTTTGTACAGCGCACATCCTGAGCTTAAGTATTTCAAGGCGCATACCACATATGCTAATGAGGTCAATGACACCTATGAGAGCGCCTTACAATACATAAAGTCAGGATGTGTGCAGTACAAAAAAAGATTTGTTTTGTTACAGAGCACATTGCGATTTTAGGTATTTCAAGGTGCTTATGATGTGATTAACACATATGCGATCACTTTGGTATACATTAGAACAAGATGTGCGCTGTTCCTCCAAACATCCCAAACCCGCACATTTCAAGGCGCTATCATATGTGATAATGAGGTCATTAACATATATAAGAGCACCTGGCAATATGTGACCACAGGACGTGGGCTAGACAAAACCTGAACAAATAATCAAGGCAGGGACAAGGAGCCATTCCTTAGAGAGGTCCAGCACCCATGTTCCTCCAAGAACAATGATAAACACACAGGGGTGCGGTTCCTCAGTCTCAAGGAAGGGGGAACTAGGGTGACCAACTGGCGTGGGTGCAAATTCAGGACGGTGAGTGTAAAAATTCAGGACAAAGGGTTAAAATTCAGGACAAAAATTCAGGACAGGAGGTCAAAATTCAGGACAAAACTTTGGGACAAAAGGTAAGTTTTACAGACACATCAGAGGAGGTCGCGCAATAGTATATAAGTAAATAGACAACCAACATAAGTACAAGTCAAAATAAGTTTATATTAGGTTGAGACAATTGTGCACTTCACAGTTTTTCGCGCAGCTTTGAGCAACTGTGCAGGTCTTTTTGTGGTATTTCATATGATCGTGATCTATTTATATGGTTACTGCACTGGGTGGTCCAGTCTGATATTTCGTTTACAGTTCATGGTCCTGCGAAGGCATGTTTGGTGAGAGAAGTGGTCGGGATGATCTGCTCGGATAGACTTTGTTACTAGCATCTCATATCTGAGTGCCATTGCGAGATGTAAAGCAGCACGCATAGAATGCAGCTAATTGGTACCTGCAGTGATGGACTAGAATGCTCTTTTCACACTCACTTCTCGTAATTGGCATGATTCGCTTTTGTTGGCTTTTAGCAGTGCATGCTGGTCCCTGTAGTCTCTTCCCGGGCGCTGTAGTCATGTCCTTAACTTTTCAGGCATGATTCATTGTCTCTGTATAATGTGTGTGAAATGTAAAGTGAGCTGCCTTCCAACATTGGTAGGAGTGCCGCTGTAAAAGAAATTAAACAAGTGAGAGGGGCTATGGAAAGATAAGGGGCACCCTTGGAGGATGGCAGTGAGGGAATCCGTGGAGAAGGAGGTCATTGGGAGGTGCCAACAGACTGTCACACTGGGCGCCACCAGTGCTAAAGCCAGCCCTGGTTGGGAGTTATCTTAAAGAATTTTTAGGGCCCTTGGCAAGACCTATTTGGCGACCGCCTGTTTGGAACAACATTACGTTTATTACTCATTTTCAGATAAATCAAGCCCCCGTGAGTTGTGGGTTTGAGAGAGCGGATGTCTAGAGAGGGGGAGAGAGGCAGAGAGAATAATCAGGGGCTTATTTACAAGCCCATTACGCAGCCGGTGCGCCACTTTTAAAATGAGAAAAAGTGACGCACCCGCGGCGCAAAGGGCTTGTAAATAAGCCCCTTAGTATTTACTGGTTTGAGAAGTAGGGAGAGATGCAGCAGAGGAAGCCGAGGTAGAACGAGAGGGGAGAGGTAGAGAGGCACAGAAGGCAGCATGAGATAAGTTACAGGGAGGTAGAGAGTGCAGACAGAGAAGTAGAGAGAGATAAAGATGGTGAGTAATGTAGGGCGAGTGAGATGATAGAACAAGAAATAATTGAGGTACAGAAGAAGAGGTAGTAGAAAGCAGAGAGTGATGAGTTAGGATATGTAGAGAGGCAAAGACATGCAGTAGAGGAGAGGAAGGAAGAGAGTGGGGTGAGACTACCCCACTCGCATTACCATGGGCACTCCTGGATGGTGCGTACCCTGGGCAATTGCCCACTTTACCCATGTCTTCAAATTTCTCTGGTGTACTTGAGAGCTACGCCAGTGTATCAGACTACAGCACCACACAATACTCAATTTTAAAAAAAATTCTGGGGTGGAGAACCCCTCCGAACCCTCCTAGGGACATGTGTGTTCACTCGCTGCCTACCGGGCCCATTCCCTGCATGCCTGTCGGCACAATTCTTTACCCACATCCAACAATTTGAGCTGAGCCCTAACAGTGAACATCTACCCCTCATAGACACAATCATGAAGCAAATGTAATCAAAAGAGGTTTTAATGTATGCCCCCTTCCTGGCAATTGATTGCTTTACCATTCCAAACTTTAGACGGATCTCAGCAGGGGAGGCATTTGGGTGAAGATGGAATAGGAGTCTGTAAATTTTTGTGACAATTGACTCCAGGACCTACGCGGACCTGCCTCGTGGAGCTTCACTTCCATATATGAAAATGGGGAGAATTTTTGCAGCGATGACCTTTAGCAGTGGAGCCAAGCTAGGCCGATCCAGGGATCTCTTTTAAGTTTGAAATGGCAAAATAAGAGAGCTGCCCTTGAATTGAAGCTTCTGCTTATATGGCCGAAAAGAGCCTTTGTCATCAAATAGGACACCAAGATATTTCTAGTCCTTTACACATTTCAGTTATTGAACTTGTTAAAAACACACTTAACTTTTTCTGTATTCAATTTCTTACAGCCATGACTTTATTTTTTTATTTTTTATTTATCGTCTTGCAGTTGTTTATCGAGTAGCTGAAGAGTTTGTCAATAAGATGCTGTAGGCCAACATTGTCCGCGTACAACAAATTAGAAATGTGGAAACATCCTAACTTAGGGGCACAAGAATTTACCTCATTCAGAGCTGGGGATATGTTGGTCAAAAATAAATGAACTATGGGGTCTATTACAATGGCGGGCGGACAAAGTCCACCCGCCACCGCAACGGCAAAAGGGACCGCCCGCCATAGGTGCGGCGGTCCCGCCATTCAAATTAGGATGCGCCCGCCACACTGGCAGGCGCATCCCGCATTGTTTACATTGCGGCGGGCGGTGCTGTAAGCAGCACCCGCCGCAATGTAAAAAATGCATGTAGTGCATTTGCATGCACAACGTGACAGGCACCGCGCGGTGCCTACCACCTTGTGCATGCAAATGCAGGGGGGTACCATAGGTACCCCCCATGTGCACCCCCCAACATCCTGGGTGCCCGCAACGGGCCCCCCACAGCAGACACTGTATGCCTTTTCATGGCGGCGTTGCCGCCATGGAAAGGCTGATCACCGCCTACATCATGATATGGTTGGCGGTGTCTTGCAGACACCCCACCATATTATGGCCCTTTTCCGCCCGGTCGACGAGTCGGCCGGCGGAAAAGCGTCGGACGGTCTTTCCGTCCGCCGCGGACCCCCCAGCCATCCTAATATGGCGGGGGGTCACTGAAGCATGGATGGCGGGCAGATCGCCCCTGCCGGGCCGGCGGTGGCTACCGCCGGCCCGGCGGGGGCGATCCGCCCGCCATCGCAATAGGCCCCCAAGTACGGTGCCAGCACAACCCTTGATTTAGGCCCTGATTGGTATATATTTTCTTTGATAGAGAAATGCCATCACTAATTTATATTCTTATCCAGGTTTCAGTGTAGAGCATCTGTATTGCTTTTAAAAGGCATGGAGGCGTATGCCCCAAAATACCATTCCAAAGAAGGTTGCGTTGCACACAGTGGAATGTGTACTTGAAATCCACAAAGCACAGATAAGTCTGTTGGTTACTTGTTGTCATCTTGTCGATTATAATCGAGTGCCAAGATATTTGTGGATGTGTCTGTACCTTGTGGAAAGCCATTCTTTAGGAGGGTGATGAGCCGGTCATTTTTGGGTTGTTGCTGGTCCTCTCCTTTCAAAAATCGGGCTATTTATAGAACCCTTTCAAGATTGCAGGACACTTTTTAAAACCCTCATCATTTTATTAGCCCAGAAATTAGGGTTAAGGTGAGATTCATTTTATACAGGCCTGTTCTGGTGGCTTAGTGGACTAATACGTCCACTGCAGGGGCTTGTGTTTGACCTCATGGTCACAGGTTCTAATCCTGGAGGGTCCATTCATCCTTCTGAAATAGATAAAATAAATGCCACTGAGTTGGGTAACAAAAAAATCTGTTATTCGGTGCAAAGATACCCTTGGGTGAACGTGCACTTTCCAAATACATGTGTTATGCTACAGTGCCTGGTGGATGTCATTTGGCCTTGGTGCTCCATTGCATCGACTCTCCAGTGTCACCTTGTGTATTTGCCCTTGAGTGAAAATTAGAGTTTCATCCCCATTGGATCGCCTCATATTGGTTGTTGAGGTTACACTCACTAGCCCAACCTCAGGATTTGCATTTTCTTCTGCATCCTGTGGTGGTTCAGCAGCAGGAGTGAAAGGGTCGTTCACACTGTGCCCCTCTTGACACAGTTACACCTCAGAAGCTGACAAGTGATGCTTTATATGCCAGGAGATCTTTTGAAGTATTTTTGCTTCAGGTATATTGCGGGTGTGACCTTTATTAACCGTTCTTCGTTGCACCTGATCTCGTTTTTCTCTTGCTATCTTATTAAGGACTAGTTGTGTTTTGGTGCGCAGTCTCGGAGCTACTCCTGCCCCAGAGTTATAGGACTGGCAGTGTCCTCCTGTTTGGCTGAAATGCACACCTAAGTAGTGTGCCCATCTTGATTCGGTAATGTTTGAATTGTTTATATTATTTAGGTCATTCACCAGTTTCCAAACATCCATTGAGTTTGCATTCCTGCTGAGATATAAAGACTTTGCTAAGGTAGCCTATTCTGACAGCCGTCTTTCCTCCCACAGAAGCTTCCTGTAGGCTTTTAGGACTTCACAGGTTTAGTTGGAACGCAGAATTATTTGGGTGCTGTTGCAAGTTCTCTGACCTTTGTTGAATTTCCTCTTTGCTACTAAACATGAGAGGAATCAGAAATATGCTTCTTACTTACCGATTACTAAATGTTAGTACCTTCCGTCTGCTTGTGAGGAAAATACAGTTTTCCTTTTCTTGTCAAGAAGATGGACGCTGCCCCAGAGGAGCGTGCGCTATACAAATATACATAACATTATATGTTACAATTTCATGAGTCAACTCGTAAGGAACACTAATTGTATTTATGTGCCGAAAACAAAAGGCTCGAAACGTGCTCGGTCCAGAAGTACAGTGGCTGGGTACCCTAAAGCTGTTCTGATTGGCCCTGAAGCATAAGGTCCAATAAGAACAGTCCTGCAGTGGACCAGCGAGCTCTAGGATTGGCTGATGGCTTTCAAGCCAATCCTAGATAGCTTTGTTTGTTCTCCTAAGCAACTTTTGGTGATTCAAAGGCTCCATATGATGAGCTGTAACCCAACAGAAGTTAAAATTACGGACAAATGGCGTCCGTTAAAGAATCCTTCACGGACAACGGACGGACGGCCGAAATTACGGACTGTCCGTGAAATTTACGGACGGTTGGTCACCCTAGGGGGAACCCCAGCGGGTGGATCAAGAAAGGGTCTGGTCAGGGGGATCCCAGGGTGGGGGTATCCGAGTTATCATATCGGAAGGGTGTAATGCTGCACAGGGGCATAGCTAGGCCTTAGGCTGCCCGTGGCGGCCCCTGCGTTTGCCGCCCTCGGCAAAATGATAGAAGAGCGGGGGGGGGCGGTAGCGGCCGATTCTTGCGGCCGCAGGTAAGAGCGGGTGAAGGGGGGCCGGCTGCCGCCCCAAACTCGTGCCGCCTGGGGCGGTCCGCCCCCATCGCCCCCCCCTAGCTACGCCACTGATGCTGCATCGCCTTCCAGGTGTAGGAAATATTCCTTCATTTCCTATATTGGGATATTTGCATGTACGCTGCAAGACATGTGAAAAACAAATATTGGCGTCTACCGTGATGAGCAGCAGGGTGAGGTGCCCTGATCTTCAGTTTTCCTCCCGCTTCAGATTAGGGTTTATATCTGATTTTTGCCACCAGCTCAGCTTACCTCCCTCGAGTAATTTCAAGAATGTTACTTGAACGACCTTGTGTTTGCAGTAGGCTTGGGCTGAGATCAATGACTTTTCACCGTGGAGGCGTTCACCACAATTCTAGCTTGTGTTAGAGTCTTCAGTGTACAGTCACAATAGCACAGGGGCCAGGTCTCGCCCGTGTGCTGTCTGTTGTGAGACATTTTGTTACCTTACAGTGGACTTATAGCCTACCCATTACGTACCATCTCTAGCCTTCATTGTTGCTCTCATTTGCTTGTTTTAAATGTGTCTTCTGTACACTTTCTGTCCTCTTTTTGGATTTGTCCCTCCACTGGAGCATGGGCACATTACTATGTCCATGCAGTGCTTGATTTTTCGGGTGCTATTTTTTCTTTATGTTTAAGCACTCTGAGGGTTAGTGTGTTTTCTAGCTGTCTCCCTCTTGTACTTTTCCCCCAACTCTCTGTGTCCCTTCCCGATTCCCCTCATGCCCATCCGCTTTTGTCAATGTGCTACCTCTAGCTTCTCCCACCCTCCGTTGTCCATGTGCTTCTCCGTTTGCTTGCCTCAGCCCCTCCCGCCCACCCTCCACTGTCTGTGTGCTAGTTCTAGCTTCTCATACCCACCCTCTGTTGTCCGCGTGCGCCACCATCTCCTCTCACTTGTCCTCTCTCCGACTCATGTCTTTCTCTTCAGCCCTCCCTCCCTCTGTGTTTCCTCACCACTTAACCTATTTCCCTATTTGATTGGGGAGTGGGTTGGGGGGCAAGACATGGCAAAGAAGACAGTCGCGAGGGAATGGGGAGCACACAGCTAATTTTAAACAAAAGTGCTTTAACATGGTCAGCACACTGTAGTGCTTTTTAAAAATTATTTTAGCCATGCTGCACAGCAGCCACACTGTTCCTCAACATTGCTACAAATCATTGCTAAAGTTGGTAATGCCCATGCTGTACATTATGAACAAAAGGCTTTATCAGCGCCAATAGGTCTCAAAGTCAAGACTTGTTGGCTTTTCCATTGCCTGCTTCTTGGATACTAAAGATTTGGAAGGCTCACTTTGGGGAAGAGTAGTAGAAAAGGAGCCAATCAAATAAACTTGCACAGAATCAGCTGGGCTATTTTAGTTAAAACCAAAACAGTAAGGGAAAGATGTTTTTCTAATCATAGCAGTCTTGTGACAATGCTGTCAAGAATAAAAGAGAAATAGGTGCAACAATTCTTGAAACCAGGCAAATACTTTCAGGAGAGGTTAGAACAATATCACGAGCATTATCCCTGCATTTCTTTTGTCAAGATACATATTTACTGCAAGGTAATCACGAGGAGTGCCAACACACGGATTAGACGGGCACAGGGGTGGTGTGTTTTGTGACCAACCTGTCCAAGACCTCCATACACCAAACATGTGACAGCATGCCTTGACAAAGTGCTGTCACTGAATCATGCATTTGTCATGCAAATTCATCATGTGTTCCTGAGGTCTCTGGCCCGTAGAGGACTGAACAGAGGTCAGTTTTGTGTAACTAGATCCTCTCAGCACTACTCCGCTGCTTTCCTGGGTTCTGTGTTGAGAGTAAGTAGAACCTTGTAATGTCTGGGGAAAGTCTACAAAGCATGAAGGGAGATTCTGATGCACGCTGCTTGTACTGAACACCTACTTTGATCAATACTTCCTTGGGCACCTGAGTGTTTTAAAGCTTCTGTGGAATTCCAATGGTTCTAGGGCTTTCACCATATAGTTTTAGATGTTTAAATTAAACCAAACAACCTAGTTTTAGTAGAACTCAAACTATTATTTGACCACACACTCTGGGAAAACTATAGCTATACGGATACCTATCAGCTTCTTGAAATAACAGATCATGTCTGTAAAGTTTAACGCTTTTATTTTAAAATGTTGAATGTTATTTGACTAGAATAATAATAAAGGTATTTATAGACTGACGACATTAGCAATAGATCAGTTCTGCTTCATTCTATTTCATACTTTTCACGTTTCATTGTCGAACATTACAGTCAGACGAGTAGGACACTGGCACTCAATGTGCATATGTGTTATGTGACATAGTGCGAGAATTGTGCGGTACTCTTTGTACCTATGAATATTTGTAATGGAGCACTATGCCTGATGACACCTTGTGCATAAATTTGGAACATTTTCCTCAGGAGCCAATGAGTATTGGCACATATTTGCCCAGTGGTCATCTCATTTTTTTATTTTAAAACTTGCGCAAATGCCAGCTTGGGTACTGCACATTTTGCAAATTTTAGCTTTCTTTGAGAATTAGGCCCAAAGTTTCAAGTTGACCCTGGCACTAAACAGCCAATATTGCATCCGTCTTGCATTAATCCTCATTGAGGTACCCAAAACAGCAGCATATTTCCCACTACAGTAGTTTACCAAATGTAAACAAAAAGAAAGCACAGTATTCACAATATATTTTCAAAGTTCAACTACTTGGAAGCAGAAGAACATTGATATATAAGGTTATACCAATATAATTTGTTGCTCAAAAAGTTCTGTGTGGAAGTCAGCTTAGTTAATGGCCCCACCAAAAGATGTGTTTGGTTCCATATGACAATATATTTTATACGTACAATACCAATACATTTTATGGTGGTTGGTATCCTAGTTTTAGCACTTCAGATTGTGTGAACTGTAGGTGTTATTACCTAACTGAATCAGGGGCGTAACACAGGCCCCGCAGCCCCCGCGGTGCAGGGGGTCCCTGAGCTGCAGGGGGCCCCCTCAGCACAGTATGTGGGCATGATAGCTCCGGATTAAATCCGGAGAGGGGGTCCCTCCGTATACCTTGCAGGAAGGCCCCCTCAACTTTCGTTATGCCACTGAACTGAATGACACTATAACCCCAATTACAGATGCCCCAGTGGGTCGGTGATATATATTGCACCCAATAAAATATCACTCCTTGGTGTTTGAAATTTATGAAAAATAAAATGCACCTGTTCTGAGTTTTTTTTGGGACTAACATGCAGATTTTGGTGCTTACCACACCTATAGCCAGTCCAGTAACCTTTTGGTGGACTTGCTCCTTTCACAGCCTAGCTCCGTCTGGTAGCTGCTGCTGTCCCCGTTGCTGCTGCTGACCCCTGGTTAGGAGTTTGAGGCCCTCCTCCACCTCAGGCTCCTGCCTGCGCCTCATCCCTGGTGGTCTAGTGGTAGAGCGTCACTGCTCTGCTGCTTGACTGCCCTTCTCTCTCTCTTTCTGCTTTTCTCTCTCTCTTTAAATTTCTCCTGCTTCCGCCTTTTTTGCTTTCATTTTTCTCTTTCCTTTTACCTGTTTTTTTCTCCGTCGTCACCCCTGCGATCCCCCGCGCCGCCCCTCCAGTGACCCTTCCCACATTTTCCTGCCTCTCGGCTGTCCAGCCCCTCTCAGCACTAATTAATGGTGGCAGCTGTGCCGCTGGCGCGCCAAAGGCAAGCCCATCTGCATCAGTCCGTGCCTGGACCGCGTCCAGCGCCAGGGACCCTGGTTCTCAGACCTTCCACCGCTACGACGCAAGCATCCTCCTCGCCCTCCACTCACGACGTCACACCATCTGCCAACTTGCATCGCCGAAGGAGACCCATGGACCCTTTGTCTGCCAGAACTGCAGCCACACCTTCTCCCACGCCAACTCGCCAGCTCCTCTTGCCGACCAGCCGACCAACAGTGCATCTGACCGGCTCAAATGCATCCTCCTCAACGTGCGATCCCTCCACAAACACTCCACAGAAATCTGAGACCTCCTTGATGCCGCCTCTCCCGACATCACCTTCCTCACGGAAACCTGGACAAACCCCAGTTCTGAACCGGACATTGCAATCGTCATCCCCGACGGCTACAAAATCACCGACAAGGACCATGGCGACGGACCAGGAGGAGGCATCACCATCGTCCACAAGAACACACTCCGATTGACCACGCACTCAAATGACTCAACGACAACCATAGAACACCTACACATCCAGGCCAACCCCAAAATCTCCCTCCACGGCACCCTCGTCTACAGGCCCCCCCGCCCGCCCTTCATCAACGCCATCGTAGACTTCATTGCACCCCATACTCTCGCATCCACAAGTAAATCCTACTCGGAGACCTCAACTTCCACCCGGACAACCCCAGTGACCAGAACACCGCCTTCCTACTAGAGAACCTCACCAACATCAATCAATCAATCAATCAATCAATCACAGAATTTGTAGAGCGCACTACTTACCCGCGAGGGTCTCAAGGCGCTGGGGAGAGGGAAGGGGGGGGGGGTGCTGCTACTGGTCGAACAGCCAGGTCTTGAGTAGCCTCCTGAAGGTCAGCAGGTCTTGGGTCTGTCGTAGGCTTAGTGGAAGGGTGTTCCAGGTCTTGGCGGCGAGGTGTGAGAAGGATCTGCCGCCGGTGGTTGTTCTTCGAATGCGAGGGACGGTGGCGAGGGAGAGGTCGGCGGAGCGGAGCTGGCGGTTGGGGACGTAGAAGAAGAGTCGTCTGTTGAGGTAGGCTGGGCCAGTTTTGTGGAGTGCCTTGTGTGCGTGGATGAGGAGTTTGAAGGTGATCCTCCTGTCGACGGGGAGCCAGTGCAGGTTCCTCAAGTGGGGGGTGATGTGGCTGTGGCGTGGTACGTCGAGGATCAGGCGTGCGGAGGCGTTTTGTATGCGTTGCTGTCGCTTGATGAGCTTGGCCGGGGCTCCCGCGTAGAGGGCGTTCCCATAGTCAAGTCTGCTACTGACGAGGGCCTGGGTGACTGTTCTTCTTGTGTCTGTCGGGATCCACCTGTAGATCTTGCGAAGCATGCGGAGGGTGTTGAAGCAGGAGGAGGAGACTGCGTTGACTTGCTTGGCCATGGAGAGCGTTGAGTCGAGGATGACTCCCAGGTTGCGTGCGTGGTCGGTGGGTGTCGGGGCTGCTCCCAGCGTCGTTGGCCACCAGGAGTCGTCCCAGGCTGAGGGGTTGGAGCCGAGGATGAGGACCTCCGTCTTGTCCGTGTTCAGCTTTAGTCGGCTGATCTTCATCCAATCGGCGATGGCCTTCATTCCTTCATGGAGATTGGCTTTGGCGGCGAGGGGTCCTTGGTGAGGGAGAGGATCAGTTGAGTGTCGTCGGCGTAGGAGATAATGTTGAGGTCGTGCTGTCTGGCGATGCGTGCGAGCGGGGCCATGTAGATGTTGAACAGTGTTGGGCTGAGGGAAGATCCCTGGGGTACGCCGCAGATTATCTCGGAGGCTTCGGATCGGAAAGGTGGGAGGCGGACTCTCTGGGTTCTGCCGTTGAGGAAGGAGGTGGTCCATTCCAGGGCCTTGTCTCGGATCCCTGCGTCGTGGAGGCGTGCGCGTAGAGTGCGGTGGCAGACAGTGTCGAAGGCGGCGGAGAGGTCCAGCAGGATGAGGGCTGCGGTCTCACCATTGTCCAGCAGGATCCTGATGTCGTCGGTGGCGGCGATGAGGGCAGTCTCAGTGCTGTGGTTGCTGCGGAACCCTGATTGGGATGGGTCCAGGATGCTGTTTTCTTCGAGGTATCGGGTTAGCTGTTTGTTGACGATCTTCTCGATGACCTTGGCTGGGAACGGAAGCAGGGAGATGGGCCGGAAGTTCTTGAGGTCTCTCGGGTCCGCCTTGGGTTTTTTCAGTAGGGCGTTGATCTCTGCGTGTTTCCAGCTCTCTGGGAAGGTCGCGGTCTCGAAGGAGAGATTGATGACGTTGCACAGGTGGGGTGCGATGGAGCTGCTGGCTTTGTTGAAGATGTGGTGCAGGAAAGGGTCTGACGGGGAGCCGGAGTGTATTGTGCTCATGGTCTTGATGGTGTCCTCGATGTTCACGCTGGCCCAGGCTGGCAGGGGGTCGTGGTCGATGGTGTGTGGCGGGTCTGGTGCATCGATCTTAGTTGGGGCTGTCTGGGTGTTGAAGCTGTCGTGGATGTCGGCGATCTTGCGGTGAAAGAAGGTGGCGAGGGAATCGCACAGGGGTTGCGACGGCGGGATGTCGTTGGTGTTGGAGCTGGGATTGGAGAGTTCCTTCACTATGTTGAAAAGCTCCTTGCTGTTGTGTGCGTTGTTGTCGAGGCGGTCTTTGAAGGAGATTCTCTTGGCGGACCTGATGAGGTGGTGGTGGTTACGGATGGCGTCTTTGTGGGCTGTGTGGCTGTCCGGTGTCTTATCACTGTGCCATTTCTTCTCTAGTTTCCGGCAGGTACGCTTGGAAGCTAGGAGTTCCGAGGTGAACCAGCTGGCTCTTTTGGTGGTGTCACTGTAGGTGAGCTTTTTCAGCGGGGCGAGGGTGTTGGCACAGTCGTCCATCCATCGTATGAGGTTGCAGGCAGCGTCGTCGGTGTTGGATGGGTCGGAGGGAGGGCTGAGAGCGAGGGTTGCCCGAAGTTGGTCTTCGGTGACTTTGCTCCAGCAGCGGCGTGGGATCTGTTGGGTGCGGTGGTGTGTGGTGGGTTTCTGGAAGGTGAAATGGATACAGCGGTGGTCGGTCCAGAGGAGTTCCGTGGTGTGGCTGAAGGAGACGTGGGAGCTTGAGGAGAAGATGGGGTCAAGCGTGTGGCCGTCGGAGTGGGTCGGTGTTGTGACGAGCTGGCTCAGACCGAGGTTGGCGAGGCTGTTGATCAGGGTGGTGGAGTTGCTGTCGTTGTTGTTCTCCAGGTGAAAGTTCAGGTCTCCGAGGAGGATGTAGTCGGTAGAGGTCAGGGCGTGCGTGCTGATGAAGTCGGCGATGGAGTCGCTGAACTGGGGTCGGGGCCCAGGGGGTCTGTAGACAAGGGTGCCTCTAAGGGTGGTGTTGGGGTCTGTGTGGATCTGGAAGTGCATGTGTTCGGCGGTGCTGAGAGTGTCGTCGGTGCTGGTCGAGACCCTGATGGTGTTCTTGTGGACGATGGCGATTCCTCCTCCTACTGCGTTGATGCGGTCTCTGCGGGTGATCTTATAGCCGTCTGGGATGGCTATGGCGATGTCGGGGGCGGAGGAGTCGTTCATCCAGGTCTCAGTCAGGAAGGCGACGTCTGGTGATGATGTGTCGAGCAGGTCCCAGAGCTCGACGGCGTGTTTGCGTGCGGAGCGGGTGTTCAGTAGGATGCACCGGAGGTGGTTGAGGTCCTTCTTGGCGGGCGCCTCGGTGGCTCTGAGGCTGGTGTAGCTGCAGTTCCGGCAGTTGAAGGGACCATGGGTGCGTTTTGGGGCGGCCTTGAAGCAGTTGTGTGTCCGTCCGGGGTTGAGAGCGTGGAGTGTGGTGGCATCATATTGGCGTCGGTCCTCGAGGCTGGAGCGGGGGGCGCGCGGCCCAGGTGTTCTGGCGCTGGGCGCGGTCCAGTCGCGGACGGGCACAGACGGGCTTGCCTTAGGCGCGCCTTTGGCGCGCCAGCGGCACGGCCGCGCAGCGGCCGCCATATATGGGGAGGTGGGAGGGAGGAGCAGCTGGGAGGCAGGGGCAGCGAATGGGAAGTCAGGGGCGGGGCCGCAGGAGACGCAGCGGCGGGAATGGAGAGAGGCAGCGAGGGGCACAGAAGGCAAAATGGGCACAAGGGGGTGGGGGCAGCGAGGGAAAAACAGAAGAAAACACGGGCACAGTACAGTGGGGCAGCGAGGGCACAGAAGGCAAAATGGACACAAGGGGGTGGGGGCAGCGAGGGAAAAACAGAAGAAAACACGGGCACAGTACAGTGGGGCAGCGAGGGCACAGAAGGCAAAATGGACACAAGGGGGTGGGGGCAGCGAGGGAAAAACAGAAGAAAACACGGGCACAGTACAGTGGGGCAGCGAGGGCACAGAAGGCAAAATGGACACAAGGGGGGGTGGGGGCAGGGAGGGAAAAACAGAAGAAAACACGGGCACAGTACAGTGGGGCAGCGAGGGCACAGAAGGCAAAAACGGACACAAGGGAGGTGGGGGCAGCGAGGGAAAACAGAAGAAAACACGGGCACCGAGGCCACAAGCGGAGGGGCGAGCTTACCAGCAGCAGCAGCGGGCGGACAGCACAGGCGGAGCTGTGTGGTGGGGGAGCGACCTACCTGGCAAGCAGACTCAAGCAGCTAGTGACTGCACTGACCCACAAAGCCGTACACATGCTCTACCCTGTTTTCTCCACCAGTGGGAACATCACCTACTGCCGCACCACCAAACTCCTCTGGACCGCCCACCACTGCGTACATCTTGCTTCACCATGCCCACCGCACACCACCACCCTCATCACCTCTGTTGCTACTGGAACAAGGCCACCGAAGAATGTCTCGTCAACTTCCTCGGCACAACCACTCCGCCAACACCAACTGATGCCAACACTGCAGCTCGCAACCTTCACCAATGGATTTCCAACTGCGCCGACGCTCTGGCACTCATGCACCTGTCAACAACTCGAGAAGAGATGGAGGAACAACAAAACCCCGTAAACCTATGCTGCCTTGAAATCCTCCATCAAGCACACCACCTTCTCCTCAAAACCACAAAGAAAAAGGCCTTCCAGGACAGAATAAACGCCAGCGCACACAACAGCAAAGAACTCTTTGCCATCGTCACCTTCTTCCACCACAAGATCAGGCAGATCTACGACAGCTTCGACACCCAAGACCCCGCCACTACGCCCACCACGCTCAACCACGCCTCACCCCAACATATCGTGCTCAACCGGACTCTGCTCACCACAGATGACACACTTAAAACCACGAAGAGCATCCACTCAGGAGCCACATCCGATCCTTGACCATGTTAATGTTAATGTTAAACAGACTTATAAAGCGCAGTATCACCCCACGGGCATCCTGGCGCTGATGTACACTAACTCAAACCATGCACATATGTTGCAGTGAAAATTGCACCTATTAATGAAAAAAAGGTGCCTAAACAGCACCATTAGGATAGAGCCAGGTCTTCAATGTCTTCCTAAACTGCAGAAGATCTTCCATCTGTCTGAGGCTGGTTGGGAGTGCATTCCAGAGCCGGGCAGCTGCAGCGCTAAAAGCTCTTCCTCCCAGTTTAGTTCTTTTAAACTTAGGTACTTTTACCAATTTAGCTGAGGATGATCGCAAGCTTCTGGCAGGAGCATACCATTTAAACTTACTCTGCAATGGTTTACACCCTAAACCATGTAGAGCTTTAAAAACAATACAGAGAGATTTAAACTTGATCCTCTGTAGCACGGGGAGCCAGTGAAGCTCATTAAGAGCCAAGGAGGCTGATGATCGCCGTGGTTTCATAAGGGCTAACTTAGCTGCAATTGTCTGACTTCTCTGAAGTCTCTCAATCAGATAGTTTGGGGCCTCCAGCAGAAGGGCATTGCAATAATCCAGCCGGCTCAAAACAACGCTTCTCACTATCTGTGCCCTAATGGAAATTGGCAACATTGGGAGGATCTTCCTTAGCACTCTTATTAGGTACCTACCATTTTATTTACTTGAGTTTCTAAACTCAGCCTATCATCGATTACTACTCCCAGATTACGTACAGCCTCAGAGGGTGTCAGTGGCTTATCCACTGGGATTGGCCAAACGTTTGCCATGAGCAGACGTGGGATTTGCTGGGCTGCACAGCATAGAATCTCTGTTTTATCACCGTTAAATTGCAACGAGTTATTTTTAAGCCAGCATGCAGTGTCCTGCATACATGCATGGAAATTTTCCAGTGATAGTGACTGGTCCCCTTCCAGTGACAAGATGATCTGAGTATCATCTGCATAATTCACCAGGCTGACATTATGGGACTTAATAACAGAGATCAGGGGCTCATATAGATATTAAACAGTATTGGACTGATCGCCGATCCCTGAGGTACACAATGCTGAATGTTGGTGAAGTCTGATTGATAAGGGGGTAGTGCTACTGCCTGTTGTCTATTCGACAGGTATGATTGAAACCATTTTAAGGCCGTGCCTGTTACCCCAGCTTCATTAAGCCTTGTCAAGAGAATTTTATGGTTTACCGTATCGAATGCGGCAGACAGGTCTAATAGAATCAGTATGACTGGTTGTCCTTTGTCTGCTCGCATTCGAAGTTCATCCAAGACTGTCACCAGGGCAGTCTCTGTTCCATGTCCCGGCCTGAAGCCAAATTGTATATCCTCTGACTTATTGTTGGTTTCCAGAAACTGCGAAAGTGTTTTGCTGACCAAACGTTCTATGATCTTCACAGGATAAGGTAGAAGGGAAATAGGCCTGTAATTTTTGGGACACATGGGGTCAAGGGTAGCTTTTTTCAGAAGTGGTGTTACTTTCGCTTGTTTCCAGCAGGCCGGTACTACCCCGTTGCTCAGCGTTTGTCCACAGATCTGTTGGAGCAGCGGGAAGAGTTCTGCACCTAGTTCTTTCCAAATCCTATGCGGTAAAGGATCCATTGGCGAGCCTGAGGAAACACTTAGAGCTAATCCATACCACATCTTCCATAGCGCAGCTGCCTCCATCGCCCCCCAGCTTCGCCGGACCATCAACTGTTCCATCGAAATCGCCATCTTTCCTGATGACTGGAAACATGCTGAGCTCAACCCCCTGCTGAAGAAAGCATCCGTCGACCAGACAGACCTCAAGAACTTCAGACCCATCTACCTCCTCCCCTTCCCATCCAAGGTCATCGAGAAGGCCTTCAACGCTCAACTCTCTGAGTTCATCGAAGAGAACCAAGTCCTGGACACCTCCCATTCCGGTTTCTGAAGCAACCACAGCACCGAGACCGCACTCCTCACCGCCACCAATGACATCTGCTCCCTCCTCGAACGGGGCAAAACCACAGCCCTCATCCTACTGGACCTCTCGGCCACCTTCGACACCGTCTCCCATCGCACCCTAATGACAAGACTCCATGACGCCGGCATACGTGACAAGGCACTGGACTGGATCCACTCCTTTCTGACCGGCCAAACAAAGCGAGTCTGACTACCCCCGTTCCTCTCAGAAACTACAGAGCTGCGGAGTGCCCCAGGGCTCCTCCCTCAGCCACACCCTCTTCAACATCTACATGGCTCCCCTCAGAGCCATCGTCAGAAGCCACGGACTCAACATCGTCTCCTACACCGATTACACCCAGCTGATCATCTCCCTCACCAACGAACCCACAGCTGCCAGAATCAACCTTCACAATGGAATGAAGGTAGTTGCTACCTGGATGCAAGACAGCTGCCTCAAGCTCAACTAGGACAAGACCGAAGTACTCCTCCTGGGACCCACCCCCTCAGCCTGAGACGACTCCTGGTGGCCTGCCGCACTAGGAACCCCTCCCGCCCCTACGGACCACGCACGCAAACTCAGCATCATACTAGACTCCTCGCTCTCAATGAACCGCCAAATCAACTCAATGTCCTCATCCTGTTTCCACACGCCCACCTGCTTCGAAAGACATTCAGTTGGCTCCCCACAGAATCCAGAAAGACGGTTGCCCACGCACTCATCACCAGTAGACTTAACTACGGCAACACACTCTATGCCGGCGTCACCCAGAAACAGCTGAGGAAACTACAGAACGTCCAGAATGCCACAGCCAGACTGGTCCTCGACATCCCCCGCTGCATCCATATGACACAATACCTCCGCTCCACTGGCTCCCTATCAACAAGATAATCACCTTCAAGTACCACACACATGCCTACAAGGCCTTCCATGACACAGGACCAGAATATCTGAACCGCCACCTCCCATTCCACACACCAGCCAGACAACTACGCCCCGCCCAACTCGCCCTGGCCTCTGTCCCACTGATTCACAAGACCATAACCGGAGGAAGATCCTTCACCTACAACGCAGCCAAGACCTGGAACACCCTACCCCTCCACAGTAGGCAATCCGCGTTGTTGACCCAGTTCAGGAAGGACCTCAAGACTTGGCTCTTCGACTGTACCTCTGCACCCAGACGGATCAACAGCCCCCCCAGTGCCTTTAGACCCTCACAGGTGAGTAGCCACGCTTTACAAACCCCTGATTGATTGATTGATAGCCACGTCACAATAAATATCACTTCTTTTACCTTTTTAAATTCCAACAGGTTTAGTGACCTGACCCAATTTAATGAATAGTGCAGGCTTTAGTGTAGTTTGAGTTTGTGCAGGGGTCAGAAACCTTGGACCGACTCATAAACAGGGCATGAGTTTTTAATTTGGAGGGTTAAAAGGATGAGGAATTTGTGCTAGGAATCAAAATGTTACCTGGATTGGCATGCAGACATTTTATCAGCATCGCTTAACTCTTTGAGATTCCCGACTAACTTTTCTCATGATGTTTCTGCCTGCAAGTAGGCTTTCCTTTCTACACTTGAGACCTGGACTGATATTCTGACATGAGTCAATTAGTGCTGAGGAATCATTCTCTACACTACAAAGAACGGGGGGAGGTAGAGGGTAAAAGGCTAGGTCCACCCTCCTTTCAATCATATACGCCAAAAAAACGGTTTACCGGTTAGAGGACCTAGTCAGGGTGAAATTTAATCCCAAATCAAATTGAAATGGAAGGTCAGATATCTGTGACAAGAAAGAGCAGATGCTTTCTTGAGTCCCCTCACTCACCGGGGTTTCCCACCGGTGACATGCTTCATCATTGGGGTCCTCTCAATCCGCTGTGGATTGAGGCGTGCTTCGACTTGCGAAATTACGTAGGAGCACTGATAGGCGACTATGTGTGGTGCAATGTTTGGTGGAGTGGATAGAAAATCTAAAAATACCTGGCTAGTGGGCGAAACACTTTATTCTAGCTCCTAGTCGGTATATTAAAAACAGGGGTACTAGACAACGATATAACCATAATAAGTCAAAAAGTCTCTAGTGTTTAGTCAACATGTTTCGAGCCTCCCCACGGCTCTTCCTCAGGACCACACAGGGACCAGCCCTGTGCGTTCCACTCCTAAGTGACCTAAAAGTGAGGTAAATAATTAGTTAAGTGAAAAAGTGATGTGTACACACCTACTGTGTGTGCACTATAATACATACGATTTTAAATTCAATTGATCGTAGTATCTGTTGAAATAAAACAGAACAATGTTAACCATACATCAGCCTGCCAGGGCCCTGGCAGGTATGGAACTGCATGCAGCACACTGCGTCTAGAACATATTTATAATAAAACATTATGCGTAAAAACATCGTAGTCTCCACTTCCATCGTGCCTTATCGGTGGAGTAAAACGTGCGTGTGTCCTAAATGAATATAAGTGTTTAAATAAAACAGAGACATTGGCACCACGTGACAAACACATACATAAACCACAAAAACTTTGTATGTTGCGACATTACATACTTCAAATGAGGTTCAAAATAGCCCCATGGTCTGGAGGGGTTGAGGGGCTCGTATTCATACTTCTGAAATGAGGGTAATGAATAATTAGATATAGTGACAGCAACAAGTCTCTGAAAGAAATGTTAGAACAAGTGCTGCTGTATCGCTGTTGTCCATTGTTGTCGTTTTACTGCCAAATACAATCTGTAGTGGCTACGCTGTGTTGGAAAGAAAAGGGAACACTTACTATAGTGGAGCTCGCCTCGGCGTTTATTCACCTACTTGTACCCCTGGAGACCGCATATTAACGCGTCTCTCCACGGTTACCGGCTTAATATATATATTATAAATATGTTCTAGACGCAGTGTGCTGCATGCAGTTCCATACCTGCCAGGGCCCTGGCAGGCTGATGTATGGTTAACATTGTTCTGTTTTATTTCAACAGATACTACGATCAATTGAATTTAAAATCGTATGTATTATAGTGCACACACAGTAGGTGTGTACACATCACTTTTTCACTTAACTAATTATTTACCTCACTTTTAGGTCACTTAGGAGTGGAACGCACAGGGCTGGTCCCTGTGTGGTCCTGAGGAAGAGCCGTGGGGAGGCTCGAAACATGTTGACTAAACACTAGAGACTTTTTTGACTTATTATGGTTATATCGTTGTCTAGTACCCCTGTTTTTAATATACCGACTAGGAGCTAGAATAAAGTGTTTCGCCCACTAGCCAGGTATTTTTAGATTTTCTATCCACTCCACCAAACATTGCACCACACATAGTCGCCTATCAGTGCTCCTACGTAATTTCGCAAGTCGAAGCACGCCTCAATCCGCAGCGGATTGAGAGGACCCCAATGATGAAGCATGTCACCGGTGGGAAACCCCGGTGAGTGAGGGGACTCAAGAAAGCATCTGCTCTTTCTTGTCACAGATATCTGACCTTCCATTTCAATTTGATTTGGGATTAAATTTCACCCTGACTAGGTCCTCTAACCGGTAAACCGGTTTTTTGGCGTATATGAATCATTCTCTACCACATGTAGTATAAACCATGTTGTCTCAGCTTCCAGTTAACTAGCACGCAGTTTGGAGCCCTGTGAGTTTGTGGTGAACTGTAGCCTGAATTTATTTTTAGCATCCAGTGGCTTGCATCATTCATAAGAGGAGATATGTAGATGGCACACAATGAGAGGGATGAATAAGTATCACAATGTGATTTGCAGCTGTATGTGTTAAGGATCATGATAAGATTGAATTTTGCTGTCACACAGGCCCACTCGATCCTGTCCGATATTTAAAATAGCGCCTTCTCATCAGTTTTAAGAAATCATATGCAGTGTTGCCTGGCAGAGATAAGGAAGTTCTGATCTATCAGACTACTGATAAAAACATAAAGAAAAACTTTCGTTCAATTTCCATACGTTCATCTGATTGTCAGCCCTCGCAAGTTATGCAGAGAAGGGATCTAATGTGGATGATAAAGTGTTTTGGACAATATCGCACAATTGTGTTGGAACCCGCAGTGGCGTAGCTAGCCCTTTGGCTGCCTGTGGCGGTCCCTGCGTTTGCTGCCCTGCGGCGACCGCATTGAATAGCGGGCGGGGGGGGTGGCGATATTCCTCCGTTTCACTCCGTGCTAGCTATTGCCGCCCGAGACGCCAGGTAAGAGCAGGGGGGGCCGCCACCTCCAAAACTCGTGCACCCGGGGCGGACCGCCCCCCTTTCTACACCACTGGAAACCTCGATATGATACTTTAAATCGAATTTGGTAGCATAGCATTTGTGGTAGCCATAACTGAGCAGTAACGAACAAACACAGTGAATGTCTTTATGTCAATAGCATACTCTAACAATTAGGAAACATTAGACTAATTAACTAACTAATAAAACATTTAGAATCAAACATGTAAAAACCGTCCTGAGATTGAGTGATCGTGAAAGTGTATGACTGTGTGCAAGGTATCTGGAACATATCCTTCGTTTCTGAAACAAATTCACAATCTCCTCTGCCAAATACAGACGTATGATGCAAAATGCAGTAGAAAGCTCATTATGGGACGGGATTTCTCAAGAGATTACTACAGTGCAATGAAGGAGAAATGTTACATGCTCTATAATCTGAACTCTCAGTGGTTCTACCAAAGATCAATGTTGTTGCAGCAACACTTGTTAATATATACTGACATCGATCGGTAAATGTGGGAAATGATATTGAACTGTACCTTCTGAAGCAGCGCTTCTGGGCTCCAGTTGGCTGATCCCTCAGTCCCTGGAGATCATCAGACGACATTGCACTTGTTCAGAGATCAGTCAGTGACATCCTTATGGGAAGGAAAAAAGAGCGCTCTGGCATTGCCATGCACTGCAGCTATGCATACTATGATACATTGCCCAATTGTAAATGTTAGGCTGCCTCTCCTTTAAATAGACAGGTATATTAGTAATCTGTAATAAACTTTAAATGCATGTACACTGTACCACAATTCTGATCTTGTTCCATTTTCAGGTTTTCGCTGTATTTATATTTAAACAACAATAAAAAGATTTCAGTACAAACCACACTAGACACTCCGCCTGCCCCAGCCTTCTAAACACAAAGAAAAATTCCATAATTGGGTGACACTTATTTCCGTTACTTTATGATGTGTGGGAGAGATTCACTGTTCGAAGAAAGGTGACAATTATCTGTTGATTTTCAATTGGAACTAAATTAAAGTGTTTAATATATGAGCACCAAGCAATCGTTGTGCAATAACTTGTGCGTATGTTCGTTATTGCAGTCTAGTTGTTCTTCTCATTTATATAATAAGAACATGGCATCACTGTTATACTTTAATATTCAAAGTTTATGGCGCTTTGTTTACTGTGGTGAACTTTGTAGCTCGTTGATTGCTTCAAGGTGAACATCTGAGGCATAACTGAGAACTGACAAAAGTTCTTAAAACCAGTCCATCAGAAGTAGGGTTATTAATTTGGGCGAGGGGGTGGGGTCCTCTAACAACTCAACACACCCACTCTCTTCATGTGAAAATACAGTTCTGAGAGAATTTCTGCTCAACACGTGTTACCTATGGCACAAGCAGCAGGTAATCCCCACAGACATTTGTGCTAAATTTAAGCAGTAGCAACAATTTTAAAGTAAAGAACACAACACAATAAAATTCCCAAAGGTATTTAGAAAAACAGAGGTACATATAATGAGCATAAGACACAAGTAGTTTAAGGGGGTCTGGAGATACGAGTTTTAAAAGGTTTTTAAGTCAAAACACACCTCAAAAATAAGATAGCTCTAGGGAAAAACAAGAGTTTGCAGTCAACCAGGACCTAGGCGCAATTCCATGCTGACCGCAATAGACCGATGGTCGGATACACCAAATGGGTTGTTCTGTTCAAAGGTTTTACCTTAAGACTTAGGGCCTGATTACGAGTTTGGCGGTGTGGCAGTGGGCCTCCATGCCAGCGCCCTGCTCCCACACCGCCAAACTCGACCTCCGACTGCATGCCAGATTAGGAGTTTTCTCTTGGTCTGGCAGGCGGAGCTTTGGCGGTCCCACAGCAGTGCCATGCTAAGGCTCAAATGTGAGCCTTAGAACGGCATCGCCGTGGGACCGCCAAAGCAAGTTCCTGTCCGGCATGGACTGGCGCAGTTCATGCCGTGCAGGAACAGGGGTGCATACAGACAGGGGGGCACAACATGTGCCCCCCTGCATGCCTCCTCTGCACAGGGGCAACAGGGAGCCTTGTAGGGCCCACTTAGTTTCCTGATGCCACACTTTTCATGGCGGCATCACCACCATTATAAGTGTGGAGGTCTGAAAACTCAGAATATGCTTGGCAATGCCGCAGCGGCACTGCCAGCATACTGCTGCCCTAGACCGCCGTGCCAATGCTGAGGGAACGTGGATCTTCTGCGACTACGATGTTCCTATTGGCAGTCAGACTGCCCAACGCAGAATACGGCGGTCGGACCACCGGTGTGGCAGTAGCCGCACTGCCACCATGGGTTTGGTGGTCAATCTGACCACCAAACTCCTAATTAGGCCCTTAATCTCCAACTGCTGGCAAGGCTAACTATGTTCATTCCTTCAGCCCTTAGTTCCACTGGGTAGGCTCTTGGGCACCAGAACTCTCTCTCTCAATCCAGATCTCTGCAGGGTCTAGTCCTCTTTAGTCAGCTGGGCTCTCTTGGACTCAAGTCCTCCTGTTTTTTGTGTACCTGAAGCAGGTAAAGAGGAGTCCAACAACTTTAACCTTGGAGAGAAGTTCCAGTGCCTGGGTACCAGCAGGATTCAGGGGTCCTTGTGTCCTTCAGATGTAGTCTTCCCAGGTCCAGGAATGAGCTGAAGAGGTAGTGGTGGAGGTCCCAGATTTTTCCTATACACCAGCCAGTGAGTGTGCGAATTCTACAGCTGAATCCTAACACTTCTCTTGCACTATCCCCACCTCTTTTTGATGCACTTCTTCTTTGCCTTCCTATAAAGTTACCTAGGAACCCTTGTTTCTGGAGCAAAGCTGTCTTGGAGAGTCCTGGAGAAGAAAAGAAGGAGCCCTCCTTGGCTTTTCCAATTAAACAATGGTAGTGTTAAAGCTGACCTTTGTTCTGCCACCTGTTCCCGTCCACCCCCCAGATAGCTATTCCATGTTAAAAGTGCTTAATTTGTAAAATAATAAGTGCTAGAGCCCTGACCAGAATGCCACTGCAGCTTGCACCACCCATCGCCACTGTCATTGCTGCCAAAACAATTACTTACCATCTCTCTCGCCTGCAAGTGCAACTGTTCAGATTATTCCTGGTCCCTACAGCTAAAGGACTGACTGGGGAAGCATGTATTAGTTATTTTGAATGTATATTGTACTCATAAACAACTGTTGTTCTGCTCACCTCTAAATTAGATGAGCAGCACCACCATGTGGCAGACTGTCCTAAGTGTGGTGTTGACAATTAAGTGCTGTTGCCGAGCACCGGATTCTAATTAAGTGCCAATGCTGAGCACCGGAAACCAGCGGCTCAAACAAAGCACTGCCTGTTAACTGGTCAGCAGTTAACACCCATTACTCTTTCCTGGGCCTAGAGGCGTTATCTCTCCCAACCAAATATGTGTATTCCAGCTCTGAAAGTGTGATAGGTGGCAGAACTGGTTTTAACTCCTACTGTGGTGACTAAGGACGGCTGTCTAGGAGGGCCCTGGTAATGAATAGAAGACCTCCCTGGCATCTTTAACTTAACTGTTTCTGTCCACTCCCAGATAGTTAATGCCTTCTAAGTGGTCAGTGATTAACACCCCTTGGCCTTTGCTGAGCCCAGAGACAAGCCATTCTCACCTGAGGTACGGTTATTAATTCTCCGAGCCAAGGATGTGTATTCCAGCTCTGTAGATGTGATGTTAGGCAGAACTGGTTTTACGTCTGTTCTGGCTAAGGCAGCCAAAAGTACATTTTAACAAAGGAACTTTTCTGCTTAAGTTATCACAATTCTGATTTCACCATTAAGTCAGACTTTAAAATCAAGCAGTGAATAACTTTGAAGCATTTTTAGTTCTTTCCTAATCAGAGGTGGAAAATAAATAAAAGTATACATCCCCCCATCCCCCCCGGCCTATCAGAAATGTCAGGTCAGATCTACAAAGTGTAATGGGTTTTGGGGTTTATTTCACTGTGTGGGCATGCTAATTTCATTATGTAGTGTGCTTTATTTTTTATATATTGCCACTCTGCTTTGTGGTATTACAAGGTAATTTTGGAGGTGACCTGGATATATGAAATAGACCTTTCCTTCATGGCAGGTGCATTTCCCTGTCATGTGTCACTGCAGTGCATTTAAACTGCAGCCTAGCCTTTGCACAGTGGTGCTCCTGGTAGAAAAGCATTTTTGTCATATGTGGATGGTGTAAATACACACTACACCCCACATATGATATTTAATTTTGCACGCCATAGGTGTATTTAAGGCTCTATTTGCAGTGCATTTATAGGGAAGTTAAGTAGACCAAAAAGGAGTTCCAGTCTATAGCACATGATTTAGAGTGGAAGCACAGGCACTTTGCTACTGTTTAGCAGTGGGAAAGAGCACAAAGTCGTAAAGGCAGCCAAAGCAGGGTCCAGAAAAAAGTTAAAAATCGCTGGACTTTGCTGCCCTTGACCATTCTATTGATATGCGTTTTAGTGGATGTTTATAGTCTTATATTAAAAGGTCTAGCTCGATGATGACCATCAGGGCTGGCCTTCAGTGAGTTTTCCATTTAATTCCTCAATTCTTCACTTTCTCTGTCTTTCTGGGAATTGTCATTTCCTAAACTGGGTAGGGTTTCTGAGTTCATTACTCTTATGTTGAGTTCTGACATCAATCTGTCTACTCCCAGCAGAATCATTAAAGAAGGATACAGCAGCAAATGCCTGTTAAAGCTTTCATTAAAATGATGTCCCTGAGACAAAAATGTGCATGACCTTACTTTATCTGGTGGTTGGTCACAGTGATTGGCTAATTAGTAATGCCTTTATACTTAAGTGCTGCATGAGTTCCAAATGGCACATCAGAAATATATCTACTTATGATAAAATGTGTTCTGAAAGAAAATTACATTAAACTAAGGGCTGAAACATATTTCTTTTATTTCCATAGTACGAATTTGAACAATTGTTCCTCGGGCAACGTTTGACTTATAGACCACAACACACACATAATTGAAGGGGGTGGGTGTATAAAAAATAAAATGCCTCCTACCTTATGTAAGAAAAAATAAGTATATTAAAAAATCCCTCCATTGTTCTCTTACATTTTATAAAGGAACTCAGCCTTCTTTCTCCTCCTCATATATGGTCACGCAACTCCTCTGTGATATGCTGTCATAGTTTATCGCATGAATAACGTTTCAGTGGGTAGTTTGTCTGCTCAGCCACGTTTTCATTTCTTTTTGTACATGTGTATTTAAAATCACCTTCGGTGGAGTCAGAGGCGTTATCTGATGCCTCCTTTAGCAGGAATCATGTTGCGTTTGTTCTGTTTGTTTTTTGTCCTAACTTGGTGAATGATGTGTGTCCATGAAGGTAGCTAGCAAAAGGGGCGTAGCACAGGCCTCTGCAGCCCCTTCGTCGCAGGGGCAGGGGGAAGCCTTCAGGCCCCTCCCAAGCCTTCAGGGGGGCCATTTAGCCAAAGGATCCTCTATTCACATTCTGCTGGGGGACCCATCATTTTGCGTTACGCTGGTTAGCAATGATGCAGCACATGCAGTGGCACCGGAGTCCAGAGGCCTGAGGGCCGCACTGAAACCTAAATATTGCTGTCATTTACTGCCCAGTAAAGATTCAGGAGCCCAGTTTCTTTGCTTGCACTGGGGCTCATGCCACCCTTGCTCTGCCACTTTGCGTGTCTTACTACTGTACGGGCATTCGCCACTGCTTTCTTTCCCGGCGTGCCCCACCTCCTCCTGTTCATTATTGTCTCTCGGCCCCTGGCGCTTTCTTGCTGCATTAAATGCAATTCTACTTTTTGGAGTCTTTTCAGCAATTCAATCCCATTAAACGCAGAGCCTCCCATTAGTGTGCCAGCTACGCCCTGCTTTTCAAATCTTCCTGCCTTGTCCCTGGAGGTGTAGAGAATACAGAATCCGCAGGTTTACAAAGGAAGATGAAGTATGAGTGACACATTGGGATGACTGTGAAGCGCGCCCCTTCGGCGCGCATTTCATTTGAACTCTGCTTCTGACATTTTTTTTTCTGCATCGTACAACTTGAATGCCCAGGGCTTTCTGTTTGATCTCAGGTAGGATTCAGGGCCGGCTTTAGCACTGGTGGCGCCCAGCAGTGCGACAATGTTTGTTGGCGCCCCCCACCCCGACCACCTCCACCACAGACTCCCTCACTACCACCCTTTAACAGTGCCCCTCAAGTCTCCATAACTGCTCTCTCTCAGATGCATTTAACTAGTTTTATAGCGCCACTCATACCAGTGTAGGGTATCAGAGCACTTTACATCACACACACTACACAGGGACAATCAATCATAGGTGTGTAAATCAATGTATAGGAAATATTACATAAGAAGGAGGACTACAAGGTGTAGTAGCCACTAGTGGTGGCTGGCATGGATCAGGGATGGCAGGGCGGGGACGAGAGGGGGGATGGGGTAAATAAAAAATAAAATTTATCTTACCTCCATGCCGCGTCCTCCACGTTGCGTCTCTTCTCCTCGTCCCTCCCTCTGGCCGGAGCAGGAAGCACCCAGGCTCCCCTGAGCCAATCACAATGCTGCAATGCAGCGTTGTGATTGGTCTGAGCGTCGTGGTTTATTGCTCAGGCAGGGAATGGGAGCCTGGGCATGTTCTCCACCCTGGCGAAATGCAGCCTTTCACCTGGGTGGAGAACATGCTAAGTGCGCATGACGGACTGGCCGGCACCAGGCGGCCGGCCAAACATTTATGCCCACTTAGGGAGTGCAAACCACTCCTCCCCCTGCT
This sequence comes from Calotriton arnoldi, assembly GCA_963921515.1. NCBI lineage: Eukaryota > Metazoa > Chordata > Amphibia > Caudata > Salamandridae > Calotriton > Calotriton arnoldi. The sequence goes on along the minus strand of CAWUFW010003423.1, from coordinate 1,141,208 downwards.
CTGAGAGCAGAGCAGCCCCGGCCCGCCCGCAAAGCTGCCGCGACAGGAAAAAACAAAATGATATTACGGAGTTATTATCATTTTATTTTTCCTTAACCTACTCCTGTGCCTTAATGGAGGAGCCGCTACTGGAAGTCACATGTCTTCCACACTGGTAGGCAGGATAGTTTAAAGCTGCGTGGCCCGAAGAAGCACAAACTAAGCATTTAAAACGTAACACCATGTTTAGGGGTTCTCTTTAATAATCAGAATTGATTTCTATCCAAATGTACCATTTTCCCAACATTAGGATAAATAAAGACTGTGGAAAAAATCATAACGCTCTAATCTGTGCCGAGCAGTTTGCATGCAGCTCTTTGACAGTTAATAGCTCACTGCTCTATGTTACGATAATACCTTATAAACTGCAAGTAACAAAGGATCCCTCATATAAATGCAATAACCGACTGACCTATTTACATTATATGCACTTTGTGATCTGGATGGTACAGTTTCTTTGTAGCAGACATATTAACCCTCTGTGCTGCCTTACTATGAGTCAAAACTTCCACTAGACAAACCTCTGCTCTCTCTCTGTGAAGAATATTAATCACCAGAGTTATCTTGACATTTTTTTTGTTGCCTGAAAATTGCTGGAGGCCAGGAACGCCGCAGCAGGTGCTTTTAAACCAAAATATACTTCAAACACAACGCCCCCACCCAAAGTCAGCGCTGATGCGGTCGCACCGCCCTAGAGCCGGCCCTGGTAGGATTCACACCATTGTTTGTGGATTAGGACTACTTCTTGATCAGAGATAAGCATATACACTTATAAGTAGAATCTCAGAAACCTAAAAACACACACACATACACTGACACACCCAAAACAACATTCTACCTTGACAAACTCACGCACACCAGTCCTGTACCAACAGAAACATTCACAGACACTCCTCAACACTCTACACATATATGCCATGTCAGTGAAAATAAACGTGGACTAATAAAACTTTATTTGCAGCAAATGTAGCAGTAAACATAAATTCATTTGTTACTCCAATGCAAAGCAGGGGAGATTCCTGTTTATTACCATTGTTGGAGGAGCCATGACTCACAAGAGTATAAAATACTAAAGTATGTGGCAAAAACTGCAAATTATGCGACACATCCTCTGGCTGTATTTTATTTTCATCCATTTGAAATAGAAACAAAATTTTTGTGATACATGCAAATTATGTGGCAAATGCAGTAAATTCATGATAAAGTCATAAATTCTGGAGCTATAGCAGCATCATATAAATCCAGTGATCACTGCCATTGTTGATTGTTTCATCAAAAGTATATCCACTAAAGGTAAACAAAACCTTAATATTCCTATTCTAACCAAGGCCTATTGTTAGCTGCAGTTTGAAGAAAACAGCTTTCTCAAGTTATCTACCCCAAAATAGCCATGATATATAAAAATACATAATGGTTAGCATGTGTAATATGGTCCTATATTGCCATCTTGAGGTTCTAGCAACATTTACAAACCACTCAGCCTCCGTCCTCAAAGTTTATGATGTCGCCTGAACCCCTAGATGCAATATTGGACCATATTATAGAGTTGCCCATTATATATGCTGTCCATCTATGTATCTAGCTATCTTACAGTGGTGGCAATATCGCCTCTGTAGTTCTGGTTAGACCTACCTTTCCATTTGAAAGCTGTTTGTTTTGCTAACAACTTTGGTGCCATTTGACAAATCTGCATTAAACTTTCCCCAAACAATCTTTATCCAATTTGGGTTTGGCGTGGCAAGTTTTGTGCTGATCGGTCAAGTAGGGGGCAAAAAAAAGAGGAGATTGAAAAAGTGGCTTTCCCTATTTTAATTCCCATAGGAAGCTTTTGATGAAGCTATGGAAAAAATGGCTGAAAGGAATTTCACCAATCTTGGCACAAAACACGAATATTACTCAGGAAAGTGCCTATGATAAGTTTGCCTTAAATCCATTCACTAATTTTTGAGAAAGTAGCATTAGAAAAAGATTAAAAAGGATTTTTGTAGACCTCAAATTGAGCCCAGCCTGTCAAACTTGGAAAATAGAGACATCTGGACCAATAGTCCACATATGGTTTCTGAATCATCATCTAAATAAAATACAAAAAAAAAATCTAATGGGACAAAAAGGGTGATTTTTCTCCCATCATCCATTTCGGGTCCATGAACCCAAAGCAAGGTTCACGGACCTCAGATTATCTGATTGACTGCTCGCAATTGGAACAAACATGTTACAGTGGCCATTACAGGATGCATGGACTTGGTTGCTATGTCATGAAAATGAAGGCGCCACAAGTGGACGAGGGAGGGGTGAGGGGGAAGGAAGTTGGTGAGTGGGCATTACCCAAACCTCTGACTTAAATTGGGGGCCCTAGAGAGACCCCGCTCTGGCATAAAAATAAAACATATATGCTGATTTTACTGCTTTTCCATACAATCCTCCTGCCCGGGAAGACAAACGGAGCGCACTCAGTGGAGGAAATTTCCAAAAGCAATTTTAATCCAATAATAATGGGCAAATTCGTACAGCATAAACCTTTTAATCCAATGTTAACGGGCAAATTCGTACAGCATAAACCCTGATTTTACTGCAAGGCTTGTGGACACTGAGGCAGAGATTGCGGTCCCCAATGTAGTCCCCGAGGTCTGGAAATCTCTGGCAGTGATCTGCAAACTGACAAAAGCTTCTGGAGCTCTGTTGGACTTCTCACGGTGTACATAGACCCACAGGCCAGGTCCGGTTGGCCAGCCACTGCAGATTGGGTGCAGGCCTCAGCTGCGCACTAGGTGCTGTGGCTAACCTCTTCTGCACACAGCCAAAGGCTGAAGGCCATGCACAGCAGGGAATGGGCACAGGGTGCTATTGGTATATGATCCAAAGATGCACTGAAAAACATAGGTTAAAGTGAATTTATGGCTAAGTTTGGTTCCAACAACTTAACATATGTTTAAAAAAGTGCAGTTATGGCTGTGAATTAAAATAAGAGAAACTGAAATGCAATCCAAAACTTTGGCAGCAGCTCCAGAAACCAAATCTTACACATTAAATGCAGTGCTTATGAACTAACAATATTTATATTAATAAGTAACAACACCTAAACGCACAACATAATTAAATACATTTGAGACCAGTGGTCATAAAACCATAGAAACTGCTGTAATTAATACGTTTCTACCCTGGGTGGGCAGAAGTTGCGGAGTTTCACTCTGTGGAATTCTGCTGAATTACATGAAAACTCAGCGAGATTCTGCAGAGTTCCACGAGCGATGGAAATCAGCATATCTCGCTGCTCATGTTGATTTTTAGCAGCGGGACCATTTTCCGTGCTGCAAAATCAGTGCAAACAGCACCACGCACGTGCCAGAGGAGGCAGCTTTCTTACCGCTACTGGTTGCAACAACTGCCGGCGTTGAGAAAATCTCACTGGTGCTCTCCTAGTGCCAGAAAATGGTGCTAGGGCAGAGGTCTTCAAACTGTGGGGCGCGCCTCCCAGGGGGTGCAAAGGCCTCTGCAAGTACATGTAAATGAAGATGGCCTGGAAGTGGGCAATGTTTATTTGCTGCATTTCCAGGCTGTCTTCATTTACGTGGGGCCGGAGGTCAGTGAGTGAGCTGCTGGGGGCTCGGCTGGGCAGTGTCTGGAGTCTTATCTCCGGCACGCCCGAGTTTTGTCACATGTCTTTAAAGACCATTTGCATACCTTTGTAAACTTGTTACCGAGGCTTAGTTTTTTTCTGTTTCCTTTACCCCCTGGGCCCCCACTCTGCCTATTCCTTACATTTGTATTTTACATTTACTGCAGTAGTGTGAAAATGCATTTCATGAAAAGGAATATAAAGTAGGGTTGCCAATAGAAAAAATGCCAGCCATGTATGTTTAAAGAGCCTGCAAAGCCCTTGTCTTGACACTAAATAGGGATATAAATAAAAAAGTATTTATTCATTTGTAATGTGACTTTTCTGTCTGTTCCCTTTAATTATCAGTCATGAATCATTCAGGCCACCCTAGAACACAATTAAAAGTGCTTTCTATTTATATTTGCTGTTCGAAGTACGCACAGATAAGTGCTGAAAATAGGGCTTTAGGTGACTGTTTATTTTTGTACCGTCTGCGACATAAGTATAATGAACAGGCAAACCTAATCATAAGACTGGAAGTTTGTTGCAGGATCAGCACATTATTTATTTCCTTTTCCCTCGATCCCTGATTAATGCCATAATAGCAATAGTTTAACTTATATCTGAAACCCTACACTGCCGTCAATAACATGCTGATTTACTTTGTGTCTGGGAATGCACCCTGCATTCAGACAACTCACTCCTCATTATCACCCTTCACTTTTACGCTCACCCTGCACTCACAGCGCATAGTTATGGATTTCCCGCATTTGCCACATAATCCACCATCTGCTGCATAATTTGCAGATTAAAAAAAAAACTTGTTTCTGTCTCAAACGGTTCAAAAGTTACTGAAAATGCAGTAACACATGTTACCTCGCAGTGCAAGGCCCTTTCAAAAGGTTGATTGGTCACCTTTCTGTTGCTTATTGCTATATGTGGGTGTTAATGTGGTACTTATGAGGTGCAATAAAGGCCAGGACAGTGTTAACAAGTGTAAAAAGAGCAAAATAATGCAGCAATGCTATCACAAAATATGCAGCATTATGCAGCATAATTCGCCTTTGCTTGCTGTAGAATTTAGTCAACCATGCTGCATAATTTGGCCTTCTCCAGCCGCATAATTCGAATGGCCCTGTTTATAGTGCTATGAGGTCCCAGCCTGTGGCAGAAAGCACTGTGAATATGTAAGTCATTATTTTAAAACAGTATTTACTTACTCTAAGCTAGGCTGCTGCAAAATGATGCAGTGATTGAGATAAAACAAGTTCTTACAAAATATACTTTTTAGTAATAAGGCATCAAACTGTATCTAATGCAGGCATTTGTGTAAGTGTCTCCACTATTCCAGATCTCAGCTGATAACACCCTTACATTACATCTCAAAAAGAATAGATCTTTGCCACCATGAAGGTTTAAGCAGAGCCACTGGAATTATTTAGCAGAAGAGGACAACATTATGCGGCAGGTTTGACTAAATTATGCAGCAAGAAAAGGTAAATTATGCAGCACAATGCGCTACATTTTGTGGTTAGCATTACTTCATTATTTTGTCTTTTTAACTCAAGGTAACGCTGTCAGGGGAAATATTTCACCTCATTAGTACCAGTTTAACACCCAAATACAGCAGTAAGCAACTACAAGATTACCAGTCAATCTTTGCAAAGGGCCTTCCACTGCTCCGGGAAACTTTGTCACGCTTTAAGTAACCTTTGTTCCGTTTGAGCTAGAATCAAATTTTTTTGTGGAAATCTGCAGATTATGTAGCAAATGCAGTAAACTGATAATTATGTGGAAAATGCTGCTGCTGCAGAAACTCATAATTCCAGTGCCCCTGGCTTTAAGTGACTCAATCAATTAATGGCTTGTAAGAAGGCTGGTTTCTTTTTTTAACTTTCTGCACTACCACCACACCCTTCGATTTCAGGCAGAGGCATCTCAAAGTCAGTATTAACCATTCAGGGGCATTGTGAAAGCTGAGTCCATGGGGTGGCAGGTAGAAGGCCAGCAGGGTTGTATTCAGATGCAGAGCCCTAATCCTCTGGATCCCTGGGGCCTCACAGTAATGGTCTAGGAGATAGAGGAAAGGAGGGAGATTCATAGATATTGTCAAAGAGAAGGCCCAGAATAGGGAGCACTGTACGGGGACTCATTTTTGTGTTTACAAATGGTCTGAGACACCTTCTTCAGAGAGATTCCCCAAAGAAGTTTTTTTTTTTTTAAAAGGGACATTCATTAGTGAAGCTGCTACTGCTGCCAAGTGTGTAAGTGGCCACTGCTGGTTATCATTAAGGAAGCAGATGCAGCAGGACTGGGGCCCAGGGATTTTAGAGGCCCACTGCATCACAGTTATGACTGTCTACCTTTTAAACAAGCATTGGCATAGCCAATAGGTCTCGCTTTTGGGACCTTATAAGTGTTTACCCATGCAACAGTTGATGTTGTTGCACCAAGGATATTGTGCTGCATAACTAAATACTTATAAGGTCCCAAAAGCGAGACCTATTGGCTATGCCAATGCTTGTTTTATATATCTTTGGTTTTCATTCTGGAAAAGGGTTTCACGGGTAAAGCAAAATAACAGGCGCAGTCAGGTAAACAAAATGCCAAAGGCATACAGGCTCGTAATACAAAATCAAAAATGCATCTTGTGCAGGTCTGCTGCCCAAGATCTAATATGTTAAGTGCTCTTTACACACATGTGATTACAGCGGTACAGTACACTACTAAATGCAAAATATATTAGTAATTAAACAGTTGTTTCCTGATATTTTATCTTTTGTTCTGTGCTGCCCCTGAACCCTCTACTTGTCTTCATAAAACCTTAATGCATTTCCTGTAACTGACGACATTTCTGCCGATCATGAGCCTTAAAATCAGGAAAGCTGGCGTTTTATCCTACACTGGCTTTGAAAGGAGACATTATTCTCCTTGAAATGAAGCTCTAACAGCGATACTGTTTCTGAATTGTGAGGGAAATGTCTCTACCTCAGTAGGGCAGATTGTGGTCTGAATCATGGCTAGGTTGGGCATAGAAAATTCCCACGGCTCCGTATGTTTTTTTTCTTTTTTTTTTTAACGCAAGTGCCTGCAAGCAGGACCAAATAAATAAGTAAAACGAACCCTGGGAAAGAGGTAGTCAAGCACAAAGTTTAACGATAAAACAGATTTGCGTGTATTCCATTTGTATGTAGCTATTGTAGAATTAAATTTCTCCTTATAGATTTTTGGCAGAAAAAAATGGACAAAACCTTTCGCGTGCAAGCTTTTTTTGTCCTTTGCAATTTGTTCTACTTTACTTATTCCAGCTAGCATTATCATGTCTTTAAGGAACAGGAGTGTTTAATAAACTCGTATATAACCCGCGGCTCTGTCCGGTTCTCCAGCGACCCTGGTGTCGTGCCCCTCTCATAAAACATTAAATCTACGATAAATGGAGGAGTTAGTTGCAGTGCCGGGGAGAGGCCCATGCGGCTCAGTCTGAGGAGCTGGAGGTCAGGCAGCTTGCGGCCCCTCGCTGCTCGAGGGGCTTCTGGTGACAGAAGAGGCGCGAGTCATGTTTCAAGCAGAAAAGTCCTGCAACTTCTGTCGGGAGAGCGCAGAACCAGCTAAGAAACACGAACGGCGAACTCAGATGGGGTGTCACACAGGGATCTCACTAAACAAGCACGCGAGTGGTGCGTGCGCTTGCGAGCAGCAGGCGTGACCACACGCTCGTGCACCATGGCCTTTTGCTTGCGGGTAACCGCACGGAAAAGGCCATTGTGCACGAGCGTGTGGTCAGCTTTCAAAAGCCCCTTACTAAAGTCTCGCAGAGCAGCGCTTGCGCGCTACTCGAGGCTCGACCTAAAAAGGGGCATCAGACCTTATTTTCCTTTCAAGCATTAGTACTGAGGTGATGATCCGTCATGGTGGGGAACAGGTAAAAGATGCAGAGGAGATAGCCTGCTACTCAGGACTGCAGTTATCATTAGTAAAGCAGGTATAATTGCATTGGGGTCAAAGAGTGTGAGGGGCTCACAACACCCCAATTATGGGCAGCAGTTTGTTTGGGATAATATCTGTTTTTGTGTGATGCATTTGCTGTTTTATAAGTCTCATATTTAGTGTGGTTCATAAGCTATAGAAATAGTATTCCTGAAATCATTTCATAAGCCCCGCTCCCTGCTTTCAGCCATGTCTCTCCCGCTCCCCAAATCTTTGCCATAAAGTTTTGGAGGGGGGCCCGACCTCAAAATATTTTGCTTAGGGTGGGCTCAGAGTAAAAAAATATGAAGACCTCTGTGCTAGGGGATGCCATTTTTTGCTCATGCTCGCCAACTTACCATTGGCGAGCCACAAGTGAGAAATAACTCCGCCACACAGCGGTTGGTGGAGTTTGGCTGGAAGTCCACGTTACAAGTGTAATTCAGACTGGCAAAAACTCTGCAAACTCCACTGGTAGAGAGGAATTTATTGCCCATCCCTAGTTTCAACTTGCCTGTTGCAGTTGATCTTGATTGAGCTGAGACTGAACTCAGTATATCCTTATCCCTAACCCATCTAAGATGCACTGCTCACAATGCACTATTATCACATCCCTTCCACTCCATAGACTGAAGTTGTTTACACTGAACACGGACTATGAAAGTAAAAAAAAGTTGTTGAGTAGAATCATTCCCTAAGAATTAACAGTACACATTAATATAGTCACAAAAGTATAATCATTTTTTTCTAACAATCCGCGTCCCATCTAGTAGCTTGTACACTCAATAAATAAAGTGAAAATTCTATATAAAGCGTTTTATAATCCAGTTAAAATGGGAACTGTTAAATTGTCACATAAAATAGAACACCATTGAATAAACAAACAAAAAAATCAATCTATCCTCCTGTGCACACTTTTGTGGTTTTTTTTTATTTGCAAGTTCCATGTTCCTGGCAAGAGGACAATGTCACACAATTTGATGGAAAGCAGTTAAGGGTCCTGGTGCGCTGTTTCTGGCATCGAGGACTTATCTTACACCGCAAGTGACTTTATATAATGTAACAGTCTATCCCGTAAATAAATTACACGTAAAACGATACAAGTTCATTTATTCAGTCACCCATCCTCTAGAATGTCAACCCCTGCCTGCATTTGAAGGTGACAAGGAGCTCCCCCAGGGGTTTCAATTTGTAACTGGTCCCAAGGAGTAGAAGGGCCCTGTCTGTTCCTGGACTCCCATTTGGGAGAGGGGGGCTCTGAGACGTCCTTTACACCCTTCGTAGACCTTCCAACAGGGCACCGTTGTGGGGCATACTAGTAGCGCACTGCTTCCTGGGTACGGCACCGTGGGCTTTAACCTTTAAAAAGGATCCTTGGATTGTTTAACAAAGGGCTTTTTGCTAATGTGCCTTTATTGGTAATAATATGCAGGTGCAGGAATAAAGGCATTATCTTTCTTGCATGGATTACCCTCAAATCCCAGGAAAATGATAGAATACGCTCTTCACATTGCTTGGCCGGAAAAGGTACGCTGTTGCAGTATGTGCTGCAGAAGGGATCACGGTGGCATCCGCGTTCCCTTCTGTGATAGAAAAATACTACAGCAGAAAAATGCTGGTGCAGCAAATTTTTTGTTAAACTTGCCCACTGTCCACTGCTGGATGCACAACAAGTGGTTTTCTATGTCATAATATGAGTTAAAGGTAAACATGTTACTACTGTGTGCTGGAGATCTCGTGAGACTACCCAAGATGTCCATTGATATCACTGTCATGGTGGAATTCAGTGGTTAGTGACGGCTATGATTTCTGCATCTGTATTCTTTTCACGAAATATTTTTCTTCAGTTAATGTGAGGCTCCAGAATTCTGGTTCTGGTAGCAGAATAAAATTGACGTTGTATAAGTGTTTTGCTTTTATAGTTTTTAAACATTTTATTTTCTGAGCTGTGCAAACAAATTATTACTAATCGTTTCAAAAGCATGTGCGTCTTTTAAAAAAAAACATATTTGGTGAAAGAATGCATTAGTCCCAAAGCATTGTTTCCTTTCTGAGTTTCATGCTGATTGCCGCCTCCAGTGTGTGCTGACAAGATGAAAAACTGTAATTTAACTAGGTGCGAAATAATGTTTTATTAAACATTTGTGTTCTAAACTGGCTAAGCATTGAGCTACATTTTCCATCCCCTCAGACTTGCAGTCTGTGATGCACTGTCGGATTTCAGGAAGAGAGCTGACTGGTTTAGAGGGCTCATGGGGGGAAAGAGCATTTATATGCTGCTCTTTTGTTATTATGAAAATCTAAGTCTAACAGTGATGCCGTTTTTTAGGTCTCGCCTGGCAAAAGCAGCGCATGCGCTGCGCTCGCTGCTCTCGCCATGGAGAGCACCTTTTGGAATCGATTCAGCCAAAGCTGAATGCACGCGCGTCCAGATGGACAAAGATGGCTGCTCTCGCCATCCGCAAAGCTAAAAATGCACGCGTAGGGACAAAAAAATGCACGCGCATGTGGAGAGCCCGACGCCATCTTTGTTTACTTTCATTAGCGTAGGGATGTGCACACGCGCCCGCATTTTTTTGTACCCAACGCGTGCATGGCGGCGTGCTTTCGCTTTCAAAGACAGGCTGAAGGGCCCGGCTGCAGTGCTGAGGAATGCGCCACGGCGCATGCAGCCACTGCTCGACCCCAGGAGCTGGTGCGAGGCTTCCCGTGACCATTAAAGTCACTTGCCCAGTAAAAAGGTATTAATACCCTTGTTAAATACCGTCCTGGAAGGGACTCTAAAGGGAGTGGCGATACATACCACGCTTTTTTTATCGGCGCTGTTTACATACCTTCAAACTGCCATTCCTCCCCGAGTCATCGTTTTTGTGCTGAGTTTGTTTGTTTCACTCAGAAGCTGCAGTTCACAGCGCGCCGGCAATTTATTTTTATAACATTAGCACCAGTTATTGTTTACAAGTCTAACGTGATCGAGCGTCTTTCTGACAGCCGTGCAATGTTTCCTAGGTCAACGCATCACTAGTTGTGTTTGCAGACTGTTCTTGCAGTACATTCTTTCATCCACCAGCAAGGTTTAAAGGTCACTTCACAACCACAGAGGCCTTAGTACTTGTCTGGCAATAAGTCAGGCATAATTGGTCTTGCATAATGCCTGCCCTTCAGTAGTTTCTTTTCGAACCAAACATAACCTATTTTACAGAAATGGTTTTTAAATAGTTAGCAGCAGTTTCAGAAGTTATACAAATTTTAACTTGTCATTCCCTTACAGTACTTATCAAGAGAGGCTCTTAGTATCGTGGAGTGGCAAAAGCGTTGCTTTTTCACAGCATTTCGCTCCAGTCTTGGATTTAATTTTTTTTCGTAATGGTAGCCTTTTCTCCTCATGTTCACTTGGCACCATAGGACACTTCTCGCCTTTGATTACGTTCAAACCATTTGCTTTGCTAATGGTATTGTATTCTAGCTTTGCATTATTTACTGTACATTTGTGATATGTTGTAGTTGTATGTAGTTAGAATTGTTTTGTTAGCTGTGTAGTAGTTCAAAGCATAGCGTTACAAGGAAAAGAGCAGTTTTTCAGATTTGGGAGGTGAATGAATAGAACAATAGTATGTGTGTTAATTTAGTATAGTGAGGATTACAATAGCATGAGGCAGACAAAAGGGGCGAGGGGAGAGCAAATATATGCAAATAAATGCACATATCACAAATATACACTAAATAATGCAAAGCTACAATACAATACCATTAGCAAAGCAAATGGCTTTAACTTAATCAAAGGCGAGACCTGTTGCATTTTCAATGTTTGTTGTTAATAGTGGTTATTGGCAGAGTTTTGTCAAGTCCTGCCATATCTCATATCTTAGCAGCAAACATTCAACACACCGAGCTACATTACCGGCTTTTATTGATCTACCAGAAGCCCTCCCTGTACCCATTCGTAAGAGTCATCAAGTCTTGTTAGATCTGAAGAACTGGTGAGATTGCTGGAGAAGCGTTTGCAATGTGTGTGACAGTCGCAGCCTGAAGCCTCAGGGCGCTGTGAGACACATCCCCCAGGGATTTTCAGCTCTTCATCTTTATATACAGTAAGCCCCTGATGAGCCGTGGTGTTATCCACTATTACAGCCAGCCCCAGGCTCTGCTGCGGTGATGGCGCTGCAGCGTTCAAGGCTCACCCAAGGCCATGTAGCAGCTGTTCCCAGAGCCTCTTTTGCGTCTGCCCATTTAAATATATGATGGAAATTGCAAATGTGTGCAGCTTAATGTTTAAAATAAAGCCTTAAAGAACACAACGGAAGCCAGTCCACTGAGTGTTTGCATTTTAGATGTTCCATGTGCATTAAAATAAAGATTTTATATCTAGAATATAATGTTTAATGTTAAGTGTTAAGTGTGCAATATTTCAGATTAAAAACATATAGGCTAATTGTAATTGATTACTTCAGATGACATTGTTAATCAAACCGGTTTGCACCTGAAACAGATTTGATGCAGTGTTGGACCTGGCCCTTTCTGCAGGGTTCTCCCCAAACTTTTTGCCTACCTTTGCCTATTTTTATGACCCTCTTTTTGTTGGCTTTAGGACTCAGGGCATTTTACAACTGCTAATCAGTATTAAAGTGCAGGTGCTCACCCCCTAAAACATGGTATCAATCAATCAATCAATCAGGGGTTTGTAAACGCACTACTCACCCGTGAGGGTCTCTAGGCGCTGGAGGGGGGGTGGGTGGGTCCGCAGATCTGCTTAGCCGAAGAGCCAGGTCTTGAGGGTCTTTCTGAAGGTTCTCAGGGAGAGGGCGCGTCTGATGTCCGCCGGGAGCTCGTTCCAGGTCTTGGCCGCAATGTGAGAGAAGGATCTTCCGCCTGCCCTGGCTATGTGGATGCGCGGGGTTTCGGCTAGTGCGAGGTTGGAGGATGATTGGTTTACACCTGTTTGGTATAATTAATGTATTTATAAGTTCCTTGTACAGTGGTATACTATCTACCCAGGGCCTGTAACTTAAATGCTACTTACTAGTGGGCCTGCAGCACTGCTTGTGCCACCCACAGCCGTAGCCATTCAAACCTATCTCAGGCCTGTCACTGCAGGGCCTGCATTTGCAGTTTACTGCCACTTTAACTTGCCATTTAAAATTACTTGCCAAGCCTTCAACTCCCCTTTTATTACACATAGGTCACCACCTAAGGTAGGCCCTAGGTGGCCCTATGGGCAGGGTGCTGTGTGAGTAAAAGGTAGGGCATGTGCTTTATTGTGTGGCATGTCCTGGTAGTGACAAACAGCATATTTTGTTTCTCACTTCTTTGAGGCCTACTCCTCTCATAGGCTAGCATTGAGAATTCTCTTATATACTTTTAAGTGGTAATCCCTCCTCTGAAAGGAATAGCGTTGCCATGTTTAGTATGTTTGGAATGGTACTGATAAATTCGGCTTGCTGGTGTAGTTGGATTTTACATTACTATTTTAGAAATGCCACTTTTAGAAAGTGGGCCTTTCTCTGTGCTCATGACTCTTTGTGCTTTGTAGCCTGACTCTAATCCACGTCTAGGGCTGGGTGACAGCTACACTATACTTTCCAGACAGCAATCACAGAGGAAGGGCTGGGTGTGACAGGGATTACATCTGCATACTGATGGTCTCCCTAGGCTGGGAGAGGGAGAGGACGTTCACACTTCACAATTGCATAGGCTGGGATTTACTTATGTCTGGAGCTAGGGCTGGGTTGAAAGGGATTTTTGTGCACTTCTAAGGCTTCTTTTGAAGTCACCTCGTGAACAAAGACATTTTGGAGTATAAGTACAGGGGCACTGACCCCTTGATTTTAAACACTGCTTGGGACTTGTAAACAGACGCTGTTGGCTCTACAGACTGCACATTGCCAGAGGACTGCAGTGCCACCAGGAGGAACCGCCATTTGGACTGCTTGCTTTGTTGTGTTGGCCTGCTGACTGCTTGGCTGCAGGAGGGACTGCCACCTTTCATCTGTCTTATGTGCTGGCCTGCTGCCTGCCTGCCTCCTGCTTGTGCCCCCAGTGTCTCCAAGGGCATGTTGGATTTTGCTTCATCAGCGCTTGGTGAGCGCTTCAGCTTTTCACTTCTGGGTGAGATCAGTGCATGTTAAGTGCTTTCCTCCTTATGGCAAGGGACAAGAAGCGCATGTCGAGTGCTTCGTACCTTCAAAGATCGCCGTGCATGTTCTCACTCACCCGCTTGCATTGATTGGATACGGCACCCAGGAATCTCTGTGCTTGCAAACTGGAAGTGCATGTCCTACGGAATAGCATGTACTGAGTGCTTGGTTTTGCCTGCCCTGAGGTGTGGGCTCTGGTCAGTGGATCTCCTAGCCAAGCGCGTGGTGAGCACTTTTCCTCCAACAAGAACAGCTTGTGGAGCATTCTAGCACGGCCCCTCCTGCGGAGAGCTGCAGCTCCGAAGATGCATTGCCTGGGCAACGCAGGAGAGTCCATCTACTTCGGACTGGCCAACCTCGCCCACTGAAGGAAGTGACCCGATTAGGGCCACCCGGGTCACTTTCGATCACCTCTCAGCCTTCCATACAAATGAAGAGTCGGTCAATCAGTAGAGAATACAAACCAAAGTTATTTATTAGAATGCGCTCGAGCGGAGTCCGGTCTGACCAGCCTCCTTAGATTGCTGCAGAGGGACTGACCCTCGCCAACATGGCAATACCAGATATACTTTTCCAATACCCTCAAAGACACGCCTAAACTGGAATTTTCCAGTTAGCAACTAATGAACAAAGGAAACATAGAGGGATGAGCTACCATCCTGAGACCAGGTACATGCTATCTCAGTTTCAAGGTTACTCTGCCTGCCCACACCGCTCTGAGCTGTGGGAGCAAGCCTATCTAGACGGAAAGGTATGCAATAATATGAACAGTTTATTCATTAGCACAGCAAAAGCTCAACCTTGAAGGAACAGGGGAAAATAACATCGAGGCCGTTTTCTGCTGAGGCAAACAGAATGAGACAGAAACTGGGTTTCCATCAGGATACAAAATGGCGGCTTGTTAGACCTGGCATCCTTGGCGTGGGTCTCCCTTCCATTTTTTATGATGCCTCCTATGTTACCGATCCGTTTTGCTGGAGTTAGATGCTTTGGGCACTGTGCCACTGCTATTCAGTGCCACAGTGCGAGTGCTCCCTATGATAAATTGCGTGATGGATTAGTGACTCCATGATTGGATGATTGGTTTACTTGTCAGTCCCTAGTACAGTGCACTGAGTGTGCCCAGGGCTTGTAACTCCAATGCCGCTGGTGGGCTTGCAGCACTGGTTGTGCCACCCACAGAAGCGGCTTGTAAAATGTGCCTCAGGCCTGCCCTTGCAGAGCCTGTGTGCAGCCTAGGGCTGCCATGTCGACTTGGTGAGTACACCCACTTACCAGTCCCTAAACCTTCCCTTTACTGCATGTTGGTCACCCCTAAAGTAGGCCCTAGGGCAGGGTGCATTGTAAGTACAAGGTAGGACATGCCCTGGTGTGTGTGGCATGTCCTAATAGTGAATTACAGCCATTTTCGTTTTTCACTATTGCAAGGCTACCTGCTCCCCATAGGCCAGAATGGGCAGACTGACTATTACACCTTATAGTCAGAACTGACCCAGGGAACATGGTAGAAAAACGAATTTAGTATGCCTGAACTCAGAATGATAAAATACATCTTTTAGTGAAGTTGGTTTTAACATCCTGTGTTTGAAAATACCACTTTTAGAAAGTGGGTATTTTCTTGCCTAAACTTCCAAGCCTGCCTCTGCTAGGTTGTGTATTCCTTGTCTGGAGATTGAGTGACAGGGGCTGGGGGTGGCTACAGGAGACAGGGTGAGTCAGCACAGGGCTGAATAGAAAGATCTGCATTCAGAGTGGAGGGAGGAGTTGCACCTGGGTCTGAATAGGGCTGTGCCTGCCTTCCACAATGCTGGCTCCACCTCCTGCCGGGCGGCTGAGCACCCTGCCCCACATTCTGAAAGGAAAGAAGGAGTCAGAAAAACAAAGTGCTCCAGGACTGACCAGAACTGGTTTTGACTAGGCAGAGGCCTCTCTGCCTTCAGAGAACAAAGGAAAACTGTGTATAAAAAGGGGACCCAGACCCCTAGGAAATTAGATCACTTTGGGAAAACAAGAAGAAACCTTTGCTGAGGAGCGGAACCAAGAAGAAACTGAGGAGAAGACTATCCCTAAGCTAGAGGGATCTGCCTGCAGTGGTTGCCTGACTGCCAAAGGAAGGAGAAAGGACTTTGTGTGCACTTTTATTCAACTTGTAAAGTATCTCCAAGGGCTTGAGAAAAGAGCTTGCCTCCTGCTGAAGTCTCAGGGACAACAGACTTCAACCACCAGCTCCCCAAGAATCCTTTGGAAGTGCCTGCTGCTGTTTTGGGCCTTCTGAAGGGACTGCGTGTCGCAAAGAGCTGGAAGCGCAACGAAGAGGAAGCGTGTCGCCGTCGCTGCTGCTGCCGTCGCAACTCCGAAGGAGGGTGTCGCCGCTGTAGCTGTCGCATTGCACCGCATCAAGAGAAGAGTCTCGCATCGAGGAAGAAGCGTGTCGCCGTCGCAGCCGCTGCCGTCGCAACTCCGAAGGAGGGTGTCGCCGCTGTAGCTGTCGCATTGCACCGCATCAAGAGAAGCGCCTCGCCTCCACGGAGAAGCGTGCCGCCGTCGGAGCTGCTGCCGTCGCATCACGAAACAAGGGTGTCGCCGCTGCAGTTGTCGCATCGAGCGGAAGCGTCTCGCAACGTCGGAGAAGAGGGTCGCCGCCAAAGCCGCTGCCGTCGCATCACGGAACAAGGGTGTCGCCGCTGTAGCTGACGCATCGAGTCGAGACTTCTCGCAACCTCGGAGAAGCGTGCCGCATCAGGAAGAACTTGACGTCTTTATTTCTTTGCACCAGAACTTTGTCGCATTTCCATCGCTGCAACATTGCTTGCTGTGGAAGCGTCCCGCATCGTAAGGTACATTGACTTAAAGTGTCGCATCTTAAGAACTGAACTGAACTAAGCTAAAACTACCATTTTAAGTACAGTATTGTGGATTTTTGTCGTTTATGGTCTTGTGTTAAAACTATATAAAGAATACTTATTTTTGATATAAACCTTGTGTGGTGTCCATCTGTAGTGTGTCACTAGATTACTGTATGTGTTCACAAATGCTTTACACACTGCCTCTGAGATAAGCCTGTCTGCTCGTGCCAAGCTACCAAGGGGGTGAGCAGGGGTTATTTTAGGAGTGTACCCCTTTGCCCTGACTAGAGGCGAGGGTCCCTATTTGTCACAAGTACCTACCTGTGCCAACTAGAGACCCCCAATTCTAACATTGGTGGCAGCGATGGGATTCTGGACTTGCATTTGTGACTCATGTACAGTGATTGGTGAACACTACTAGTGAGTGCAGACCAAAACGCGACCACATACTGTTGGTAGATTTTTTTTTCAGGACTTTCCATTTTTAGCCAAAGTCAGCCATCATGAAACCAGCATCCATAGCATCTGCTGATTTTGATTGGGAAGAGGAGAAACTAGAATGCTACAATGCAAAGCAGCTGAAGCACTTCTGCAAAAGATTTAATGTTGCAATTACCGGGCTCACCAGGAGGGAGGAGTTCTACAAGGCGCTGAGGGCCTGGGTAGAAGCAAGGAAAACCCCTGAGATTGAGGAAGGGGATAATAATGCAGATGTGCAGCTGGAAGGGCCATTGGGTCCAGGGGAAAGGAAGGCACCTTCCCCAGCAGGTAGCAGTGTTTCTGCCAAAGGTCTGTCCACAGAAGAGCTGGAGGACAGGGAGAGAAATAGGATGCATGAGTTGGAGCTGGCCAAAATGAATGGGCAATTGGAAATTAGGAAACTGGCCCTGGAAGAAAAGAGGATACAGCTTGAGCATGATAGAAGTTTGAGGGAGTTGGATTTGAAAGCTAGGAGCTTAGAAATTACTCCCTCTGGTGGCAGCACACCGTCAATGCCTGTGGAATCTAGCGTATATATTCCTAAAGATGTGGTCAAAGAGTTTTTAAAAATGATGACATTGGGCAGTGGTTCAAGGCCTATGAGGTAGCCATGTCTTCCCACCGGGTCCCTGAGAAGGATTGGGGAGCGGGGTTGTGGGGACGGTTCCTTAGTGAGGGGCGGGACACACTGCTAGATTTGCCTTCTGATGTCCATAATTCATATCGCCACATGAAGGATGCTTTAATGTCTAGGTATGGTTTAACTCCTGAATTGTATAGGCAGAGGTTCAGGGGTTGCACGAAGATAGAGAACAGTACCTGGGTTGAATATGTCACTTTTTTCTGCAGAGCATTGGATGGTTGGGTGAAGGGTAGCAAAGTTGATGATTTTCAGGGGCTCCTTGATTTGATTGCATGGGAGCACTTGTCAAGTAACTGTTTTCCAGAGCTACGCCAGCACCTGATAGATAGCAAGCTGACTATCCCTAGGAAGCTTGCTGAGGAGGCGGACCGCTGGGTCAGTACCAGGGTCCACAAGGGTCACGTGGGAGACTCAGCCAAGGGTGGGCAGGGTCCCCAGCAGAAGAGTGGGGGGACAAGGGTAAACAGAGGGAGTTCCAAAGAAGGCCCCAAAGTAGTCCCCAAGGGAACCAAGGAAAGGTTCCCAGCCTCCCCCGAAACCCTCAGGGGCCCCGACAGGTCCACCTGTTCAAAGGGGACCCCTGAGATGCTACAAATGTGGGGACCTGGGTCATATAGCGAGTGATCCCAGGTGCCGCCAGTTTGGAAAGACCGCACCCCTGGTGCAGCCCCCGGCAGATGGCTAGTGTAGCCCTGGGGGAGGAGATGGATGCCCCAGAGGGGTGGGGTCCCGCACAGATGTCCCTTGTCTCATTAGGAGACTGTGAGATGGTCCCCAAGACCCAGCTGCCTGATAACACTAAGAAATACAGGCAGTGGGTGACCATCAATGGCCATAGGGTGGAGGCTCTTAGAGATACAGGAGCCAGTGTGACAGCTGTCAAGTGTCACCTGGTGTCTCAAGAGCAGGTTGTCCCCCATGCATTCTATCCAGTTGTTGCCGCTGACAACACAGAGAGTCACTGCAAAGTGGCTCAGGTTCCCTTTGAGTGGGGGGTCTCTGGTACTCTTCAGGTGGCTGTGAGACCCGCCATGCCTGTTGACTGTTTGTTAGGGAACGACTTGGAGAGCTCACCTTGGGCGAAGGTGGAGCGAAGTGCTCATTTGGAGATGTTGGGTTTGCCTGACTGGGCGTGTGTGACCACCCGGTCCATGGCAGCAAGTAAAGGTGCTCAAGAGGACCTGGAGCCTGAGAGGGAGGCCCAGGTACCTGCCGTCACGAGAAGAGGCAGGGGCGCGGGAAACCGGCCCCCGAAGTTCCCACGGTCCAGGAGGAGGCAGACCTTGAGGGGGATGCCCTGGAGCCTACAGGGGAACAGGTAGCTGAACTGGGGGACCTGCCTGAGCTGACCCATTGGCAGCAAGAAGGAGGACCCTCCAGGGAAGAATTCTGCAAGGAGCAGAAAGAATGCCCTTCTCTGGTGGGTCTGCGGCAACAGGCTGCAGACCAGGCAACAGGTGATCAGTCTGGGTCACATTGGGTCTATTGGGAGAATGATCTCCTGTATACTGAGCCTAAGGTTGCTGAGCCTGGGTCAGCCCGTGTGCTGGTGGTACCCCAGTGCTTCAGAGCCTTCCTACTGGGGCTGGCTCATGAGGTTCCATTGGCAGGACATTTGGGGCAGGACAAGACCTTTGAGAGGCTTGTCACCCACTTTTATTGGCCCCAAATGCGCAGGAGTTCAGACACTCACTGCAGGACATGTCAGACTTGCCAGGCAAGTGGAAAGAGTGGGAGGAAGCGCAAGGCTCCTCTCCAGCCATTCCCTGTAGTCAGCACCCCCTTTGAACGGGTGGGTATTGACATTGTGGGGCCACTGGACCCCAAGACAGCCATGGGCAACAGGTTCATCCTGGTCTTGGTGGACCATGCCACCCGGTACCCGGAAGCCATACCTCTGAGGACAGTGACGGCCCCCGTGGTGGGACGAGCACTGATGGGAATTTTCTCCTGAGTGGGATTCCCTAGCGAGGTAGTGTCTGACCGGGGGACCAACTTCATTTCCAAGTATATGAAGTCCCTGTGGCAGGAGTGTGGGGTAACCTACAAGTTTACCACTCCTTACCACCCCCAAGGAAATGGATTGGTTGAAAGGTTCAACCGAACCCTCAAAGGCATGATTATGGGTCTTGAGGAACCTATGAGGCGTAAGTGGGACGTCCTCTTACCATGCCTGCTCTTTGCTTACCGTGAGGTGCCACAGAAATCTCTAGGGTTCAGTCCCTTTGAGCTTCTCTATGGACACCCAGTAAGAGGACCTCTAAGTTTGGTCAAAGAAGGCTGGGAGCAATCTCCCAGGAAACCTCCCCAGGATGTATACAGTTACATGCTGGCCTTTAGGAACCAAACTAGGCGTTTCAGGCAACTCGCTGAGGCGAATCTGGAAGCCAGCCAGGAGGAGATGAAGCGGTGGTACGACCAGAATGCCACTCTGGTAGAGCTTCAGCCTGGTCAGAAAGTGTGGGTCATGGCCCCAGTGGAGCCCTGCGCGCTCCAGGATAAGTGGACCGGACCCTTTGAGGTTGTCGAGCGCAAAAGTCCGGTTACCTACTTGGTGGACTTGCGGTCTCCCAGGAACCCCTTGAGGGTCCTGCATGTCAACCGCCTGAAGCCCCACTTGGAGAGGTCCCAAGTGGGCATGCTCTTAGCGACAGATGCTGGGATGGAGGAGGAGACCGAGCCTCTTCCTGACCTCCTGTCAGCAACAGAGCAAGATGGGTCAGTGGATGGTGTCAACCTCTCTTCCACCCTGACCCCTGAGCAACAGAATGACTGCCGCCAGTTGCTGGGACAGTTTTCTGATCTGTTCTCCCTGGTTCCCGGTGTCACAGATTGGTGCATCCATGATGTGGACACTGGGGACAGTACACCTGTGAAGCACAAATCTTACAGGGTGACTGACAGGGTGAGAGCTTGCATCAAGGAGGAGGTCTCCAAAATGCTTGCGTTAGGGGTGATTGAGTCCTCTAACAGTCCTTGGGCCAGCCCAGTGGTCTTGGTCCCAAAGGCTGCCGCACCGGGTGCCACACCAGAACTCCGGTTCTGTGTGGACTACCGAGGACTCAATTCAGTCACCAGGACTGACGCGCACCCCATCCCCAGAGCTGATGAGCTCATAGATCGGCTAGGGGCTGCACGGTACCTCAGCACGTTTGACTTAACGTCTGGGTACTGGCAGATCACCTTGACTGATGGGGCAAGAGAGAGGTCAGCATTCTCCACACCAGATGGGCACTACCAGTTCCGGGTGATGCCCTTTGGGATGAAGAATGCCCCTGCCACCTTCCAGAGGTTGGTCAACCAGGTGTTGGCTGGACTGGACTCGTTCAGTGCCGCCTACCTGGATGACATCGCGGTGTTCAGCGCCAGTTGGGAAGAACATCTGCGCCACCTCTGGGAAGTGTTGATGGCGCTGCGGAGGGCAGGCCTCACGATCAAGGCGAGTAAGTGCCAGATCGGGCAGGGTTCCGTGGTGTACTTGGGACACCAAGTGGGGAGCGGCCAGGTGGCGCCCCTACAACCCAAAATTGAAACCATCCTGAATTGGGAACCCCCAAAACCCAGACAGAGGTGAGAGCCTTCTTAGGACTCACGGGTTACTACAGGAGGTTTGTCAAGGGGTATGGCAGCATTGTTGCGCCCCTGACAGAGCTGACTTCCAAGAAGCAGCCCAGGAAAGTGATTTGGACCGACACCTGTCAGAAAGCTTTTGAGGCCCTGAAAACTGCCATGTGCACGGCGCCCGTGCTCCTGGCACCCAACTTCTCCAAAGAGTTCGTAGTACAAACAGACGCTTCAGAGCATGGTGTGGGGGCTGTTCTGTCACAGATGAATGAGGAGGGCCTAGATCAACCCGTAGCCTTCATCAGTAGGAGGTTACTACCACGGGAACAGAGGTGGAGTGCTATTGAGCGTGAGGCATTTGCTGTGGTCTGGGCACTGAAGAAGCTGAGACCATACCTGTTTGGGACTCACTTCCGGGTTCAGACAGACCACAGGCCCCTCAGATGGTTGATGCAGATGAGGGGTGAGAATCCAAAGCTGTTGAGGTGGTCCATTTCCCTACAGGGGATGGATTTCACGGTGGAACACCGCCCTGGTACAGAACACGCCAATGCTGATGGTCTGTCCAGATTTTTCCGCCTTAGTGAAGAGAACTCCCCTGAGGTAGGGTAGTTCTCCCCACATTTCAGCTGGAGGGGACACGTGTTAGACCTGGCATCCTTGGCGTGGGTCTCCCTTCCATTTTTTATGATGCCTCCTATGTTACCGATCCGTTTTGCTGGCGTTAGATGCTTTGGGCACTGTGCCACTGCTATTCAGTGCCACAGTGCGAGTGCTCCCTATGATAAATTGCGTGATGGATTAGTGACTCCATGATTGGATGATTGGTTTACTTGTCAGTCCCTAGTACAGTGCACTGAGTGTGCCCAGGGCTTGTAACTCCAATGCCGCTGGTGGGCTTGCAGCACTGGTTGTGCCACCCACAGAAGCGGCTTGTAAAATGTGCCTCAGGCCTGCCCTTGCAGAGCCTGTGTGCAGCCTAGGGCTGCCATGTCGACTTGGTGAGTACACCCACTTACCAGTCCCTAAACCTTCCCTTTACTGCATGTTGGTCACCCCTAAAGTAGGCCCTAGGGCAGGGTGCATTGTAAGTACAAGGTAGGACATGCCCTGGTGTGTGTGGCATGTCCTAATAGTGAATTACAGCCATTTTCGTTTTTCACTATTGCAAGGCTACCTGCTCCCCATAGGCCAGAATGGGCAGACTGACTATTACACCTTATAGTCAGAACTGACCCAGGGAACATGGTAGAAAAACGAATTTAGTATGCCTGAACTCAGAATGATAAAATACATCTTTTAGTGAAGTTGGTTTTAACATCCTGTGTTTGAAAATACCACTTTTAGAAAGTGGGTATTTTCTTGCCTAAACTTCCAAGCCTGTATCTGCTAGGTTGTGTATTCCTTGTCTGGAGATTGAGTGACAGGGGCTGGGGGTGGCTACAGGAGACAGGGTGAGTCAGCACAGGGCTGAATAGAAAGATCTGCATCCAGAGTGGAGGGAGGAGTTGCACCTGGGTCTGAATAGGGCTGTGCCTGCCTTCCACAATGCTGGCTCCACCTCCTGCCGGGCGGCTGAGCACCCTGCCCCACATTCTGAAAGGAAAGAAGGAGTCAGAAAAACAAAGTGCTCCAGGACTGACCAGAACTGGTTTTGACTAGGCAGAGGCCTCTCTGCCTTCAGAGAACAAAGGAAAACTGTGTATAAAAAGGGGACCCAGACCCCTAGGAAATTAGATCACTTTGGGAAAACAAGAAGAAACCTTTGCTGAGGAGCGGAACCAAGAAGAAACTGAGGAGAAGACTATCCCTAAGCTAGAGGGATCTGCCTGCAGTGGTTGCCTGACTGCCAAAGGAAGGAGAAAGGACTTTGTGTGCACTTTTATTCAACTTGTAAAGTATCTCCAAGGGCTTGAGAAAAGAGCTTGCCTCCTGCTGAAGTCTCAGGGACAACAGACTTCAACCACCAGCTCCCCAAGAATCCTTTGGAAGTGCCTGCTGCTGTTTTGGGCCTTCTGAAGGGACTGCGTGTCGCAAAGAGCTGGAAGCGCAACGAAGAGGAAGGCGTGTCGCCGTCGCTGCTGCTGCCGTCGCAACTCCGAAGGAGGGTGTCGCCGCTGTAGCTGTCGCATTGCACCGCATCAAGAGAAGAGTCTCGCATCGAGGAAGAAGCGTGTCGCCGTCGCAGCCGCTGCCGTCGCAACTCCGAAGGAGGGTGTCGCCGCTGTAGCTGTCGCATTGCACCGCATCAAGAGAAGCGCCTCGCCTCCACGGAGAAGCGTGCCGCCGTCGGAGCTGCTGCCGTCGCATCACGAAACAAGGGTGTCGCCGCTGCAGTTGTCGCATCGAGCGGAAGCGTCTCGCAACGTCGGAGAAGAGGGTCGCCGCCAAAGCCGCTGCCGTCGCATCACGGAACAAGGGTGTCGCCGCTGTAGCTGACGCATCGAGTCGAGACTTCTCGCAACCTCGGAGAAGCGTGCCGCATCAGGAAGAACTTGACGTCTTTATTTCTTTGCACCAGAACTTTGTCGCATTTCCATCGCTGCAACATTGCTTGCTGTGGAAGCGTCCCGCATCGTAAGGTACATTGACTTAAAGTGTCGCATCTTAAGAACTGAACTGAACTAAGCTAAAACTACCATTTTAAGTACAGTATTGTGGATTTTTGTCGTTTATGGTCTTGTGTTAAAACTATATAAAGAATACTTATTTTTGATATAAACCTTGTGTGGTGTCCATCTGTAGTGTGTCACTAGATTACTGTATGTGTTCACAAATGCTTTACACACTGCCTCTGAGATAAGCCTGTCTGCTCGTGCCAAGCTACCAAGGGGGTGAGCAGGGGTTATTTTAGGAGTGTACCCCTTTGCCCTGACTAGAGGCGAGGGTCCCTATTTGTCACAAGTACCTACCTGTGCCAACTAGAGACCCCCAATTCTAACATTGGTGGCAGCGATGGGATTCTGGACTTGCATTTGTGACTCATGTACAGTGATTGGTGAACACTACTAGTGAGTGCAGACCAAAACGCGACCACATACTGTTGGTAGATTTTTTTTTCAGGACTTTCCATTTTTAGCCAAAGTCAGCCATCATGAAACCAGCATCCATAGCATCTGCTGATTTTGATTGGGAAGAGGAGAAACTAGAATGCTACAATGCAAAGCAGCTGAAGCACTTCTGCAAAAGATTTAATGTTGCAATTACCGGGCTCACCAGGAGGGAGGAGTTCTACAAGGCGCTGAGGGCCTGGGTAGAAGCAAGGAAAACCCCTGAGATTGAGGAAGGGGATAATAATGCAGATGTGCAGCTGGAAGGGCCATTGGGTCCAGGGGAAAGGAAGGCACCTTCCCCAGCAGGTAGCAGTGTTTCTGCCAAAGGTCTGTCCACAGAAGAGCTGGAGGACAGGGAGAGAAATAGGATGCATGAGTTGGAGCTGGCCAAAATGAATGGGCAATTGGAAATTAGGAAACTGGCCCTGGAAGAAAAGAGGATACAGCTTGAGCATGATAGAAGTTTGAGGGAGTTGGATTTGAAAGCTAGGAGCTTAGAAATTACTCCCTCTGGTGGCAGCACACCGTCAATGCCTGTGGAATCTAGCGTATATATTCCTAAAGATGTGGTCAAAGAGTTTTTTAAAAATGATGACATTGGGCAGTGGTTCAAGGCCTATGAGGTAGCCATGTCTTCCCACCGGGTCCCTGAGAAGGATTGGGGAGCGGGGTTGTGGGGACGGTTCCTTAGTGAGGGGCGGGACACACTGCTAGATTTGCCTTCTGATGTCCATAATTCATATCGCCACATGAAGGATGCTTTAATGTCTAGGTATGGTTTAACTCCTGAATTGTATAGGCAGAGGTTCAGGGGTTGCACGAAGATAGAGAACAGTACCTGGGTTGAATATGTCACTTTTTTCTGCAGAGCATTGGATGGTTGGGTGAAGGGTAGCAAAGTTGATGATTTTCAGGGGCTCCTTGATTTGATTGCATGGGAGCACTTGTCAAGTAACTGTTTTCCAGAGCTACGCCAGCACCTGATAGATAGCAAGCTGACTATCCCTAGGAAGCTTGCTGAGGAGGCGGACCGCTGGGTCAGTACCAGGGTCCACAAGGGTCACGTGGGAGACTCAGCCAAGGGTGGGCAGGGTCCCCAGCAGAAGAGTGGGGGGACAAGGGTAAACAGAGGGAGTTCCAAAGAAGGCCCCAAAGTAGTCCCCAAGGGAACCAAGGGAAAGGTTCCCAGCCTCCCCCGAAACCCTCAGGGGCCCCGACAGGTCCACCTGTTCAAAGGGGACCCCTGAGATGCTACAAATGTGGGGACCTGGGTCATATAGCGAGTGATCCCAGGTGCCGCCAGTTTGGAAAGACCGCACCCCTGGTGCAGCCCCCGGCAGATGGCTAGTGTAGCCCTGGGGGAGGAGATGGATGCCCCAGAGGGGTGGGGTCCCGCACAGATGTCCCTTGTCTCATTAGGAGACTGTGAGATGGTCCCCAAGACCCAGCTGCCTGATAACACTAAGAAATACAGGCAGTGGGTGACCATCAATGGCCATAGGGTGGAGGCTCTTAGAGATACAGGAGCCAGTGTGACAGCTGTCAAGTGTCACCTGGTGTCTCAAGAGCAGGTTGTCCCCCATGCATTCTATCCAGTTGTTGCCGCTGACAACACAGAGAGTCACTGCAAAGTGGCTCAGGTTCCCTTTGAGTGGGGGGTCTCTGGTACTCTTCAGGTGGCTGTGAGACCCGCCATGCCTGTTGACTGTTTGTTAGGGAACGACTTGGAGAGCTCACCTTGGGCGAAGGTGGAGCGAAGTGCTCATTTGGAGATGTTGGGTTTGCCTGACTGGGCGTGTGTGACCACCCGGTCCATGGCAGCAAGTAAAGGTGCTCAAGAGGACCTGGAGCCTGAGAGGGAGGCCCAGGTACCTGCCGTCACGAGAAGAGGCAGGGGGCGCGGGAAACCGGCCCCCGAAGTTCCCACGGTCCAGGAGGAGGCAGACCTTGAGGGGGATGCCCTGGAGCCTACAGGGGAACAGGTAGCTGAACTGGGGGACCTGCCTGAGCTGACCCATTGGCAGCAAGAAGGAGGACCCTCCAGGGAAGAATTCTGCAAGGAGCAGAAAGAATGCCCTTCTCTGGTGGGTCTGCGGCAACAGGCTGCAGACCAGGCAACAGGTGATCAGTCTGGGTCACATTGGGTCTATTGGGAGAATGATCTCCTGTATACTGAGCCTAAGGTTGCTGAGCCTGGGTCAGCCCGTGTGCTGGTGGTACCCCAGTGCTTCAGAGCCTTCCTACTGGGGCTGGCTCATGAGGTTCCATTGGCAGGACATTTGGGGCAGGACAAGACCTTTGAGAGGCTTGTCACCCACTTTTATTGGCCCCAAATGCGCAGGAGTTCAGACACTCACTGCAGGACATGTCAGACTTGCCAGGCAAGTGGAAAGAGTGGGAGGAAGCGCAAGGCTCCTCTCCAGCCATTCCCTGTAGTCAGCACCCCCTTTGAACGGGTGGGTATTGACATTGTGGGGCCACTGGACCCCAAGACAGCCATGGGCAACAGGTTCATCCTGGTCTTGGTGGACCATGCCACCCGGTACCCGGAAGCCATACCTCTGAGGACAGTGACGGCCCCCGTGGTGGGACGAGCACTGATGGGAATTTTCTCCTGAGTGGGATTCCCTAGCGAGGTAGTGTCTGACCGGGGGACCAACTTCATTTCCAAGTATATGAAGTCCCTGTGGCAGGAGTGTGGGGTAACCTACAAGTTTACCACTCCTTACCACCCCCAAGGAAATGGATTGGTTGAAAGGTTCAACCGAACCCTCAAAGGCATGATTATGGGTCTTGAGGAACCTATGAGGCGTAAGTGGGACGTCCTCTTACCATGCCTGCTCTTTGCTTACCGTGAGGTGCCACAGAAATCTCTAGGGTTCAGTCCCTTTGAGCTTCTCTATGGACACCCAGTAAGAGGACCTCTAAGTTTGGTCAAAGAAGGCTGGGAGCAATCTCCCAGGAAACCTCCCCAGGATGTATACAGTTACATGCTGGCCTTTAGGAACCAAACTAGGCGTTTCAGGCAACTCGCTGAGGCGAATCTGGAAGCCAGCCAGGAGGAGATGAAGCGGTGGTACGACCAGAATGCCACTCTGGTAGAGCTTCAGCCTGGTCAGAAAGTGTGGGTCATGGCCCCAGTGGAGCCCTGCGCGCTCCAGGATAAGTGGACCGGACCCTTTGAGGTTGTCGAGCGCAAAAGTCCGGTTACCTACTTGGTGGACTTGCGGTCTCCCAGGAACCCCTTGAGGGTCCTGCATGTCAACCGCCTGAAGCCCCACTTGGAGAGGTCCCAAGTGGGCATGCTCTTAGCGACAGATGCTGGGATGGAGGAGGAGACCGAGCCTCTTCCTGACCTCCTGTCAGCAACAGAGCAAGATGGGTCAGTGGATGGTGTCAACCTCTCTTCCACCCTGACCCCTGAGCAACAGAATGACTGCCGCCAGTTGCTGGGACAGTTTTCTGATCTGTTCTCCCTGGTTCCCGGTGTCACAGATTGGTGCATCCATGATGTGGACACTGGGGACAGTACACCTGTGAAGCACAAATCTTACAGGGTGACTGACAGGGTGAGAGCTTGCATCAAGGAGGAGGTCTCCAAAATGCTTGCGTTAGGGGTGATTGAGTCCTCTAACAGTCCTTGGGCCAGCCCAGTGGTCTTGGTCCCAAAGGCTGCCGCACCGGGTGCCACACCAGAACTCCGGTTCTGTGTGGACTACCGAGGACTCAATTCAGTCACCAGGACTGACGCGCACCCCATCCCCAGAGCTGATGAGCTCATAGATCGGCTAGGGGCTGCACGGTACCTCAGCACGTTTGACTTAACGTCTGGGTACTGGCAGATCACCTTGACTGATGGGGCAAGAGAGAGGTCAGCATTCTCCACACCAGATGGGCACTACCAGTTCCGGGTGATGCCCTTTGGGATGAAGAATGCCCCTGCCACCTTCCAGAGGTTGGTCAACCAGGTGTTGGCTGGACTGGACTCGTTCAGTGCCGCCTACCTGGATGACATCGCGGTGTTCAGCGCCAGTTGGGAAGAACATCTGCGCCACCTCTGGGAAGTGTTGATGGCGCTGCGGAGGGCAGGCCTCACGATCAAGGCGAGTAAGTGCCAGATCGGGCAGGGTTCCGTGGTGTACTTGGGACACCAAGTGGGGAGCGGCCAGGTGGCGCCCCTACAACCCAAAATTGAAACCATCCTGAATTGGGAACCCCCAAAACCCAGACAGAGGTGAGAGCCTTCTTAGGACTCACGGGTTACTACAGGAGGTTTGTCAAGGGGTATGGCAGCATTGTTGCGCCCCTGACAGAGCTGACTTCCAAGAAGCAGCCCAGGAAAGTGATTTGGACCGACACCTGTCAGAAAGCTTTTGAGGCCCTGAAAACTGCCATGTGCACGGCGCCCGTGCTCCTGGCACCCAACTTCTCCAAAGAGTTCGTAGTACAAACAGACGCTTCAGAGCATGGTGTGGGGGCTGTTCTGTCACAGATGAATGAGGAGGGCCTAGATCAACCCGTAGCCTTCATCAGTAGGAGGTTACTACCACGGGAACAGAGGTGGAGTGCTATTGAGCGTGAGGCATTTGCTGTGGTCTGGGCACTGAAGAAGCTGAGACCATACCTGTTTGGGACTCACTTCCGGGTTCAGACAGACCACAGGCCCCTCAGATGGTTGATGCAGATGAGGGGTGAGAATCCAAAGCTGTTGAGGTGGTCCATTTCCCTACAGGGGATGGATTTCACGGTGGAACACCGCCCTGGTACAGAACACGCCAATGCTGATGGTCTGTCCAGATTTTTCCGCCTTAGTGAAGAGAACTCCCCTGAGGTAGGGTAGTTCTCCCCACATTTCAGCTGGAGGGGACACGTGTTAGACCTGGCATCCTTGGCGTGGGTCTCCCTTCCATTTTTTATGATGCCTCCTATGTTACCGATCCGTTTTGCTGGCGTTAGATGCTTTGGGCACTGTGCCACTGCTATTCAGTGCCACAGTGCGAGTGCTCCCTATGATAAATTGCGTGATGGATTAGTGACTCCATGATTGGATGATTGGTTTACTTGTCAGTCCCTAGTACAGTGCACTGAGTGTGCCCAGGGCTTGTAACTCCAATGCCGCTGGTGGGCTTGCAGCACTGGTTGTGCCACCCACAGAAGCGGCTTGTAAAATGTGCCTCAGGCCTGCCCTTGCAGAGCCTGTGTGCAGCCTAGGGCTGCCATGTCGACTTGGTGAGTACACCCACTTACCAGTCCCTAAACCTTCCCTTTACTGCATGTTGGTCACCCCTAAAGTAGGCCCTAGGGCAGGGTGCATTGTAAGTACAAGGTAGGACATGCCCTGGTGTGTGTGGCATGTCCTAATAGTGAATTACAGCCATTTTCGTTTTTCACTATTGCAAGGCTACCTGCTCCCCATAGGCCAGAATGGGCAGACTGACTATTACACCTTATAGTCAGAACTGACCCAGGGAACATGGTAGAAAAACGAATTTAGTATGCCTGAACTCAGAATGATAAAATACATCTTTTAGTGAAGTTGGTTTTAACATCCTGTGTTTGAAAATACCACTTTTAGAAAGTGGGTATTTTCTTGCCTAAACTTCCAAGCCTGCCTCTGCTAGGTTGTGTATTCCTTGTCTGGAGATTGAGTGACAGGGGCTGGGGGTGGCTACAGGAGACAGGGTGAGTCAGCACAGGGCTGAATAGAAAGATCTGCATCCAGAGTGGAGGGAGGAGTTGCACCTGGGTCTGAATAGGGCTGTGCCTGCCTTCCACAATGCTGGCTCCACCTCCTGCCGGGCGGCTGAGCACCCTGCCCCACATTCTGAAAGGAAAGAAGGAGTCAGAAAAACAAAGTGCTCCAGGACTGACCAGAACTGGTTTTGACTAGGCAGAGGCCTCTCTGCCTTCAGAGAACAAAGGAAAACTGTGTATAAAAAGGGGACCCAGACCCCTAGGAAATTAGATCACTTTGGGAAAACAAGAAGAAACCTTTGCTGAGGAGCGGAACCAAGAAGAAACTGAGGAGAAGACTATCCCTAAGCTAGAGGGATCTGCCTGCAGTGGTTGCCTGACTGCCAAAGGAAGGAGAAAGGACTTTGTGTGCACTTTTATTCAACTTGTAAAGTATCTCCAAGGGCTTGAGAAAAGAGCTTGCCTCCTGCTGAAGTCTCAGGGACAACAGACTTCAACCACCAGCTCCCCAAGAATCCTTTGGAAGTGCCTGCTGCTGTTTTGGGCCTTCTGAAGGGACTGCGTGTCGCAAAGAGCTGGAAGCGCAACGAAGAGGAAGCGTGTCGCCGTCGCTGCTGCTGCCGTCGCAACTCCGAAGGAGGGTGTCGCCGCTGTAGCTGTCGCATTGCACCGCATCAAGAGAAGAGTCTCGCATCGAGGAAGAAGCGTGTCGCCGTCGCAGCCGCTGCCGTCGCAACTCCGAAGGAGGGTGTCGCCGCTGTAGCTGTCGCATTGCACCGCATCAAGAGAAGCGCCTCGCCTCCACGGAGAAGCGTGCCGCCGTCGGAGCTGCTGCCGTCGCATCACGAAACAAGGGTGTCGCCGCTGCAGTTGTCGCATCGAGCGGAAGCGTCTCGCAACGTCGGAGAAGAGGGTCGCCGCCAAAGCCGCTGCCGTCGCATCACGGAACAAGGGTGTCGCCGCTGTAGCTGACGCATCGAGTCGAGACTTCTCGCAACCTCGGAGAAGCGTGCCGCATCAGGAAGAACTTGACGTCTTTATTTCTTTGCACCAGAACTTTGTCGCATTTCCATCGCTGCAACATTGCTTGCTGTGGAAGCGTCCCGCATCGTAAGGTACATTGACTTAAAGTGTCGCATCTTAAGAACTGAACTGAACTAAGCTAAAACTACCATTTTAAGTACAGTATTGTGGATTTTTGTCGTTTATGGTCTTGTGTTAAAACTATATAAAGAATACTTATTTTTGATATAAACCTTGTGTGGTGTCCATCTGTAGTGTGTCACTAGATTACTGTATGTGTTCACAAATGCTTTACACACTGCCTCTGAGATAAGCCTGTCTGCTCGTGCCAAGCTACCAAGGGGTGAGCAGGGGTTATTTTAGAGTGTACCCCTTTGCCCTGACTAGAGGCGAGGGTCCCTATTTGTCACAAGTACCTACCTGTGCCAACTAGAGACCCCCAATTCTAACACGGCTGAATACAAAATGGTGCCGCAAATGCTAACTTAAATCGCACAATGCTAGAAGGAGTCGACCAACAGCACTTTTCAGTCCAACACCACCTAGGAGCAAGTGTGCTGCATACGGGTCCCGCTCCAGAGACCCGAACCATTGTTGGGAGAAGACCCCTGCACTTGACCCGGTCACTCAAAAAGATACTGTGGGGTTGACAGGGACCTGCAGAGGAGAGACCGCCATCCTGCATTCCTTCACAGGCTGCTCGGCCTTGTAAGAAGGGGCTGAGTTTCACTGTTGTTGGCAGCTGCAGTGTGCACTTGCTGGCAGCTGCCTTTGCTTTCCCTAAACGTGTGGGACCCAGTGAGGTCTTCCCACTGACTGTGGCAGTGTGTGTGCCCTCCCCCGTGGGGCATACCGTGACTGACAGTCGTATTGCAGCATGGGTCCTCGATCAATCAATCAATCAAGGAGTTTTAAGTGTGCTACTCACCCATGAGGGTCTCAAGGCGCTGGGGGGCAGCTCCAGTCAGTCGAAGAGCCAGGTTTTGAGGGTCTTCCTGAAGATGTGCAGGGTGGGGGTGCATCTGATGTCGATTAGGAGCTTGTTCCAGGTCTTGGCTGCTGTGTAGGAGAAGGTTCTTCCACCCGTCCTTGCTCTGTGGATGCGCGGGGTTCAGCGAGGGCGAGGTCGGTGGCTCGGAGGTTCCTCTTGGGTATGTGGAAGGAGATTCTATCGGTGTTGTGGAGGCAATTGTAGGCGTGGGTGAGTATCTTGAAGGTTACTCTCTTCTCAACGGGGAGCCAGTGGAGGTTATGCAGGTGTTGGGAGATGTGTTCGTGTCGAGGGATGCGGAGGACGAGTCTGGCTGTGGTGTTCTGTATGGTCTGGAGTTTGCAGAGCAGAAACTTGTCGATCCCAGCATAGACGGCGTTTCCGTAGTCCAGTCTGCTGGTTATGAGTGCGTGGGTGACGGTCTTCCTTGATTCGGGGGGATCCATTTGAAGGTCTTTCGGAGGATGCGGAGGGTGTTGAAGCAGGTGGAGGGGACGGCGTTGACCTGTCGGGTCATGGAGAGGGAGGAGTCGAGTATGATGCAGAGGTTTTGGGTGTGGTCTGTGGGGGTGGGGGGGCTGCCGAGGGCAGTGGGCCACCAGGTGTTGTCCCATGCAGAGGGGTAGGGTCTGAGGACGTCTTTCTTCTCTGAGTTGAGCTTCAGGCAGCTGCTGCTCATCCAGGATGCGAAGTCATTCATTCCTTCCTGTAAGTTGAGTCTGGTGGTGAGGGGGTCCTTGGTGAGGGAGAGGATGAGCTGGGTGTCATCGGAATAGGATACTATGCTGAGTCCGTGCTGTCTGACGATGTCAGCGAGTGGGGCCATATAGATGTTGAAGAGCGTGGGGCTGAGCGAGTTGATTTCCGTGGGTTTGGAGAGGAAGTGTGGAAGTCTGATTCTTTGGGTTCTGCCAGTGAGGAAGGAGCGGATCCAGTTGAGGGCTCTTCCCTGTATGCTGGTGTCGTGGAGTCTGGCGGTGAGTGTGCGGTGGGAGATGGTGTCGAAGGCTGCAGAGAGGTCGAGAAGGATCAGGGCTGTGGTGTGTCCTTGGTCGAGGAGGGTGCGGATGTCGTCTGTGGGGGCGAGTAGAGCGGTCTCAGTGCTGTGGTTGCTGCGGAATCCGGATTGGGAGGGGTCAAGGATGGAGTTTTCTTCAATGAATTTCGTGAGTTGGATGTTGACGGTCTTCTCTGTGACTTTGGCAGTGAAGGGGAGGAGGGAGATGGGCCGGTAGTTCTTGAGGTCCGTGGGATCTGCAGAGGGCTTCTTCAGAGGAGGTCTGACTCCTGCATGTTTCCAGTCGTTGGGGAAGATGCCGGTTTCAAAGGTGGTGTTGATGGTGCGCCGTAGTTCTGGTGCAATGGCGGCGGCGGCTCTGTGGAAGATGTGCGGGTGGCAGGGGTTCGTGGGGGCTCCCGAGTGGATGCCTTTCATGGTCGATGCGGTGTCTTCGGTGGTGTCTGGGGTCCAGGAGGAGATGGTGGGCTGGCTGGCGTTGCTGGAGGAGGGAGTGGTTTCGGAGACATGTGTCTGGTTGTTGAAGTTGTCATAGAGGCCCTTGATTTTCAGATGGAAGTAGGAGCCAAGCTTGTTGCAGAGGTCCTGGGAGGGTGTGATGTCCGTGGTTTCGCTGGGGGGTTTGGTGAATTCCTGGATGATGCTGAAGAGTTCCTTAGAGTTGCTGGAGTTGGCGAGGATCTTGTTCTGGATGAAGGTCCTTTTGGTGGATCTGATGCATTGGTGGTATTCTGTCATGGCGTTCTTGTACATTGTGCGGTCTTCCGAGGATTTGCTGTTTCTCCAATTTTTCTCGAGACGTCTGCAGGTGCGTCTGGATTCTTGGAGGTCGGTGGTGAACCAGGTGGCCTTTCTGGGGTGCTGTCTGTCGGGGTTGCGTACGGGTGTGAGCTTGTCTGCGCAGTTGGTGATCCATCTGTGGAGTTCTTTGGCTGCGAGGTCGGCGTCGGTTGAGGGGGCAGCGTGGTTGAGGGTGCAGTTGAGCTGCTCCTCGGTGACCTTGCTTCAGTTCCTTCGTGGAGGGTGGGGTGCAGGTTTGGGCGCGGTGGGTTTGTGGACGTGGAAGTGAACGCAGTGGTATTCCGTCCAGGGGGGTTGCGTGGTGTGGCTGAAGTGGATGTGGTTGCCTCCTGTGAAGATGGGGTCGAGGGTGTGTCCTGCCTTGTGGGTGGGTGTTGTGACAGATTGTTTCAGTCCGAGGTTGGCGAGGTTGTCCAGGAGGGTGATAGAGTTGGGGTCGCTGAGGTTGTCGAGGTGGAAGTTGAGGTCTCCGATGAGCATGTAGTTCATTGAGGCGATGGCGTGGGGTGTGATGAGATTGGCGACGGTAGTGGTGAATGCAGTTCGAGGTCCAGGTGGTCTGTAGGCGAGGGTGCCTCGTAGGGTTGTTCTGGGGCTGGTCTGGATCTGGAAGTGGAGGTGTTCGGTGGTGGGCAGGCTGTCACTTGTGCTGGAGGTGATGAGTCGGAGGGAGCTCTTGGGTGCGATGGCAAGTCCTCCTCCCGGGTGGTTGGTGCAGTCCTTCCTCTCAATCTTGTATCATTCGGGGATATCGGTGGCGATGTCGGGGCGGAGGTGGAGTTGGTCCAAGTTTCAGTGTAGAAGGAGACGTCTGGCGAGAGGGTAGTAAGGAGGTCCCAGATTTCTACTGCATGTCTGTGCAGGGAGCGCACATTGAGGAGGATGCACCTCAGGGCTTTGGTGGTGTTGCTGTCTGGCGTGTGGGTGGCAGCTATGGTGGTTCGGAGGGTGGTGGAGGTTTGGCGGCAGTTATGGCAGGAGGACTGTCCGTGGGTGGTGTTCGGCGTGGACAGCTGGCAGTTGTTGTTCCTTCCGGGGTTGAGTGCGAGGAGGGCAGCTGAGTCGTAGTGGTGGGTGGTCGGAGATGCAGGGTCTCTGGCACTGGTCCCGGTTGGGTCACGGACGGGTGCAGAAGGGCTTGCCTTTGGTGCGGCCGCATAGCGGCCGCCATTAAATAGGGAAGGGGGAGGTAAGCGCAGCTGGGAGGCGGGAGCGGGAACTGGCAGGGGGGAGGGGCCGCGGGGGCACCAGCGGCTGGAAAGGGCGGCGAAACGGACATGGAGGGCACAAAGAAGGAAACAGTACAACAGAATAAAACAAATAAACAAACAAAACAGTGTACAAACAGGCAAAATAGAACAAGATAGGAAAAGACAATTTACAGGCACAAAAACAAAAAGACAGACAACAGACAAAATAACAGGCACAAACACAGGACAGACAACAGCGGACCAGTAGAAGAGCAAGGCTCTCCCACTGGACCACCAGGGATGAGGCGCAGGCAGGAGCCTGCGGGTGGAGGAGGGCCGCGAACACCTACAAGCAACAGGTGAACGGGGTCAGCGGCAGCGACACAACACCGGAGCTGGTGGGGGAGAGAGCAGGTCTCTGACTAGGAGGTCAGAGGTCTTGCTCGCGCTCCCTCGCAGCGGCTGCCATTAAATAGGGAAGGGGGAGGGAAGCGCAGCTGGGAGGTGGGAGCGAGAACCGGCAGGGGGAAGGGGCCGCGGGGGCAGCAGCGGTGGGAAAGGGCAGCGAAACGGGCATGGAGGGCACAAAGAAGGGAACAGTACAACAGAATAAAACAAATAAACAAATAAAACAGTGTACAAACAGGCAAAATAAAACAAAATAGGAAAAGATAATTTACAAGCATGGAGGCCCCCGCTCAGAACCTTGCCGCAGTCAGGAAAACTGCAAAAATTACTGTAACATATATAGTAGGCGCGTAAGTGCCCCAGCGCCCTACTGTGTTTTCTAAATGCACTAATTTCAACGAGGCCATAGATATTACTATAACCCTGCAAATAGGAGTGCAGGGGTTCCTGGGTCTATGGCTACTTGCTGTTATGATGTGCTTTTCTGCTGCAGTGCTTGTAAAGTAATGATGTATGCCATTTTGATTCTTGCATTGTCAGGATAACAAGTACAATCTCAGGATTTGCATAGTATGCACAGTTATGATTTATGTCATTTTGGTCTATGTTTTATGTACAATATAGACTATATTTTTTATATAATCCTTTGTGGAGTTTGTTTTTGTGGTGCATTCATTGTGTTTCTGTGTGTGCGTGTTGCACAAAGGATTTACACATTGCCTCTGATGATACCAGAGGGTGAGCAGAGGTTATCTTTGGTGTGTAAATTACTTGCCCTGACTGAGTGGTGGGTTCTGCCCGGATTAAGTGCCTAACCTAGCCAACCAGAAACCCCATTTTTAACATGCAGTCTTTTTTTAAGAGCCTGAAATGCAAATGCAAACTCACAATTTGCACAAACGTGCTGTGTGATTCGTAATGGCCTTTACAAATCAAAAGCGAGTATTTTGAACCCTTGATAGCAGCAAAGAAAGGAGGGGCAGCCAAGGGACATGTCACACTCCCATCCCCACTCCCCTCTTGTGATTCACAATACTATGCACAACCATGTTTATGGTCCTAGAGCAAAGAATGTTTATCTCTTGCTTAGGGCAGGCAGTGACTATTCACAAAGTGAAAACTCTCAGATTTTGAAAGCTTAAACTCTGCTTGTGTAGGGTGCAAACAGGTTCCATGAACCAATGCACGCACTCCCTATGATTGCAGTCACAGGGTGTAAGTGTTTGTGTTATTCTCGTCCTTGTCTCTTTATGGGTCTGAGATAGCAAGAACAGTCAGTCCCCAGAACATACATTATGTGCTGCATGTGGACGTTGAGAATGACTTTAATTTCTGGCACTACTATTTCACCTTTTGGGTGGAAACTGAAACAATAGGTAACATTTTGTGAGAGTTGTGATGAAATTCAAAGGACCTCTTAGATGTGTAATTTGAATGGCAGGAGGTATGGCGTTATGACAAATTTCTGTTACAAATGAAGCCACAAAATAACACCATGAATGCTCTCCCTTTGTTAAATCCTTCTAGGGTTTTATATGAGATCCTCCTGAGATTTGTGTCTAATTTGAAAAAACAGTAGCAGTATAGAATTTATAAAGTGTGTAAGATGTTAAAATCTCCTTCGACTGGTCTCATGTATGATGAAGGCCTTCTTCATCTGCAATTTTTGATAGGAAATCAGATCAGTAGCCACTGGTGGTAACACAGAGAGTATAGTCTGTAGTTTCCTCTTACTTGCATTCCCATTAACTGAGGTACATACATTTTGTAACAATGCCTTTCGACTAAATATAGGTGTACAGACCTTCTTAAAACCTAGAGATCTTGCCAAAACAATGCTTCTAGCAATGGCCATCACCTACCAGGCATGGTTCATGATCTCTTGTATCTAGGGATTTACAATGTGGAGCATCAGTATCCCATTGCAAGTCGTCCCAATGCGCCTTCTATACAAAGAGAGCTGTTAGACAGCAGATGCCCTTCATTAGTGAGCGGTCAGTTTGAGCACCCCAGAAGAGATTCTGGACAGATATTTTTTTTTTGCCATTAGCCATCCTGCTATGGAACACAGCAGTGATAAGATTTAATAGGATACTTTAGCAATCTTCAAGGAGAAATAGCTCCTCACTTCACCACAGAATATAAGGAAGAAGATTGCTAATGTTTTGGGTTAATTGAAGTTAATGGGTCAGATTGAATTATCTGGATAAATAAATTGAATTAAATTTCAAAGTGTCATGGACTTCTGATACAACTAACCTCATTATGCTCCTGACGCTGTGAGCTTTGATTCCCTGATGGCTGGCTCTAGTGCAAAATGGATTATTGGTGATATTATTCAGTGCAAAGACTGGCCTGCCAACACCAAGAGGTTTAAGACAAGGACCTCTTTGTAAAGGCTTTCTGCGCCCAGATCGCAAGCTTTGCCTCAAACTGTGTATCTCTGTTTGTCTCCAACTATCCTTCAGAGCTTAGAAAAGCACAACAGTATTTTTATTTCTTTAATTCTATGATTTTCATAATCAAGAACCGCACTGGAAATGCTTAATGTTAATAATGAAGGGTATTTCTTCCCTTTTTTCATAATTACAGCTAGTTGAGAACAATGATATTCCTCTGTGTTACACTGTGGCTTTGTTTTCATTCAAAGAAACTGGGATAAAAGGTTTTCTTTTGAACTTCTTTTTTTCTTTATGTTATGGTTTGGATTTTTATTGCCAATGAACTCGATGAAACTGCAAGCTTATAAACAATACTGAATTCTATCCCCTAGTCTGCCTTTTGTGTTACAACATGCTGGTGACATTAGTCAGCATACCTCTAGTAGCAGGAAACACTCGCAAACTAGGAATCTGAGCCACTCATGCTTCTCGTGGGAAGGGAACCACTCAAGTCACTCAGCCTTTACCTCCATAGACGGCCGGGATAAATTAGCCAAAGAAACAAAAGCACCCTGAGTTGTACAACACGCCTTACCTCTGCATTGTACGTTATCACCCAGAGCAGCAGTACTCCTTCATCTTCCCAGTAATGCTGGTGTGTAGCTACGCATGTGTGACATATTGGTGGCCGCACCCAAACTGTGGTATTTGACCTTCAGGGAGCAGTGCTGGAGGGAATACACTATTGCACTCTAGAAGAAGAGGGGCATGTCCTTTCCAAAACTTTCAGCCATCACGTAGTGTCTTTCTGTTATGCTGCAAACTTGCGGCAATGGTGTCTGTTTTACTTCACAGCTGCAGTGCTGAGCCTCTTTTTAGGTCTCGCCTAGCGATGCAGCGCCATGCGCTGCTCGCTATGCGAGATCTATTGTTGCCGACTTTTGCTCCGATGCGGGACATGAGATGTGCACACGCTTAAAAGACATCAGCTGTGAACGCGTATGGCGCCGTTCGCTGAAGTTGCATGACAGGATATGTGCACGTGCAGACAGGCGATGTGCACGCTCACGGCATGTCTTCTCTGGCGATCCTGAGCTTGAGCCCGGACAGCCAATGTGCACGCTCACGGCGTCTCGTGCGCTCCCACCGCGCTTTCAGTTTCAAACACTCATTGCGACAATGCCCCCGCTGCACTCGTGACGGCTCTGTGGGCTGAATATTTTATAGTACCGGGAGTGAAGGGCTGCGGAAGAAGGCACCGGCATACACGGACTGTCACGCGCCACACGGCGACGACGTTCTTACACCTACACGAGGCGAGTATAATTTTACCCCTAGACTTCGCTCGCTCCTGGGGTCCCGTCATACAGGCCAATGCTCGTGCGCTACACAACGAAGCAGTCTTCACACACTCCCCAATTCGCTCAGCCCCCCGCCATGGAACTACCGATTCTGAGTCGTGCAAAAATAAATATTACAGTTGAGATCAGCAGGCTTTGAAAGCTGTTCTCACTATCCGAAGAAAATGTACGTGGGCATTATGTATTAAAGAGACTTTATAAGATAAGACGCTTTATATAAACCTGTGGTGTTAACAAGGTAGGGGGTCGCGTAAATAAAAAAACCAGCTACACGAGAGTTGTTAGATATTTGAGATATGGGCGCAAAAGGTACATTGTGGTTGAGATCCTAGAATATTGATAACATTAATAAAGGGCACCTCAGAGGAATTAAAACACTGATTTACTTTATCCCATTTATGAGGGCATGTAACATGCGTTATAACTTAAGGTGCTCAGACACGGGCATACATTGTTCACTTGCCTGGTGGTGTGAAGCTGGGCGCGCCCTCTCCTCCTGTTCTACAGCAGGGAGTTCTTGAGTCCTCCCCGTGTAATTCCTCTGCGTGGTCTCTCCTAGGCTGGGTGCTCGCGCACGCTAAGGGGCCGTATCAGGGCCGCGAGAGGAGTGTGCGTGCACACGAGTTCGGGAGGGAGTCTACGCACAGACTGCCCAGGACAGCCCTCCGCGCCTGGGATCCGGGAGCGGCCCTGACATCGGGCCAGTCCCGGCGCGGACTCCACCCCCTGCTCTTCCTGTGAACCTTCTCTTCACAATGGACTTAAATCACAGATAGTGTGTCCCCGATGCACTAATAACCAAAGAGTCACCGTCTCCCTTAAGAGCAGACCCAGACCGGTTGAATCACTTGTTAACGTGACATCATCATGCTTACTGCGGATTGATAATCTGGGATGGACAGAAACTCTGTGCTTCTTAAAAAAACTACTGCGACGTGCTTGTCCAAATGCATTTTGAAATGCGTTGTTTTGGTATGATTTTCTCAACATGTTTTGCCATTTTCTCCTCCCTCACCTCCGCTGTCTAAAAGCATAAATCCAGTTTTGTGCATATACAGAGCCTGCCAGTTTTGTCTAGTCTGCCAAAGTGTAAGGCACCAGATGTCTAGGACATATAGGTTGATAAAGTAATTTGAAATTTCTGAGGATCACACAATATGGTTAGTAACGGAAAGCTAGACAAGGTTAGAGCGCGCTACTCCTGGGGCCACTGTTATCAATTTTATTGTTACTAGATAAAGGGGATTATGTAGTAAATTGTTAAACTGATTTGCCCAGGATCGCACAATATGATCAAGCAGCAAATGGGAGACAGAATTACAACTGGATACTCCTAAAACACTGTCATTGAGTTGGTGATTAGTTCATGGCTCCTTCCTTTGCATTTTAAATTAGCCATGTCTGGATGATTTGCTTTTATAGCTTTACACTGCTTTATGTGGGGCGGGTTCCTCCAGTGCCCAGGACCAGTAGTAATTAACAAGCATTTGCAGTGCAATAGGTCTCGCATTGACGCGAGTTTGAGCTATTGACATTGCAAATAACAATGCCTTTTATTTTTGTTTTGTTTTTAAAAACATAAATAAAAGGCATTGGTAGGTACAATGCCAATAGCTTAAACTCGCGTAACTGCGAGACCTATTGCATTGCAAATGCTTGTTGTTTTTTTCCTGTGGGGACGGTTTCTGCAGTCTGTCTTCTATCCAGGTGCACTTCTATTTCCTGCTCTTACCGTCACAACACAAGAATCGCTGTTTGATCCCTGGTACCCCATCCTCCCCATTTCTTCCATTTTTTTAAACATTGTTTCAAAGTTCTGATTTCCCAGGGCACCTTGCGTAATGGTGGCCCATTTTTGAAATCATCTCTAAGGACAGTGAAGGTACCCCACACACCTCTTTCCATATGTGACACAGCCATGTCTGGCAGCCCTTGAGGGAAGTTAGGTTGGGCAGATAGGCAGGGTGATTGAGGATCAGGCAACGGCCAAGAGCATGTTAACATTCTACCTTACTGCATCAAATAGTACAAGGCCAGCTGAAATCTGAGAGAACTATGGGACCAACAGAATCGCTATCTGCAGCAGCATCTCTTAAGATACTGCTGGTGTTTGGTCATCTCTTGTTCAATGCTTTGCTTCACCATATTGCTTCTTTTCACTTCAACCAGCAGATAATTGACTCATGAACAATGTGCTATTACATAGGAATACATGACTTTACAAATGGCAGCAACTACCCCTGGGTTGTCCAGCTTAGGCCCAGGAGAGACAGATGTTCAACGTATTCACGAAATGAATTTGTACGCAATGAATCTACGTGCTTTTCATTTACATTATCTGTAGTGGCTCCCGATGGACACCTCTGAGCTACACCCCAGTAATAACTACTAATATGCCCTGCTTTAAACCCAGCATTTCCCCGGTGATTCTGACTTCGTAGCTTACATGAGTAATCTAGTTGACTAATATAGCTGCAGGAGCTTCAGATGATCTTGTCAGCGTGACTGCCAACTTTACTGACTGCTCTCTTGTTTCAGGTCTGGTGCCAAAAGCAAACCTATTCCCACTTCACAAGACTGGAGACATGAATGCTTGTTCACACCAATCACCTCCCGTTCTTGCTAGAAAGATAACTATGAGAATAAACCGTAATGTCTTGTAGCAACATTGACACTTCCTGTGTGCCACAGTCGTAAGCCCTGCACTACCACCGTTCAAAGCATGACTGTAGAAACTATGTGGCAACTATATTGAACTTGCATTTTGGGTGCAATTTGTGTGAAGAGCCTAAGTAAAACACGATAATTTTATGTATTAGGTATGGAAATATTGCTCAATTTTTTCCTTCCCTAATTAGATAGTGGTTGGATTCCTCATTCTATGGGAACATCCTGGCTGTGTTGTTCATATTAGATCTATTTGCTGAATGTACAGCTCAAGCAAGTGGAAAAACAGCCAACCACCAGGGAGATGGTACTAGACTAAATTAAATCTTTATTTTACGTCACATACCATAAAAAATTAATCTTACAGGTTTTGTGTCTCATAGGTTACTCGCACATGCAAGTTTCTCCTGGACTCAGCTTTTCTCCCTTATCACAATATCGCTGTGTTCGCTTTCACTCAGATGTTTGACACAAGGACTCTACATTAATGGATATATGAGGATGATCCCTAGATGTTTCTTGACCTTCAGTGGCTTGGTGCTTTAGCCAGCCGTTTACCCACATCCAGCGGCTGGTGAAATTCCTTGATGTCTCTTTGACAACTTTGAAGAAATTAAAAAAAATAAATAAATAAGGGCAGGAGGAATGCAGAGTACATAAAAGTGGTGTCCAACATAGGGACTGGATTTCAAAACGTATATGATTCCAAAATGGCAGTGAAAGTTAGGTATTTTGATAGAATGACTAATCATGGACATTGTAGAGGGGCGCAGTGATGTTATTTTGCTACCATTCTCTTTGAATCTGTGCAAATCAGAAATGCTTCAGAGTGACCAAGAAAGCACGCATGCAACTCACACTCCTGTTGTCCCTTGGTGCATGGCATGCTTTCTGTTGACCCACCGTGCTATGAAGAGATTGTAAGGTGCGATGTAAACCCTATACAAAACACCTGAAATGTGTCTTTTTTGGTTTGTCTAAATTTATTTGCAATAACGTATTCAATCCTCACACGTCTTTTGAGGTTTTCGCGATGGATTGATACGGTACAAAAAATGTACAAATTATTAGGCTCTACCTGCATTTGTAAATTCTTCTTTTCCTTAGGCAGAATTGTGTGAGGAATGGGATGATCATCCTTTCTTTTTCTAAATTAATGCACTTCATTTTTTATATATATATTTCAAAACCAAGGGAACTATATATGCTATATAATTTTCTTTGAAAATTAAGAATATATATATTTTTTTAAATTTGTATGCTCTTTTTTTTTTTTTTTTTTTTATTAATCCATGATGGTTACAATACGTTACAATACATTAATACAATGGTTTAAAATTCGCACAAGCAATAAAAAATCCTTAAAACATTTTCACAAAGTTACAAATAAATGACAGGAGTAAATACATAACGTTCATTAACGTGCAGGTGCATGGAACCATTATTAAAAAAAAAAAGAAAAGAGAGGTCGCCTCAAACTAGAACCTCATTCATCCATAAAAGACACCACCGGCCCCCATATCTCCATGCCTAATTTCTTTTTTCGTATACCTTTAAATTCATATAAGCTATATTCAATATTAAACATAGAGAGAAATCGGGCCCTCCATAATTCAAAAGTTGGCGCCTCGTTCTGAAGCCACATTGAAGCAATGCATAGCCTAGCCACAGCTGTAGCGAGAAAAATCAGGTACCTATATTTATGGGCCAGTTGATCTAATCCCTCTCTCTCAGCTACCCCCAGCAGTACCTGCGTAGATGACAAATTAATTGGACCACCCAAAATTTCCGCTAAGAATTTCTCTATATGCCCAAACAAGTTCATTAGATACCTACATGTAAAAAATATATGTACAATGTCTGCCTCTTCTGTTCCACAGCGAAAACATTTCCCATCGTTTGAGCCGCCCCATTTAGACAGTTTAGCTGGGGTATAATAAAGATTAAACACAGTCTTATAGTGTTGCGCACGGAGATTGGCAGATATTAACAATCTCCCCGCCAACTCAATGGAGGTTTCTACCCGTGTGCCAACACAACCCAGCCTATTATCCCATTTTATATTATGGTTCTCTAAATCGTCACCCTTGGTATCTAACAATAAATTGTACAATATCCCAATGCGTGCGTTCTTCCTCACAGCTTCGATTACAGGATTTCCGGCCATATTCCACCGATGTTTTCCTAGATAGTCACGCACCTGTAGATATTAAAAAATTCGAACCTATTAAGATGAAATTTGTCTGTTAGCATTTCAAAGGACATTAATCCCCCATTGGCAAATAGATCTCCAATAAAATTAATCCCTTTAGTCCGCCATCTATCTATAATCCTATCCCAAAATATCGGTGGGAGGAGTGTCGTAGCTGTGAGAGGGGTGTACTGAGATATCCTCTCTACTCCATAATATTTTCGCACCGCTTTCCACACTTTATAGGCGGTATATAAAACCTTAAACCTGGTTTTCTTGTAATAGCTTGGCTCCACATTAATAAACAATCGACTTTTAGCATCACTGCCCAGTAACATTTGATAAATCGAGGGGCTTCGGCAGCGCTGGCTGGTTCTGCCCCTGTTAATAAAATATTCATATGTTGCAATATACATACATAATGATATAAAATAAAATCAGGAACGGCCCAACCGTCTTTCTCCCGAGGGAGGGTCATATAGCGCATAGCTCTACGGGGTTTTCCCTGGGCCCATAAAAACCTAGTGCAAATTGATTGTAATACAGCCAGTTGGGGGCGAGGGATTTCTATTGGTACAGATCTAAAAAATATAAAATTTTCGGTAATATCAACATTTTAAGGACATTACAACGTCCCACAAGTGAAAGATGTAAACACTCACACCGATCCAATTGCTTTCGCACATCATTTAAAATGTTACACCAATTAACCTCAACCAATGTTTTTAAACATGTCCT
The DNA here is from genome assembly GCA_963921515.1 of Calotriton arnoldi. Lineage (NCBI taxonomy): Eukaryota > Metazoa > Chordata > Amphibia > Caudata > Salamandridae > Calotriton > Calotriton arnoldi. The sequence continues at coordinate 1,096,422 of CAWUFW010003423.1, read as the reverse complement.
CAGCTTGACCCCTAGATATGTTACCTCGTTCAAAACTCGCTGGTCATCAAATGTAGAAATGTTCGAACATAAGATTTGTGTCTTTGCCACATTGAGTTTATATCCTGATACAGCCCCAAACTCTACCGCCAGCTGTTCTATTTCTGGCATGGCAGTGATAGGATTTGGTGTTACCACTGCCACATCATCTGCATACGCAAGCACACGAAAGTGCTCCTGCCTCCATATTACCGACTCTATCCCTGCACTCTGTTCTAACATCTTTAAAAACGGATCTATATACAATGAGAACAACAAGGGGGAGCAGGGACATCCTTGCCTTGTTCCCCGCGAGATGTATACTGGGCTTGATTCCAGGCCCATAATACAGACTTTAGCTGATGGACGCCGATATAAAACTTGTATAGCAGTGATAAAGTTCTGTTTAAAACCAATACCGCGCAATAGAGCCCATAAGAAGTCCCAGGCAACCCGGTCAAATGCCTTTTCGGCATCTAATAGTATCAAGCTAAATTCACTCCCCGTGGTGTTAGCTATATCAAGCAAGGTTACAACCCTGTTAATATGATTGGTTGTTCCCTCTCGGGGATAAACCCATGTTGCCGCAAGGACACCAACAGGGTTATTACTTCAGCCAACCGGCTCGCTAAAATTTTGGCAAAAATTTTGCCATCTGAGTTTAAGAGCGATATAGACCGATATGAGCCAGGTTGATCAGCCGGTTTATCTTTTTTTTTAAAAACAATAATGCTAGCCTCATCCCAACTTAGGGTGGCCGCTCCTGCTTGAGCCTGTTGAAAAGTAGTTAACATATCGGTCTTTAATATTCCCAAAAAAGTTTTATAAACTTCCAATGGGAGTTTATCGGGCCCTGTCGCTTTGCCCAAGGCTAAGCTATTGACAGCTCTTTCTAGTTCCTCCATAGTAATAGGAGCTTCTAGTAGTTCTGCATCCTGCGTGTCCAGTTTATTACAACAGTTCTGTAGCAAAGATTCCCCAGCACGTGAATCATAAGCCTCCCCGGTATAGAGTGCCTCATAAAAGTCATGGAACACCTTTAAGATCCCAACATCAGATTCTACTATATTGCCACTAGAATCAACCATTGAGCTGATCCTTTGAGCTGCTTCTTTAGATCTCAGTCTTTGTGCCAAGCAGCGTCCAGTTGCCTCCCCATATTCATAATTTAGATTCCTATTAATAGATTGTTTCTTAGCTATCTCTTTGCTCCAATACTGATTAATTTTAGCTTTATCCCGAGCTACTTCCGTTTGCAGGGCTGTAATCTCCTGGCCCAGATGTATACCCTGCATGAGTTTTTCTTCTGCTACCATAAGACAAGCATATACTTCCTGAAGTATCACTCGCATTTGTTTTTGCTTATATATGCCGAAGCTAAGAGTCTCCCCCCTAAAACCCGCTTTAAAAGTATCCCATACACACCCCGTCCCTGTTGAATTGCGGTTTATGGCAAAAAATTGCTCAATCCAGATCTGCATATATGCAACATAGCTTTCATCCAATAATAACTTCCTGTCGAATGAAAATGATCGCAGTTTTATTCCCATCTTATCCATTTGAAGGTTCAACACTAAGGGTCCATGATCAGAGGACACCCGTGGATATACTTGTATTTTAGCTCCTGATAACAAAAGACCTGATGCAAAAAAATAATCAAGTCTTACTAATTTCTTGTGCGGATGGGAATAAAAAGTGTACCCTGCTTCCATGCCTCGCTGTGTAGCCCATGCATCCACCAATCCGTGATCAGCCAATAAAGATTGTAGAGCCTTGAATACCCTTGGTTTCCTTCCTTTATAAGGCTTACTGTCATCTTGTAGCGCTTCAGGCTCGAGATGTATGTTTAGATCACCACATATAATTAATGGTGTGGGCCAAAGCGCCAATTCCACATTTAGCCTTTCAATTATAAGGGCCTCATCAAAATTAGAACCATATATAGAGCATATCGTATAAATTCGGCCACCCATCCGGCATTCCACTATGGCCCATCGCCCTTGTTTATCTGCCAATGCCCTTCCTGTCCCTTGTATATGATTCTTCGCTAGAATTGCTACCCCCCGTATAGTGGTGGATTGCTCAGTACAGACTAATACTGTCAGGCCTAATTCCGCCAATAGTTTCCTTTTGGCCCATGGTATATGGGTCTTCTGTATACATATCAGATCAGACTGTAATACCCGTAGCTCATTAGCGACACGTTGCCTTTTATTATAATTGTTCAGACCGCTTACATTCAGGGAGCAAATCCGAATACCACCCGTTATGCCACTATCCCCCATCTATCTTCCCTGTAACTTCCTGCTCATGTGCTATGTGCTTAAAACCATTGAATTTCAAATTTCTCTTCATCAAACCCACATGGATTATTTTTACTGTTGCCCCCCACCCCCAACCTCCACCCCTCCCCCATCAGCAGCCCCCCTCCTCACCCAACCACGGTTCCAGCCGGCGCCGTGTCCCCCCACCCATCCCAAAACTAGAGGCTTGGAGACACAAGGTCTCCGAAATGGATCGAGCTTCCCAAACCCCGGACCCCCTGCCCCAACCCGAATTTGATTACAAAAAGAAAAAATTTCACCACCCATCACCATTTCACATACCTTACTGCCATCACAGCTAGAAAAACGACATAATACTATCAATGCCTAAATAGCAAAAGGGGTACAAAATAATATCAAGTAAAATCAGTTAATTTCAGAAGATATCTTTAGCCCTTCCTCTTTTTTTTTTTTTTACCCCCTACGTTCATAGTGATTGTAAATACTCTTTAGCAGCTGATTCCACTGTAAAAAACCGCACATGCTCATTGTGTATGATTTTGAGTTTAGCTGGATTCAGCAAGAAGGCTTGTGCCCCTTTATCTCGGAATGGCGTAATGAGTTGGCGAAGTTGCCATCTTTTCTCAACTGTGAGAGGGCAATAATCAGAGCGTACAAAGAACTCAACCCCCTTCCCAGTTTTCTTTCTATCTGGACGTGCCAGGTCGTACACTGCTTCTCTCGCTAAATAATTATTAACTGAAATTAAAATCGCCCTTGGTCTAGGAGAGCTCTGGCCCGGCCTGCTGCGCTGCACAAAAGGAAATCTGTGTGCCCTCTGGATCTCCCGACTCCAGTCCCATTGCGTTAGCCCAGGAAAGGCTTCAGAGAAGAGTTCAATGATAAATTTTCGGGGTCTTGCCCCTCGGCCCCTCAGGAATATCCAGTACTCGAAGATTGTTCCGTCGTAGACGATTTTCTAAATCAGTGACTTTCCAGATAGTATCATCCTTTGCGGAGCCTAAAGTCTCTGTAGTTGCTTTCTGTACAGCCAGTTCATCCTCCAAATTGGATAAACGGGTCTCAGCCTCATTGAACCTGTCAGAAAACTCGGAACAAGACTTAGCCATTCTTCGTACAGCATTCTGGAGTTTGCGACAAGCCCCTTGCATACGCTGACTCTCTGCCCGCGTCTCCGCCCTATGAGCCATAATGCTCTGGTAAATAACAGCCAGGGAGATATCTTCAGGTTTCTCGGCAGATTCGAAATTGGCCTGCGTCCCGCTGGCCATCTCAGTCTCATTCATATATGAATAGTCCCATTGAAAAGAATCAACACTCCCGGCCGAGTAATAGCCTGTGCACAGCCCGAGGTCCCCCTGCTTGCGTACTGTTTTGGGGCTACCGATTCCCTTATGTGTGTCCAAATCAGATTCTTCCCCAGAAGTATCCGAAGGATCTGACATTGAATAAAAGGGGGGGTCTCCAGAGTCATTTTCTTTCCTCAAATCCTGTTTGTCCCTTATCTTCCTTGTTGCCAGACGTTGCATTAAATTTCCCCGTCTGCGCCTTCTTAACTGAACCGTGAGAAGTGCCCCTTATTGCGACCTTTTCTGCGTCTTTTCCAATGTCTTTATCCACTTCCTCCCCATTTCCAGCAAAGCCTTGGGGGATACCACTCATAGCCCCATCCTCACTGACCACCAAGTCTGCTGGGGAATCCTCTGCCCGCACCTCTATATTAGATTCAGGCTCGGGAGTAGCCGATATTGCAGAAATGCTTTTTTTGGGTTTCACAGCCTGAAAAAATACAGGGACAGCCTTCTTACCACCCTCTATACGTGCAGCATCCTTCTTCCCCGTGGTTGTTGTCAATTTCTTGCCGTCCGTGCTGTCAGGCATTTCGACGGTGTTGCGCGCTCTTCCACGCCCAGCCTTTGGAGGCATTACACCGCCGTAGTGCTTTGCAATCACTTCCGCGTTAGACTGTCTTTTCGCCGGCACCATCCACTCCGTAGTCCTGGCGGCGCGCGCACACCAGGAAGCACGTCTCGTCAACGACAGGAGTTGGAGGATAACCACACGAGGAATACCGCAGGCGATCCACAGCATGCCTGCTCCGCCAGCGCTTCACCTCGGGGTTTACAAAGTAGCCTGACCCGGTCAAAAGACTACCCACAGTTCATGGTGAGTGGAGCAGGGGCGAAACCTCCGGGAGCTCAAGCCCGCACGACCGTAATCACGGCGCCATCCAAAAAAAAAAAAAAAAATTAAGAATATTTAAAATACAGCATTCTTACGCTATAGAACGGCTTGGCGGTGCACAAGAAAAAGAATAGCATAGTATGAATATACAAAACAAGCCGCAAATGGGTCACAACAGTGATTTAGAAGATAATCGCAATGAAACAATTTCCCATAAATTGTGGACGTTTTAAACTAATGTCAGACTAGTGGCACATATTTGTCTTTAGCACTTGCCAGTGAGACTTTTCATTGCCAAATACTCACGTGTCAACGTTAGGCAGAGCTCAAAAGCGGGCTTGGGCACTGAAGACTTTCTTGTGTTGTCTTCCGCATCGGTCAGCATGTAGCTTTCGCTAGTGCAGCAGGTGCAGCTGCACCGGAGCCGAGGAGTGTAAAACGCCCACTGCAGCCCGGTAATGGCTGTCATTTTCTACCTAACCTTGCAGGCATACTGTGCCGGGACCATTTGTCAAGCTTGTATTTTGACTCATGTTACCTTGCCACACCACCAGTTGGGGGCACATTTTAGGGAATCTCATAATTAAAATAGATATAATTACCATGCACTTCGATTGGAAATTTTGAGCCTGACTCATTTCTACGTTTGATATCAGCATTTATCACTGATTTCAACTCCCCCAGCTTGAGGCCAAGTGTTCTTGTGTGTCTGCTCCACGCTTCCACAGAAATAAAGTACAGCTTATTGGGTCTGTAAAGACGCTTTCTTGTGTCTCGTGTATCTAATGCACTCAACAGAAATTCTCTTTTCACCAATCAAGACAAAGCCTCTGGGCAACAAGAAAGCTACTTTTAGAATGTTTTCCTGGGCCCTAAAGTGATGCAAAGTGAAAAGCATGACTAAGTGGAAAAATTTGCTTAAAAAGTCGAGAAATATTTGAACATAAAATATCCTGGGACCTTCTTTCTCCAGTGCTTTGTTTACGTGGCTGTTTACGGTACCATCAACAAAGGTGCTCTCTCTTCCATCTCATTGTCTTAGGAGAAAGCTGCGTGTTCTCTAGTAAACAGACTATCAGCGCTGCCTGACGACCCCGAGCTATAGATCCTTGGTTATCTAAGTCCACGTTCTGGAATGAACAGAACAACTATATTTTTTTCACATGCTCGCTCAAATATTACATCAGGCCATTTCTCTCCACCCCCTCTCTGTCCCCTCGTTGCTCTCGGTTTCAGAAGTATGGATAAAAATGCTTCAGAATGGCCATACTCAGAGGTGACACCTCTTTGAAAATTTAAAAGTAGCTTGAAAAGGCTCAAAACAATACAACACTATGATAAAGATGAAAGCAGCGCCCCCACATGCAGCACATGCTGCTAGAGACAAAGGAAGGAGAGCAACCGAACACCTTAGTGTTACAGAATCAAGCTTTTAACTAAAACTCGAAGAAATAGATCAAATTTTCGTTTTAGCCCCTGGCTGTATTTTTTTTTACAAGACCCACTTCACTAGTGCTTGATATATGTGTTAGCAAAGGATTTTAACTCAAAACTAAATCTGTCACAAATACTGCGTTTTCAATGGAAATCAAGAAACTTACCGAAGTACAGGGCGCCCTGCTCTGCGTACACTTCAACACCCTTCGCGTCATCTCACCCACATCCACATTCACTTTGTGTCACCGTACTGCACAGCATATGTCTAGGAGCAGCCTTGGTAGCAACAGTTGAACCAAAACCTCAACAGATTCCCCAGCAAAAGGCCCCCCTTTAGCATTAAGTCATCCCAATGCGCACTGCCCCCTTGCCAGAGTGCATTTGCATTAGAATTGTAATTTTGAAGTGACTGTTCCAGTGCCTGGGCCTGGTAGGTAACACCGGTCAGGACGGTCTATTGGCAAAGTAAAATGTCTAGTGGGTCTTCTTGTTTTCAAGTGGACATTATAAAAGGTATCACTGCAGCCAAACATTAACAAAAAATCTTATGATATCGCTGCATCATAGAATCCAATGTCGGCAGACTCATCTAGAGCAATGTTAACTGGAGGGACATTGACAGGGTCATTTAGGACATCTTTTGTAGCTCTGAGTGCTTCTTTCCATAAGAACTCAATTCTGGTGCACATGGGCATATGTATGTCACATCTTCTAGGCTGTCTAGACGAATGATAGAATACCTCCATCCTCCTGAAACCTAGGGAAGAGCGAATTCACTCTATGTAGTCCTGTTCTGTAAAGCTATCCTGCAGTAACTGATAATCCAATAATATTGCACCCTGTGGCACAAGAGAGCCTAGGATATCTCAATACATCACCCGATATGTTTTATAGCATCAACACAGAGCTTACTCTCACCTGTTTGAAAAGCTTAGGCTCTCTAATTATGAAATGCTGAAAATCTTTGGGAAGACCCTGGATTCAACTCCTTTAAACATTGACAAAAAGAAGCCCAATGTATACTCCCTCAATACAAGGCCCATCCTTGTCGTATCTGAAGAAGCTGCAGAACCAGAAATACTCCCATAAAGTTCTTGCAATGCCCAGATGAATAATTAAATGGCCGGATCTAGCCTAATAAAGAATTTGCTAGAAATAAATGGTGGCAAGTCCTGGAAGGAAAACTAAATTTGCATAATATGAACTTCTTGACTAGGTCGGCCAGTTAGCGTCAGCCCTAAATAATTCAAACTCTACAGTATCTGGACACACTGTTCTGGCAGCAGTTCGTGTTTATTGTTAAAGTAGATGCTTCTGAATTCCACGGAGGAATTCAATAGGTTATTGAAGCTTTACCTAACCTCCTGTGGTGATTTAATTTGGCAGGCAAGTAGCATAGGAACACACAGACACCTAGTAGTTTACTCAGAGTCTTTATTCAGCAGGCAGGCACAGGTACAAGTACGTATTGCAGACCCCACCAGAAATACATGTTACAGGTGGCTCAACCCAGGTCAAACTGCCAGAACATGGAGGTTCAAACATATAACATTCCATGATGTCATCACAGAGAGGAAAGCCAGGTTACCACACACACTTGCCACGTACTCAGTAACAGGCAGTACTTGTGCAGGGTCTGAAATGCAAATCACAACATCATTGGTGAAAATTGTGATTTTTATATGTCCCGTTAGAGACATTAGTTGTTTGCAGAATATTTAGAATCAAAGGCTTGAAGTACAAGGCACATAGTGGTGGAGAAAGAGCCAAGCTCTGGTTTTTACCCTGGATGACAGTGATTGGGGTGGTTGTAAGCCCTGACATGGGCAAGAGAGCGAGGATCAAGAATTCCTCACTTTAATCCAAGCTATAGTATACCAAATTTGGGATATCTCAGCAACCATCACTCAACGCAATCAATTTTTTTCCACATACAAAAGTACCATTACAAGGGGTTTTCGTGTGATTCCAGCACATTTGAGCAACATTGCAGCAGTATTCTTGCATGCAGTTAAATTATGGTTGGAGAAAATCTATGTTGTCTAGGTCTGGGCGGAGTTCGCAGAGTTCCGCTATGCGGAATTCCACAAAGTGACAAACTCTGCTGCGCTCTGTGGAGTTTCGCAAGCGGCGAAGTGAGGTAAGTTGCGCTGCTCACGCTGATTTTTAGAACCGGGTGTTTCTCCCACGCTGTAAAATCAGCATGAACGGCACCACTTGCAGTGTAAGTGGGCACAGCTTCTTTCTGCTGCTCGAGTAGATGTTCTACTCAAGCACCAGCTTCCTCAACACGAGCGGCAGCGACCTGTCGTGACCACCCGCGTTGAGCCATCTCGCTGGTAGGTGGTCTAGCGTTGAATTTTCCTTACTCACACTTGCCAACTTAACATTGGTGAGCCGAGAGAAAGGAAAAAACTTAGCACCGCGCCACTCCTTTGTGGTTTTCAGAACTCCATGCTCTACGGAGAACGCAGAGTGGAAAAAACTCTGCAAACTCCATGAGCTGATCGCAGTTTATCGCCCAGGCCTAATGTTGTCATGGAAAAACTAACAATGACATTATTCATTTAAGCCTCTGACCAAAATGCAAGCAATAGTATTACATTGTTGTTGAGGAGTGGTATGGACTCGGAGAGGCTTTATGTGGTAGTTACCTATTTTGATAAATGATACTATGTTAGCCACATGCAAAAAGCCATGGATTACCGCGTCATTCTCTTGCATAGACTTAATTCACACAACAGCCCACTTAGCATTAGGGAGAGTAGAGAAATGCTTGAAACGCAGTTAGCGGCGAAGGGTCCACATGTGCTAGGACCTCTCGTTGACTAAGTGAGGCAAGGCCAACTCTTGTGACATAATATGCTCAGTCGATCACAAGAGAATAATTTTTATCAGACTGCAATAGCAGACATAATTTGCAAAGGAAAGGTTTAAAAGCACACTGCATCCTTGTAAGTATGCTATGGGAGTATCATGGAGGAAATATTGCTCAACAAAAATATTGTGGCCAAAATATTAACTACCAATATATTGTGAATGTAAGAATACATGGTTCGGTATAGGTTTAACATTCTTAACTCCACTTATATGTACCTTCACGATATAAATCACGAAGGCACGTGGTTGTGAAGTTTAGAACAATAAATCTTTACTTGCCTTTGTTTACTTACCTTCACAGTGCTTTGGTCCGCGATATTTAGGCCACAATATCTTTGTAGGATGTTATTTCTGTCCTTTATTTTCTGGCATCTATGTCAAGCCATTGAGGTTGGACTGGAGTGGCCAGCCACCTTGTTGTTTATATTTGAACATACAATTAAGTGCTTAGGCACTCACATTGCCTAAATCAACTTTACTTATCTGGCACACAATCTCTAGGATTTATATTATTGGTTCCTCTTTTTGATTGCTTTCTTTTGTTGCTACTTTGCTTTTAGACATAAAATCCTGAATTGTTAAGAGAAGCTAAATTTGTGCGGTATAAAAATTAATCAGTACTTTCAGCATTGTATTGTTCCCTTCGGTGCTTTAACAGACGGCTAGGTTTGATCGATAAACAATTATTTTATTGGTGTGTGTGCTTTTGATATTTACCATTTCGCTCGGAAGGCTTGTCCCAGAATTATGATAAGATAGAGTGCAAACGATCTGCTCTTACAATGCAATACAAAGTAATACCCGCTACTCACAGAAAAAAAATGCATACAGTTTCTGGGAACTACATACAGCTTCATTTCGTAAATGAATAATCAATATCTTCATCATCAACTGTCCTCCCTTACTGCAGCTCGTTCACTGTAATATTGTATTGGCTGGTTTGGTAGCCTAAAAGTCTGAGAGCCCAATATGTTCTTTATACATCTCATTGCTCTGTGCCTTGACATTCGATCATCTGCATCCATCAATCACATCATGACTTGCATCATAGTGCTGAGTGCAGCTCATTATATTCAGTTCTGAGTATTGTTTATTGAATGAACTTTATCCCACAATTCCAGACTTTCCAAAGAAAAACTTAGATCTATTTATTTTTTAGAAAATTTGTCAAAACTTTGGGTCATTGTCTTTTTTATTTTGGTGAAACTTGCTTAACAAATGGTTAAATACCCAGCTATGTTTTCTTCATATGATATGTTGGGTGCATGCATGTTTGTCTGTAGTACATATCCATGTAAGAGTGCAATGTTTTTATTGTCATTTTGGAATCTGTTGATGGGATATGGATCACAAAATTCAAATCCCATGATGCCCCTTAATGACCTAAAGAAACGTAATAAATTCCATATTATTCCTTGTGCATCTCCATTTATAATTTATGCCATGCTGTCAATTCACTTGCATTAGTGATAAACCTAGGGCCTGAAGTACAAACACTTTTACAGTTGCAAACAGTTATTCTCGTTGTTTTCAACTGTAAAAAGTTTTTCTAATATTCATTATCCCCATTTTAGGAGTCGATAAATCTGTTGGAGGCGTCACTTCCAAATACAAATTCTTTAGGAGATGTAAAATGATTTGCAACTGATTGCAAATGTTTTACAACAGATACTGATCTGTTTGCAAAACATTTCAATGTACCTATTTCAGAGTTGTGGTGGCATGCCATTCACGAGAAGGAAGAAGTCCTCTTCGGTACTCCTCCCCTTTGTGAATTTATATTTTGTATACCAGGCCCCTAACTATCTAATCACACCTAGAACACAATCTCATTGAGTAGGGCCATTGTTTGCAGCTGTAAAAATCAAGACAATGAATCACAAGGCTCTCCCCTGTACTGGTTTAATAACAATGTTTTCGAACATTGTACTCTAGTAATAATTGTCTCAATCTATGTTCCTTACTACACTTGCTCCAAATAACATGTTTTATTGGGCCATATTTATTTTCACTGGCATGGAATGGCATAAACTGATATTTAGATATAAATATGACTACAGTGCAAGGGCACACCACGTGTTTTTGCAACAATACAACTGTTTCTTTTGGGTGTTCTAGCCCTACCCCTTTATCATACCCTAGATCAGCACTGCTTCAAACTATGGACTTACACTATGAAATGGTGCACTGAGTCTGCTTAAATACAGTCATTATAACTAACGCAGATGAAAGACTACTATGGCATGAACTATGCATGCAAAGAGGAGTAATATCCTATTTATTACCATTATTGAGGGAGAGGGGTGACAGCATACGAGTCACAGCCCCATTCCACACTTACAACGGTAATCATGTTTATACTGTGAATTTGCCTATGGAGGAGTGGATTTCTATACAAGAGAACGGCAGCAGTGTGAGGCATACACATGTAACCTACTACAGGTAAGAGGGACAATTTCCAAATTCAAATTTTCACATTGAAAAAGAGGCTGGAGTCACTCAGTTTACTTGTGGATTAGGCATTCTTTGAAAAAGGGAATTTTAAATTCTGTCCGTATTTAGAGGTTAAATGGCGCTTGGTGGCGCTTATTGTAATAGTGCATACTGTAGAATAAAAGGAGGCTTGTTTTGCGGCATTTTCTTTCTTACACTGTGTTTTTAAAAAAAAGTTTTCGGCATGTCATTGTGGCATGCATTTTAATAATCAACAGCTATCTTGATTTATTGTGCACGTTTGGTTACCTGCTACAGTTCTCCTCCTTAAAAGTGATGCAGAATCCTTTGAATGAGGTGGCACTAGGCAATGATAGCCAATGGAGTGGGGTTTACGTGATACTGTCTGCTCAGGTCCTCATCAAAGGACCTGAGCAGACAGTATCACGTAAACCCCACTCCATTGGCTATCATTGCCTAGTGCCACCTCATTCAAAGGATTCTGCATCAAACAGAGGATGCTTATAGGGGTTTGTTGGTTTGAAAAAAACATTTGAAAGTTGGATTCGGAGAGGTACGCCTTTATGTTATATCTATGCCAGCGAGTGGGCTCGTGGGTTTGTGAGAGTTCCATAATGGAACGTGGAACGGGGAGATGGTTCGGAGAGTGACGGGGAGAAGGCAGCGGACTTGGAGCCTGGAGGACATTTGGGGGTTTACCTCCTTCCCTTTGTGTCCTGATGCTGAAGAAACCTGAGTTTGTAGAGCTCTAATGATGTCCGCTGTAGCTGCTTACCACACTTTACTTTGCAGAGACGGGAGAGTTGGTGCTAAGTTATGAGACTTCATGCTTACATTCCTCTTGGTGTTGAGGATGCTTTCGATGTGGAAACTGAGGGTCGTGGTCCCGTTTTACGGATGTTGGGTGAATCATTCAAGGAAAAACGATTTTAAAAACTCTAAAATTGTAGGCTAAGCTGTATGTATATTTTTAGGACAGCTCTTAAAAGATGGAATTTGTTCATATGTTAATTCGGTAATGTGAACTGTCTGAATAGTTAGATAAAATGTAAAAATAATATATATTTTATAAAGAAATAATTAAATTAAATGTGCGTTTCGAGTAGCTTAAAAGACTAAAATCGCAAGTTAGACTGTTAAGTTTGTACACCAAAATTGTTTTGACATATGAAATTTGGTTCCAGGACACTTTTTATAAATAAATTGTAAAAAGCTATTTTACTTAAAATATATTGCTAGAGTTTGACCTGGTAGTTAGAAATCCTAAAACATTTTGGAGATTTTTTTTTTCTTTAAAAAGTTTGAATTAGTCAAAATTGTTATTCATTCCAGGCCATCCCTATATTTATAGCCAATCACAGAAGGTCTCAAGTAGCTACCTGCCTAATTAATATTCAGTAGGAAAGTCATTCTACAGCTTGCTGTGACTGGAGATTTTGTGATGCAACATATTAGTACTTAGATTAAATTGCACAATCAGAGATGGGTCCAGAAGCAGCTCCTCCGTTTGAGCAAAAGAGCGTAGCCCCAGTCGTTAAATTGCCCCCCATGCCCCAGACTTGAAAAATAAAATTATAACAAAGTTGATTTATTACCATTTAATTTTTCAATAACCCGCTTCCTGAGCGTCAGAACAGGGTGGGGCCACTGCTGAGTGGCAGCAGCAGGTAGGAGTGGTGGGCTGGCCGGGTAAGTTTAAAATGCGCATTTCTATTTGGCCGTCCATCCTGCGACGGCCAGCCAGACATGCACATTTTAAACCTACCAACCGAGCTGTCATAGACAGCTGGGTTGAGAGCAAGCAAAGGCCTCCAGATGCTCTTAGGAGCGATGAGAGAGCCCACTCTATCCAATCCTAGCGCTTTTCTCTTGCTGATCTATAGCATGAGAGCAGCACCAGGACTGGATAGGGGAGTTGTCTGGGGCTCGCTTATAGGAGAAAAAGACACTGGAGCAAGGACATGCCGGAGCAAGGACATGCAGCAAGGTAAGTTAATTTTCTTTTTTAAATGTGCATTTTATTTGTAATGTGCATTAAATTGCCGACATGCATTACATTACCATTTTTTTTTAGTTTAAGAAAATTTTTGTTGATGTGATATAAAATGCATTTACAATTAAGTATATGAATTAACATATAATAAGAACTATGCAATCTGATAAGGCAATATGAAAGAAACAGAGAGAAGAAGAGAGAAAAAGAAAGAGGAAAACATTTAATTTTGTTATTATATCATAACTACTATATAATTACCAACAAGTATTAACAGTACAACAAGAGAAAAAGTAAAATGGTAAATAGACAAATTGATAAGAAAAATAGGTACAAATAAACTAGGCATCATTCATGGAGGTTTAGAAACTTCTTCAATAGGAGGATTATAAACTTGTGATAAATTTGCAGATACATCAAGGAATTGAGTAATGGGTGACCATAGAACATCTCTTTTGATTGCAAGTGAAATGGGATGAACATATGCTCTATCTAATCTATGGTTGTAACAAACCCCATACCACCAAGCATGATAGGAAATAGTAGAATTATCTTTCCTTGACCGAGTTATCTGTTGGAAAGCAACTGCATGAAGTAGGTCAATGATATGGAAGTTGTGAGAGTGTGAAACCCAGTCCTCCGATAGACTACCTAGAAATATATTAACAAAGGAGAAAGGAATTTGTGTATGAAATATGATGTTGATCTGTTTCCAGACTTGTTCCCAAAAATTATGAACGTGAGAACACATAAATAACATATGTTTTAAATCTGCTGGGATTGTATTACAGGACCAGCAGGAGGGGGAGAGAGTAGAGTTCATTTTATGTAATGAAACAGGCGGAATAATGGAGGAGAGATATTGAGATATGTCATCTGGAGGTACAGAGGACCCAGGAGTATAGAGGGATTGGAAGAATTGAGTAAATTCTGATAAGATATCTTCATTTTTATAAATCATGCGGTTATTGGAATCGAAGATAGAGCTAATCTTAGTGCGTTCTTTCTTAATTTTAAGGTAATTAGCCAAAAGTTTCCCGGCCTCATTTTGACCACTGTAATATTTGGCAGAAGACTTAAGTAAAAATGAATTAGCATTGTCCGTAGAAATTTTGTTGAATTCAAATTTAGGACGAACAAGTTCATCTAAACAAATTTTAGAGCTAGTATGAAAAAAGGAGTGTTCTAATTGTTTAATTTGTGTCATAAGATGCTGTAGCTTAGAAAGGGAAGATTTATTGCGATGGGATACAAAAGAAATAATAAAATCCCTGGAAGCCGCTTTTAAAAGAGTCCCAAATAATTTGTGGAGATAAGGAAGGAGTCTCATTTTCAATAAGGAAAGTGTTGGCAAATGTTTCAAATTTCTAGGTAAAATTAGTATCCAAAAGAAGAGAGTTATTAAATCTCTACCTTCTGGTACCCTGTGTGGGAAAAGAGAGATCTAGGTTTAAAGTAACCGGTGCGTGGTCAGAGATTAGGATAGAGCCAATGTCAGAGTGTGTAATATGTTGAGAGAGTGCTTTTGAGGTAAAAATGTAATCAATACGCGATTGTGAGGAATGGGCTGGGGAAAAGAAAGTGTACTTTATAAGAGTGGGATTGCATAAACGCCATGTATCTACTAATGAGCGTTGTTGAATAGTGGATGTAAACTGGGAGAACATAGGAGAGGGGATACATTTAGAATTAGATTTACGATCAAGAATAGGGTCTAGAACCATATTACAATCACCACCAACTAATAAAAATTCATCTTGAAAGGACATCAATTTGGATAAAATTGCAGGCCAAAAGGTGACATCTGGGGCAGTAGGGGCATAAATGTTAAAAAGTGTCATGGGGATATTGTTAAGTAAGAGTGAAACAGAGACCCATCTACCCAAATTGTCAGACTCTTGTGAGATAATCTGTACGTCAAGACGTTTATGACATAAAATAATAACGCCATTACGATTCCCTGGGCCTGGGGAGGCAAAAACATTACCTACCCATAGTCTTTTAAGTTTAAGAATTTCCTTATCTACAACATGAGTTTCTTGTATCTGAAAGAGACACGTTAGTGACAGATTCCTTACCTTAGAATATCCCCAGGCGTCAGGCTGGATCCGGAAAGTTTTTTGCGTAGCAGTACCCTTGCACGTCGGTAGGCGGCGTCGTGCGGCTCCGCGTCCGTCGTCGGCGTCGTGATCGCCGGGATGACGTCGCGGGCAGTACTTAGGCGCCGCCCCTGCGCGCTGACGTCAGTTCTTCTTTTCCGCGCCAGCAAGCGCAGATCCGGGAAGAGCAGTGCCCTGGTCATTTTTTACCATACTTTTTGGTGAATTTTTTCACAGTTTTTCTCTTCAAGGTGTCGTAGGGATGCCCGGTTTCAAACGTTGCGGCGCCTGTGCTCGGATGATGTCCGTCACCGACCCGCATTGGGAGTGTCTCTTCTGCCTCGGCCGAGGCCACGACACGGAGTCTTGTACCGACTGCCAGGCCCTCAACCCGAAAGCTTTGCGAGAGCGGTCTCGAAAGCTCCTCGAGGCCCGGCATTCGGCTCCGCGGAAGCCCCGGTCGCGTGAGAGGTCCAGGGGTCGATCGCGGAGTCCACACCAGTCGTCGGCATCGAACTCTTCTTCGTCCGGTAAGTCGAAACACAAAAAGTCCAAAAAGCATCATCGCTCTAGGACTTCGCCTCGCCGGTCTCGTGACTCGGCTGAGGCCCCTCCCGGCACCGTCCCCGCCCCCGCGGCCCCGGACATGCCTGTGGAGTCGCCCCCGCAATACCCGCCCTTCCCGGGTTCGGGGGCGGATCCGGCCCAAGTGCAGGAATTCCTGTCGGCCATGGCCCGCCTCTTCGGGCCTCCAGGTCCCTCCGGTGCGCCTTCGGGTCCGGCGGGCCCTGATGGGGTTGCTCCGGTGTCGCCGACGGCTCCAGCCCCGGCGTCGCACGTGCCCCCAGCCTCGATCCCGGCTTTGACTTCGGCCCCGGTCTCGATCCCGGCTCCGCAACCCCCATCGACGCCGGTCGACCTAACGACACCTCCGCCGGCGCCGATGTCTCCGGTGCCGTTCTCGACGCCGCCTGGGGCTCCGGGCGGCGTCGTTCCCCAGTTCCTTCCGGCTCCGGACATGGACCCGGACCGACGTCGCTCGACGCCGGTTCCGGCGCCGATGAGACCTTGGGTCCCATATGTCCCTCCTCCCCCTTATTTTGAACCTGAGGAGGACCAGGAGGACTGGGAGGGGTCTGATGACCCTCTGACACAACAGTGTCAGTACGATGAGGACTGGACAGAGGGTCTAGGGGATGCCAGTGGTCTAGATACTTCCCCTGACACTGGCATGCTGTCTCCTGCCGTGGCTTCGGAGGAGGGAGCCAATTTTGCAATGGTGTTGCGTAGGGCGCCTGGAGCCTTACATCTCCAACTCCCTGCTGTGGCGGTCAAGGTTAATCTCTTGACAGAGGTGCTTCAGCCGGCAGCCTCCTCTACGGAGACTGTGCTGCCGTTTAACGACGCCCTCACTGACGTTCTTTTGGGCGCCTGGTCCAAGCCCAACACAGGGGCTCCTGTGGATAGGAACGTGTCCCGACGCCATCGCCCAGCTCCGGGCGACCCCCTGTTTCTCTCTGTCCACCCCACCCCTGAGAGCTTGGTTGTCCAAGCCTCCGCTTCCCAAACCGCCTTCCCTACCGCCCCTCCGGATAGGGAATCCAAACGCCTGGATCAATTTGGGAAGAAGGGTTTTCTTCCTCCAGTGCTGGCTTGCGGTCCATCAACACCGCTTGCCTTTTGGGCCGATATACCCACTCCTTGTGGGATTCGGTGGCGAATGTTTTGCCCCAGTGTTCTGAGGAGGTCCAGACACTGCTTTCCCGCGCCATTGCGGAAGGAAGGGATGCGGCCAAATACACAATCCGATGTGGCCTTGATACCGCCGACTCGCTGGGCAGGTCTATTGCAACGACGGTGGCGCTACGACGCCACGCCTGGCTGAGAACCACTGGTTTTTCAGGGGATGTCCAGAATACTCTCATGGACATGCCCTTTGATGGAGTCGGTCTTTTTGGGTCCAAAGCAGACCATGCGTTGGAGCGCTTTAAGGACTCACGGGCTACTGCAAAGTCCCTGGGCCTTTCTGCTACACGCCCTCCGCTGACTTCTGCTTTTCGCCCCTATCGTGGCCACGGTAGGGGCGCCCCTTCACGTCAGCAGCCCAGCCACCGGCCTGCGCAGCAGGCGTCTTCGCGTGGCCGAGGACGTGGATTCCGCCGTGGCGGATCGGGCAACCAGCGTGCGGGTCAGGCCACCACCTCCAACCCGTCCGCGGCCTCCAAACCCTCCTAGTCCCTCCTTTCAGGTGCACAGCACGCCAGTAGGGGCAGGGTCCGCCATCACCTTCCCCACTGGCGTACCATCACCTCGGACAGGTGGGTCTTGGACATTGTCCGAAGGGGCTACTCCCTCCCCTTCGAGACCACCCCCAGCCATGCCACCTCAATTCCACCGCATGTCAGGGGATCACTTGGTACTTCTGCAGAAGGAAGTCACGGCCCTCTTGGCCAAGAGGGCCATCGAGCATGTTCCGACCCCAGAAGTAGGGCGTGGTTGCTACTCCCACTACTTCCTGGTGCCCAAAAAGGACAAGGAGGACACGCGTCCTATCTTGGACCTCCGGAACGTCAATCGCTTCCTCCGGAAGGAGAAGTTCAAGATGCTCACCCTAGCTCAGGTCTTGACTGCCCTCGACCCTGGAGACTGGTTGGTAGCGTTGGACTTGCAGGACGCATATTTCCATATCCCCGTCCTGCCGGCCCACCGGCGTTACCTTCGGTTCACGGTAGGCCTCGAGCATTTTCAGTTCACCGTGCTCCCCTTTGGCCTTACCAGTGCCCCTCGGGTGTTCACGAAAGTGATGGCGGTGGTCGCAGCTCATCTGTGCCGGGCAGGGGTTTCAGTCTTCCCCTACCTCGACGACTGGCTGCTGAAGGCGGGCTCGTCCCAGGCAGTCGTCTCCCACCTCCAGACTACGGCCGAACTCCTGCATTCGCTGGGGTTCTCCATCAATGTGCCAAAGTCGCATCTGATTCCTTCTCCACAGCTCCTTTTCATCGGAGCAGTTCTGGACACGACGCAGTTTCGGGCCTATCCTCCCGAACGGCGAGTCCGGGATATTCAGGCTATGATTCCGATCTTTCAGCCTTTATCCTGGGTTTCGGTACGGATGACCCTGAGGCTGCTGGGCCTCATGGCCTCCTGCATCCTGCTGGTCAATCATGCCAGATGGCATATGCGGGCTCTGCAGTGGGACCTGAAGTTCCAGTGGGCGCAGCACCAGGGCAACCTGTCCGATCACGTCCAGATCTCGGAGGGGACTGCAAAACAGTTGCAGTGGTGGCTCTCGAACCGGCAATGGGTCATGGGCAGATCCCTCTCCCTTCCCCAGCCAGAGCACACAGTTGTGACGGACGCGTCCCTTCTGGGATGGGGCGGTCACATGGGAGAGGCGGAGATCAGAGGCCTCTGGTCTCCGGCGGAGTCCCGGCTCCATATCAACATTCTGGAGCTCCGGGCGATCCGACTTGCACTCAAGGCATTCCTTCCCTCTGTCAAAGGGAAGGTAGTGCAGGTGTTCACAGACAACACCACCGCCATGTGGTACTGCAACAAACAAGGCGGGGTGGGGTCGTGGACCCTTTGTCAGGAGGCTCTGCGCCTCTGGACATGGCTGGAACATCAGGGCATGTTCCTGATGGTTCAACACCTGGCAGGTTCGCTGAACGCCAGGGCGGACGAACTCAGCCGAAGGTGCATGATGGATCACGAGTGGCGTCTTCACTCGGAAGTGGCGCAAGGACTCTTTCTACAGTGGGGAGAGCCTTGGTTAGATCTATTCGCCACTGAAGAGAACGCGCAATGTCATCAGTTCTGCGCGTTGGAATTTCCAAGGCGGCACTCGCTCGGCGACGCTTTTCGTCACGAGTGGAGTTGCGGTCTATTGTACGCCTTTCCGCCTATACCACTTCTACCCAGAGTGTTGAAGAAGATTCGGCGCGACCGGGCCCAAGTCATTCTTGTGGCTCCGGACTGGGCTCGAAGAGTTTGGTATCCCGAGCTACTCAATATGAGCGTAGATCCCCCGATCCGTCTGCCTCTTCGGGAGGATCTTCTGTCGCAGCAGCAGGGGACGGTCCTCCACCCGAACCTGTCCAGTCTACACCTGCTTGCGTGGAGATTGAGCGGCGGCAGTTGATTCCTTTCGACTTGCCTCCCGAAGTTTGTGATGTGATTCTGGCAGCCAGGCGTCCCTCCACTAAGGTGGTATACGCCTGCAGGTGGAACAAATTTGTGGCATGGTGCACAGCAAAGGCTGTGAATCCCCTTTCTGCCCCTCTTTCTGAGGTCCTTCTGTTCCTTCTCTCTCTGGCCCAACAGGGTTCTGCCCTGGGTACCATCAAGGGTTATCTTTGTGCTATCTCGGCCTTCCTCAGGCTCCCTGATCAGCCCTCCCTTTTCAAGTCCCCTGTTGTTAACAGGTTCTTAAAAGGCATTACACACCTCTTCCCTCCTGTTCCGTTTGTAATGCCTCAGTGGGACTTGAACTTAGTTCTTACCTTTTTAATGTGCGCTCCCATTGAGCCTCTACATAACTGTCCTCTTCGTCTTCTGACTCTGAAGACAGCCTTTCTGGTGGCCATCACCTCCGCTCGGCGGGTGAGTGAGCTCAGGCTCTATCTTGCAAACCTCCCTTTCTGTCTGTTCATCCAGACAAGGTTGTTCTTCGGATGCGTCCGTCCTTCTTGCCAAAGGTGGTTACTGCTTTCCACATTGGGCAGACCATCACTTTGCCCACCTTCTTTCCGCCTCCGCATCCTTCCAGAGAGGAAGAGAGGCTCCACCGTCTGGACCCAAAACGTGCGCTCTCCTTTTATATTGACCGCACAAAACACTTCCGGGTGGATGACCAGCTCTTTGTTGGCTACGTGGGCGCCAAAAAGGTCGGGCGGTGCACAAGCGAACTATCTCCCGCTGGGTTACTTTGTGCATCAAGACCTGCTATTCTTTGGCTAAGAAGGAGCCTCCTGTTGGGCTGCGTGCCCATTCCACCAGGGCAACGGCTGCTACCACGGCCTTGGGCCGCGGTGTTCCGCTGCCGGTTATCTGTCAGGCAGCTACGTGGGCCTCGCTGCACACGTTTACAAAGCATTACTGCCTTGACAGTCCGGTCCGGAGGGACGGCTTCTTTGGCCGTTCTGTCCTCCAGGACTTCCTTGTCTGATCTTTGTTCGCAGACCCACCACCGGGGTTGGTATTGCTGGGGTATCTATTCTAAGGTAAGGAATCTGTCACTAACGTGTCTCTTTCAGATGCACAAGTTACTAACTTGTGTAACGATATATCTGTAAGAGACAGTAGTTAGTGACAGATTCCTACCGCCCACCCATCCTCCCCGTTCTGCGAACTGATTTCTAGGGTTAAGGACATCCCTTTCAGGGCCCTAGTATTTTTCAGACACCTATGTCAGCTTCTTGCATGGCTCTGCGTTCCTGGCGCGGAAAGTCGTGTACAGAACTGACGTCAGCGCGCAGGGGCGGCGCCTAAGTACTGCCCGCGACATCATCCCGGCGATCACGACGCCGACGACGGACGCGGAGCCGCACGACGCCGCCTACCGACGCGCAAGGGTACTGCTACGCAAAAAACTTTCCGGATCCAGCCTGACGCCTGGGGATATTCTAAGGTAAGGAATCTGTCACTAACTACTGTCTCTTACAGATATATCGTTACACAAGTTAGTAACTTGTGCAATAACGCCATATCACATTATAAATTAGATAAATGAGATAAAACCCTTTGGCGTTTTATCGGGGAGCCTAAACCTTTAACATTCCATGAAACAACTTTCAGAACCATTTATAACAAACAAGATGCTATTAGCATTGTACAATAATAGTTAGAACAATTAAAAATTAAGAATAGCATAAAAGTATTGGTAACTAACATAGCAGAGGTATAACCGAACCAGTAATCATTAGTAGCAAGAAAATAAAGAATAGTAGTCCTGGAGAAAAGAGGAAAGAAAGAAGAAAGAAAGAAAGAGAAGAAAAGGGGAGAATACATCAATAAAAAGTGAAAGGTTCCAGAAAGAAGATAAAAAAGATAGCAAGGATATAACAAAAGGAAAGATAGAAGTACAACAAGGAAGCAATACAAGCCATATAACACAAAAATACAATGACCAACTACAAATAACATGAAAAGGATGAGGGTGGTGAAGCCACATAAGGAAAATGGCACAACTAACCGGGCAACTCAGGGCGGATCGGGGAGGGAGGGCATCATCTAGAACAGACTAGGGATGACATAAATCATAAATGCAAATTAACCGCACCTAATGGACAAAAGAGAAAAAGGACAACATGTAAGAAGTATATATAAGGCATATTAGAAAAAATATATAAGGCATTTTAGAAAAATATGGAATGAGATCAGATCAGAAACAGAAACAGCTAAACTTTTCTCAGAAACTTATTAAGACATTAGCTATTCAAATTTAAGCAGGAGCAAATCTGGATACATCCATCTCTTCTTCTTGGCATTGGTCCAAGAATCTTTGTAGTAAAACAGGATCTTCATAGTTCGTAGTCTTATTCTTATATGTGACTTTGAAAAGGCAAGGATGGAAAAGGCCAAATCTAGCATTAAGAGCACGAAGAGCTGGTCTCATGTCTAGAAATTTCTTCCTACGATCTGCTGTTTCTTTGGCGTAATCTTGAGCAAAAAATAGATGAGAGCCTTGCCAAGTGACACGGTCTTTGGTTTTTGCAGTTTGCAAGACTTTTAATAAATCTGTATACTCAAAAAATATATAATGACTCCCCTGTGTTTGGATGAAGAGGTCAATAAAGTTGGACTTTGACCCAAACGATGAGCCCTTTGGATGTTCAGAACAGGGGATTTAGAAATATCGAGAACTTGTGGAAGGAATGATTTAAAGAAAGAGATGGGATCCGAGCCTTCCAAGCCTTCTGCCAGACCATAAATTCGCAGATTGTTGCGTCGATTGCGGTTCTCAAGATTCTCCACTTGTTTTTTGAGAGATAAAATATCAGATTTCATGGAAGGGACCTGATTCACCACAGTTTGGACAGAATTCACTTGTTGTTCTACTAGCATGACTCTACCTTCCATAATAGACCATTTGTCATCTAAGGATTGAAGGCGTCTATTCGTTTCTTCCATGTAAGGTCGAAGAGAGCGTATTTCCTCAAGAAGGACAACCATAGCATTTGGTGGAGGAGACGCAACAGGTGAAGGGGGATCTTTTTTAACTTGTTTGCCAGAAGACAACGTAGATGAAGTAGACAATTTCGGAGCAAGACTATTTGAGGAGAGGGAGTTACTAGGAGATGTTATAGGAGCCTCCGGGAGAGGGAAGGATGCAGAACCTTCAGAATTTTCCATATTTGTTGAGAGAACTGAATAGGGGTTGTGATCCGCTAAAGATGAAAATGGTACAGATGGATCAACAACGCGACATGTGGATTTCGTTCTCCCCATATACCTTCAAATAATAATAAAACACTTTCCGTAATAGAGGTGAAAACGCCACCTCAGACGATCACAATGTCCACAAATAGTGAAGTAGAATAGTAAATGAAGGGTGGCCTCTATAGTTAGCTAAGAATTTGAGAGGATTTTTGTATGATAAAACATTGTATTGTCAGACCTAGCAGTGGTGTTGAAATTCAGTCATAGAGTAGAGATGAGCCATATAAGAGCATAACCAGAATGTTGCCAAACTCTGTAGCACGGGTGGAGTAAATAATGATCAATTATTAGGCTGAGAGCATGAGATGTCGTGAGCTTGATAAGAAAACTCGGTTGGAGCTAAGACTTGTATCATTTGAAGGTTTTCACGCCGATACATTGATGAAACCGGTGAGCTTAGATAAGCAAAACGGCGGGTGCGAGTTCCGTGAGGAAAAACACGCCGGCCGCACTTGAAGAGAAAGAAGGCTCACCAAAGCCGCATAAGAGTAAAGACCAGCTCCGGAGCTTCTCACATCTCAGAGAACATCATCAAGAAGCAGCTACGAGGAGAGGATCTGCCGGAAAAAATCTCCACCTCCTTCAAGCTACCACGGAGCTCCCTCAACTCGCGGCCATCATAAATTGGTGCTAGGCCCCGTCTCCACAACACTCTCTCAAAAATCTGCGCTCTCCACTCCTCACAATTTAGACCGCACTGCAAATCAAATCATCCGTCTCCAATTGTTCTGTGCAAATCCCACACCTCCGCTGCCAACTGGCGCCATAGAACAGCGCAATGCTGTGGAAGCACCAGCACTGACATACGCTTGGCAATAAACACATATTAGGAACATACTGCAGAAAAATTCTCTTTCATCGCTCTCTTCAGATGTACCACTGTAACTGATACATAATCGTTTCCTCCAGAGTTGCACTCCGTCTGGCATTCAATTTGATCTCGTCTGAGACCCGATGACCAAGTAGATAGTATACTGCGTTCTTTTGCCGGCAGTTTGCCTCACAGAAGAGATAGTACGCGCCACATACCTGTTGCCTCAAGTCCACAAAGGAAAGACTGCCTCAAAAGACAACATCGACTATCATATCTCAGAGCGACCTCCAACGACCCCTCACCAGCAGAAACCCGAATCTCTGGTTTCCACAATGTTTGTGTCCAATTCGAAGCAAGGGGAGGTTTTGCCGTGTGCCAACAATAGCTCAAGTAGCTCCGAGTTTGGGGAAGCACTTCAGTTGGAAACGCCTTCTTCATGCCGCCATGCGATAAAACCGGTGAGCTAGATGAACAAAATGGCGGGCGTGAGTTCCGTGAGGAAAAACGTGCCGGCCGCACTTGAGGAGAAGAGAAGCTCACCGAAGTTGTACAAGGGCACAAATCCGCTCCGGCTCTTCTCACATCTCAGAAAACACCATCCAGGAGCAGCTACAAGGAGAGAGTCTGTCAGCAAAGTCGCACCTCCTACGAATTGCCACGGAGCTCCCTCAACCAGCGGCCATCTTCAATTGGCGTCAAGCCACGCCTACATTACCATTTTAAAGTTAAAGTTTTAACTTTAGATCGATAATGTAATGCATGTCGGCAATTTAAAGTAATTTTGCGCCGTGTGTATACCCCAACCACCCATTTGCTCGCCCTACCACTCTCGGTAGGTGGCAGCCGCCCTTGGATGGGTCTCTATAAGTCTGTGTGAAATTTGTCTCTCTGTACATCTCACACTTAATTCAGTCTTTCTGTCGTATTATCTGGCGCCTGGATAGGTCTGTCTCACAGTGCAGCATATTTTCATTTTGGACATTTACACTGTATACTGTAAGCATTTCCTCTGTCTTTAATCTCCAAAACAGATTTTGGCGATTACTAGCAAATTTCAAAAGCTTCAAAATATGCCGCATTAGACTATTGGTATAAAAGACATTTCTGGCCAGGGATTTTTAGAATTCAACTGAACTGTCTCTTGAGATGGAAGCTCCTGATGTGAAAACATCCGACCAGTCCTCTGTGCATTAGTGGGTAGAACTGAATGTTTTAACTTCAAGTCGTGAGTGCAATGTATGAAAAATATTTCAATATTTAATTAGTACATGGAAAAGAAATTAGAGGGACGCACGTGTCAGCAAACGCTCCATTTTCTTTCTCAGTAAGTGCTTTCATGCTTCAAAGATTCCTGTCGGCACCCTGGCCCGCTCCTGTGAAATAAAAAAAGTAATCAAGCCTCTAGGCAGGAACTGTCAGAAAGATCTTTCCATGTTCTGGGTTCACGTGCGACGCTGGCAATCCTCTCAGCAATGCATATGCATGTTTGGCAAGTTGAATCTAGAGTTCAGCAATTTGTCAGATTCTTTCAAGCTGAAAAACTATTTGAGGGCAAGGTGGGTCCTGCCTTTTGTAAAATAAATGCATCTTATTCCAGTAACTGAAATGGTGTTTGCAAAAGATGTCAGGCATGTAGCTCTGTATACTGACCTATATTTTAATAACAGCGTGACCAGCATCTTAATGCTGTCCTCAGAGCAGCAGATACATTTAAATTGACTTCTTTCAATAGGGATTAGGTACTTTGTTCCCAAGATATTTTCATAAAGTGCATTCGTGATCGAATGGCACACATTTCTGTGTAATAGAACTGCAGTGAACTAGCACAAACAAGTGCACTTCTCTCTTAGTAATATAGTGTGATGTAGAAATGTATGGCCATACGTTAACAGAACAAGAGCATATATCCTACTCTGACACTCGATCCTGCTATATGGCAATAGAATTGTTGCGTGAACATACATTTGGTTATGCTATTAGAGTATCAAATTTTAAATATTTAAATTTCATGAGTTTGCTTCAATGTACATTGACGATATCTATACCATCAATGTATATAGCTGTGTAGTTAAGTATAGTAAACTTATACTTACTGCTATATACTTCCTGTCGGTAGTTAATATTCAGGCTACAATATTTTTTTAGCATGAAATTTTTGTGGTTGATATCCTGACATGCAACCATACATTCAAATTTCAAACATCATTGAAACATCACTAAAGACATTCTGTAATACTCGAAGGTCATATTTAGCCTTTATGCTAGCGTATATGTATATATAAACATATATATACATTTATTGTAACATGGTACATTTGTCTTGGATGATCAGCAAAAATTCAGTTGCAGGTCCAATGCTGTAAACAGTGTTTATTAAGCACAAAGTCACTGGTATGCTAGATGGCCTTGGGAAATTGGAAGTGTTTCTATTAAATATTTGTATGATGTACAAGATTCTGGTTGGCCAATCAGTGCTTAATTTGAGCCGGTGGTTTCCTGTGCTCAGCACCGGCACGTAATTGTCAACACCAGATCTTAAGTTGTTTATTAATTCAATATATATTAAAAATGGCTAATACTTGCCACCCAAGCCATTCCTATAGGTTTGGCGGCCTGGAATAGTCTGAATTGTCACACTTTGTAAGAGTGTGAATCTTATTAGTTGCTTTGGTACTGTCATTGGCAGAGATAGCAGGGGCATTGGATAGTGCACATTGCAGAGGGCACCGGACAAGGGACATGACACTTAATTTTATTCCAAATTAAGCCCTGTGGGCAATAATATTTTTGATTATATATCCTGTCTTGGCAAAACTCGTAAATTAGTTCTTATAAAGCAAGTTTTTAAATAGTCATCTTAGTCTGTGATTGAATGGGAATGTCCCCTGCATAGTAAACTGGTGTGCACCACTGCCCTGATTGACCCACCAGCATGTGAAATTGGTATCCTGACTTTTTACTCACCCAGCTAACACACTAATCTACTGTGTGAGTGGAGAACACTGCCTTTCCATGGTAATGCCAAGGTCCATAAATGGTTCTGTGGTCTGGAGTATTGGACCAAGTGTGTCCTTGTTTGTTGACAAGGGGCAACTGTCCATGTCCTCGGTTCTTAACATGAAATGTTGGTTGCCGCATACTGATTTTTGCAAATTAATAATCCTGAAATACTTTTTTCCTGTGTCAGAGAGACGTGTGGAGTACCAGCCTCACTCAATTAAACATTTTGCTTCAATATGGCTCCCAACCCCTTGCACAGATAATAAGTATGCATGTCAGGTGCGTGTGTACATTGTGCATGCATGACCCATACGGGACAGCAAGATTCTGTTTGCTGGGACCATTGGGATCCATTTTGGATGACCACTGGTTTAGAATGGCATAAGATGGAGGAGAGATACAGTTTACTCAGACAGAGATTTGTGTCTTCCAAACATTCCTGTAGCTGGAAAGTGAAGACCCAGACAGCAAATGAGGAAGGATGGAGACAAAGCTCCCCTTAGAAATTCCATGAGGATGTTTGAGCAAGGGATTGCTGATTAGTCCTTCCTGAGCACTGTTATTTGGTGGATGGTAGGGAAATTGGGGGTCGAGGCACTCTTCAGCAGAGTCCGTTGTTAAAAGTGGGAACATTTCTAGACAGGGCCTGCCCTTTGTCTGTCCTTGGTTGCTACTTCAGGAAGCTCATGACAGCCAGGTGCAGAGTCTTGACATGTCATTGTGTGCATGTTTGGGTACTCCTGCTTGGAGCTAGCATCACGCGTTACTGCTGTGTGAGTCATCATCTTGCTCAAAGGCTGTATCTGCACTACAGCCATAAAAATTTAATTTAAGGTGGAACCACTGCAAACCGGTTCCAGGACGTTAGACAGTCAATCCACATCCTCTATCTTGAAAATTAGTATAAAGTGGGACCTAAACCACCCTACTTTATTACAGTTCTAGGTTTTACTTGACCAAGAAAGGAAGGGAGTGCTGGTCAGAGTACTCCAAGAGTTCCTGTGAAATCAGGGCTGGTGCCTCAGTACCACCTGAAGTCTGCACAACTTGCTGGGGGACTGACTATCCCCTAGAAACCTTCCTGCCAGCTCAGAGAGCTAAGAAGAGAGCTTGATCCTGCAGGAGGAGAGACAGTCCAGGAGGAAAAGCCAAGCCATGTTTCCAGTATGTGGACCACCCAGACGAAGCCGACTGCCAAGAGCGAGTATTACCTAAGTCTTGAAGTGACACTCAGAGCATGATTGTAGGAGTGAGCTACATAAAGAAACTTTGGACCCAACAATGATATGTCATTTGGCCCTCCAGTTTCTGAAGCACTTGTGCTGCTGCTGCCGATGAGTGGCATAACCCTGAAGGAGGCGTCACCATCAACACTGGAATTGTTTTTCCCTCGGCAAAGGAAGCCACTAGTACAGATGAGCCCCCTTCTGTCCAGCCTGCTGTGCTGATACCTGTAGTGGTCAGAGAAAAAGAGAAGAGACTATCGCCACAACTGAGCAACAGCAAGCAAGATGCCACCAGTGTAAGCAGACACTCCCATCACCCAGCGCTAACCAAGCCTTCTCTCCTGGGACGATAAGGTGAAGCCCGAACTCCAAACACTGAAAGAGCAAATTTTGAATGCACAGAGATAATCCTGCAGTAGGAAATTGTTCTTACATTGAGACTCGTTGGGCTTCAGAACTGTTCAAACTTAGTAAACTTTCATATGTGCCTAATCTTGCCTAGATTCATATACCAGGGAATAACCACAGACTTTGTGGGACACTGTAGGTTGAGGAGGCGGCATCGTAGAAGTTGTAGTGCTTTGTTAAGAGCTTGTGGTTGAGATATTTAACCTTCTAATTTTACCCCTAACTTTTCATGTAGTATACCGTTCTGCAGTGCTAATAAAGTTATTGTTACCAAAAAAATCATGGACTAGGCTAGACAGTAATTTATTGCATCTTTGTATCTATACGTTCTGAGTCTCTGCCCCTCCACACTACCTCCCTGAGAAGCATTTATGTGTCCATCCCTGCTGCCATTAGAGTCAAGTGCAGAAAGGTGGTACTTGGCCTGGTTTGCAGAGCAATAGTATGACCGATCCCAGGAGTAGCAAAGAATTACAACCAATCCGAATGGCATCTGGCATCCTGGCAATCTGGAAAAGACTACTTATAAGTGTCCTAGGTAGGTCAGGGAATGGTCATGGGGGATCCATACCACATTTTCAGGAGATCTACAAATGATAAATTTACATACAATTATTCAAAATGATTTTCACTTACAAAGTCAGTGATGGGTCTGAAACTCTTACTCTGGCCTTCCTGGACCTACACTAATCACTTCTTCTGCAGCCGGATTTCACATATATTTTTTAGAATGTGGTTTATTAATTTTGACAATGCAAAACGTTAATTTCTCACTAGTATTATCAACAATGTTTTACACAAGTTTGTATCATGGTTTTAACTTTTCATTTAATATACCTGTTAAACAAAGTTATACATTTTTTGAAAGATAAGGCACATATAGGTCATTATTATTTTCAGTGTAAATTACTGCATCATGTTGTATCTCAGTTTCTTCCCGCTATCACTATCTAAATTGAATTTTCTCTCTTTCCTCTAACTATACACACACACACACATACACACTCTCTCTCTCTCTCCTTATTTGGCTCTTATGCCATTGTCAGGCCTTCTGGGTACTCGTTTCTCACATTGTACCACCTGCCAGCATTGCCACAATCTTCCTGCACCAGTTTCCCCCTTCAAAAAAGAAGCGGGTATCACAAGATCTCTGGCAGACATAGTGCATGGAAGTCATGCAGTAGAGAGGTACACTCACAACTGCAAGCACAGTCTGTTCCCCAATATGTGTGCTTCTAGCCTTGGCCGAGATAAAGGGTATCCTTTTGCAAAGAGTAGCTGTGGGAGTACAGTCAGGCTGATGGTGCAGAAGCTGTAGACACTGTCATAATCTGTCAAAAAAATAATTTGTCCTGCTTCACGTCCTTAATGATGCCTCACATGAAGAATTGTGACCAGTTGTCAAGGCCACATCTGTAGAAAAATCAATATTCGAAACAGTCCAGTGCTTCGGCTATCAGCAAACTGCATAGTCTACACCAGAAATCCTAGGAAGAGTGATGAATTGACTTGAATCTGTATAGTATGGTAGGAGAATTGCTAGCAGATGTGTGGTAGAGAGATTTAAATGTTTCAGCTGTAAGAAAGAGATGGATGGAGAAATGGTTGTCACAGAATTATGGTTGAAGAATAAGGAGTGAGAGATACTGGGGGTGTTGCTTTTTTACAGCATGATATAGTGGGTTTGAGGATTCTCCTGCACAGAGTTTGCGCTGTGCTTGCTAAATCTCTTGTAAATAAAAAAAATCTTAAAAGGGGCTTAGAGCCCACCCGTCACTTACCTTTACTTACTATTTGTTGGCTCCCATGTCACTCTTGTTTCCTTGCTTCCTATTGACCAGCTCCTCCTTCTCTCCTTTGACTGCCTCTTGGGCTTCATTCTTCTGTCCCTGCCATGGAGCATGGACTAAGTACTGCTTCCTGTGGCCAGTGTCCTTTCACTGGCCTCAGGCTCCTGCGGGTACTTTTAAAAAAACTTTTCAGCATGCATTCTTGAAGTGCATGCCTCTGCAGCCCCCTTCCTTCACCCCCGCTCTCATTCTGCTCTCCATGGTGTTAACCTTCTCCCCACCCCAAACCCTGGTCATCTGCGTCTTTGGTACTCCGATGAAAATATTTGATCTGTACTTATCAACTTCATTATTTAAACATGGACAAACTGTTGTGCCCAGAGTGTGTGAATCCAAGCTTCCTCTTCCTTTGCTCTGCAGGCTGCCTTCAGAAGGGCTACAAATTACCAAATGATCACCTCTCTATCTCTCTTATTACCTCCATTATGGCATTGCTCGAAGCCTCTTCAATAGGGAATGTCAGTATTGGTCTGAAATGTCAAGCATTTTAATGTTGCGGCATTACATTTGTGTTCAAGGCATACTTAGCTCATGAGACAGGTTAATAGATACCCCGACATGGAAGTTGGGAAGACTGTACACCGTCATAGAGAGCTTCGCACATTGGAGATGATGAGCCCATAAGCACAGCAGCCACACCTCCAGCTGCTCATCCCACTCCTACTTTTTTACCAGAAGAGAAACAATGTGTAATCAGATCTGTGGCCCATGCAGTCTGCAGACTGCCACTTAAAGGGAAACCTGCCCGTTTAAACAGTGCCTTCGCCTCCCTAGCAGCACAAAGTTCTGCATTTGGTTCCACACTAGGACACTGTAGTTTCGGACTGTATTGCATCAATAATGTCCTCTAAAATGAGATACTGGATAGTGTGTTCATAGTTTGCGTTGCTGTAATGGAGGGTCGGACTGGCCATAGCGGGCACCGGATGTTTTCCCAGTGGGCCGGAAGGATGGGGGGGGGGCGGTTTTGGACCAGTGGGTGCTGTTTTTGTTACTGGGGCCGGTTTTGCAGCAATGCTGCAATATCGTCCGTCTGTAACAAAAGCAGCAGCAGCAGTGTTTCCACCAGAAATCCCACCCCCTTCCCGGAACAGAGTTACAGTTAAAGTGAACGTTTGTCGCTAATTATGTAGGGGCCATGCATTATCACAAACATACGAAGACTAATGCAGATTCATTTCCTTACGTATTGAATGCAGTTTTCTTTACGCCGTTCCAGTTCATTGTGGCTTTTGCTGCTATTTGTGTTCTTGATGTACCAACTTTCTAAACTTGCTGTGCTGGTTACAAAAGACAAGCCCTGTCGGCCCATCAAAGAAAGATGGCCAAAATACCATGAATGTGCGATTGACAAAGGATCTCCAGTGGTCATAGAACTTTGGAAGGAATCATTTTATCTACAGCATGTTTATAGGTGAATAGTTGCACCTTGTGTGCTTGCTCCGAAAGTTAGGAAAACATACATCATTACATTTGCTTGACTGTAGCAAACCCAAACAGAATACCCCACAAAGACGTCTCCTGTAGGTATTGAGATTGCGACCCTATTCCTCAGACGCTTGCCTATGTATGCTCGGAGACATAGCACCCAGTGAACATAAATGCTAGCTACACAGTATTTGTTAAATTGTGAATACAAGAGCATAATGACTGCGGTTTAAATCTCCCCAGAATCGCCGGACATATAAATGCATAGAAAATTACATTGTCGTCATATAACGTCAGGATGACT
Organism: Calotriton arnoldi; assembly: GCA_963921515.1. NCBI lineage: Eukaryota > Metazoa > Chordata > Amphibia > Caudata > Salamandridae > Calotriton > Calotriton arnoldi. The sequence continues at coordinate 1,064,602 of CAWUFW010003423.1, read as the reverse complement.
CCATATACCACAGTGGCATTTTCATCCCCACAATTCCAGCCTGGGTCTTGATTCTGCAGTAAGGTTCCCTGGAAAGGGACTGGTGTTTAAATAATGATGGAGTGAAGTTGAAATGTAAATGGTTTGTTCTGAGTTCACTTTGATATCACTCCCTCCTTCCTGGCTGTGGCCCTCAGAGATGTAGCCCTTGTACCATGGCTTTGTGATTTATTCAATACTGTCCAAAATGGCAGCGAAGTATCTGTTAGCTTTTAAAAGAACACATTTTCTCAACTGCAGCATTTCTGAAGTTCTGTTGTTCTTCTAAATATGGTGCAGATTAAATCATCCTGCATGTTGAGTTTACAATGACTAGTGCTTACTCCCAAATGAATATATAATTAGATGCTTTAGTGTCTATAAAATGAGTTCCGTTAAACAAATTGGAAGGGAAAGGAGTCTTTTGTCCACAATTTTCCCCCCTTCAATCTTCCCACTGTCCAATTTTTTAGGTCTCGCCTATGCAGCGCGCATGCGCTGCCTAGGCAAAAAGACCTTTAGGAATCGCTTCGGCTTTTCAGCCAAAAACGTGCACGCGTTCCATTGCCTTCAATGGCAACGAGTGCACGTTTGGCGATTCCCTTGCGGGAGCGAGCAGCTGGCGCCATATTGTAGCAATTATCGCGCCTTGCTGCTCGCTCCCGCAAGGGAACCGCGCAGGCCCCCTCCTCTCCCCCTGCTGCCGTGCGAGGCGCGCGTGCTTGTTAACACTAGACCGCGAGTTATGTGCATGGTCGTTTCCTCCATAAGGCAATACTGTGGCAGATCTAAAGTCTTTCCTGTACTGCTAGGTGGTTCCTCATCTGGATTATTTTGTGTTTTATATACATATACATGTATATTTGTGAGCTCACGTACACCAAACATGGCTGAACTTTATACGCGGTCTAGCGTTCGAGGCCCAATAAGACTTCCATGGCGCAGTTGGTGAAGTTGTGGTTGGAAGGGGCGTGTCTTCTTGCTAGGCTCTGCCTCTGGCGCAGGCAGGCAGACTCTTGGCAGGAGGAGACAGCAGCCACAGCGCAGCCCGCCGGTGAGTCAGCCCGGATCGGCTGCCCTCCCCCCACCTTTGTGTCTGGCGCTGACCCGGGCGTAGACTGTGGTCGAGGTGCAGTAACAACGCGCGGGGCCCGAAAGGGCAGCAGACAACAGACGAGTTGATAGCGACTTTGATTGGTATTAGGGAGAATCTCGATGGTCAAGATTGATACACGCCTTTCTAGATACCCAAGCTTAGATCACTAGCGCACTGTGCCACAGAGGCCTCCAGATGTGCTGTCTTGAAGGCTGAGACACTTCTGTTTTGGCTTGCAAGCCTCCAATACACCTTTCAGGCGGTTCCTGGAGTCGTTTGCATTCGTGCACCTATGTATCCGTGTACCGTCTTAACGTATGGACACGCTGGACAGTTGCCCGGGGGCCCCACGAGCCGAGGGGCCCCATGCAGACCTGAATTTAACATTAATTTTCCGTTAAGCATTTTTATTCCTGTGAGTGATTGTGTAGGCAGGGCCCAGTATACTGCTTTGCCGGGGGCGGGGGGGGCAGTGAATTGGGGGAGGGGGGCTATAATGCTGGTAAGACGACCCTGTTTAAGTCATGATAGTTGAGCTGGTAACAGTAACAAAGCAGCTATGTAAGAACATTTACAGTGGGGTAGAAAGGATATATATCTGTGGCCTTGATAAAGGATTGTGAGTGATGTATCCTTCGGCGGGGCAAACAGTACAACCTGTGTGGCCCTCTATACACGTCCAAATTTGTACACAAGTCAGTGACATTTGTGGATATGGAGTGGTGGGGAGGAACATCATTTTTCATGATGTAGTAGATGACATTTGAGGGTGCACTTAAATCCCATAACTAGCATTGAACTAGGTGGAGCATTCCCGAACAGGGTTGCTAGTAGGTTAAAGGAAAAAATCTCAAGTGTGTTTGGTGAGCACTACCCAGTGAACACAGGTGCTTATTGATATTTCTCGCTTGTGATGGTAGACATCCCGGTGTGAGATATATTATATATATATATATATATATATTTATATATATATATATATATATATATATATTTTAAATCACCGGCCTGAGGTGTTTGTGTGTTTCTAGTGTGTAGCAGAAAACGTTTCTACTTGCTTACTAGCGTGTAGCAGAAAACTTTTCTACTTGCTGAGTCAATTTGGCTCATGTTGTACAGCGAAAAGTAGCGCAAACACTTTGTTCTTCCGCTGTACCACATGGCCTACTAGGCCTTGGGTCAAATTATTGCTCTTATTTTTCTGTTAATAACTGGTCATAAAAAAAAGTCTGTTTTATTTTTGTAATGCACACCAAATTGACAGAATTGCCCTTTTCCCGCCTCATTTACCATTTTAACACCTTTGTTAATAGTTATGCCACAACTCCTGTCCTCCCTAATCAATGCATATAGACCACCAGGTGATTTTGTGCCCGTGATTACTACGCAGGTGTAAACGACCTTGTCGGTGTATGGAAAGAGATAGGCGAGTGTCTAAGGGTGCTGAACAAGACAAAACTCATAATCCTGCCTAGGCGAGGAGGTGGGTGGGGAGGGACGCAGCTAATGCTGAGGAAGACTCACCAATAGGCTGTCCCAGTAGTCAAGTTTGCTTAATTTAAGAGTGCATTTGATATTTCCTGTCTCGAATGACAGGTTGCTAATGTCTTATAACGACGCAGGCAAAATCAAATCAATGGAATGGAAACCTGCGGAATTGCCATTGATTTTAATATTGATTAAAAAATGTAAGTCCATCCCTTTTACTAAGTCGTCTGCACTTACACCAATTATACCATATTTAAGAAAGTAAATACTTTGGGGCCGATTCTGATGCGGGTTGGAAAAGCTTCCCGACCAAATCGGTTGGGAAATGGTGTCCGACCCACTCGGATCGGGAAAGTCCGACCGGCGGAGTAGGATGCATCCGGATGCTTCCAGATACGATTTGGTTGAACTCCCATTGACTTCAATGGGAACATTTGTTCCTAACCGCATCAGAATTGGGCCCTCGGTCGGGAAGACACGTTCCCGATCCGATTTGGAAGGAGCAAATGCCGTTAGGAGGCCTTCCTAACCGCATCAGAATCAGGCCCTCGGTCGGGAAGCTTTTCCAACCCGCATCAGAATCGGGCACAAAGTGTCCTTTTAATTTATGGTAGGACTCAGCGCAGTGTTGTATCCACCAACAACAGACGTGACACTTAATTCTAAAGTTTATTATTTGTAGAGCTCTGGAAAGTGCTTTTTATGGTGTTGATTAGTAAAGATTACATACTATATATATTGATGAATTTACATGCAAGCATATCAAATCCATATGTGCCCTATTACAGTGTTCCCTTTTAGAAGAAAAAAAACCGAATTTGTTTTAATTGCAATCGTTTATATAAAGTGGTCTAGGAAAATTACATTACATATTAATCTGGCTACACCAGAAGCTGGTATCTGTCAAACCAATTATTTGGTTTGACGGCACTTTGTGCATACTTGGCTCGCCTGTGATGCAAAAAACCCTCCATTGTCAAGCAAAGCGTGACAGGCTGCAGTGAAACGTGTATTTCAATAATTGTCTGCTCTTGTTGTACTTGCCCCCCCTGCCTTTCAGTAATTACACAGGAAGGGCGTCATTATAGTCATAGACACAACATGTGGAAGGTGGCGGCAGGGGGAGGGGTGGAGTACTAGTTTGGGAGTGGAAATGTAGGATCTGGTCAATAAAATACATATGCAGTGCAAATGTAGCACACAATACTTTATTGTATAAACACTAACTCAGTGATGTACGTCTGTGTTGTCTGCATCTACACCGCTTCAAGGAAAACCTGTGTTGCTTTCTATGTTGGGTGTAATGTGAAACTTCAGATCGAACTAACTTTGATGCTGGATACTGCTTTGCTAGCCGAATGGTGTTTTTTAACTGAATAATTCAAGTGCAGTTAATTTGTGCACATTTATTGTCATTCTTGTTGAAGTGATAAGCGGACATAGCACATGTTTGTGTTGCTTTAAAGTCTGACAGCTCCAACAATGCATCTGTTTTTAAAAATTCAGTTATAGTATGTAGGAGTTAAGGGTAGTGCCCCCTAACAATCCTCCAATTTTAGAGATTCCTTATTTGATGACTTTAAATTAGCCTTGGATTGCGAAATCTATTAAAAACCAGAATCCTCCTTTCTAGCAATGATATTTGCAGAATTTTTGTCTTAACATGTTGAGGTATACTCTTGCCATTCAACAGAGTTATGTTCCTGAATGATTATCAATTTGTATTACGCCAGAAACCTTGGAAACTCAAAAAAAGTAATTGAAGAGTTTTGAGAATACTCTTCTCGTATCATGTCGGAAGTGTCTCCAGGAGTGACTACTTTATTACAGTCGTCCCTCTAACAAATAACATCCTAGTGGTGGACATTGATCCTATTGTCCTAAGTCCAGACAGGAGTGTATTTGGCAGTTGACATTGATTGTCACAAATTTAGATTTCCAGATTCATTTTTTTTCAGTATTATCAGAGGGTTACTCTAAGATTGTTCCCAAGAAAAGGACACCACAGGGCCCAAAAATAGATTTTTTTCAGTGCTGCTTTAAGGGCCAAGTTGTGGTATTTATTTACTAGCAATTTAAAATGTGAAACATCATGGCGTTGCCTTACATGTGGTGACCTACACAAAGTGATTTCTGGACCATCACACTAGGGTGGACCGCTTATGTGCATGGATTTTATCAGTATGCTAGCAGATCATCAGTTAAAAGTGTGTGTATATATGCGTTTAATGTATAATAACTCTATGGGATGGGCGTGTCAATGCTAAGGGCCTTTCTTGTCTTTAATGGCGGCATTTCAACTTTCTTGCCCATGTCCTAATGGTAATGGCAAACATTGTACTTTGTACTAACGCATTTTGTTTCAATAGCGATTTTGATTACATTGCCCTGATCAAGATTTGTGCTCATCTTAAATACTAGCCTTATTGGAAAGTTGACAGGGCACAGGTTTTTTTTTGCATTGTCTTTGTGCCTAAGTGTGTTGTTGATGGGTAAAGAGCTAAGGTGTTCTCCTTATCAGTAATGTTTTTGTTTCTTCTGTGAGTGAACTTCCTGTGTGCCTTTGTATTTCATAATGATGTCTGAACGCTGACAGGTTGGATTTTCTGTGGCTGCTCAGCAGTGCTTGCAGTAAATACACTGAATACATTTTATCACTGACCTTGGTTATTTTTGGGATTATAGAATCTCCACATCTCGCCTTGAAACACGATAGGTTTTAGATCCGATTCATCTCAGTGCTGGCACCTCCGTGCATGCTACCAAAACATGGCTCTCTGTAAAGTGGAAAACTATTTTTTAATTTCTTATTGTAAGAGGCTTTTATTAATTTTATGTGGTATTAAAAACGAATTTGGACACTCACTTAAAATGTTTTTTCGATCACTCTATGTAAAGACCACTTTTTTCTTTTCAGGTTCTTCTTGCATGCATTAGTTAATTAATTCTCATTCATCTACCAGTTCACCACACCATGTTTGGATCCCATTTCTGAACATCACACGCCTCACCCTACGCCTCGATGTAGTTCAAACTCCAACCCTCACCCTTTTCTTAAATGTGCATGCTAAAGGGTAACATGAACCTAATATGAATCGCAGCACATTATGGCCTCTTAAATGTTATAAAACCCTACATAAATTGTTGGAAACAGTATAATGTATTATTTTGAAACAATTGAAACCACAAATCTTTGTTTACCCCAAGGAATACAGTATTTTGCTTGCTGTATTGATGTGCTGTAAATAACCGGTTCACCTATGTAACAGGATTTTCATCCTTTCTATTGTGTGGCTTTTAGAAGTATATTTTAATGTTACAATGAATAAAAACAGAGAAAACAAGCATTCGCAAAGCCAATAGGTCATGACAATGCAATAGCTATTTGAGCTGTATGTCGTTTAGCCATGTTTAGCAACACAGCTGCTGTTCAGCATGGCTGAAAGTCATGGAAAACAAGCATTGGCATAGCCAATAGGTCTCGCCTTTGGGACCTTATAAGTGTTTAGCCATGCAACAGTTGATGTTGTTGCACCAAGGATATTATGCTGCATAACTAAATACTTATAAGGTCCCAAAAGCGAGACCTATTGGCTATGCCAATGCTTGTTTTAAACATCCCCTCGCCAGCTCCCGCTACACATCCTTTGTTTCCCACCCTCCACCCTCTTGTTGCTTGCCATCCCTAACCGCGATGCACTGTTTTAAGGCACATTGCACGGCAGCACGAGCTGTTGTGCAACATGGCTTAAAGTAAATACAAACAAAGCGCTATGACGCAGTCAACGCTGGCTGCGCCATGCCACTTTGTTTTTTGTTTACTTTAGGCCATGTTGCACAGCACCCTGCACAGCTGTGCAAAATTTTAAAAAAAACGTTGACACCCCCAATAGGTCTCGCATGTGTGATCTATTGGCTTTGCTAATTCTTGTTATTTTGAGTTGAAATGTATTTTGGACAACTCTTTCTTGCATTGCTCCCACTTTTGAATATGGTGGTACTTGTGCCTCAACTGGCAGTGACCTTGCTACCCCGTAAAAAGATGAAATCACTACTGGTGATCTTTGGTGAATATGTTTGTATTGTTGCACAGATCTTCTGACTCAAGTTTGTAGTTCAGCATTTCTTTCAGCTGTGCAAATTAGGCCGACCCTTTTCCCATGGGCTATCTGTATGCCTGGTTGCTTTCATAAGGCCACAATTCAGAAATGAAAAACATGTCTAAATTTTTGTGAATATTTCGGGAATTTAGTCAAGGGAAAAATGTAAAATGCCCCTAGACAAGGTACATCTAAATCCTGTCACTGTGAACATGGTGTGACATTAGAATGTCAGTAGCATGTAACTAGATGTAGACCTGCGCAGTCAGCCATCCCGGATGTGCATTATAGCCTTGAGAAAGCAACTCTGCTTCCCATGAGAAACACGTCCTGGCATATATTGCACCATCGCGCAAATGCACAACTACTGTGCCTATTGTTGCTATGTAGTGTTTAACTTTCTATGACGTTACATGGCTTAGCATTACCATCCTTCTGTCTTCGCCTTTGTCACACCGTGACATGCCTTCACATTGATGTGGGCTATTACAGGCACTCCCAATGGACCTGAAAGAGCCATGTTGTAAATAGAACAAACATACATTATTCCATCCGTGTCAATGTTTCTGCTCCGTGGGTGGAATTTGCACATTCGCCCATGTTTCTTGACGTGAATTCTGCAGTTAAAACACGGGATGCAGGGCCACTTGTTCGGAGATTTTGTGATTAAGCGACTTCACATGAAACATCAAGGGTCAGATGTCAGGAAGGAGTATAATTTGTTCTGTTTTTACAATAAAACGGACAGTTTTACATGCAGACGTCGTGCTGCCCTTTCTTTTGTTCATTTAACAATTGACGACATTAAGGCAATTACAGGAATATTCAACATGATGCGCCTTGTATTTTTTTTATAACTAACCACGCACATAAACCGAGCTAAGCAATTTTACTAGAGAACATGTTTAATGGTTTTCATTAATTTCAGATTATTGCGGTTTACAGTGGTGTATTACAGCAGTATCCGTTTATGCATTTATAGCCTCAGTTGCAGTTTCCCTTCATTTACCCATTATTTAATGATCGCGCGCTCTGGGTTGCAAGGCTGTCTCTGGGGATTAAGGACAATAGAGACGCTGGTATTTTGCCTGCAGCGGTAACCATTAAAAGACACACTGGAATAAATGTGCATCTTGATTTTCTCGCAGTTCTGCTGTTTCGAAAATACATAGGTGCAGATTGCAGCAGATGCCGCGTGACAGGTAGTCAACTGTGTCATGTTGATTTAAACTGTGAACGCACACAAATAACAAGGAAGTAGGGAGGAAGCAACTCAACGCATATGCAGACAGTCAAATTTGTGAACATGCTGGAAAATTGAAGATAGCTCGTTGGTGTTCGTTTTTTTTTGTTGCTAAAGTACTAACAGGATAACAAACGCCATGTTTTAAAGACTTTGGGAGGTAAATATTTTTGGAGGATCGTAAATATTGTATTTTATCTCTGCAGAGTAATTTGAAGTATTGTATTGTATACAGAAGTATAAATATTTCATTAGACGAATAGAAGAATGCGCATTGTATATTAATGATTTCTGAACCACCTTCCAATGATATTGCCCTGTCGCTTTCCCCATCAGTTTTTCAATGAGTTTGAACGTGAGCATTAAAATTAGATCAAATCCCCACCTAGCCGCCTCTAAATTAAATCTGGGTTTCCCCCAAGAGGCTTGCCACTTCATCAGCTTTTTGCTTGTAGAATATAGAGGGCCTGCTGCTGTCCTGTCACAGCTAAGCCTGTGTAATGTAACGTCCCATTGGAAGCCGTCCTCCATAAATATATAAAGTGCAACTTAGGAATGTAAAAAAGCCTAATTCAGTTTCTTTTCCTGACGTGACCATATTTGGGTGTGAAATCTAGCAAATAAAAATACGTCTCTAGTTTTTTTTACAATTTTTTTTACGTTAAATGTTTAAATGATTGCGCATATGCAGCTATCAGATATAATTTAGAGCAAGTTAAAGGACACCCTCAGAAGTCACCCCACGGTAAAAACAACAGCGAGCCACAGCCTAACATGAATACACATAGCTTTGTGGTAAATTCTTAACACTAACAATTTATTTAAACTGCTGAGAAAAGATAATAAATTAACACGACTTAGTTCACAAACCAAAAGGTGGCTTTACGCACAGAAGGTACACACTTGAAGGGAAAGTGGATGTATCTATACATTACTAATGCCAACTGCAACCAATATAGCTTGTGTTTAATGTGTGATAACTCAATCTGTCAGTCAATCTATCAAACTTATACATTCAAGTTAGATCCTCAGCGATTTTATCAAGTCTGGGTGCAAAGGTTCATACACAGAAGTGATCTGTGCACCCATTTCAGAATGAAATCACGGCGGCCTGATGTACTAAATACTTTAGCGGTCGCCAAGCACACGTTTCTCAAAATCAAAATGCACAAGTTTTCGTGTATCAAACATAAATTGTGAGTCAGGGATGTGTTTCTGACTTACTGTAAGGTACACTTGGAGACACACTGTGATCTAGAAGGAGGAGGGGGCATGAAAGGGGCATTCCCCATCTCAATCATATGTACCAATGCTTTGCAACTGCAGGCACAAACTATTGATGCCATACCACGTCCTCAAAAGGCGATGGTACTGGATTCAGAAAGTGGAAGCCATTCATGAGGTCAGCTCCCACTTTGTAAATGTGGGCTCGGGAATTGATTGGGAACATGTAGCCATCCAGGGGAAAATATATAGCGTGGGTAGTTACTTAGAGTTAAACACTTTATGAAGAGTTCACAAAAATGTAATATACATGTGTTAGCATAACATAAAATTAAATTGGGTTTTGGAAGGTGGGCATCTGTATTTGAGTATTAGTGCCATGAACAAGGAATTGCAAAACAAATTTGGTTATCTTTGGTTTCTGAAAATGTGTAAGAATCAAAACTTCAATCACTGAGAGCACTTACGACCATCCAAATAGCCCTGACACAAATAAGCCAACCAGTATTTCAAAGAGCGCTACATGTCCAGGTTATGTTTTGTATCAGATGTCATCTATATCATGTTAAAATTATTTTTATGAAAACTATATTACTGAGAAAATAGTGCATTTTCCACTTTTCCTAATTCTACATTCTGATATAGCAAGCACTGGCAAAGCCAATATGCCTCGCCTATGCAAGAGCTATTGGCTTTGCCAATGTGTTTTAGCCATGTTGTACAACAGCATGGCTGCTATTCAGCATGACTAAAAGTTAGTGGTGTAGAGGAGAGTGGTGTGGAGTGTCATAGAGTGGAGTGTCATAGAGTGGAGTGTCATAGAGTGGAGTGTCATAGAGTGGAGTGTCATAGAGTGGAGTGTCATAGAGTGGAGTGGAATGTCATAGAGTGTAATGTCATAGAGTGTAATGTCATAGAGTGTAATGTCGTTGAGTAGAATGTCGTAGAGTAGTATGTCGTAGAGTGGAGTGTCATAGAGTAGAGTGGTGTATAGTTGAATGATGTGGAGGGGCATACAGGGGAGTGGTACAGAGTGTCGTAGAATGTGGTGGCATAGAGTGTCATAGAGTGGAGTGGCATAAAGTTGAGCAAAGTGGGGTGGAATGGCGTACATTGTAGCGGAGTGTTGAAGAGTGGCGTACACTGGAGTGGCATAGAGTGGAGTAGAGTGAAGCAGAGTAGAGTAGTGTCTTGGAGTTGTATAGATTGGAGTGGTGTAGAGTGGAGGGGCATAGATTGGAGGGGCATGTTGGTGCATAGAGTAGAGTAAAGTGGTGTACAGTGGAGTATGCATGGTGTGGTAGGGCACTGCTATTATAGAGAACATATTTTCATTTGAAATTACTATTACATTTGCACAGACATACAGTTTTACTGATAAAACTATACAGCACACAAACAGTAATGTGTGGAAATGGCATCACCTAGTGCACTGATTTGTTCTCATCATATTAAAATATTTGTTTCTACCCCACTTCAGAATTACAAAAAATGTGCTTCATTTATGCTTTTCTAATTCTAATATACTCTGAAATATTTGCACCGTTCATTTACAGACATTAAAATTTTGTTGTGTGCTAGAAAAACACATTTCCTTTCAACCCTCCTGATTGTTAGATAGTACCTCTCACTTTGAAGTCAGAGAAAGGAAAGTAAAAACCAAGCTCTCTCAGAAGACAGAACCTGACATTTGACCTCAGTCTTTGAATGCACATCAAATGTGACTAGATAAGAACAACATTTATAGTCATTTTTACAGCAAGCGAGCTCTCATGGAAGAATACAGTAAACAGGCTATGCTCCACAAGGGGGACTAACTCAAGATTGACAGCCTAAAACAATTAAAGCCAGAAATTAGAAATCAGCAACTGTAAGTTACAAAACACAAAGCTAATAGTAAGCAATGGGTGTAAAACATTATCAGGGAAGCTTTCAGAATGTTACCAAGAAGTCTTAAGCAAACCATACAGCTCCGCTACAGGGGTTTGTGTTATGCCCCTGGCCTTGCAGGTGCATGAAACAGGCTCTGCTCTGTGCCAGAATCGTCAATCATTATATTGCCCTTGTGTGGTAGGTACCTGGTTTAAGAAAATGGGTATAAAATTCCATCATCAATTCTTATGTATTTTTCATCATAGGAACTTAGCCAAGCATTATATAAAAATTACATTGCTTACCCATCTAATGCTAAGCCTTTTTGAATTGGAACTTGGGATCACAATGTAAAAGAACATGAAACATTATCTTCAGTGGTTGAACTCATACCTAAACTAATGGCAGTAATTAAAATAGTCCTCAGTCTGTGAGCAGTCATTGGACAAGCATAAAAACTTTAAAAAACTTCTAAGTGTTAAGGAGAGGTAGGTATTGCAAACCACTTTTAAAACATGTTTTTGAGACTTCATATTTGGTATTTTGGGGCCTTGTTTTTAGTCAGATATATATATACATGTGTGTGCATATATATAAATATATATGTGTGTGTGTGTATACATAAATATATATATGTATGTGTGTGTGTATATACTATATATCACCAACAATCCTGCTCCAAATAATGAACAGGGCCGACAAAGCACGGAATCTCTTTGCACATTTTATTCAGACACAGTTGTCCATTCTGAACGCGTTTCGGCTGTGGTTCCGCCCTTTTTCAACATAACGGCCATCCTATTGCATGCGCTTAAAAATTCTCTTATATTTCACACGTGATCAATAGACACAGAAGACAGCTACCAGTATTGCTGCCCTTCACCTGATTAAATGAAAATAAATATAGTGTCTGAATGGTCTCACTACTATTATCACAACAGCAATACATTATGCAAGTGCAATAAGTCTAGAACACTGTTTGTTGTAAACTATATTATGCTGGCACCTCCGGTATAAATACCTATGACCAGTGTCGGATCCCAGCATAATGGTGCCAACAACTGCGTAGTTGCCAGGCAAAATGCTTATACATAACATAAGGATGTTGAGCAAAATGAGGTGTCTACAATAACACCCCATACAGACACTCACCCTCAAAAGAGCAACTTCATAGATTCGAGGGGCACAAAATCACTTTGCAGCACATGGCACATGCAATTAAAACGACATGCTTTACACAGCATTTTAGTCCGTGAAATCACAGACAGTTGCATACGAAGATTAACAAGGAATTTTCCAAATTTCTTAAAATAATTACTAACATCCAAATCATATTGCCAGCCAGTGTTCACAGTTCTCTTACTCGGAAACTGAGGTCAATATATTGTGTCTCTCCCATCAGGATTGATGGACATCTCCTTTTGTTTTGTGTGTGCGCCCCTGCATGGATTAATTAATCACTCACCCTCAGCAGGAGTCAAGACATCAACCCTCGCCAAATCCTCTGCTGCTGACAGTGAAGCAACCAAATGTCTGAACAAGATTACGTGTCTTGAGTTCTAGGGCACCGATGTTAAACAACAAATGTGAGAATTGTTATAACGAATGGGAACATTATATATATGCAGACTTATTCAAAAGCGGAGGCGTGGGGCTGCCTCAGTGTAGCAGTGTAGCAGTGGCATCTGAAGAAGACACATTTGTCGAAATGCATCATGCCTGTTCTGCCTTCCAATTAAAAGGCTTTCTCCTGTATCCCCGTGTGGCCTCTTCCTTCTGCTTCGCCGGAGGTCTTGTGGATATTTTCGCGTCAGCCAGAGACGCGCTAAGGGGCACCGTTCTGAAAATTTGGCTGGAGCCATAACTGGTGTCTGTGCAAGCGCATGCTTGCTCTTTTTCCTCCGAGGTATCGGATTGTTCCAACCCACCTCTCCAGTACTGGTCAAGCAAGGGACGCTGCCAGCCGGCAGCTCGTGACTTCACGAGGAGGTACGATTCATTGAATTTAACCTACGACCCAGCTGACTTGTGCCTCTGAGGTTAGGACGTTTGCGGGGACTTGAGAAAGCCTGAGGATTTTATTTGCACTGGATACAGCGCGCCCTGTTCTGCAGCACACCATTGCCACATGGACTTAATTCTATTTAAATATCCCCTTGTATTACCCACCCAGGGATGATGTATTCTGGGAGTTGTAGGACTTACCGAACTGCAGCAGGTAAACGATCACATGGTTGGGGAGGTGTGTCCTTCCAATTACGGGAGGACTGCAGACTTATTCAAAAGCGGAGGCGTGGGGTTGCCTCAGTGTAGCAGTGGCATCTGAAGAAGACACATTTGTCGAAATGCATCATGCCTGTTCTGCCTTCCAATTAAAAGGCTTTCTCCTGTATCCCCGTGTGGCCTCTTCCTTCTGCTTCGCCGGAGGTCTTGTGGATATTTTCGCGTCAGCCAGAGACGCGCTAAGGGGCACCGTTCTGAAAAGTTGGCTGGAGCCATAACTGGTGTCTGTGCAAGCGCATGCTTGCTCTTTTTCCTCCGAGGTATCGGATTGTTCCAACCCACCTCTCCAGTACTGGTCAAGCAAGGGACGCTGCCAGCCGGCAGCTCGTGACTTCACGAGGAGGTACGATTCATTGAATTTAACCTACGACCCAGCTGACTTGTGCCTCTGAGGTTAGGACGTTATGCGGGGACTTGAGAAAGCCTGAGGATTTTATTTGCACTGGATACAGCACGCCCTGTTCTGCAGCACACCATTGCCACATGGACTTAATTCTATTTAAATATCCCCTTGTATTACCCACCCAGGGATGATGTATTCTGGGAGTTGTAGGACTTACCGAACTGCAGCAGGTAAGCGATCACATGGTTGGGGAGGTGTGTCCTTCCAATTACGGGAGGACTGCAGACTTATTCAAAAGCGGAGGCGTGGGGCTGCCTCAGTGTAGCAGTGGCATCTGAAGAAGACACATTTGTCGAAATGCATCATGCCTGTTCTGCCTTCCAATTAAAAGGCTTTCTCCTGTATCCCCGTGTGGCCTCTTCCTTCTGCTTCGCCGGAGGTCTTGTGGATATTTTCGCGTCAGCCAGAGAGACGCGCTAAGGGGCACCGTTCTGAAAAGTTGGCTGGAGCCATAACTGGTGTCTGTGCAAGCGCATGCTTGCTCTTTTTCCTCCGAGGTATCGGATTGTTCCAACCCACCTCTCCCAGTACTGGTCAAGCAAGGGACGCTGCCAGCCGGCAGCTCGTGACTTCACGAGGAGGTACGATTCATTGAATTTAACCTACGACCCAGCTGACTTGTGCCTCTGAGGTTAGGACGTTTGCGGGGACTTGAGAAAGCCTGAGGATTTTATTTGCACTGGATACAGCGCGCCCTGTTCTGCAGCACACCATTGCCACATGGACTTAATTCTATTTAAATATCCCCTTGTATTACCCACCCAGGGATGATGTATTCTGGGAGTTGTAGGACTTACCGAACTGCAGCAGGTAAACGATCACATGGTTGGGGAGGTGTGTCCTTCCAATTACGGGAGGACTGCAGACTTATTCAAAAGCGGAGGCGTGGGGCTGCCTCAGTGTAGCAGTGGCATCTGAAGAAGACACATTTGTCGAAATGCATCATGCCTGTTCTGCCTTCCAATTAAAAGGCTTTCTCCTGTATCCCCGTGTGGCCTCTTCCTTCTGCTTCGCCGGAGGTCTTGTGGATATTTCGCGTCAGCCAGAGACGCGCTAAGGGGCACCGTTCTGAAAAGTTGGCTGGAGCCATAACTGGTGTCTGTGCAAGCGCATGCTTGCTCTTTTTCCTCCGAGGTATCGGATTGTTCCAACCCACCTCTCCAGTACTGGTCAAGCAAGGAGCGCTGCCAGCCGGCAGCTCGTGACTTCACGAGGAGGTACGATTCATTGAATTTAACCTACGACCCAGCTGACTTGTGCCTCTGAGGTTAGGACGTTTGAGGGGACTTGAGAAAGCCTGAGGATTTTATTTGCACTGGATACAGCGCGCCCTATTCTGCAGCACACCATTGCCACATGGACTTAATTCTATTTAAATATCCCCTTGTATTACCCACCCAGGGATGATGTATTCTGGGAGTTGTAGGACTTACCGAACTGCAGCAGGTAAACGATCACATGGTTGGGGAGGTGTGTCCTTCCAATTACGGGAGGACTGCAGACTTATTCAAAAGCGGAGGCGTGGGGCTGCCTCAGTGTAGCAGTGGCATCTGAAGAAGACACATTTGTCGAAATGCATCATGCCTGTTCTGCCTTCCAATTAAAAGGCTTTCTCCTGTATCCCCGTGTGGCCTCTTCCTTCTGCTTCGCCGGAGGTCTTGTGGATATTTTCGCGTCAGCCAGAGACGCGCTAAGGGGCACCGTTCTGAAAAGTTGGCTGGAGCCATAACTGGTGTCTGTGCAAGCGCATGCTTGCTCTTTTTTCCTCCGAGGTATCGGATTGTTCCAACCCACCTCTCCAGTACTGGTCAAGCAAGGGACGCTGCCAGCCGGCAGCTCGTGACTTCACGAGGAGGTACGATTCATTGAATTTAACCTACGACCCAGCTGACTTGTGCCTCTGAGGTTAGGACGTTTGCGGGGACTTGAGAAAGCCTGAGGATTTTATTTGCACTGGATACAGCGCGCCCTGTTCTGCAGCACACCATTGCCACATGGACTTAATTCTATTTAAATATCCCCTTGTATTACCCACCCAGGGATGATGTATTCTGGGAGTTGTAG
The DNA here is from genome assembly GCA_963921515.1 of Calotriton arnoldi. Classification (NCBI taxonomy): domain Eukaryota; kingdom Metazoa; phylum Chordata; class Amphibia; order Caudata; family Salamandridae; genus Calotriton; species Calotriton arnoldi. The sequence goes on along the minus strand of CAWUFW010003423.1, from coordinate 1,048,811 downwards.
GACTTACCGAACTGCAGCAGGTAAACGATCACATGGTTGGGGAGGTGTGTCCTTCCAATTACGGGAGGACTGCAGACTTATTCAAAAGCGGAGGCGTGGGGCTGCCTCAGTGTAGCAGTGGCATCTGAAGAAGACACATTTGTCGAAATGCATCATGCCTGTTCTGCCTTCCAATTAAAAGGCTTTCTCCTGTATCCCCGTGTGGCCTCTTCCTTCTGCTTCGCCGGAGGTCTTGTGGATATATATATATATATATCTATATATCTATATATCTATATATATATATATATATATATATATATATATATATATATATATATATATATATATTCTCACTGTAAAAACCAAAGGTTACAGGGGCGTTAAAGTTAGGCTCAGATTTGACTCGAACAAAACCATAGAAATTCAGCAGTTATAGTTACCTGAGCTAACTATAACTTACTACCCCCAATGCACTACTTATGACCTCACATATTACATCACTCATGACATGGTCAATGACATCACTCATGACATCACTGATATCTGAACCTAACTATAGTATTCCTGTAACCTTTGTTTTTTTCAGTGTATTTCTTTGTTTTTTAAATTCTGTTTTCTAACTATAACATCCCTGTGACCTTTGGTTTTTTAGGTGAATTTCTAAGGTTTTGTCACTTTATTTCCTAACTGTAACCTGTAACATTTGAGAGTGAGTGTGTGAGTAAGTGCATGAGGTTCTCAGTGGGTCTGTGAGTGGGTGTGTGAGTCTGTAAGTAGACCTGTGAGTGGGTGCCTGAGTGACTGAGTGGGTCTTTGATTGGGTTTGTGAGTGGGTGCATGAGTTTGTCTGTGAGTGGGTGCATGATTGTCTGAAGGGTTTTGTGAGTGGGTGCATGAGTGCCTGAGTGGGTCTGTGAGAGGGTGCATGAGTATCTGAGTGGTTTTGTGAGTAAGTGCATGAGTATCTTAATGGGTGTGTGAGTGGGTGCGTGTATGTCTGAGTGTGTCTGTGAGTGGGTACATGAGTCTCTGAGTTGGTGTGTGAGTGGGCATGAGTCTCTAAATGGGTCTGTGAGTAGCTCTGTGAGTGTCTGAGTGGGTCTGTGAATGAGCGTGTGAGTTTTTAAGTGAGTCTCTGAGTGGGTGCATAATTGCCTGAGTGGGTCTGTGAGTGGGTGCATGAGTGCCTGAGTGGGTCTGTGAGGGGGTGTGTGAGTGCCTGAGTGGGTCTGTGAGAGGGTGCATGAGTGTCTGAGTGGGTTTGTGAAATGGTGCATGGGTCTCTAATTGGGACTGTGAGTGGGTGCATGAGTCTATGTGGGTCTGTGAGTGGGTACGTGGGTCTCAGACTGGTGCTGTGAGTGAGTGTGTAAGTGTCTGAGTGGGACTCTGAGTAGGTGTATGAGTCTCTGAGTGGGGCTCTGACTGTCTGCATGAGTCTCTGAGTGCATCTATAAGTGAATGTATTAGTGTCTGAATGAGTCAGTGAATGCATTTTTTGTTAAATTGAATCTCAGATATTTGTGGATTTGTTGCGACGTTACATGGGGGGCCATGCTGAAGGTCACTGCAAATTCTCAAATATCGCAAGTGGAACAAACCGTGTTTTTCAGCATATTATACACATCAGTGGTTCCTCAAAGACCCCTATATTTCTCTCATGGGGTCAGGGCACATCCAACCTGTCCTGTTATGCCACTTTCTGCCATTTCGTTTGACACCCGGGGAATGTTACGATCAAGTGAAATGGTGGCCACAACTCTCTGCTCAGGTTGCAGCCAGTCAATCAAGGCATGCCTGTTGGCACGCACATTGGCGATTCATCGCAAAATAGGCGCAAACTATGCGCAGGCATTGATATACAAATTTGGATTTCCTGTAAATTTCTCAACAACTACTGAACAAATTTACACCGGATAACTGAAAGCGTGATCTGCAAACCAAAAGCTACCTTTCTGCCAAATTCAGTGTAATTCCGTCCAGCTGTTCGGCTGTAGTTTTGTTTAAAACTCCTATGGGATTTAACATGGGAAAGGCACTTTTTTTGACCCCCCCCCTTTTTCTCAGCCCCTGCTTGACAGATCACCCCAAAACCTCCATGCACAACTAGAATCACCGTGACACTTTTTTGGGGGAAAATTTCGTAAAAATTTGCCAAAAAGCACCAAAGATATAGGCAAGTTAAAAAAATGCTTTTCCTATGGAAACTAGAACTAGGTCCTTACTGTAACTACCTACTGGCAACCTTAATAGGTATATATATATATATATATATATATATATATATATATATATATATATATATATATATATATATATATATATTTAGATCTGTGACAAAGATAATGCTCCACCGAACCAATACCATGTTGCCACCCAGTACCATAATTTCTCTTGTGTCAGTGCACCAGTAAGAATGTAGCTGCTGCTGCATTCTCAGTGAAATGTGGAGGCCACTCAGCAGTGATAGTAACCTAACCTACTGGAGGTACTGCTAAGCATCGAGAGTGACAGCTTTGTTGAGTTCACCTTGGAGTGACAGTGACCGCACACCATGTAGGTACAGCTAACCTGCAGCCGGTGTTTGTATATGAGTAGAGTACAATTGTCTAGGAGCCCACAAATGGGGCTGCACCAGTCAATTAACAGTCATCAGTGTATTGGTCTATGGAGTGCAAACAAAAGCAGCGGTGATGCTACCTAAAGGAAGTGGTGTAATTTGGTGTTTGAGAGTGGACTTCATCAATCAGTGATCCCTCTGGAATAATGGCGTTAGCCTGAGGAGATTAGAAGGAGTGACAGGGGAGAAGAGTAGATTTGAGGCAGGGGTTCTGGGCCCAGGCCTTTCCTCTCCTACGCGATTCTTAGAGATGCAAAAAGGAAAGAAACTGTAGGAAGATGCCCTTAGCCTTTCCACTCTTTACCTGGGAGCCCTGTTTAGTTGCCCTGGGTACATATGATAAGTACTGTTGGGTGCTGGATAGGAGGATGAGTGACTGTCCAGCTTTGGTACAGACAGAGGAAGAGAGGCAGGGTGGTAGTTGGGAAGGGAGAATATTAGAGGCTGACACTCCTGTGGGTAAGGTCACCTAGGGTAGGAGGGGGGCTTTATTGGAAGGCAATTCCATCTGTGGAGCGAAAGATCACAAGCAGGGAACACAATTCGTATTTTACAGCCAATAATAGCTTAAATCTCCAATTAAAGAAAACATTGCAGCTCATGCCTCGGTTTTGGTAGTGCAGGGGAGAATGGATTGCATTAATAAGGGCAAGTGAGCCTCTTCAGTGGTTTCACTTCCTCCGTGCATCATCCACCGACGACTGGGCAGGCGAGGGGGACTCAGAACTGATGAGGGTGGGCTAGCAGGAAGTCAAGCCTATCTGTGGATCAAAATATCACAACTGGTGAAGACAAAGCAAATACTGCCCATAGTGATTACATTCTCCAGTCAAATTAAGAGAACCTGGGGAGGCCTGATGCTTACTGGCTTGAGGAGCAGAATGGATTCCAGGCATGGCTTCATGCAAGCGTGTCTTTACCTGCATCCAGAGGTATATGAACGAAGGGTTGGTACATGCATTTGAAGGCAATTAAGTTTAAAGTGTATTGTTCTTGTCAAATGTCTGTGAAAAGAATCTTTTGCTCGTGCAATATAGTATTTTATACACACATAAACCAAAGTGAGAAGAAGCATTTTAAGTGTGCTTTAAAAAAAAAAAATAGAGTAAGAAGTTGGAAAAACTGGCATCCGCTACTGTAAGCTAACCGTGAGTTTTAAAAAATCACTGATGTATTATTTGTGAGGGCGCAAATTTGTATAATAGTTCTCAATGCAAACAGTTAGACGAAACAGCCCTACAGTTCTAACTCGTAACAAACATGAATTAATCTGGGCCATTGGTAATTTTCCTGGGCACATTCCATGGTTTTAGATAATCTCTGCGTTACAGCCATGAACTAAAAATATGCAAATCCGTGTTGACCCGACCCAAAAAGGGACAGTCCATCTTGAATTACAAGGCCTTACATTTCTTATGGGACAAGGTAACAGCAGCCACATTGTAGCCTTATTCGCCTTTGAGGTGTAGTGTCAGTCCCAATGGCGCATTGAGCTTGAGACCCCTCTCAGGGCATACCAGCACCTCGAAGTGGAAAATGTAGTTGCTGACTATGTTAAAAAAGTTGGACGCACTGATCCTAACTCTGTGCACATTCCATTACCTAATTTTGAAGCACATTTATGCCTTTACAAATACGGCAGTATATCTTGATCCCACCCCGAAGAGACAGTCCATTGTGAGATTCTAGGCCACGCCTGCTCTGGGCTGGAGTACAACCACCCCAGATAGGGTTATCAGTGAGGTGTGAGTAGAGTCTCTAATAGGCTGGTATTTGACAACAAGGAGCATTTGCTGGTTCCCCAAACAATAATACCACGTTAGCAATCTTTTGCAAATAGAATGTGGTTAAAAACTCGTTTGTTTAGACACCTGTTGCAAAAACAAAACTTTTCCTGATACACAACCTAGCGTTTCGCCTTTCAAATTCTGCTTGACAATCCAAATAGAATCGGGGCGCACTCCTGTGTTTTTTCTGAATTCTATTCTTCTGATGCATTAATTGGTGATACAACTGCTGCTGAGGCCTGCGGGCATGGTGGTCTGATCTGGGTCCCGCACTCTTCGCCATCAGACACATGAGACTGTGGTCCTGCTTTGACAGAAACTGACAAAAGTGTGACAGTACCAAGACTTTTCTTAAACCAAGGTATCCAGGAGGAGTGGCGGGAACTGAAGTCCTGTAGGGGGAGTGAATTTGCAAAGCAATTTACTTATATGGGAATTGACCAGTTTTGCTGTCAGTATTGAGAATTGATTGGCCTTCACCTTTTTAGGTCGAGCATTCGAGACCTCTTGTATATACTTTAGCATATACTTATATGTGTATGTACTTTGTGGGCTCTGGAGATCAGCCCTAGGACTTGTCTGCTTCCGCTTAGGGACTTTTTTTTCTGTTCAACTTCCTCTATTTAACTCTCTTGATAGAAAACGACCAGTAGAGGTCAGTAAAATAGCAGAATTGCTTTCTGCTTGATCAACTGCCTCTATTTAACTGTCTTGATAGAAAACGACCAGTAGAGGTCAGTAAAATACCAGTATTGCTTTCTGCTGAGGGACTTTCTTTTTTTTCTTTTTCTGGCAACTGCCTCTGTTTAACTTTCTTGATAGAAAACGACCAGCAGAGGTCAGTAAAATACCAGAATCACTTTAGCATTCTCTAGATTCCAGTCCATAGAAATTGTCTTCCATGAGCACTCGTAGACAATAATATTTTTTTCAAATCTTGTATTTTCAGTGATATGACCACTGAAGGCCCTGATTTTATATTAAAAACAGAGCTTTGGACTATACCATTTCCCGCTGAAAAGCAATATTTCTCTCCATGTGTTCCCATACCCGGCGTGTCACGCAGTTTGGTGCTTACTTTCCCTCCATGTTAAAGAACAGTAGATGTTTCAGCACCCAGGCAAATGTGCTGCATAGATAAATACATATAAGGTCCCAAAGGCGAGACCGATTGCGTTGCAAATGCTTGTTTTCTATTAGCAGTCACATTGGGCTTCGAAGCATAACTTCTAGAGCGATTGATCAGTGGCACTGACTGCAAATGTGCTCTCATTTGTGTATTTTTATTTCTACACAAGGGTTTTGTACAAAACTTGCTTGGCATATTATGTATATTATACTATAAGTTAAACAAAAAGAAGAAAATAAAGGTAGGGGAAAAAATAAAGAAAAGGAATGAAAACATCTTGTTTCACGGCATCTACCGTGCATAAAGGCATGCAAAGTTAAGACCATGGAAAAGCTGACCGATATCTGTGTCTTTTTCCAAGAATGCTGTATCAGGAACCCCAAGTAAATGACTTAAAATAATGGAAACACAGTCACACAATGAATAATCGTACACCTAGAAAATTCTAAGGGGTACTGTCTGCAGTAGAAACGATGGACCTTAGCAACTGAACTAAGAGCTGTAAAAAATGTTTTTGAAGGTCAGGTATGATTATAATTTAAAATGTACTTGTTCTGGGAGTTGAATTTGTCTACAACAGTACCTGCTCCCTCCGTGGGCGTCTGTGTAACCATGTATGAGGAGATAGTGCACTTGACTTTCCCTTTTTCACTGAAGTTTCCCCAGGGCTATAAATTGGGCAACAGAAACCTCAGTATGAAAACCTATGACTTAAATACAGAACGGGACCCTTATTACTCACCAAATGGGTCTACTCTGGGATATGTTCTGTGAATTAAGAGCAAAGTGGAAGAGCTGGAGTGGAATAAACCTTTAAGGAGACACGTTGCAGCTCTAAGAATATGATACAGATTCAACTTGTGTCTGTTTCAGCAATAATAGTTTGGTAGTGATTAGAGACATATCAGAGAGTCCATGGGCAGAGTAGGTGTTGTTCCTATATCACATGTGTAAGAAATTGGGTTATTGTTTGAGGGGTGTGAAAACCCTTCTCAAGCAACAACCTCAATTTTTGTCAGGGTGAATCATAAAAGTCACTAAATTAACTTGTGCTTAACCCTCTGGTAGCTTGGCCCCAAATAGTCAGGCTTAACATAGAGGCAATGTGCTGAGTATTTATGCAGCACACAAACAGCAATAAAGTGGAAACAGAACACAAGAAAAATCCCACACCAATGTTGAAGAATAGAGTAAAATGTAATTAATAAAATGACACCAAAACTAATTAAATCCAATCAGTAGAACCGAAAATATGCATTTTCAAAAATGTAGATAATTATAGCGGTTTAAAGCACAAAGCGCCACTTGCGGTCATCTCGTCAGGCTTGGCCGGGGGAAAATCATAAGTTCAGGCCGACCACGATGGAACATGGGCCAGATATAGTTATCTTCTCAAAGTCTGGCGCAAAGAGTCCAGTTCGCAGTGGAGGGGGCCGTGAGGAGCACGGAGAGCATCGCAGATGGTCATTGCTGTAGCATGAAGAGCAGGCCGGGCATTGCAGATGGTGGCCACTGTAGTGTGAAAAGTCTGGTTCACGGGGTCATCATGGGCGGCAGAGTCTTTGCACGAATGGGCCTGTTCACGGTCGTGAAGAGCCCGAAACGTCAGGATTTCACCTTTCATTGCAGAGAAGTGCACTTTCAAGCCAGCCAAGGGTCCAGGACCTGGGGAGGCACCTGTTTGGGATCAGACTCTCACTCTAGAAGAGGCCAATGGGGATCATAACCGGTCCAGTTACAGAAGGCCAGCTCGACAGTTGAATGGAGGCTTTTGGAACTTGTTGTTTTGCTGATGCTCAGTCCAGGAGGTCAGTATACAGACCCTTGGAGTCATTCAGGTTAGACTGGGATGAAGGTAGAAGGCCCAGTCTTCCTTCTCAGAGAACAGAACAGGCCTCAAGCAGTAGGCAGGCCTCTGAAGAACAAGCCAGGCATCGAGCAGTAGGGCAGTCGTCTGGGAAACAAGGCAGTCCCCCTTCTGTAGACCATGGGTCCAGGAGTGTACTGAAGAGGTGATTCAGGAGGTCCAATATTTATGCCTGTGCCAGCCTTTGAAGTGGGGGTGTCATCCTGGCTACCCCCACATCTGGTACTGTAGAGCTCTTCCCTTTCCCTGTCAAGGCTCCAAGTAGACTAAGTTGACAAAAGACTGGTGTGCTGGAGGCAGCCGTTTGAAATGTAAGTGAGCTAGGGAGCAGCTCCGCCCCACCTATCCTGGTAGGATGGTCCATACTGCCAACCTCTAGTCCCCCTTGTGTCACATGACTGTCTGGGAGGAATACACAAAGGCCAACTACCATGCTATTCACAGTCATGTGTGGCGCAGGACATATGTTGCAGGCACCAAATGGTTAGGACAACAACAAGGCAACTTTCTAAAGTGGCATTTTCAGAATTTTGACTTAAAATCCAACTTTACCATTAAAGAGGGTTTTAAATTACAATTCATTTGAGTCCAAACTGGGCATTCCTATCTGTTCCCAATTAAGAGTTATCAATTATTAAATGTAATAAGGTAACCCAATGTTCGCCAATTGGAGAGATAGGCCGACATGTAGGGAAAAACAAATTTAGGAGTTTTTCACAACCAGGACATGGAAAATGTAAACACGTCCTAACTCTTAAATACAAGGCAGCCTGCCCTATGGGCTTTTTAGAGACTATCTTAGGAATGACCTATAAGTATTAAAAAGGAAAATTCAGGCAAAAAGGTCAGTTTGCCAGGTCGAATTGGCAGTTTTAAAACTGCAGTACAGGCTTCAGCGTCAGGCCTGAGACATGTTTTGAAAGGCTACTTTAGGGGGTGGCACAATGAGTACTGCAGACCCACTAGTAGCATTTAATTTACAGCATTTACACGCCCTGGGAACTTGTAGTACCATCTACAACGGGGCTTTCAAGGAAACTAAATAGGACAATCAGGTGTAAGCCAATTGTACCATGTTCTAGGTAGAGAGCACAAGCACTTTAGCACCAGTTAGTAGTGGTAAAGCGCACAGAGTTCTAAAGCCAACATAAACAAATTCAAAAAAATGTTTGGGGATGAGACTGCAGAAAGGGCTTAAGCCAGCACCATGAATGACTACATAAAGTGTATGGATCAAAGTAGATATGCAACACTTTTATTTCCACAGAAATAATGCCTTCTTCAAACGGAAACCATTTAATACCATGATTGGCTTAGTCATTGTGTAACTATTGCCACCGAAGTAACACTATGCTTGTTATTTTGTAGTCTAGTGCTATTGATGTTAATGAGTCTCAAAATTTACAGCCTCTTGAAACTGGTTTCCTGCGACATATGTGAAGGTGTAAATGTCTAGGTATTAAAAACCTTAAAGTGTAGAGCAAAAAAGGTTCCCCTGAACAAATGATGATTGCATTTTACAAGCCACCAGAATATAATATATATGTGGAGTGAATGCACAGAGGTTTATGTGGGAGGGTGGCAGGATGCCCAGTAGTTTTTAGGTCGAGCCTCGAGTAGCGCGCAAGCGCTGCTAGGCGAAGACTTTATGTTAGGGGGTTTCAAAAGCTGACCACACGCTCGTGCGTCGTGGCCTTTACCTGCGGTTACGCGCGCGGCAGACATGTGTTTCCAATTATCGTGCCCAGACACGGGCGCGATAGTTGGAAACACATGTCTGTCGCGCGTGTATCGCTGGCAAATGGCCACGACGCACGCAGCGTCCTGGTCAGCTCTGCAGGCTGCCGCGCTCGCTCGCCCCCGCTCCCCTCTTGTCTCTCAGTGCAGCCCCTCCGAGCTCCGCGGCGAATCAGGCTAGCTGCTGCAGCCAGTCCAGCAGTGTGACGTCTTAATTTCCTGCAGCTGCGTTCAGGGACGAGTAGCGGCAGAGAATTAGCCGGATGCCCTGCCCGCAGTATCACAGAACCCCGCAGGTGCGAGCATTTAAAAGGACCGCAGATGCATCCAAGCCATAGCCTGACTCAGGCAGCGCCTTCCGCATGCGGGGCTCGCCTGAACGATTCCGGGCTGTAGCAGCAGGGGCAAAGGGGAGGGCCGCCGGGTCCCCATGCGTGTGCAAGCACCAGGACTCGTATCGCACAGCACGTCGCTCTGCACTCCCTGGCCAGTCCAACGCAGCGGGGAGGTGGACCCGGTCCCAGAGGCACCCCAGTCCCGTACCTCGATGATGTAAACAGGAGCTCACTGTCTCTTGTACTGCTGATCGGTGTTGTCAGTCAGTATCTGCAGCATAGTGGTTGTGGGCCCGCCTTCAAGCCGAATCGAGCGCGGGCCACCGCTCCAAGTCTTCACCTCTCTCTGCAGCGATTTTGCACAGTACAGAGGTAGGGCGAATGGGAGGCGTCTGGGGGTGGGGAAACTTGCACCCGTGGATGGCGGGCTCCTGGCAGGAGTAATCGTGGCTAAGCAGGTTAGAGAGCGGAGCTCGTCTAGAACACGTCCACCATGATGGCTGCGTTAGCCATGCCCAAAAACAAGTGTTTATCATAATTGTGAAGCTGATGTACCATTGCCTTCTCCATGATCTTGCAGAGGAGAGAAAGTAGGTAGTGTTGGAGGTAACTCGAAAAATAATTAACATATGGTTAAATGTACTCAACCAATGGCTGAGATGGGCGTCTATTTATAGCAGTACAGGTTATCCTAGTAAGTAGGTGGGGCTAAGGTCAATTCCATGCATAAAAAAGTAAAAAAGTCATTTTTTCGTATCTCAACAAAGACAACACACTCCCTTAAGATACCTTAAATACTTTACTGTTTACAGCTTTAAAAGTTCTAATCATTATTTTGGTACATTATGTGCTTCTAACGACGAACCAATAGATTCCTGTCAAACCTGTTATATAATGAGTGTAGCAACGCTACATAACAAGCATTGGCATAGCCAATAGGTCTCGCGTTTGGGACCTTATAAGTGCTTAGCCATGCAACAGTTGATGTTGTTGCACCAAGGATATTGTGCTGCATAACTAAATACTTATAAGGTCCCAAAGGCGAGACATATTGGCTATGCCAATGCTTGTTATATATGGAGAAGAGTGGAGCAAGGAAATGCAGAGAAGATGACGTGGGAGGGTGCCAGGAATCGATTAACTGTATTGGGTATGGGGAGAGAGGCAGGACACAAGGTGATGGGAATGTTTATCACCTCAGAGTTCTGAGAGACATCTCAGAAAACTCAAGGCTCACTCGTGCTTTATATTTTTTGTCAGTCAGAAACATTACCATTACTCGCAGATATCCATAAATAGTTCTGTATATTCTTTCTAAATTTGTATTTGGCAAATTTTTGGGGATTTCATGTTGTACCAGGTGATTTCTGTTTCAATGATTTATGGGCATATTTGGTTGATATTTTTGGTATTGTCTTCATATTTCAGTATATGTACACACACCAAAAATCTGTTAACTATATTGCAGACCGTATGACAACTGGTGATATAGGTTTCATAAATATGTTCTCAGAGTCTCTCTGAAGAAAAGTTTACAATAGAGTGTGGAAGGTTGTTTAACCAGCCGGTCAATTCTGACACATTTTGAGTGACATGAATCAATGGCAGTGTTATTTGTTGTCTGCCAGAGTGAGGGGAAGTGCATGGAAGAGGAACTATGCAATCTCGAGAATGGAAATTCAAGCAGTCGTGGCCCGTGCAAATAAGAGCGGTGGGGCCGAGTTGGGGGGGGGGTGGAGGGGGGTGGGGATTCGACAGACGACCAGGAGGGAAAATTAAATAAACAATTAATTTTTCATTGTCGTCTGTCGAAATCACCCCCCCACACACCCGGCCCCACCACTCTTACCTGCACAGGGCGCGGCTGGCAAATTGAACATTGAAGAACTTGTTCTTTCGATCTGTGATACTGAAGTTAAGTTACAAGTTCAGAAAAATAGATAAACACTTTTATCAAGAAACTAAAAGTAAATATTCCTACTAACCTGCATGTTTTGAAATTCCATAACTTTCTTAGATTTGTCCGCCATCCCCTATGTTATACTAATATTGGCTGACTGATGCAACCTCCAAATAACAGTTTTGGCAATCATACTGAGTACAATCAAAACACAATGTTGTGAGTGACCCATATAGCAAGATCTACTCAAAGCACATTTCTTTTGAAATTGCAGTAGCTGATGCCACTTATGTTTACCACTGCATAGCTTGCAAACTCTGTGGTCCTAATGACTGTTTTCTTTTCTGCAGATACTCTCCTTGATGACTTCCTGCTGACGTACACCGTCTTCATGACTACCAATGACTTCTGTCAGGCGTTGTTGCGACAATATCCTTTTTTCGCTACTAGGTTGTACAGTAAGGTGCGTGACTGCAGTTTAATTTTTTCCTGAAACACATGAAACAACAGAACATTGTTAGAAGAAAATAATGCGCCCTTTCATGGTGCCTGTGTCCGTGCTGGGATTCTCGGATTCTCTGTTTTGTAATTTTGATGAATAATTCAAACCAACAATGTTTCATCAGTTAATCCGTGTTTATTTTGAGCGTTAAAATTCATCTTTAACTTTCATTTATATCACTTTGCAGGTTAATTTAAAACTTCTGTACTTTCTGTTAGTTTAATTTTTGGGTGTCAAAATGTAAATTTCTGTTTGCATTTCAGACATAAATGTTTTGTCCTAATTGAGGAAAGCATTTGTAGTGTTAAATAGCATACTGCTAGTATCACAGGATTTACTTATAGACAGATATCCATCCAACTACTAATACGTCCTTTTATGTAAAAACTCAATTTTGAGGCATTATATTTACCATGATGTCATATGGTCAGTTTTCATACATGTATTTTCTTCTGCATAACAGACTGCCTCAGTTTATTTCACGATCACGATAATGCAAAGACAGGAGTGACTAGTCGTCTGCAAAAGCAGGCTCCCACACTCCAGTACTCCTTTAAAAAGAAGTAGGTTGTTATGGTAAATTACATCCTGGCAATGATGTACTTCATCTACTTGCATTATGTACAAAGGGACCAAAATGAAATGAAAATAAGTAATTTGAAGGAAACAAATTCAACATTATATAATAAAAGGGAATACGAAGTTAATCTGAACTGCTTGGTTCTATTTGTATGGGTTGTGCCCTATCTTTTTTACATTTACTGACATAGGAATTAATATGAATTACTTATAACACAGCTAATTATTTCCTATTCTAAGGGTTTACTCTGAGGCTATGGCCCTCGGCTTGAAACTGGCAAGTACATCTTAAGAGGAAACCAGGAAAACCCATAACTCTGGATGTTTTTTCTTTATAAAAGTTGGTAAATAATCTATTAACTTCTTATAGCTCAAGCTCTTCAGGGCATGAGATAGTGAGCTGTTGTACATTCATTTCATTATATTACTACTACAGTGTATTTTGTATAATATTTGACTATTGTGTATAATGTTGTTCAGATCTCTGTAGTTTCTTCAAAAAATATTCCATCTTGAAGTTGAATACAAGAGAGATGCAATGGGTTATAGTTTTGTTTCTTTCCATTCAATCACTTATATAATCTTTTCAATTTAGAGTGGAAAGGATTGTAGGTTTCTGTGGACTGGGTATGGAAATCTATTAAAATAAGTATCTATTGGGCTTTTCGAATCCTCTAGTTTGAATATAAACTCTACTTTAAATATAAAGTTAAGTTGATTAATTGAGTGAACTCTTTAAGAAGAGACTCTTATGGTCTTTAGTTAAAAAATTAGAACGGTAGTTACTAATGAATATTTATATCAGAAGTAGTCTGTGACAACGGCCATGGCCTGAAAATTGGGATATTAACTCAGGATAATTTGCCATTGGTGGGATAAGAGAGTGAGTTTGCATCTGCGTGTTTCGCTACAGCATTCCCAATCGCAGTGCAAAATATTGGAAGTATTGGTAACAGAAAGGAACTTTTTTTCAGCACCTCACTACCACCTTTATCAGCCTCAAGCATATCATGGAGTTTGAGAGTCCACCATCTCTGTACAAGGAAGATGCAGTTCCTTTCATATTTGGTAGATCTGTATTACTCATGCTTTTACCTCGGCAATGGCAGAAACGGGGCATACTTTGTCCAGCTAGAAATTCAGCGACAGGTCCAGTGCCAAGAGGCCAGTAACGTTCATCTCAATGAGTATCGCAGCATAACCTGAGATCATAGAGAGATGACACGCTCTATGAGGGTAGGGCTCTTTATATTCTGTCAGTCGCTAATCTGAGTGTTCGTCGTGGATACGACCTTCTGCATAGTGTGCACTGCTGCTAACTACTTTTCCTGCAACTAAAAGCTCAAGCTGAAATCGAGAATGCTTAATCCTGAGAAGGGCAATTTACAAATGTTAATGCTTGAATGAGTGAGCCCATGATCTGTCTGGTTCATGTCCATGCCACTGTAAAAGGATTGTAGGTAAAGAACTGTAGTTAGTGCCTGCATTCTCAGCATTCTGCTTGTCTTAGAAAATAAAAATATGTGCAATCTTTAAGAGTTGCAGAGGTCAAATTTGCATACCCAGGGCCTGTATTATGTAATTGGAAGTGGCAGGTACAAACCTGGTCCGTATTCCTTATTATAGTCAATCTGCTGCCACAAGGCAACCACAAACTGGGGCCTACCTTGGTGACAGCACATTAGTTAAAGATGGATAGGCTATTTGAAGTGGCCCTGTCTGTCTTTCACTTTGAAGGTAGCATCACAGCCTCATTTCAAAGGGGCACAGGGACACCCCTGCAGGCATGTGCAATGTGTGATTCCACCCACCTGCAAGGAGATGTCTAGGGATCTATTAGGCCCCCTTATCATCTTTCAAAGGATGCCACTGTGGGAAATACGACTGCAACCGCACTTTGTGACATGCAGTCAGTGTGCCTCCTAACTACTCCTTTGCCTCTACGTCTGCTCCGTATTACAGATGCAGGAAAAGAAGTTAAGTCTTCCCTAATTTGCATGGGGCCCACACCCTGATAGAAATGATGGAATGTCCCCTTGAGATTGTGCTGGTGCTACATGCGAATTGGGACAGTCTGTATCATAGAAATGTCAGTTCAAGCGCACGCAGCCCCTTCTTAAATACTGCAGTAGCCCAGAAGGTCAGAAAGCAAGTGCACATACCTTGTGCGCCTCTGGGGCACTTTGTCTTATAGGGTCATTGGAGATATGTTGTATGGATCTTTTAGTGGCACAGAACTGTGTTCTGGCTAGGTAGCTCCCCATTTATGCTTAGATTATTGCAGATAACAAAGATTTGTATGCCCCATAGCACTGTTGGCTGTCTGGTGGTGTCTGTGCATGTGATTCTCTTGTTTCCATCACCAGCCATAGTCTGGGTCATCCTGTGATGATATGTTATGGGTCTCCTTCTATAGTCCATCTTTGGTTGAGGGGCAGTGACATTTTCAATGAGCTGTGGGTGTATGAAGTTTGTGTTTGAGAGGTATACCAGAAAGCACAAATGTGGTTGTCAGTCTCTCAGGCATGTAACTTGACTTTTGCCTGGTGATTAGAAATAGTAGTGCCCGCAGAGTTTTGTGAGCACCTTTATAGCCTTTTACAGGGCTTATTGGGACTGTGCTGGATGTATGTAACATGTACTGCAGAATGTGGTGGAAGTTGTTTGTGAATGCAATTTACAGTGCTCTTTGACACTGAATAGGTTTTAAATGTCTAAGAATAAGAATATTAATAATAATTAACACACCAGAATATAATTCCACATCACTGTCCCAGCAGCTGTGAAAGCATATTTCAGTTCACATTGTTTTGTTATTAGGTTTGACCTGGGATTTATTGTGGGGAAAAAACGCTAGTTGTACATTTCAACTCCACAGAGAATATTGTTCCACCACCTCCGTTGTAATTGCACATTCCCACTAGTGTATGACATTATTGTTGGTAATAAATAATCCTGGCTTTGCAGCCCATGGTAAAAATACAACCATCTGAAATGATAATTTCCTAAGGCTAGTTTCATTTTCTGCAGTTAAACTGAATGCACCATTTGATATACAGTTACTTCCAGTAGTAATCAATACCGTCACACATCACACATGAAATCCCTGATTACAAGTTGGCCTGATAATTCTTACCCTTCATCACACCAGTATTTGTGTAGGGATCATCTGCAACCCCTCAATTTCCCCCAGCTGCATTTCAACAAGTTAAACCTGCCAAATATACCAGGGAAAATTCCTGGTAAATAGTGGGACATGTAGTTTTTATTGAAGAAAGTGCTATAATTTGCACCCCATTTTGAAGCTCAAATCTCATAATTCGAGGTAATACTTGGATTCCAAACCCGCGGGGTATTGGGTTTCACTGGGTATGATAATTATCTCATCCAATTAGGGACTAAATTTAAGGGTCGAGATAGTGCACAGCGGTTGTATGGCCGAATATTGACGACAGAAATGTCACCTTACAAAATATTGTGGGAAAATGTCCTGAATTTAAGTATACATAGGCAATTATAGAGGAGCTATTTGTAGCTCCACATCCATCCATTGCACTGACACTCCCCATGCTGGTGCTGCCTGTGCTTCCCCCTATGTGAGCGCATATGGCAACCACTGCCGAGTCAGACTGGGACAAGTCCCATTCAGTGGTTCATTCACAATACACACCACCTAGAGTAGCAAGCCCTCTAATAAACTGCAGGGACAGTTGGCTTGAATGACAGCAAAGGGACAGAAAGGCATAGTGCCATTGTGAAGGGACTAAAAGGCAAACTCTTGGGCCCAGGGTGTTCTGAACTGCAGGAGCTCCCCACGACTTTCCCGAAGGCTAAGGCCTAGTGAACATTGCCACATAAAGATCTGTAACAAGGGAACAGTTTACACTGTCCCCAAAAGTTGGCATGCTTGCTAGCTGCAAACAATATACCACTTTCAACGTCCTTTGACTATTATATACAATATTGTTTAGGTGTAGTAATAAATTACTTTTTCATTTCCTAAACTACACCACTGGCTGGACAGTGACTCATTACTTGTTATTGGATAATATTTTGAGTACTGAGTTTCTAACCCCATTCCACCTGTAAGAAATTGGAGTAATAGTTGAGATGGAGTGAGAACCCATCTTAAACAATAATCATAATCCTTGTTGGGTTACCCACTAAAGTCACTAAATAAATCTGTGCTAAACCCTCTGGTAACCTGCCACAAAGCAATCAGGCTTAACATAGTGGCAATATGTTCAGTATTTAGGCAATCCTCAAACAGTAGTAAAGTGTAAACAAAACATAAAGAAAATCACAGACCAATTTAGAGAAACAGAATATTTTAATCAATAAAATGACACTAAAACAACAAAAATCCAATAAGGAGAACCAATAACTGGATCCAGGGATATTAATGTTTACATTTGAATAAAAAATAGTGCCAAAAAGGACAAAGCACCAACCGCGGTTATCAGGTCTCACTACACTGGGTCTGGTGACTCAGTGGACTAACACGTCCACTGCAGGGACCTGTGTTCAACCTCATGGTCACAGGTTCAAATCCCAGCAGGTCCACTCAGCCTTTCATCCATCTGAGGTTGATAAAATGAGTACCACTGAGTTGAGTAACAATAAACATCTGTTCTTCAGCACCAAGATGCCTACGGGTGAACCTGAGCTTTTCAAATACACGTTATGTTAAGTAAGTCAAAAGTTAAGGCCGACCATGATGGAGCGCAGGTCTGCACTGACAGAAAAACGTTTTGGTTTTAGGCAGCAAAATGAGAACTTTCTAAAAGTGGCATTTCCAAAACAGTAATATAAGATCCGACTTGACAATTAGGTTGGGTTTTAAATTACTCTTAAAATGAGCCCTTGAATAATCTTTCTAGTGGCTCTGTAACTGAAATTAAGCATTGTAAGTGATTATAATGTAATTCAGTGTTTTCCTATAGAAGAGCCAACCTTGCCACAGTGAAAAAAAAGACTTGAGGGGGTTTCCACTGCCAGGACAAGTAAAAAATTAAATGTACATGTCCTACTTTTTAAAAACTATGCACCCTGCCCTATGGGCTTTTAAGGCCTACCTCAGGAGTGTCTTATAACTATTAAAAAGGCAGTTTTATGCCTGGCAAAAGGTTTACTTTGCTGGATCCGAATGGCGGTTTAAAGCTGCACACTCGAGCTGCAGTGGCAAGCCTGGACACATTTTTCACAGTGCTGCTTTAGTGGGTGGTGCAATGAGTGCACAGCTCATTAGTCGTAGTTTATTTTGCCTGTCCTGGGTACAGGTACTACCATGTACTAGGGAATTATAAGTAAGTTAAAGGTGCCAGTCAGATGTGTACCATTTTTAACATGTTTAAAGGTTACCATTGGTTAGCAGAGGTGCCGTGCTTAGCTGGGGTAAAGAGCACAGAGTCCTAGAGCCACCATAAACAGTTTCAGCAACAGAAGGCAAAAATCTCGGGTGCCCTTGCAGAAAGGACAACATTTCCTACAACACCATCCTGCAATGCCTTGGGCTCTTCTACTTCACTACTCTGATGGTCAAGTGCTGAAGGGGTGTAGTTGGTGCTCAGTTTTGGGTTCAGTAGTAAGGTAAGTCACAGGACACCAGAGGTAAGTAGCTCTGATTAAAACAATCTGAGCCCAGTAGCCCCAACACCACTGGGAATCCTGAAACGCTGAAAGCACTTTTTCTTTACTGGAGTGTTTGATGGCCAGTAAGAGCTGGGTCTGCTCAAAGGCCCACAGAGAGGTCACTTACATTGGGAGTTGCCAACACTTTCAGGTTGCATGTCTTTCAGTAATAAACAGAACCACTGATAAAGCAATTCCAAGTAGAAGGAATGTTATTACCAATAGTAACCTGACAGAATACTTTGTATGCCTAGATTATATTTTCCCTTTCTGAAACGCCTGGAAATCACCAAATACTGGCAGCAGAATTTACAACTCCATGTCTGCATCAAAGATCAGGTGCTATGAGATAGATATGGTCTACTTTTAAAGGTTGTGGAGTTTTGAGCAGGTGCCTTTATCTCTCTTCCCTTCGAAAGCCAGTTTTGAGGAAGTACATGCAAAAGTCCTTGGATGGCACTGTGATCTCTGATTGTCTTTAAATACAATAAATCATTCAAGTTTCCAAGAGATCTGGATATTTTAGGTAGTAAAAATCCTTAGAAACAATGGCCAATGTGATAAATCCCACCTTATAAGACAGCGTTTCTTGGGGGAAAAAGCCAAAGGAATGTGATCATACTTCTTCCACTGGTGAGCAGGTTCTCATTTAAATGACCCCCTTCTGGAAAAATAAAGAAATGCTTTAATATAAAATGTGTAAAACCCTATGCTCAAGATTATTTCGGACTACTTTAAAATGAACAATGTTCTTACAATATTCTGTCGCATGTGGCCGGCCTTATGTTGTTCAACTTATTTCGGCACCCATCTACCATTTGTGTGTTAAATTAGGTGAAATGTGTGTAGTTCACTGACTAGCATTATTATGACCCCGTAGCACTATTGGTTGTCTTTGGATCACTGCGCCCATGATTCCATGGTTTCTATCCCAGTCCTGATTCTCAGTTTGTCTGCGATTATTGCAGCTAGCCTGCTACCTCACAACACCTTCTGAAACACTTACTCCAATTCCCTTTACTCCACCTCCAACTCCCCCCTAACTGTACTCTCACTCCATCATAGGGCTTTTGATCCAAAAAATAGTAGCCAAAAGCCTCTATCAGAGGTGCCATTTGTTGACCCAAGAATCTCTTTAATCTGCCTCTCTGAAGGCAGGCTTTTGCCACCTAAGTGATTTGATTATATATTATTGCAGCATTTATAAAACACTTACTAACCCAATGTGGGGTGCTAAAGCACTTGCCTACATGAGTAGCACGCAACACCATGTAGGGTGTGTGGTTGGAAGAATGTTGCTTTTGTTTTGAGCCTATGTCGAAAGTGTTCCATGTCGTGCGTGATGACAATGAGGTGCAGTTATCATGTTATGGGGCGCAGAACAGGTAAGCTTAATTGGATGATGAAGTGTATGAGACAGATGCGTTGTTTTATGGTTTTCAGTATGCTGGTAGCTTTGGAACAGCTCTGCAGGTCCCTTCATGGTATTTTATATGATACAGTCTGCTTAGCTGGTTACTGCACTGGGTTGTGCATTCTGAGATTTTGTGTACAGCTGTGGTCCTGAGCTGGCATGGTTGGAGGGAGAGAGAAGTGGGGAGATCTGTTGAGATGGTCATTTTTTTATACTCATCCCATATCTGAGTGTCTATGTGAGATGTAGAGAAGTGGTCAGCTTGTGTAGATTTGGGACCTGCAGTGAATGAACTATAATAAAGTTCTCCAAAACTGTCCAGTAATGTGTAACAGATCTCTTTAGTCATTCCATGCCTGTTCATTTGCTCATGTTTGGAAGTACAGCTCAAGTGATGTAGCACTTTTCCAGTTTGCTCTTCCTTTGGGAATGGTTCTGAAGCTTCTCATTGACTGGAGTCACAGTGATGTGGTTTCACTGTGTCTGATCAATGTTGTTGGTCTCTCCAGTGTTTTGTTTAGTAATGGATCATATAGGTTAATAGAAAGAATAGTATGTTCTGATTCTGTAAATAATCTTTCTAATGTACTCTGTGAATGGGTGCGTGTGCCCGAGAACTGTGACATTTATTTTATTCCGGAGAGTGCATTACAGTATTCTCATGATATGGCCTACATTTATTTGTAGAGTGCACCTAGGGAAAATGTGCGCTATGGCAAGGCCCTCAGAGCTGCATATTTAAGCATTATTTCTAAGCCCCTTTCCTGGCTGCAAATTATGCAAGGCTCAGTCGATATCTTCAACTAATGATGTTGCACATTTTCCTCTGTTGATTTCTTGGCTATTGAGGTGCCTTTGTGCCCAGCTCATTTATCATCCCTACAGAATGCCATCTGGGCAATTTCCCCAGCACTAATCTATCACAATGAAGGGTCCCACGTGGCCAGGCAGATGAAACCTAATTGTTAACTAACAAAGAAGTGGAGATTCGCAGTTGCCCACAGCATTATTCGACACAAGTAGTTTTATTTCATTGTCCTGTTTATTTGTGATGCTGCAATTATTTTAGTGTGGCAGATTATACAATTTTCCTTAATTCAGAAGATTTGCAAATCACATAAGGCGTGATCATAACTTCAGAGTGTTACAAAACCAAATGAGAGCCTATTGTGAAAACTCCTGAGCACTCCTCATTGAGTGCTTTGGGCCGCACTCACAAACGTTTTACTGTGACTTAATATTGTACTCCTGACGTACTCATGAATTCTACAGGAAACCATGATTCCTCCTAGCTTACTGCAGGAATTTAGGAGTAAGCTAGGAGTATGATGTGCAAAAATCCCTCCTAAATGATACAATGCCCCTGCATGCCTTCTCCATTGTTCGGAAACTGCTACAGTTGTTTCTTGTAGGTTTACAACATGTAGCTTACATCCATGCAAAGAATTACATTTTAGTAGAATGTTTAAAGGTGGCATGATGCGTCAGTGAGGGATAAGTCAAATCTCTCTCTATTTAAACATAATGGTATGACTTCACAAATTTATGTCAACAATGGTATAGGTCTTTTTGGGCTTTCTTCTGCTCCTTAACTTAAACGTACCTATGGTGCAAAGAAATACGAAGGAAAAGGAGACTCTTCTGAGGCCCTTTGCACAAAACGTAAGGTTCTGCACCTGGTGTCAGAATGGACAACACTGTACAAAGATTGGCTGCACGACGACGAGCACTCAAAGCTGTTCCTAAAGGTAAGACTTTCATACACACACACCATTCTGCGATGTACCGACCATACAAAGAGCATCTCCTACACTGCTTCCAGAGTTTAATATGCATCCTGATCGCCTCTTTAGAAACATAGATGAAGTAGAAGTGTTGATATATAATTACCTAGAAATGCTTTGCCCATTAGTGAGAATGGTAATACTTAGAAATGCTTTCTCATTTGTGAGAATGAGGCCTTAAAAGATTGTTTGCAATATAAGTTCTCTGCTGCTACTGTCCGCCTTGTCTTTGACTTATAGGCTTAGACCAATTGATTACAAGAGATAAATAAAAGCAGACGCCTGCACCGTGCCATGCATAGGCACTTACAGCCATATATAAGAGGTAGCGTTTAACAGTATTCCAAGTGTCTACAGCGTAGATTTAAACAACTTCCACACTAACCACACAGCACACCCACAAATATCCATTTTCATCAACCCTGCAGTCGAAGTGCATTAAAAAAAGTAAGGGAACTGTGATGCTGTGCACAATGGGGGCAAGGCGAGTTAACGTGGGGTGGGGTCAAAGGCGTGGCTAAAACAGCTAAATATGCTGTAACTTTTTTCAGTCTTTCATCTTCAGGTATGTACATATAAAATAACACACAGCTTAAATGTAAAATAAATTCAAGTTAGGTTAATATTTGGGAAAAGCACTATTATACTTTATGCAACCACTATTAGAACATTGGAATGTTGAGCGCTCTATTGAAGACAATTGAGTGGTCAGGGCTTCTAATGGCTGGTAGAAGCCCGGACATCAAAATTCCAATGTTTGTTCACATTAGAAGCTGTGAACAAAGGCCTCATGGAGCCTAGGGGGATTTTAATCCCCTTGGGCTCCGTGAGGCCTTTGTTTTTACAAATTAGAGCATTCTGTCCTGTTGAGCCTTCGGCTTGGGTCTTTAACGCTGGAGCGGGCCTTTAATGGCCAGTAGAGCCCGCTACGTTGGACTCTAAGACTATATTAGTTAATGCACTGCAGAGGTCTGTGTCTGTAAAAGATAGACACAGAATTGAATGCTGGTGGAAGCAGTGGCGAATAGTTAGGGGCTAAAACAGGCCGCTGCGGCGCAGGGGCCTGTGTTACGCCCCTTTAAAAAGCACACACTTCACCACTCAGCTGGTAACTCCTTTCTAATACCACTCAAAAATAATAAATCTGTGTCATCAGGAAGTGTCATGTGATTAAATTAATTAAAGTCAATACCAGCATCCGAGCTCCCTTTACATTTTCAGATTGACCGGCTGTGCACATTTACATTTCTTTCAGGCAGCAGGCACTCTTGCAGGAAGGGTTGTATAGCTGTCTGCCCCTCCTTCGGATTCACAGCACAGGAGACTCCCTGCCTTACACTTCAGTTGAAGCATTTCAGCTCTCTGAATTAACCGCCCCGGGATGGTTTATCTTTTCACAGAAAGTAGGGGAGCTGTTTTCCTTACATTAAAAAGAATGGGCGCGTCGTGCCCCTTCGATCCCGCCCACTTCGACCACTGCATTAACCTCTCTTTAGCAAATGCCCCTGATTGAAGGGCATGCTCATGAAATGAAGCTTCTTTTGAAAGGCGTTCCTACTCAAGTAAGAATGCTGCAGATGTGCAGAGGCGACCTTTGCAAGTCGAGGCTGCACACCGAATACCATGGAGCATTTACAAAGGAATGCTTCATGGAGCGTGCACCTGCTTTTTATGTGTAAACATCTCATGACATGCTGTCATTCTTTGATGGATACTGTTGACATTAGGGGCTCGAATAATGAGCCAAAGATCACAACTATTGGATTTAGCCATGTCTTTTCCCTTTTTTAGACCCTTTACAGATATGTATTGGATGATGTCTTCGAGTATCCCGTTCTGGAGAAAGACTTGAAAGAGTTCCAGAAGGCACTGCGAATGCATCGCCGCCAGTAAGTATGACGTCACCACGTTCGCTGGGCTGTTTTGATGCTTCTGTCTCACTTACTGCACTTTGTTATATTACCTGCCATTCTCGTTTTACATTCAGAAAATGAGTTGACAGGTCCAATAGCATCTCAAAGAATTATCAAAGATGTAGCCTGCGGTTTAAAATCTCAAATATCATATGCCGTTGTGTTAGCTATAACTATCAGGGTAGTGGTTACTTTATTTCAGTATCAACTGAGGGCAGAACATCATTTCAAAGAGTTTTTGTCTTTTCACATAAAGAAATGTTTGGTAGTCAAGTCAAATAGTTTATTGTATATGATTACTTAAAATCGTTACAATGTACAAAAATAAAAAATAAAAATAAAAATATTAAACTCAATTTTCCATTGAATTCTACTTTTCAGTGTCGTGGGTACCAAGATTTTAAAATCTGAATAACATTATAATACACATAAAATATTATCTAACATTTTAAAACGATCTGTGCAAGTTCTATTAAAAACTTTCAGAATTACGCAAATGTCTGAAAAAGTCCCAGATTACTTTCAGCTAAATCCTGTTCGAGATAAAGTGACCATTTTAAATTTCCAAACGTAGCCATTTTTCTATGTTATTTCAATCATCCTGTCGCGTTTTTTTTTTTTTTTGCTTGCTGTTTGGGCTAGTGGGCCGTGTATGCAAAGCCCCTGCCGCCCTTGATCATGCTTTATTCATGGCTTCTAAATCGGCTTGCCTTAAAAGTTTCCTTACTTTTGCTAGGTATTTGACGCCCCGGCAAGCCAAAATGATTGAGGATCCTTCCAGCCAACGTATCACTGCTTGCCTGCAAGTCTGAATATTCAATTCATTAAAAATTGGTTTTAAAAGCCCCCTCCTTATATCCTTAACAGCTGGGCAGGTACACAGCAAGTGTGTTAGCGTTTCATTACAGAAGCCGCATAGTCGACAGTGTGCTGCTTGATGGTTACTTTGCCAGGATGGTTGTAGATCTTTCGAATCATGCATGCCCAAGCGATATTTTGTGAAACTCTTTTTTTAGCTCGGTACTGAAATGTGTTAATAAATATGCCTGATTCTTTGTGGATATATAAGAGTTAATCACGGTCCACCCATGTCTGCGTTTCGAGATTGTTATTTTGTCTTCCAGGAAAGACTTCTTCTTCGATGTTTTATTTACCAATTTACCAAAAGCTACCCGCTCTAACTGGCTATCCCATGTTGTTTGTATATCAAGTTCCACTAATGATTTTCTCAGGTATGCTCCCCATGAATGTGGAATGTCTTGGTCCATCTGGATTTTAATTTCTTTCCAGCAAGTGTTGTTCATTGACCCCGGCTCAGATGCACGGAATTTGTGGCATAGTTTCACGAAGCCGCTCATGCTCCGGAATTTCTGATTCTGAAGGCCAAACTCCAGCCGGACCTGGGCTGGAGCGGCAGACTTTGGTAAATTGAAGACAGCTTTAAAGACCTTTGTCTGAAGATCGTTTAGCAGATCCGCCTCTTTGCCGCACCAAACTACTAGGGCGTATGACAATGTCGGTACTATTTGTGCTGCCATCACTTTTAGAAGATGTGCATAACTCGGGCAGCCCAGTTTCCTGTTCAGGAGTCTGTACGCAAAGATTAATGATTGTGCTTTTGCCTTTAGGTCCATTTTATGTTCTTTGTGTGTTGAGCCTCGCCCTAGTTTTAAGCCGAGATATTTGTAGGCCGCTTGTTCTTCTATTGGGGTCCCTTTTATGTACCATTTAAACTTAGTTTTTTTTGGGTCCGCAAGCCGTACAACCTTGGTTTTATCTTTATTTATTTCCAAGCTATCTCTATCCAGATAGATAACTAAGTTGTTAATCGCTCTTTGCAGCCCGATAGGGCTTTGGCTCAGTACCACGATATCATCTGCGTACTGTAGGAAGGGTATTGGCTCCTTGACTAGATTCGGTGGATGGCAATCAGCTGATTGCATGTGTTTACTGATATCTGCCATAAATAAATTAAATAGGCTTGGGGCAAGGACGCAGCCTTGTTTTAGCCCTTGCTCTGTGCAGATGCTGCTGGTGGTGTTAAGTCCATTGCCTAGTTTCACTCTAGCCCAGGTTTCGCTATACAGGGCTATTATTGCATCCAATAATTTGCTCGGCAGCCCCCATACCCTTAGTTTTTCCCATAGACGATTTCTGCTTACTTTGTCGAATGCGGCTTTCAAATCAACAAAACATGCAAATAACCGAGTTTTCCTTTTCTTGCCCTTTCAGTTAGGAGTGCCAGCGTGGCCAGGTTTGTCAAGGTACCCATCCCTTGTCTAAAACCAGTTTGAAACTTTGGAATTAAGTTTGTCTCGTCCATCCAATCTTGAAGGTGAAGTAATAGGCATGATCCGTATAGTTTGGCCTCAACATCAATCAGTGATATCAATCTGTAGTTTTCTGGTTTATTATGGTCTCCCTGTTTGAATATTGGGTGGATGATATTCCCTTTCCAGGATTTGGGGACATTGTTCTCACTGTAGATCAGATTGAATAATGGCGCAAGGTAATCAGCCCAAATTCCGGCGCATATTTGAATAGTGTGTTGGGCAATCCGTTCGGGCCTGCCGCCCCCTCCGTTTTCAACCTTTTTATTATTCCTCTCAATTGTTTTTTGTCGATCAGGAAATTTTGGTCGTTGTTACTTTCTGATTGACCGGTATATTCTACTACTTCCGGTTTTAGATCCTTTGGGGGTTTTGCCATTGCGAGCTTATCATTCCTCATACTACTGTACTTATTATGTACGTGCTCCATCCAGGTTTTTTCACTAATTCCCGCTTCTTGTTGTAATTTACTACCCTTGGTCATGGTATTTATAATGCCCCAGAATTCCCTGCTGTTTGGCAAGGTGCTTGCCCACAGTAGCTGTATCCAGATGTTTTCTCTATGTTCTATCATGGCTTCCCTCAACATTTTTTTGTAATTCTTCTGTAGCTCCTTTAAATGTTTGGTAATATAGTCCGTCCAACAGGCATGCTCGGATACTTTTTTTTTAAACGTCTGACAATATATTACGTTTTTCAAATTGTCCCAAATAAGGCAACTCCACACCTCTTCCCCTCAGTACTAACCGCATTAAAAGAGGAAGAAGCTCGTACGTAGTAGCTTGTAATAACTACTGGTCCCAGAAATATTGGTCCAAAGCTTCCTAATGCTGACAGTATTTTCATCTGTATATAATTGCATCAATGCCTCCAGTGTTACTGAATAGTGCATCTAGTTAGGGCAATGAGCAGTCTGCCATAGTGTAGGAAAGACGGACATTATTTACAGCGACAACACATATATTGGGCTGTATCTGTGCACGTCTGTAAATAAAGAACACGAAAGATGCAGCTGAAAGGCCGACCGGAAATTAAAACAACACTTCCAGATGCCGACATATGTTATATGGTTATCACAGAAGCAATAAACACAGCACAAATGTACAAAATAATGATCAAGAACATTCTATTTTTGAGCAATAAGGAGGCTTGTGGCTACTGCCCTTCAGAGATGCAGATAATGGAAATGTAAGAGTGATAGAAATAAAAACATAAATCGAGTGGGTTCCTGCCTGTTGGTACAGCATCAACAGCTAGTTCACAGATGAAGTGCACACCAGTGTGTTCAGAAGGCACCTTTGCTGTTGAGGACTGATAGTTTATGAAACTCAGGAGGGAGTATGCGAGGGGGATAGACAGATAGAGAACAGAGAGGATTAGTAGAAAAACAAGAGACCATACACCAAGAAAAGGGTGGGAAGTTTAACCAGAAAAATTATAAGCATGTTATATTGACATATGGTTCAACTTATGGCAAAGAGCAATGAGAGTTTAGACTAGGCCTGGTTGGAGTTCGCAGAGCTCCGCAAAGTGCCCAAAAAACTCCACTGCACTCTGCGGAGTTCCACAAGTGGCGGATTGCGGTAAGTCGCCCTGCTCGAGCTGATTTTTAGCGCTAAAAGTTTGTCCCGTGCTATAAAATCAGTGCGAACAGCACCATGGGCAGCGCAAGAGGGCGCTGCTTCTTTCTGCCGCTCAAGTGGATGTTCTACTCGAGCGGCAGCTTCCTCAACACGAGCAGCAGGTTTATCAACGCGAGCAGTAGCGACCTGCCGCGACCGCCCACTTTAAGAAATCCCAACAGGGGGTGGTCTAGCGTATGTTTTTCCTTGCTCGCGCTCGCAAGCTTAATGTTGGTGAGCCACGCAAGAGGAAAAACTCTGCGAACTCCGCCGGCAGAGTGGAGTTCACAACCACACCTAGTTTAGACAGAACAACCAGAACAACAAAATAAAGCACAAAAGCACCTGAACGCCTCATCAGGGGTAGTAAGCTCTATATAAATAAAAATTTACAATTACAAAGATACGCAAGGTCAATGGATGAGAAATCGCAGCAAAGTAATGCGTGTACAATGGTGTACATTAATAGATTGTCCCAATCGCAGAGATATAAACAATGTTTCTTACTCAAATGGAATGTTTCTTCCCGGTCACAAATATTGAAAGTTACTTTTCCCAACAAAACCACTGATGGCATGCTGTTCAACCAACTCTCAAAATAACATTTACTGAGCTGTAGTTTCTTTGTTACCAGAAGGGCTTTGTTCACCAGTTTTCTAATAAACATTTATACGGAAAGTTATTGAAAATTGTCATTGGGGGACCCAAGTTTAATTTCCTGAATTAAAGTAAAGAAAATTCTATCCAGTGACTCATTCCAGAACGCCTAAGCCAGAGGTGAACTATTACTTGTGATGTTCGGAATCTTAAATTATCGAAATCTTTCTTGAGATTTAAATTTGCCTCTATAACAGTATACAATAGGTGCGCATTATTACTTTCTGTTGAGTATATTTGGGCCCAAATATGGACCCTTCTTAATCATTTTACTCAGGTATAAGTGGGTATACCTTTCTATCAGAAATAGCCACATCTAATTATTTTAACTAATCTATTTTAGTTTTAGTTATATCCAGGTTTTTTAATTCATCGTTTGAAATTAGCTTGTGAATTGTAGATGCAAAAATTGTTGACTTTTTTTGACTTGTATAGTTATAAATATTTAAATGGAGCAATCGTGTTCCTTTGGAGAAGATGACATATACACACACACAAAGACTTTCTCCAACCATGAATGAAGTAGAATCTTTTACCACAGGGCACTATGCTTTCATGCATGTCCACACGCTCACATTACAACTTTGTATACTGCCAGCTTCACTCAAAGATATTGGCTTCACTCATTGTGAAGGAGGAAGAACTAACATGAGGGTTTAGTAGGACTTAAAGTGTGGGGAGAACAGAATGCAGAATAGGTTTATGCAAAACCCCACAACTGAAATATTGGCCACACAAGTTGAACAAGTGAAGAGCGTTGAATCATAATCAACAATAAATAATGACTCCCATTTTATTCACTTATCTTCGTGCCATTTCCTCCTTCTCCAGCAGTTAGTTTTCCATGTGATAAATCCTTAATTTAACAGATGGCTTTGCCAATCCTCACATCACATTGTTCAGGATCCATATACAAACACGTTTTCTGACTTGGCAGGTCCGCATTGCCACCAAATTCTCCCTTTTTAGGTCTCGCCTACGCAGCGCGCATGCGTTGCTTAGGAGGAGACCTCTTGAAATCGATTCGGTTTTTCGGCCAAAAACGTGCACGCATTGCATTGCATTCAATGGCAACACGTGCACGTTTGGCGATTCCCTTGCAGGAGCGAGCTTTGAAACCATCTGTTTGCAATTAACTTTCAAACAGATGGTGCCCCTGGCTCGCTCCCGCAAGAGAAACGCGCCACTGAAACCCCTTTGAGCCCCTCGCATCCAATCTTTCACCTCGCACATGACAGAGTCGAGCCCCGCTCTCACCCTGCATAACCTAGCCTTTTTATTATCATTTCTTTTTGTTGCCTTTGTAAGGTGGCAAATTTACTTGCAAAATACTTCCCTCTACTTTGTTTTGTGCTGTTCCGCATCATATCAACTTCCATTTTTAGCTGCGTAAATCAGAAATACGGCCGGCTCCAAGTTTGTTTACATTGTGGCTTCGGCTTCGGGTGGGGGAGTGCTTTTATGTGGCCCCGAGTGTGGCCCCTCTAGCTTGTTTTGTGCTCTTCCGCATTATATCAACTTCCATTTTTAGCTTTGTAAATCAGAAATACGGCTGGCTCCAAGTTTGTTTACAACGCATGCCCTTTTAACTTATAAACGTGTCTCTTCTTTCACTCCCCTGCCTCCTGCACTCTCACGGACTCCAGTGCATGTGTCTGGCACCTCTCAGCAGAACACAGGCTGATACAGGCAAAATGTGCCCCGACCCCCGCTCCACTGTAGCTAGCAACAGACCCAGCACTCCTGGCAGCACCCCTAAAGCCACACGCACGAAACAGCACTTATCTCGCAGCGCCGTTCAACAAAGCACAAAACACGCAAGCCTAGAAACCACTGCTTGTTTCACAGTGTGCGACTTACAAACTCTACTACACGGTGTAACTTACAAAATAAACACGCGTCCGCTCGTGGGGTGACAGAACTGCTGTTTCATTGAGCATAAAACCTCGGGCACTTTCACAACCTCTTCAGTGGACATGTCTTAGGCTCCTAGAGAAGACGTTCCAAGCAGCAACACTAAGACACGACCAGCTAGCTGCCTGAAAACTATTTAAGACCCGTCTATTGTACCACCTGAACCCAGACGCGGCTTTTGCCAGGATAACGCCCTGGGTGGAAAGACATTTGGCGCTCTCGCTGCTGCTTGTCAATCCAATGAGCATCAGGGAGCACTGTTTTTGTGTTCAGGGGTCAGCCCCTGAACGTCTACACTACACCAGAATTGTTACTTGCCTCAGAACACAAACACGTCTGCACCTCCAGCGCCTATCTGAATCACTCATAGATTAACTAACTCCTCACGCTGGTGGAGCATGTTGTTAGTTGGAGGGGGTGGGGTTAATAGTGTGTGGCAGGCGCTCAACGCCCATTGGGATCAAAGGGCTTCAGCCCCCTCCCCCCCGTCGTGTGTGGCAGCCCGGGCTGAGACAGCTTCCCGGGCACACACAGAGCCAGCCGCACCCGAGTACTTCATAGGTCTTTAAAAGACCATTTGCTTGTAAATGAGGCTTTGTTGTTTTTTCACCCCCTCTAGAGCCCCTGCATCTCCTCTCTAACTATTGCTGGAAGAGTCAGTCCCCTCCCCCGAAATTTTTTCTTAGCATCCCCCACCGCCCCTGTCCCCCCACACTGTAATTTGGCTCTAGTTGCACCACTGATGAGTGGTAGCACGGAGCGAGAGGGTGAAGGGAGGATAAGAAAGCCGGATGAATGAGTGTTATAAAGAGCGCTTGGAGCTCCTGAAGCCAGGCGCTAGGCACTCTGCTGTCTGCATGAAAGCAGACAGCTCCTTACGCCCTCTCTGAAGTTTGTCGCCATTGGCCTGGACCCAGCTCGCCCATGCTAAAAGCCGAACCTTCTGAAGCAGGCAACACACCTTCAACAACTAACTCGAAATTCACCTGTTACCAAGCAACACCCAACCTTCTGGCCTTTAGAAAGCTCGAGAACACAATACAGACCGTGCAGGAGATCCTTCCCAAAAAATACACAACCTAGCAGCCATCAGGAAACAAGACATGTTACCCAGCCTACAGCCTTCAGAAAAGAAAAAAAAACACAGTTCCAGCTTCTGGTATGCAACTCAAGCTGTACTATCCCCATCAACAGCCCAATCTGCCTACTTTCAGAACAAGCCTCGATGCCCGTAATTTAATGTACCGGCCTGGAGAACACAACTCAAGAAAGAAAGAAAAACTAAATGCACACCTGTTCCAGGAAAAAATAAAACAAGAAAAACACGACCTACCAGCCTTCAGAAAACAATCAAAAGCCGCAAGTCCCATCCATCCACCCAAACATCTTAAAATAGACCAGAAACCCGTTTAACCCGTTTAACCAAGCTGTTGATTTCTCCAGTGTGTTTCTAGCCCTATAAAATTAAACATGTTTGTTTCGCCCTGACAAATGCGGTTTCTAGCAATATATGCATAAACATTTGTGGTCAACTATGAATATGTGCCACACCCATGCATACCACAAGCAACTTCCTGTCAAACTGAAAACGAGTGTCATATCTCAATACGCCCACAGATCTTCACTCTAAAGAAAGGGACGTTTCAATGTGTTCGCCAGTTCTGATTATTCCTATTCAAATAGTGATTAGCAATAAAGCGCCTTTGGATTTTTGCTACCATGACTCGTGAGATACATACATAGTATCTATAGGAGAACTCAAATGTTGCTTGTTGGAGTAGGTAATCATTTGCAAAGGGTACCGCAGGTCATCTTTTTATAGCCTGCGGCAGTTACAAGAGAATGAGGTAGGCATTCTGACAAAACTCCACTGAAATCAATAAACGACAAGGGGAGATTTGCGAAAAAAATCTGTAAGTGTATGGGAGCAAGCAATGTTGATTAAGGTTTGCATTCTCACTAAAGGACAAGGAGAGTGAAAGCACGTTTATGCAAAATGCCTATTTGCCAGGTAAATAGGACTGGCCCAGTTCTATTCCTGAATCTGAATTCATTTATGCGTGGGGTGCGCCGGAAGCGCCTCATAACTGGGGACATATTTTTTGCCCATTACAAGAAGTGTTTCTTGGCGCTTGTGCATCGGAAGCCCGGACTGCACACGTGTGTTATTTTAGGGCAGCCGAGCATGAGAAGCCGAGGCCCTCCGCTGTGTAAACTGTGATGGCTCAGCGGGCTCTGTGCAGAGAGCGGAAGGAGCCACCCCGCACAGGAAGTGGCACGTGCCAGGCACCAGCGCTGCCGAGAGGTCTGTGGTGTGTGCACTGACAGACCTGTGCTGCTGGGGCACCAGTCCAGTCTCTGGGGAGGTGTGCCCCCTGTGAAGCTACCTGCCCTGTGGTGGTGCCACCTGCACACAGTGGTGGGGGGCCTGCCCTCCTATGGTGCCACCTGCCATCTATGGGCACTGCCCGCCCTCGACCATGAGATGCTACTTATCCCATACGAATGACCACGAGACAGCTTCTTATGTATCGCTTGCTACCATTACCAATCATGTTACTTATTTTATCTACCCTGAAAGGATAAAAGCTGCGTTTTCCCTGCATGGATTCTATTCTTGTGTATTACGATCAGAGGTATTCGCTGTGATATCGCTCCTTCCTGATTAATACTATCACATAGAAATACTAGTGGAAATTGTTTTTGGTTTTTATTTTTATTGTAGTTTTTTTTCTTTCCTCCCGGGATTACAACATGTTACCTACAGGAAATCTGATTTCGCACTACGCACTGCCACTGAAATGACGCGATTCTGCAGCAGTGGCATTTACTCCATAAATATGAGTGCGCAAAGCCTGCCGTGCCACCCCTCAGCTGCAGTATAATTTACAAATTTCTATAAAACCATTGCTGGACCCGGTTTAAACGGATCAACAGTTATGAAAAACGATGCACACGCGTTGCAACACCATCCCTGAGAAACAAATTCGTCCCTTAGCTACTTACTGCTGTTTTTAAGTGTTTAAAAGGTTACGATTTTGTGTAGATGCTTCAAACGTTCCCAGGTGATGGACTGGGCAAAGGAGCAGGGTGGAATGAATTGTTCTTTCTTGGTTGTGAAAGGTTTTGATTCACTATTCATGCACATCGATAGTTGCGTCACAAGCACTGTTTTCAAAGCAGCAGTTATTTCAAGAGGATAATTGGGGTCTCCTGATGAGTGGGCTCCAATGGTCATGTGAGTCCCCTGGTATACCGCGGTAATACCCCGATGATTTCTGGGGAGAAATTCTCCTCTCAGATTTGGAGGACTCTAGCAGCCATGGCTCTCAGTGTCAGTGGCAGCAACAGACTGAACTGTTACCCATGTTGCCAAGCCTGAAGACTCGAGAAGGATTTCAATTCTTACCTCCCAGGAAGCCGAAAGGATGGATCCTTTTAGATTTCTTTCATTAGTGAGGTCTTTGTTTAAGCGTTTACACAAATTGCTTAAACAAAAACAAAACTCTGATGTTTCAATAGAAACACACCATTGTGCACCAAGGGAATGATGCTCAGTATTTTGGATACATGTGATTGCAAACACTCTGTCACCAAAAAGAGGTAGGTTTTGTTTCAAATTTTAATACTACTAAAAGGCATAATGATAACATCACTGCAAACGATCCACCCGATGATAACAGCGCAGGACATCAGGTAAGTACTGTTCAAGTTGACTCAAATCCAAACTGCATACCGTGAAATAAATATTAAAACTTTGAACTGGACACATTTTTTACTTTCCTAATCATACCCTGCACAATTACTTGTCCACTGCCTCAGTGTCAGTCAGTACTCTCCAGAAGCTGCTCCAAACCATACACTTCGTATTACTAAACTGCCTTCAGAGCTTCCACTTCACCTAATGTCCCCGTGCCTTCCCCCAACACCACCCTCCGCCCTGGAGTATGCACATGTTACTTTTATTTTATATGGCAGCATTCCTAGCTCCCGTTCCTGCGCGCCACTTCTCCACCCCCCAAATCTATAATACATACTGTATTTAAAGCAGCACTCACTCTCCGTTGTAGTCCTTTCCCTTTGCATTATTTATGAGCGTTTGAAGCCAAATGGAGCAGGGCGATCCCCTTCCAGACCTTTTCTATTGGGGCCACTGCTCATTACCTGCCCTCCACACTCCGGCTGCAGTAGGGCCAGAGAAGGCCAGGGCCCCTGGAAGACCAGTGGGGCCTCTACAGTCACTCACTTATCAGGCTCCTGACAATTCAGGAAGTCTTGGGCAGTCAGTCATATGTGATGCCTATGTCTCAGAGAGGCTACCATATTTAATCTCTGTCTAAACCCTTATAAGGTCCCAAAGGCGAGACCTATTGACTATGCCAATGCTTGTTTAGTTTGCCATTGCAGTGCCCGTTCATCCCTTTAAATACAACTCTTTTTGCGAGTTAAGGTATCTTTTAATTTGAAATGAAGTCCAAACAAGCCTGCTAGATTTAGAAATGAGAGCCTGCTCCTTTCAGATCTGGTCATAGTGCACATTTTTTCATCGCTACATGGCTACGTTTTTCTATGGAAGTGAGGCCCAGTGGACTAACCTGACAAACATGGATTACATCAAGGATCTGGACTTACTTTGTCTGTTTTCCTGGCTACTGACTATGAAACAAAACCCCTCTCTCTGTCCATAGCAGCTGTACTTCTGGCAGTCGTCAGTATGTCTATTTGCACCCCACAAGAATGTATTTCAACCTTTCTGTGATCTTTGGGGTAATTTTAAACTATGTACCCTGTATTAGTCTAGTTTTTGTATGTATAGGATAAAATGAAAAAGTAATACAGCTTGACGAGTCTACTAGTATTTTTAGAACCCTAAAGCACTGTTCCTTCATTTAATATTTCAAAATATTTTGAAGGTTTTCAAGAATACACTGTATATGTTCTTCAGGTCATTGCATTTTGTGCATCATAGAAATAAGAGGGAACCACACTAAATTCTTGATGAAATGTAGTCCAGTGGGGTCTTCCTGGAGAGTCGTCATTTACTCTAGAAAATTAAGGCAGTACTGTCTTAAGAGCTTAGATGTGACCCCGTCTATGTAATAACATAGAGGAGATATGAGTCATTCAGCTAACAAAAAGGAATAAACTGAGGAATGTCCTTGCACAATACAATCACGCTATGGGCAGTTTTTCGTTTACTTTTGCTAAAGTTCCAAACGTATCTTAGGTGCTTAAATGTTCGAGTGGTATGCTCAATATAATAGGAGGACAGTGGCAGTAATGGACCACGTCCAGTTATTTAAAATTCCAGTTCGAAAAGATGGCTCAATGTGTTCTACAAACAGAAACTTAGATGTCACCACCTTAAACAGTAAGATCTGCAATTAACTCATCACAATACAGCAAGGCGCTGACCTATTCCCCTTCTCTGCTGTTACAAGAGAGTTCTCTTTTGTGTGCTCTGTAATTCCTACCACTTCCCGAATGTGATGTTTTACTCCGGTCATATTGTATTTATCAAAATAATATCTATGTTCAGCCACTTCTATTTTTTTTTTTTTTAGTTTAGAAGAACTTTGGGGCATATCTACGAGGACGGCGATAAGTCAACGCAAAGCGCGCTTAGCGCTTTTCTACTTATCGCCGTCTATCGCTTGATTATATCGCCCTGGTAGCGCGTTATCTACAACGCTTTTCCTCAGGGCGATATAATTACCAGCGATAGCGGGGGAAATCGCCGTTTTGCAGGGAACATCGCTGGAAAAGGTTTTCCAGCGATGTTCCCTGCAAAACGGCGATAACCTTGCTGATACGACCCTGTGGTCGTATCAGCACAATCCACCCCCATAATAGGTATGCCTAAGTCTGCATTTTAGCAGACGTTAGTTTTCGGCAAAAACAGCGGTTTTCGCCAAAAACTAACGTCTGCTAAAATGCGTTAGTAACTTGTAAATATCGCGATGTGCACATCAGCGATATTTACAAGGTTGTACTGCCAGTGACGCCCACTTTGCATCTCATTAGAGATGCAAAGGGAGACGTCGAGTAAAGGGTGCTAACATGCGCCAATGCATGTTAGCACCCTCTTGTTAATAGGGCGAAGATTTTATCTCCGCTTTTTTGGCTTTATAAGCCAAAAATGCGGAGATAAAGCCCTTGTAGATATGCCCCTTAATTAGGTCAAAACAAATACAGATATAGTAATGCATTAAAATTAATACAGAGGTTAAAAATGAAGGTGGGGCGAGGGAGGAAAAAGGAGTAAAAGGACAATTTTGTGTTAAAAATATGCAAGATCCAATTCGAGAGAATATAACAATAATAATATACACGTTTATAAATAATTAAAACAATATAAGGTCACGAAAATTGATACATTAGCTGTGAAAGCAAAATGTGAACATCAAGGGGGTTTAGAAACCTCATCTCTAAAAGGATGATGGTTAAGCGAAGATTTAGCATGACTATAAAATCTGTAATGGGACTCCATAAAACAGAATGTGAAATAGGGTGAATGTATGCTGTGTCAAGTCTGTTGTTATAACAAACCGCATACCACCAGGCTTGGAAGGACAGTTTGGAAAAATCCTTCCAATTTTTTGTGAGTTGGTGATATGCGACTGTTAATAGAAGGTCAATGATTTTTATGTGAGATGAGACATATTCCCAATCACTAGATAAACTACAGAGAAAGATGTTAGAGGATGACAAAGGTACAGAGGTGTTAAAAATGGCATTGATTTGATTCCATACTTGTTTCCAGAAAGAATGTACAAGTGGACAAGTGAAAAGAATGTGTTGTAGATCTGCATGTTGTGAGTGACATGACCAAAAACTATTGGGGTGTTCTGGATAAATGCAATGCAAAGAAACAGGAGAAAAGAGAAGCCTATTGTATATGGAGAATATCTTTTGAGTGGTATTGGCGGCACGGGAGAAGGACCGTATTTTTGTCCAAATTCATCTCCAAAAGAAAACAGTCTAATCCGTTCCTAACTCATTCTCCCATTTATTGTGATTTAGTTTATAATCTGAGATGAGAGAATAGGAGGAGACTTCTTGAAGGAAGGCAGGAAGTGAAATGTGAGGTCAGGATATAAATAAAAGAATGTCACCTGCATATACTGCTGTTTTAATTTGTTGGGTATTCCACAAGAAACCATGTATGATCGAATTGTGTCTAATTCTGGAAAGGAAAGTTTCAAGAGTCTGATTAAAGAGAAAAGGTGAAAGAGGTCAGCTTTGGCAAGCACCTCTACCCAAAGTGAAATAGAAGGAAGTGTGCCCATTAGCTAAAAATAACTGCTTGGGGGGAAGAATAAAGAAGAGAAATAAGGGAAATGATTTTTGGCCCAAAGCCAAACCATTTTAATGTATGGAAAATAAAAGACCAGTTAACGCGATCAAATGTCTTCTCCGCATCCAGGGTAATAGTTGCGAAAGGATGAAGTTATCTTTGAGATTTGAAAAGGACGTAAAAAAATAAATGAGTATTGTCAGTTAGTTAACATCCCTTGACAAATCCAGATTGTTCTTTTCCAATTAATGTAAGTAAAAGGAATTCCCAGACGAAGAGCTAATGTTTTAGAAAATATTTTATAATCGATATTGGCAAGTAATTTTTGCATTGATGTAAATCTTTGCCTTCCTTTGGAATGAGACAAATGAGGGCGGCTGAGAAAAAGCCAGATGATTTACCTGATTGGAGAAAGGATGTGATAAGAAGAGAGAGATAGTTGTGGAATGAGTAGTTGGGAGAAAAATTCAGCAATTAAACCATCAGATCTTGGCGCCTTGTCCAATTTAAGGGAAAATATGGCAGTGCAGAATTCAGACAAGGTAATATCCTTTTCTAGATTTGTGAAATCTAGAGTTTTGTCAAAATCTTTGTGTGAAGAAGAGAGGTAATTAGTAATGTCAGAGTCAGCGGGAGTTTGATCAGGCGTATATCGTTTTTGTAGAATTGTACAAATTGTTCAAAGATTTCTTCATCCTTACGTAATAATATAGCATGGGTATCAGTGAGAGATTCGATTTTGTTCCTATTCTTCTTAGTTTTAAGGTAATTGGCTAATAATTTGCTAGACTTGTTTTGGCCGCCATAATACTTGGCACTGCATTTAAGAAGAAAGGAAGATGCGACATCCGTGGAAAATGTTATTAATCTGAAGGTAGGCGTTAATGAGATCTTAGAGGCAATCTTTAGATTTGGAGGTTTAATAGGAATGTTCTAGTTGTTTGATATGATGAAGTATTTCAGCTGGTTTTTTAAGAGAAAGTTTTTTTCTTTTTGGAAACATATCTGATGATAAAATCACAGGCTTAGGCTTTGAATGCATTCCAAATTAAATGAAAATCAAGTTTGTCTGTATGATTCAGTTCAAAGAATTCATGAGAGAAAGATGAGAAAGCAGAAGTTGAAAGCTCTGTCCTGAAGTAATGCATTATTGAATCTCCATAGATTAGCATTGTTGGATGAAATGTCCAAGTGAATGGATACAGGGGCATGGTCAGAAATTAGAATAGATCCTATGTCAGCAGAATGTAGAGGTTGTAATAGGGAGTATGTATATAATTGATTCTTGATTGAGAGTGATGTGTGGGAGAATGGTAAGTGTATTCACACAAAGTAGGATTGGAAAGTCTCCAAGCATCTATCAATGCATGTTGTGAGATCGCTTGGATAAACAATTTCTGAGATTTGTTAGGTACATAAGCAGAATAAGAATCTCTGTTGATTAAAGGGTCAACAATCTGATTACAATCTTCTGCAAAAATAAAATGTTCATCAGGGCATTGTAAAACAATTTGGGTGATATCAGAGCAAAATTGGCAGTCTGTATTAGGAGGGCCATAAAGATTGAATATAAA
The DNA here is from genome assembly GCA_963921515.1 of Calotriton arnoldi. Taxonomy (NCBI): domain Eukaryota; kingdom Metazoa; phylum Chordata; class Amphibia; order Caudata; family Salamandridae; genus Calotriton; species Calotriton arnoldi. Next base: position 1,010,237 of record CAWUFW010003423.1, on the reverse strand, counting down.
AATTGGGACATTATTAATCAAAAGACATGTGAGTAACCATCTCCCTTCTGAATCCAATTCCTGTGAGATTAAATCAAAATTAAGCAATTCATGGCATAATGTGGCAATGCCATTTTCTTTACCATTACCTGGCAAAAAGAAAACGTTACCCAGCCACCCTGTTTTCAATTTTATAGATTCGGCTTTGGTAAGGTGCGTTTCTTGGATGAGAGCAATATCAGCATTGAGGTGTGATAAATGGGTCAAAACCTACTTGTGTTTAATTGGTGAGCTCAAGCGCTTGACATTCCAGGATACAATTTTTAATGGCATACAATAAAAAAAATGGAAGAAAGTTTGGTAAGCATGAAGAAAGAACTTTTAAAGTGGACCAAATTGGAAGCAACAAAAGATAAGAGAGGAATGAAAAAAAGATAAGGTCGAGGCAAGACTGCCTGAGAAAAGCAAAGGGAGGGGGTGAAGAAAGAATAAGGTAGTGAATAAACTGAAGATCACAGAAAGATAATAGAACATAAGGATAAAATGATGGATATGTGTGAGAGAGAACATAACCAAAGGTATTTTCAAAAGGAGGGGGTGTTGAGACCACACAGAAGGATGACACGTCCAAATCCAGTGAGACTGCATGGGGGAGAAAGTTGATGATTGAAAAAAGGTGCACTGGGTAATCACAAGATAATGTTGGGAAACACAAACCTGCAAAGAGAAATGTGAACCACTAAAATATGAATATTAAAGCGAAGTGAAAAGACAAAATGGAACGTCATATGTATAATAAGCACAAAAGTTGCCTCAAGAAAGAGTAGCAGGCTACAACAATAATGATACAAAAAACATCTCAAGTCTTGGTGGATTTGGAAGTGTCCATGAACTCTACATTGCACTCCTGAAGATTAGCCTTCAGATGGGCCAGGTCGTCATAGGTGTAGGATTTGTTATTATGGGTGACTTTGAACAGACATGGATGAAACAAACCAAATCGGACTCTGAGGGATCAAAGTGCTGGTCTCATGGAAAGAAATTCTTTGCATCTGTCTTCCGTATTTTTAGTGTAATCCTGGGAAAAATATGTTATTTCCAGTCCGTAAAATCTGTTTCCTGGATTGAGCAGCTGACAAAACTTTAAGCAATTCTGTGTCCTCAACAAAATAAAGTATAATACCATGAGGCCTTTTGGAAGTGTATGCTGTATGAGGTGCATGACCAAGTCTATGATTGCTTTGTATGTTCAAAGGAGGTGATTCCAGCATATATAGCAGTTTAGGAAGAAAAGTTTTTAAAAATGAGAGGGGATCAGGGCTCTCTGGTCCTTGTGGCAAACCGTAGATGCTTAAGTTATTCTGGCGATTTCGTTTTTCTAAATCTTCAGCCTGTTTTTGAAGCAAGGAGATCTGAGATTGAAGATGAGGGACCTCATGAACAGTGTCAGTGAGTTCAGAATCTCCTCTAATTTAGACCACTTATTATTTAGACTTTGAAATTTTGCGTTAGTCTTCTCAATATAAGGGCGTAATGCCCTGTTTATTTCAAAATAAGCTCCAAAGAATCTGAAGAAATAGATTTAGTAGGAGAGGGAGGGTCCTTTTTTAACCATTTTGTCAAAGCTTTACCTGCTGCGTTTGAAGGAAGGATGTCACTAAAGGATGTAGATGAGAAAGAACCTCGAGCGGTCGAGGGAAATGTGTCCTCCATCTCCGAATGCGATGACCGAGGTGAAGATGGAGTTTCAGATGAACTAGAAAAGCCAGATAATGCTTTTGAGTGAAGTTGAAGTCTTCTGAGTCTGCCCTTTCAACGGTTAGCAGGACACAATGGTTCACTAACTGAAAAAAGGGGCAATACTTATTAACACTGAGAGACGGTGGTTTAAAACCCCTATTGCAGACAAAATGAAAGCAGAAACCATTTCCTTGCAGATGATCTGCTACAGACTTCACCTGAGTCAAATTACAAGTTTAATGTTGGTTATGAAACAAAAGTCTTGTAAGGTTTAATGCTGGTTATGAAAATGAAAGTCATGTATTGATATCAAGAGATAAACTGAGGAGGAGATTTTATTTAAAAACGCTGAAAAACAACAGGATTAGATCTCCTTGATGATCAAATTAAAGGCAGGGTCCTTTTTCTCGTAAACGTTTCATTGCTACGTTTTCAGTTAGGCTAAATTGTAGGCAAAATGTTATTATGGATATAAAAACTTTAAGTGGTAAGAAACGAGGCATTGAGGAGGAGAACTTACTGATAATAGCTGAAGAAACGTCAAATTAAAACCTCTTTTGAGTGTGAAAAGAAGGCAGGTACTGGCCCCTCATGAACATTCGTTTGCAGACTTTCTCTCTGAGGAATAACGCTGTGATCGAGGGAAGCTCGTTATGGAAATAAATAATAAAACACAGCCGGAAAAGGGCACAAAAATCGATCTATAGATGCTCCCATTCTTTGTAAAGCCTCTGGAGTAGAAAGCGGCAGGTGGAATCAAGGAAAACCGCTCCCCAGCAGCGGTCGGTGGTGGGAGTGCCGCCAGGGCGCTGACGTGGGGCGGGGGAGGGGCAGGGTGGGGGGTAGTAAACTATGAATTATGCCCGATTACAGGTGAGTAAACATTTAAATTAAAAAAATGAATTTCGTTGCGCGCGCTGCATCGCATTCGGTGATGCAGCGCGAGAAACGAAATTTGTTTTATTTATTTAAATGTTTACTTACCTGTAATCGGCCGTAATCCATAGTTTACTACCCCCGCCCCACGTCAGCGCCCTGGCGGCACTCCCACCACCGACCGATGCTGCCGCTCCCACAGCAAGAAGTTCACCCGTCGCTCCTTGGAGAGCTAACAGGATGCCGCCATCTTCTTTGGGTACCTGCCATGCCCCCACTCACTTCAGTCTTGAATAACTCGTAGGTTGCTTATTTTATTTGCAATTTTGCTCTGTGTTATATGTTGCATGCTCTTTTTATGTTACTATTTTTATGATATTCTTTGCTTTGCCTACAAGCTGGGTGTGTGGCAATGCGGTGCAATGCAAATTATAAGCTTCACATTGTATTTCATATATTTTTCTTCCATGCTTGACCCAATTGGCTAGGAGTGAGTGTTCCTAGCCAATCTTTAAAAGTTAATTGCTTTTTCATAACTGTCCAACGCTCCATTTTCCCTGGTACTAGAAGATGTACTTACACTGGTTAATATGAAAACTAACCCTATTATAGTGACACATCACTGCTGCAAAACAGCAAAGCAATGTGATGCTACGTCACATACTTCACATTACAAGGTTACAAAATCACACATTCAAAATGATGACGTTAAAGATGACTTATTTTATGACATAAGTGGGCATGGATATCAAACATTAAAGGTGTGTTCAGAAGTATTCAAAAGCGTATTTTTACAACGATATACATGGTCACAAGTTCGAATTGTGCAAGACAGACTCAAACTGTCATTCATCCAATGTCAGTAAGTTGAGTACTATCTAACTGGGTAATAGTAACATAATTGATTTACATAATTTAGAAACAACAGAAGTTTGTTATGTCATGCTTTTCAAAACAATGTTAACCTGATTGTATTAAAGGAATAGTTTTCTGATACTAGTCTCACTTCATAGTATGCAAACACAACTAGAGTTGACGTTCCTGAAAGCTTTCAAATCTAGACTTGATCCAGCTAATTTCAGGTATTTCATGAAGGATACCTAAATTGTAAAAAACAATCTACCCAACATGAGAAAACAATCAAGAGACGTAGGTCAGGGTACTTTATTAAGCAAGACAATATTCAGACACAGTGAGAAGAGATACTCTCTGCTTAGAAATTGATTTTAATTTTTGTCAACATCATAGTTCTGCTAGGGGAGGAGCACAAGCTTAAGGACACACCTAGGAGCAACTTTAGATGGGTAGGAAGTCTTTAGAGAGACTTATACTGTTCTCAACAAACGCTCTAAAGTTTATGGAAATGTCAAAGAAAAGTAAATTAGTCTGGAATATACATGCTCTGTTAGCTATTTGAGGCCTTGAGATGTACATAAATCATTGGGCCAGACATCCCTAGAAATGTGGCTAGATTTTCCACTTCTGACATTTCCATCTTAGAATTCGGATTCCTTATAACGAAGAGCTTTTGTGCATTCTTGGAGACAATATGATTTTGCTACTGTTGAGAGAGATGGCTCTCTTCATGTCTTTGGGCTAGAGAGACACTTATGCTTTTATCGAGAGAGCAAACAAAATTGCCAATACTGATAATTCTTATTGAACAATGAATGCCCCAAAGTGCGCAGAGGCAAATCGAAGGCACCCGGGTAGATTCTGTGTCAAGAAAATTTTAATTTGATTTACATCAGAGCAAACACATCTTTTATCATTTAAATGTGGCTCACAGTTTCAATAATACACGCAAACTACATTTCATCACACGAATAATTCTACAACCAAACAAATACCAAAACATTCATGAAACAAATTTCTTAGGTGACATTTAGACAAAAAAATGATAAGACCACATACAGCACAAAACAAAAAATGACTAAATATTCATACATAAAAGACAGTGCTAAATAGAGCAACAGTGGCTGCTGCACACCGTGAATGAACCGGAGAGAGATGCTATTCCCAGGGAACTTTGTGCAATAAGAGCCCCCAACCTGCATCAATTATTGTGAGCATCTTTAAACCCAGCCGTACACGTGAAAAAGACTGCATTGATTGAGACAGTCTCCCGCCATGACACAACTTTATGAGACATTGACTGCCTGTCAAAAGGTTTAGAAACATTCTTTCCTCAAGTGATCCCCAAGATCGGCTGATCTTTAGTAATAGTGCTTGGTCCTGAGGAGAACCTCCAATTTATTGATGAGAGGTTTGAAACGCGTCGACCAGTCTCTTTTTCTCTCTTTTTCCAAACAAGTGTGGTCATACATTTTTGTTATGTTTTTCTGCCTTACGTTAAAGTGAATAATTTTGTTGATATATTTCATGCAGAAACATGACTGTTTTAAACATTTTACACTGTTTGATGTTCAAACACTGTTGCTCTATTTAGCACTGTCTTTTATGTATGAATATTTAGTCATTTTTTGTTTTGTGCTGTATTTGGTCTTATCATTTTTTTGTCTAAATGTCACCTAAGAAATTTGTTTCATGAATGTTTTGGTATTTGTTTGGTTGTAGAATTATTCATGTGATGAAATGTAGTTTGCGTGTATTATTGAAACTGTGAGCCACATTTAAATGATAAAAGATGTGTTTGCTCTGATGTAAATCAAATTAAAATTTTCTTGACACAGAATCTACCCGGGTGCCTTCGATTTGCCTCTGCGCACTTTTGGGCATTCATTGTTCAATAAGAATTTATCAGTATTGGCAATTTGTTTGTTTATTGCTTAGTCGGCTCAGCCTTACTGATTAGAGCCTTACCCTTCTTTGTTACATTTATCGAGAGAGCAGCCTTGTTCCTTTATCTAGTCCTGAGGGATATTCATAAAAATTGAAGTAGCAGAGAGGAAAGAACTGCACAGAAGAGACCAGCATAGGAACACAAGTGTGACTTGAAACCGTTTGTCCAGTGACCACGACTAATCAGCTGACCATAGCCCATTGAATGAGGCTGCACTACTAATGTGCTGTGGGGATGTAAGGGGTCAGTTAGGGTATGGTGGATCAGAATTCCTTCTTAAACTAGCAACTCGTGTATTGCCTTAATTTTGCTACCCAGAGACACCTTCTCCCAGCCAAAGTGTTAGGAGTCTGTCATGTTTATTTTACCGGGAGCTCCCAAAAAGGCAAACCAAGTTTATAGAACACCATTCAGCTAGTGCTGACAGCCAGAATAACTAGAAAGTGAGAACTAGTTAGACAGCACCAAACCGTTCATCCAAGTGGACACCATCCCAGTTAAAGACAAATGTTGGTAATTACCATATATTTCTAGCATGTGTTCTTCAGAGTGCTTAATGACTTCCACATTACCAGGTATTTCATAGACTTTAATAGAAAGTTCTAAAATATTATGTTTAATAGTTAATTTCCTCCTCCTTGGGTTATGGCTAACTAACTTACCTTTTACGAATAACCTTGTTTGGGCATTGAGTTATTTTACTGAAATGCAATTGCAGCTACCGACCTCTGACCCCAGCAGTTTGGAACTATTGGTGAGCAGAAGGTAATTTGAAGGAAGCCATACTAACTCACCTCGATTTGCAAGCTCCTGGATCTTAGCCTTGTCTGAGCTTAATTAAATTGTGTTAAACCCCTAACCTTTCCTTCACTCTCGCCCAGCTGGTCGATTGCTCACAGGTAGGTCTTGCAATATTGTTTGACTTTTCCCACAAAGGTGGACAGACCATCCTGCCACTCTGACAATTTCCAGGTAGGCTGCAGGCTGAGTGGCTCCTTTCAGTGTTGTGTGGACTGCCATGGCCCAACCATTAAAAGCCCCCAGGATGCTATTCCGTTTCCAACTTCATGCAGTGTGGGCTGCTTTGAGGATTTTGCGAGGACTGATTTTGGTCTCCAGTTCGTTGTCCATAATGTACAGCAAATTTTTCAAAGCATTGATTTTCCTCTGTAAAGACAATTTTCTTTTAACTGAGAGCCATAACGCCCTCCCACAACATCTATTCCACTCTAAAGACAATTATAGTCCCTTTTTAAATTATTTAAGCCTGGCATGCATTGATACTAATGAATTGTTGGTAGACATGGATTGTGTTTACACATATAGTTCCCTAACTTTTTCACCCGAACCCAAACTCTTTCTTCCCTCTACACATTCTTGCTTTAATGTTCAAAGGAATTTTTTGCAAGATGTACCTTGGTAAGTCTATTTTGTAATCTTTTACATTTATATGTGCACATGTCTGTTGGTGCCCACATTATAGCATATTTATGGTCAATGTGGATGTATCTGTCTCATTCGTGATTTCTATTTATTGTACTGTCAGTCTGATATTGAAATAAAAAGAAAAAATATATTGACTGAGTACTTGTTGCTTAAATATGTTTACGAAATTAAATTTATGTAGACAATGCAATATATCCGTGTCTTTTCCAGCAAAAGAAAATAATCATCCATTTGTGGTATTATAGAGCCCTGTGTTTGATGTGTGGTGTGCCCTTGTTGGTGCATTATTGTGAAAGCCTTCAGCAAATACGCGATTGGGACACAAATAAAGATGTCTGAGACAATTAAATCTATGGTCTGTTGCCTTCCTAGAATTTTATCTTTAGTCATACCTTTTCTTCTCTGATTTATTTCGAAATTACATCCTGTTGGACTCGAACATCAATAACACATAGTATTGACAATGAGCTAAATGAAATGGGTAGTGTCGAAAGACTGGAAAAAACTACAAGAATATACTTGCAGAAAATGAAATCATTGGGAAAAAAGATGAATAATGTATATAAAAGATAAACCAGAAATTTCGTATGTGTTTGTTTTTCGTGCGTGATACACGTTAAATCAAGCACAAATAAAGCTATCGTGCTGTTCATACTTTTTTATGATTTGCGCAGGGAGAGTTTTAGTGCTTAAAATCAATTATTCACTAAGCAGGTTCTGATGGGTGTCCCTCCTGCACAAGGCTGTCACAGCCCAGTAGAGTGGTTCACGTGTAGACAGTAAACGAATTGGCGAGCAGAAAGAAAAATGCTCCAGTCCTTTCTCGTCAACATATTTAGTCTCGAGTCTCCCTGAATGAAACCAATCAATTGTCAGCATCAGCCACCCACTAAATTGTGGAGCAGGAGTGTGGGTTCATGCTTGACTTGAGACATGAACAGCCTTGATATTTATCCTTCACACACCAATATGTACGGTCTTACCTATTGCAAGATGTTCCTCCCGCTGATTTGTACGCTATGTCCGTGTGTTATGAAATGTACGTCTGCATAGTGATGCCTTGTTCTTTCTGAGCAGGTGGACTAATTTGTGTTATGCTTTATTTTTCAGCACTGTAGATGAATATTCGCCACACAGAAAGGTAATTCTCTCGTGCATACAAATTTGTTTTCTGCTGCTAGACTCTTTTCTAACCATGTTCTGTCAGTAAATTGCTTATCATAATTAAATAGGACTGTCCCTGCTGATGCCCATGTCTTTGTTTTTTTACCTTTTTTTTAAGTATTTTTTTTTCAATATTGATTCAAACAGTAGTTCAAGGACTAGCGGTGTAATACATCAGAGAGTTGTCCCACATACGTCTCTGAAGAGACAGGTCATTCGAGGGCCCTTATGGTCTTCTGGAAGCCCTGCAGCCTTCCACATCCCATCCCCCCTCAGCCCATCCACGCCCACCCTTGTAGTGGTGACAACACTCCTGCATGTCCCTCTTACCTTTATTTGAAAACCTTGAAAGCTAAAAGTTGCAGCGAAAGTCACACTTAACCAAACTGCCCTCCTGTTTTCCTGTCTGTATGACTATTTCTCAGCAGCTGATGCAGCCACACATAAAGATGAGCTAAGAGATTCTGGCAAAAAAATGTCTCGCCTTCACCCTTTTTGTTACATTTGGTTTAGGGGGAAATATCTCGCCCTACTTAAATGATCCAACCATTTTAGTTTTATCTTATTGAGATTGCCATCAAACCACATTGAGTGTTAAAATTCAAGAATCATATGCAAGTAAGAAAAAAGTGATATTCCTTAATTTCTGGATTTTTATATAGTGCTACGTTTTATCTTATGTGAGAGCACAGAAGGGGTAGGAACACCATATAATTTGACAAAAAGCAATGAGAGGGCGGTCATATTCAATTACTTAGGGAAGGTACCCATAGCTGATATTCTGAGAGCGCGCCCCTTCACTGTTAAGAGGATTAGGTGAAAACGTGAGTCCCAACACTTCAGGCTCAGCTCTCAGCTCTCAGGGACAGACTGATGATATATCCACATTGTTTGACTTTGTATTCTCAGTGGTCTGGCTCCATTGCAAAAGCCTGTTAACTGGCCCTAATTTGGATGTTTACATTTACGAAATCACCACCTTAGTGTTCTTCTTGAGCAGGCAATATTCGAGACATTACCTTTCCAGCATGGTTTTTATCATTGGTTATTTAAAAGACAGCGTGTCATAAATTAACACCGAGTTTTGTGAAGATGCCATGGTTTGGGGACTTATGGTAGATGTGTGATTTATTTTAATGCTTTTTTGATTTCCATAACTTAGGTAATAACATAGCCTAGTGAACTTTGGTTTGAATAATATAATTTATGTGCAGTATGTAGCATCAGAGATGGTTGCTCGAGGTATATTTGGCTTTACCAGAAGTTTTGCAGAATGTTCAACTATAGCAAATGATCTTCCATTTAATATTCTGGATGATGGATAGCGGCAGCCTTTTCCTTGGAGTTAATACACTCCTCGAGAAACATGTATCAATGATAGTAGGATTAACCATGTTCAGTGAGGTAATAGACTGGCATGCATTACGCCAGATTGCAGTAGTTTCAAGTAAAAGGAATTGGATTACATATTTCGTCATTTTAGCTAATCCACACTTCCATTCCCTTTTTTCTAAATGTAATTAGCTAGACTTGTGACACTTGCCTTTTTACATGTTTGTGTCTGTTTGTCTATGCCTGTGTGTATACATTAGTTCTATCAGTTAATACATTATGTGTAAATATATTTGTGCAATTTATAGATTACAGGATAAAATTCCAACAGTGCTCGCAAAGACTTGCATCCTTGAGACGTTGCAAATTTAAGTATCACAGGGTGGATAATTTTAACATGTGATATTGGGTCTAGCCTGGGTTTTATTGCTGTAAAAAACACAACCGATTTATCTAGATGGGAGATATGCAGCTCCTCTCCTCCCCTTACCGAGAAGTGAAATACATGTGATATTATACTTTCTACATTTCCATCTATGATTTACTCTTTGAAAAGTAAATGTAAGGTTCTAGCACATTTATCACTTTTTCACAGTAGCAAAATGTATTGTGGGGGATTATTTCCCACGAGCTTGCAGTTATATTTTTAGTATCCATTTAACCTTGTGTGCCCAGACAGTCTGGCGAACATATGGTTTGAAGCAAGGATAAACACAAATTAGATGGTTCGTTTAACAAGTGGTTAAACTTTCCCACGCTTACGGAGTGGATTTCTTAATACTTACACCAAACCAAATTGGAGGTTACATTGAATGCAATGTTTTAGATTAGGGTGACCAACTGGCATGGGTGCAAATTCAGGACGGTCAGTGTAAAAATTCAGGACAAAGGGTCAAAATTCAGGACAAAAATTCAGGACAGAAGGTCAAAATTCAGGACAAAAATTTGGGACAAACATACTTTTTACAGACATAGCAGAGGAGGTTGCACAATAATATATAAGTAAGTAAATAGTCAACCAAAATAAGTACAAGTCAAAATAAGTTTATATAAGGTTGAGACAATGGTGCACTTTACAGTCTTTAGGTCTCGGCTGACGAAAGCATCGCGCATGCGCTGCTCTCGTCATACGAGAGCTTCTTGGAATCAATACAGATTCCAAAGCTCTCGGAGGCGAAGTTGAAGCCCCGCCCATCTTACTCATTCGCTGGCGTCATCCTGCATGCAAAACGCAGGCTCACGATTGAAAAGGAGGCTTCTTAGTCCCTCCTTGTTGCCGGCTTGTCTCCTTTTGGCCGCGCCCACCGGGATTGGATCGTTTACTGGCGGCGTGTTACTATCCTCTTTAATTACAGGGTGAGGACTTTTTTTGTCATTCCAGCTGGTTAACTTTGAAACTGAGCGCGGCACCGCTTCACGGACACCGCGCTCGGATTATTTATATATTTCTTAACTTTAGCATTGAGCGCAGCGCAGCGCCCGCTTCAAGGACACTGCGCTCAGTGTTAAAGTTAAGAAATATATAAAGAACCCGAGCGCGGTGTCCGTGAAGCGGCGCCGCGCTCAGTTTTAAACTTAAGCATTTGCAATGCAATCGGACCAATTACATTGCAAATGCTTGTTAAATGGGATAGCCATCCTGCCAGAGACAGCACTGGAAACAAGACGAGGGGGGAGGGACAGTAAAAAAAAACAATCACCCCCTCCTGCTGCTGTTTGTGTAGTGTTTTGCCATCTGTTTTCCCGGCTCCCAGCTGGAAGAGATGAGAGGGCCAATTCCACCTGGGAGTGATTTCGGGGCACCAGAGAGTTCTGAAGAAGGGCCTTTCATGTGATTAAACGGAAGCATTAAAAGGGAGAGGCACCCCATGATGAGTGACACCCCCAGGCCCCCCTTTCCCAAGCTTCTGATCGCATTCCTTTGGGCCCAAACATCTGTTTAAAATTCGGAACTAATTTTCATCGTAGAACCTAGGCCAGAGATCATCGACAGGGCTAACCCAACCCGCTGGAGGCCGAGAACACTTTCCCGACCCCAGAGTGCGGGCTCCCGTGTGCACCACGTTAATATCCCGTGTAAGCGTGAATGAGGGGTGAGAAACCACTGGACTCCTGTAACATGGGCGCTCCTTTTAATCAGCTGTAAAGTGCTTCGAGCCCCTGCAGAGGCGGGAATGACGTGAGAGAGAGTTACTGACAGACATTTCAGATTATTCACATCCTGAAAATTGTCCGTCTCTGCATTTTTTTCACTATATGTAGTGCGAAAAAGTGAGCATCCTGGGACAGTTTTACACCTCACAGGTATTTGCTGTGCCTCGTGGCTCGGTGAGCTACCAGCAAAGATGGGCCGACTTGCCTGAGATGTATGGGCACCGCCCTTCAGCTCCATTGTCACCGCTGTACTTGTTCACTCTGGCTTTCCTGGGCTTTGACGTTGAAGGCAAGTAAACATTTCTGAGAGATTGGTGCAGCTTTGCTGAGAGGGCAAGTCCACTGAAGCCTACGAATGAGGTGAATGGACTACTTAAGGTCGAGTACATCCACGCGCGCTACATCCAAGTGCCTCAGCCCCGTCCCCCCGTCAGGTGAGTGGGCTGGGCTGAGTCTGCCAGGCAGTGATCCAGGTTCACCCAGGGTATTACACTGTCCGCCCTAAAGCCCTGGCGTTCACAGTAAACCTCTGTGTTTATATTTTTTACCTTTTTATTTCTTTTAGCCGCCTCCCTGCATGGCCCTTTCATTACTTAATCGCTGTATCTGCATATCAACAGCGAGGTGACTGGCAATGTTAAAGGGTTTATAGGTGTGATGTAAAGCCAGCCCTCCCCGTCCAGGAATGAACGACACGACATCATGCACACGAAAAGGAATGCACCCACATCACAACAGGCTTTTGCAGAGAATGTAGCGGAGAGGTATATTTAAAGTGGACATATGATAGATGTATACAGGGTTAACACTTTTTCAGATACAAATGGGGACGAGGCTAGTACCTACCTGAATAGCAATTTATGGAAAAATCCGCTGTAATTTTAATCACAACTCTGTTAACTTTTTTGCTCCCAACAATCTTATTTTATAATGCCACCAAAGTAAAATGACAGTAGGGTTTAAAATCAACACGGTACAGTGAGTGATACAGAAAGTATAGTAGTCCTGAAGAGTTCACAATACACACTCGGAATTATAGACAAAAATAAGACGCCATCTGGAGCACAGTGAATGTGAAGCCAGCAAATATTGCAGTGAACAACTGAGTATCAAAGTGATCAAGTCAGATCATAAGAAAGGTTTCCAACCAAACATTGAACAGCGAAGAGTAAGACTCCGATAGCTTTAATAACCATTTAGGAATTATGTATATTGCTTGGAAATCATTTTGATGCAATATATGCAGGGCCACTGGAATTCCGCAGCAGGGGAGAGCAAAATTATGCAGCAGGGTTAAGTAAATTATGTGACAAGAAGGCAAATTATGCGGCATAATGAGGCACATTTTGTGATACTATTACTTTATTAATTTGTCATTTTTACACTTAACAGTGTCTAAGCATTGGTTGTACCCATTAGTGCCAGTTTAACACCCAAATACAGAAATAAGCAACAGAAAGGTGACCAATCACCATTTGCAAAGGGCCTTCCACTGCAAGGTAACGCGTGTTGCTGAGTTTTTAGTAACTTTTGAAACGTCTGAGGTAAAAACAATTTGTTTCTGTTAAAATCTGCAGATTATGGGACAGATGATAGATTATGTGTCAAATATGGCAAATCTACAACTCTGCAAAAAACACCACAGCCATACAGTTGCATAATTCCAGTGGCCCTGGATATATGGTTGTATTAACTGCTTAAACCTTGTATTTCACACAGGAATAACTATGAGCTTTTGTTCAGTTCCAAGAGTTTTTTTTACCAGCCTTTACTTAAAAATATCTGCCATTTTGGTAACAGACTGGCCAGGTGGCAACCCTATGGGAAGTTACAGCATGGAGGGAAAAATGGATGCAAGTGGGGAAGAGCCACTGAGAGAAAATAACAGGCTGTAGGAGTGAGAGAAGGGGCAGACGGAAAGGTGAGTGTATGAGGGAAGGAATCAGCGAGAAAAAGTAATGGGCAGCAAGAAAGAGGAAGGGAAGACATACATGGAAGTCACCAAAGGGTAATGTTTTGGATTTATGCCAAGTGCATGTTCCTGACTGGAACAGTCTGATGGTCAGTCTCTGCAGACATCCTTGTTTGTCTTTGGAATGATGTGGAGGACTTCGGATTTGTTGCACTCATTGCAGTCTGTCAATTGTTGCTTGGGAAACTAGGTGTAGATCATATTATAATAGGACAGTCTTGTGCTGACTAGTGATATGGTATGTCCTCTTCAATGGTGAGTAAAAAGAAGTATGAGAACACTGGAATGTTTAGCACTGGATTCAACATAATGGAGTGGCTCTGGGAAAATAATGTTTTGTTTAGGCCTTCTGCTCTACATTCAAATATTTCTTTCTGTTTCTTCCTTTTGAATTTACAACATTCTACCCTCGGTGTTACAGTGTGGTGTTCAACATACCCCTGAAGTTATTTTAGGATTTTCCTCTTCCGAATTTTAGGGCACTGTATAATCAACATTTATGTCGTCTAGGAGCCAGGCATCTGCAAATGTGTGAAACCTTTCACCGTTCAGGTGAAGCCTTAAGATTCTGCATTCTATTATAAATCTGTGATATCTGTGACACGTTTGTTCTCAGGAGAATCACCCCCACAGGTTAAAATCCCCTTTTAATACATTGTTCTTGGCCATAGATTGTAGTAGTGCAAGCTTGTGAACCTCATCTAGAGAGCTGATGTCACATCCTCCAATGAATGAAGAATACGCCTCTTCAAGGGGCTCTACCCATAACACAACAGGCTGCCCTTGAACTTCCTCAATAATTGTCTCTTTCCAAGGCCCATGCCCCCTGCTCTATGCTCGTACTCTGCATATGCCAAGTCATACACACATACATAGATGCATACATATGTAACTTCATGAACTCAAGTCATATTTGGTATGTTACCCAGATTTCGAGGCTCTGCTGCTCTTTGACTGGCTAATGTCCTATTTCCTAATTTGGATTCTCTCCTCCAATGTTGTTTCAAAAGTTTCTATGAGCCGAGTTTCCAGCAGACCACTAATGTAAACTGCATTTTTGATAACCATATGACAGGTGTCGATGGAACGTTTGTGATGTGGGTGATGTTCCTTTTCACTTTGTTAAAAGGCTCTGTAGAACTCCTGCTCTGATTGTCTTGTTGCTTAAAGTCAATTTATGATGTCAGGTTTGTTTAATGGAGTAGGACAGGCCACTTCAAGGGGTTTTTTAAAAAACTTTGATGCTTGGCTTTATGTGTCTGTTGAAGTTACTGCATATAGTTAGGGTGTACTTAACGGACATTGGATCTGGGTGGAGAGTAGGCCAAGTTTCCTTAGCACTGTCACACTTTTCTGTGATTAACTTCTCTTATCAAGAAGTAATTGTTCCAGTTTGGCAGAGCCTTCATTGAGGGGATATACCATATTACATAGCTCTGTTGGCTCTGTCCTGTTAAGTGTGCTTCTTCCCTTCTTGTTATTTGTATACGATGATACCATTGTGATGGTCCTCAGTGAACTATTACTGATTGTTTTTGTGGAAACGAGTCCAGAATGAAAACCTGAAGGACCCAGCTGCTGTATAATGCTTTTTGTGTATCCCATGAAAATTCCAGTTAACTTTTAAATAAAGTTTGAGTAGCCAGGCCTGGAGGCTCAGTGGACTAATGCACCTACTCTGGAATGATTTGGTGTTTCACCATATGGTCACAGGTTTGAATTCCAAAGGGTCCACGCACAGGGCCGGACTGGGAATTAAAATTGGCCCTGGCAAAGAGCTCGGCCGGCCCTGGAGGGAGGGGAGAAAGCTTTGTGCCGCTATTGAGGCTGGGGGCCTATATTGCAGCTATGCTGCCAAACCAACCCCGGTAACAAAAATGACCCCCAGGGGGTCTAAAACCACCCCCCTCCCTGGTGGCCCACCGCAGAAACGCCCGGTGCCCGCTATGGCCAGTCCGGCCCTGTCCACGCAGCCTTTCAGGACCATTTTGTTGGGTAACCATATAAATCAGTTCTCAACGCCAAGATGCCACCCGTACAAATACATGTGTTAAGTAACTGCCTTCATATGTGCAATATGCATAGGTGAAATGCATACGGTTATATAAAAAAATATGCTATTTAAATATGCAGTTCTTGATAGTTGTGATTCTTGATCTTTCATGACTGAAAAGTGAAGTATACCAGCTGAAGACTGGCATAATTTTTGAACGATTACCTACCAGTATTGTGGATGAGGCAGTAATTGCAGAATTATTTCATTTGGGGGACCAACCTGAGGAATATTTCAGGACAATGTTGTAAACGCGCTATCAAAGGATGCCTTGTCTTTCTTTTACAGTTCAGGCTACAGACCTTTAACTCAACAAAGTCGATTTTGTTTTACTACCAAAAATACATCCCAGTTCTCTTCTAGCCTGGGTGGGTGGGTTTCCTATTGCTCTTTTGGTCAGCTGCTCTGCCTGGAACAAGCTGTGAAAGATCTAAAAACAGCTCTACAGAGGGAGTGACACAAGCACACATTGTTCTTCTTTTCTGCCCACAGAATAAAGCCCTTTTCCACCAATTCAGCCTGAAAGAGAACTGGCTTCTACACAGAGGAAGTGTGACGGAAGCAGAGGAAAGTAAGTATAATATCTTGGGGGCTTTTTTTGAGTGGGGTGAGGGCGGAGATTATTCATTATAACACTATGGAGGACTGTTGGAGACAGCTGTTCACGTTTTAATCTGCAACAGTAAAAATTATCACATCAAAATAAAAAAAACACCACTTTTATTTATCTTTAAATTTAATATTTTAGCATTAAATATATATAATGGTGCATACCAAACCATATCACTATACTGCAAACCCACAGAGCTTAAAAACCTTGCACACTACACGTTGCCTATTAAAAATTGCATGGATGATGGTAACACATGTGGCTCAGGACCAAGGTCATGGATCAACTTTATCGGCCTATACCCTTAAATTAAAGAAAGCAGTTTGTAGCATGTCAGCTGGGCCTATCAGGAGGTAATCACTAACTGTCTTGAACTGGGTAGCCAATCAGATAGATTTCCCCTCTTCTAAGCGGATAGACGGCATTACGCTGTGTGAGTCTAGCGCTATGCCGCATTATTTCTTTTTCAGACACTGAATCTACCTGCTACATTTGCACTTTAATTCCGGGTTTTAATTTAATTTTTTATTACATTTGCAATACACTTTTAAGAAAGCTTATATTTCTAATACGTTTTTTAAATAGGTTCCATGTTCCTTGTTAGTGCTCTTACCTCATTGCACATCTTACTCTGCTCCTTCTCCCAGCTTCCCCGGTCCGCCGCGGCTGTTGGCCGATTGTTGCGGAGGGAAACTCTTACCTCTTGCACCACTTCCGGCGCCATAATTCCTGGGGTTAGCGGCCCAGCCTTTTTCACTGCTAGACCCTATTTAGGGCATGCTGGGCCGGACGCGCAGCGGATAGACGACATTACGCTGTGTGAGTCTACCACTGTGCCGCATTACTGCTTTTGCAGACACTGAATCTACCTGCTACATTTGCACTTTAAATTCCGGGTTTTAATTTAATTTTTAATTACATTTGCAATACGCTTTTAAGAAAGCTTATATTTCTTATATGTTTTTTTATATAGGTTCCATGTTCCTTGTTAGTGCTCTCACCTCATTGCACGTCTTACTCTGCTCCTTCTCCCAGCTTCCCCGGTCCGCCGCGGCTGTTGGCCAATTGTTGCGGAGGGGAGCTCTTACCTCTTGCACCACTTCCGGTGCCATACTTCCTGGGGTTAGCGGCCCAGCCTTTTTCACTGCTTGTCCCTATTTAGGGGGCATGCTGGGCCGGACGCGCAGTGGATAGACGGCATTACGCTGTGTGAGTCTACCGCTGTGCCGCATTACTGCTTTTCCAGACACTGCATCTACCTGCTACATTTGCACTTTAAATTCCGGGTTTTAATTTAATTTTTAATTACATTTGCATTACGCTTTTAAGAAAGCTTATATTTCTAATACTTTTTTTAAATTGTTTCCATGTTCCTTGTTAGTGTTCTTACCTCATTGCACGTCTTACTCTGCTCCTTCTCCCAGCTTCGCCGGTCCGCTGCGGCTGTTGGCCGATTGTTGCGGAGGGGAACTCTTACCTCTTGCATCACTTCGAGCGCCATACTTCCTGGGGTTAGCGGCCCAGCCTTTTTCACTGCTAGACCCTATTTAGGGGGCATGCTGGGCCGGACGCGCAGTGGATAGACGGCAGTACGCTGTGTGAGTCTACCTCTGTGCCGCATTACTGCTTTTCCAGACACTGAATCTACCTGCTACATTTGCACTTTAAATTCCGGGTTTTAATTTAATTTTTAATTACATTTGCAATACGCTTTTAAGAAAGCTTATATTTCTTATATGTTTTTTATATAGGTTCCATGTTCCTTGTTAGTGCTCTTACCTCATTGCACGTCTTACTCTGCTCCTTCTCCTAGCTTCCCCGGTCCACCGCAACTGTTGGCCGATTATTAGAGGGAAGCTCTTACCTCTTATACCACTTCCGGTGCCATACTTCGTGGGGTTAGCGCCCAGCATTTTTCACTGCTAGACCCTATTTAGGGGGCATGCTGGGCCGGACGTACAGTGGATAGACAGCATTACGCTGTGTGAGTCTACCACTGTGCCGCATTACTGCTTTTCCAGACACTGAATCTACCTGCTACATTTGCACTTTAAATTCCGGGTTTTGATTTAATTTGTATTTACATTTGCAATACACTTTTAGGAAACCTTATATTTCTAATACGTTTTTTAAATAGGTTCCATGTTCCTTGTTAGTGTTCTTACCTCGTTGCATGTCTTACTCTGATCTTTCTCCCAGCTTCCCCGGTCCGCTGCGGCTATTGGCCGATTGTTGTGGAGGGGAGCTCTTACCTCTTGCGTCACTTCCGGCACCATACTTCCTGGGGTTAGCGGCCCAGCTTTTTTCACTGCTAGACCCTATTTAGGGGCTTGCCGGGCCGGATGCGTGCAGCGGGTGCACCGCAGGTGCGCCGAAGGCACGCCAAAGGCAAGCCCGTCTGTGCCCGTCCGCGCCCGGACCAGGCCTGGGGAAAAGTAATATAAGTTTATGATACTCAGGTGAGACACTGTGCACCCTATGCTCCCCTAACCATAGCTTATACACACGACTGTACCATAAGGCTAAACTGGACTTTGAAGAGAGACAGTGCCTGTATTGTGAGGAAATTATTCCTTTTCTACCATCCAATATAGACCAGGATTCTACAACCGCCCCAGAGCCCCTTAGGATAACCAAAAAAAATACAGTTAGCCTTAATCAATGGCAGGTCTCTGGTAAAACATAAATATGAAATAGCAGATTTTATCTTTGATGCAAAATTAGACACACTTTTTATTACAGAAACATGGGGTGGGGAAGCAGCCGATCCAGATTTTGCTCTTTATAGACAAGATAGACCACTCAAAAGAGGCGGAGGCCTTGCTCTAATCCACTGCAGTGAGATTAATGAACATTGTCTGGGGATTCCCACTACAGACTGCGAGGCCCTTCTTTTCAAATTGACACTTCACAAACAAGAAACATTCTCTGGAATACCAATCTACAGATCACTTGACCCTAAAAATAATTTCCAAGCTAGTCTCCATTCGTTGCTAGAATATGGCCTTCAATCCAATTATTTCTCACTTTTGGGAGATGTCAACTTTAACTTAGATTCATCCACTGATAATGATACCTTAAATCTCCTAGATATGACATCTGAAATATGTCTCAAATAACTGATTAATGACCCGACGCATCTTGCTGGTCACACCTTAGACTGACTTTATTCCAACGATCCTGCCATTTCCAATCTTAGAACACCCACTCTGGTTTGGTCAGACCATCGAGCGATACTCTTTGACTATAATGCCTCTGCCGAGAATTATACTGTATTATACTGTATTGCAAAAATGGCTCCCACCATCTCTGTCGACAAGCATAGAGGGGCACATTCGGCTCCATGGTTTTCGAAGCATTGAGACTCGAAAAGCAAGCCTGCAGGAGGCAAGAGAGATGTTGGCGAAAACATTACGAAAAATCTGAAAAACGTAGATATAAAATAGCTCTTGCAAATTACAAAAAAATGATTATTAATGAAAAAAGCCTTTGTTGTACACAACAAATTGAAAAAGCTGGTAATTTCAATAAAGAATTATTCCAGGTTATAAAAAAACTGACCTCAGCTACAAAAAATAACTCTATTACTCACAATCAAGTTTTCTGCGATACACTGGCTCGGTCCTCCAGAAATAAGGTTGACTTAATCTTTGACCAATTCGACAAATCCGATATTGACATGGACACCAAGGACCTGGAAGTACCCAATGATTGTTCCATTACAAAATTATCTAATATATATTCTACCCAAATAGGACCTCTTCTTTTAGCCTCCAAATCTGGGTCTCCTGCCGATCCACGTCCCCCTAAGTTCTTAAAGCTCCCAATTCAGCCAATCGCCTCTCATCTTTCATTAGTTTTCAATCAAATGTTCGAGCAAGGGACATTTCCTGTAGTTTGGAAACAAGCTAATACTCTCCCTCTGATAAAGAAACCCTCTCTTGACTCTAGTGATCCAACAAATTATCGTCCCATTTCAAGACTTCCCTTGCCAGCTAAAATGGTGGAAAAAATTATTAATGTTGAGCTATTGAACTATATTCTTGACAATCAATTTTTGGACCCCAGTCAGTTTGGGTTTAGAGCGAGTCACAGTACAAAGACTGCACTGATAAAAACCACTGAAGAGATAAGAATGGCATTGGATGGTGGAGGGTCAGCAGCTCTTATTCTGCTGACCTCTCTGCAGCTTTCGACACGGTCCACCGTTTGAATGCCATAGGGGTTAAAAATTAATTGCTCACCTTACTAACCTCCTTTCTGTCAGAGAGTTTTCAAATTCTGAATTTTGGTCAGTTTAAATTATCACCTTTAATTTGCCATGTGGAGTCCCCCAGGGCTCTGCATTGAGCCCAACGCTCTTTAATATTTATGTCACAGAACATGCCCCTCTTATTAAAAGTTTTAATTTAATTCCAACATCCTATGCAGACAACACCCAATTGGTCGTGTCAGCTGTGGATAATGATGTTAACTATTCTCTAAGATTACACGATTGCATGATTGTCCTAAGCAATTGGATGAGTAGAGACTGATTAAAATTGAACTCGAGTAAAAGAGAGGTTATTCTGTTTGGTAATCTCTCTCCAGTATGGTCTCCGGTTTGGTGGTCGGACAGTCTGGGCTCTCCTCCCACCCAAGTGGCTAAAGCTAAAAATCTTGGATTTATAATGGATGACAAGCTCAGATATGATGCACAGGTGTTGAAAGTTGTATCTTCTTCTTTTTTTGCAATCAAAACCTTGCAGAAAATGTTTCCTTTCATTCCCAGAGGTACCAGAAAGACTATGGTCTCTTCATTGATTTTATCTAAACCGGATTATTGTAATGGCTTGTATATGAATCTCCAGGTTAAACCACTTGATAAACTCTAAGCTGTTCTTAATGCAGCAGCCAGACTGACCTTGAACATCCCTAAACACCAGTCGATTTCTGAAGGCCTTCGGGAGCTGCATTGGCTCCCGGTGCGACAACGGATTAAGTTTAAGGCTCTCTGTCTGGCCCTTAAAGCCTTGTACTGAGAAGGACTGAAATTCCTGTGGAAGGCTTTCAATTGGCACTCACCAAGTAGACTTTTACGGTCAACTAATGCTAAACTGATTGCAATCACAAGAATCAAGAAAGTGAAATGGGGAGGAAGGAGTTTCATCAGCAGCACAGCTAATCTTAGGTCCATACCCACCCTTCTTGCTTTCAGAAGGGAGCTGAAGACTTGGCTGTTTAGGAATCAGTAATGCACTAGCTTCGTAACTCATGATTCGCAAGCGCCAAGACACCTATGGGTAGACGCGCACTATAGAAGTTTATTTAGCAAAATATAACATAATCGGTAACATATGGAAGGCATGTTTATATGACTTCACTTCATCTTCTGCCTTCATGTACCCTGCTCCTTAAAGAGAACCTTGTGACCCAAATTACTATCTCATGTAGAGTGTGTGGTAAATCCATCAGAAACATCCTTTGCCTTTATACGACGTAATACCATTCACAGTAGTTATTTAAGTCATATGTAAAGTTTGCCAAAGCTCTTATTGGATGTTTCCAGAAGTGGATAAAGTACTGCCAGAAATAATACCCATCCGGTACATGCAAATCCGGCCTTGCAAATAACTCATGCAAATAAATCACTCAATATAAGCACACCCATCAGGTTTAGTAATGGAGATAGGATGACAAGCGGGCAGTAGCACAACTCTCAGCTTCACCAGCAAGGGTAAGGATGTTGATGGTGCTGTGCTGTTCCAAAGGATTACAAGATCATATTCGAACACTGCAGGAAGTGGAACTGCCGTGTGTGAGTAATGGCAGTATAGCGTTACCATCGTGCAAGGCCTCCCACTTCCCCTCACCCAGGTGTCGACTTATAACCCGTTATCAGTCTTTTATTTTGCAACTCGTCGATGTACCACTCTCACCTTATCCTTCTACAAACCATAGTTGTAGAGTATCTATGTATGCCGTAGTGCCGGGACTGGGCCTTCAGAATACTCCTATGTTTCCTTTGGATTCTCTCATGGGCCTTCTTATACTGCTGCTGTGTTTTTATTGACATGTATTTGCTACAGATATGTTTTGGAGGTGAACTTGTGTCTTTTTGTAAGGCATGGCCTCACACACCACCCTGGTGTCATGCTTCAACATCGGCCAGCCACATTCACCAGAAAGAAATCTTGTAGTGAATGGCTGCCTTGCTTACGAAGTGTTCTTTCACTTGGGGGTTTTGGAGGGATTGGGTCTACTATGTGCTCCCGTGTGTGAGGCCCTGCCTTGCAAATGTTTGTAATCACCCCCCCCCCCCTTCCCCTCCCAGGTCCTTTCTAGCTCTGAAACTAAACATGGACATGAGGGTCCCCTATAAATGGATAATTCCCTTTGAGAGACCCTCCATCTGGACCTTCCTGGACTGGTCACATTTGCTTTTGGTATAGTACAGCGAGAACACAAACGTTGACAGCCCTTTTCTTCCTCTCGTCCCCCCGACCCTCGTATTGTTGGCGTGGGACTAGTATTGTGCATTATCTGTGTTCCTCATATGTAATAAACATTGTTACATATTGTGACTTTACTGTATAAGGCCGAAAGTCCTCCAGGATGAAAGGTGTTTGCTATGAATCCGTATTGTATGTTTATAATTCTTTTTTGTTCAACAATTAGAAAAATGTTGTGGAATAGCTTGTACATATACATACTACATCACAATGTATCTTCTATTTATTCATAGGTTAAATATGCTGCTTGCGTTTCTAAGTTAATTTAAGTACTGCCAACTCTTTAATTCATGCTACTTTAGTGGCTGATGTCAGCAGTAATTGTCTCAGTGAGACTTTAGGGAAGTATCAATGAGCATGATATGTATTGCAATCTTCTTACAAACAATTGAATTAATAGTTATTTACAATGGAATCACCCAAAGAAAGTACTCTGACCCTTACCCTGAAACTACAATTTGGCATGTATTTTTCGCTGCCTTGTGCAATGAGCAGTTGTTTTAATGGTAATATAATCCCCATTAACTTTAACCTTGTGGGTAGGAGTTGTAAAAAGTTTTCATGGCCACCGCCACCCCACTAAAACCTCTCGATTCTCACCTCACTTGTTGCGTTACCAAGCCCTAAAGTAACTGTTTCTAAAACTCTGCTGTAATTGCAGTTTCTACACAATCATACATGAAATTCGCCATCAGAAAGATCCAGGATTCTGGAAATCGCAGCGTTATCACCAACTCCATGACCACCATGAAGAACATACAAATTGAATACCACTAAAAAATAAAGTAATTCTGCCCCATTGACCTAAGACAGTTCTGATACTTTTGTAGCAATAAAACACAAAAAATTCTTGAAAATTCTAGTTTTCCAAATAAAAAACCGTAATTGAAAGAGAAAATAGCTTACTTTTATTACAGTCCAAAAATGTGTAATGCCACCGAAACGACAAAGGTCTTTAGCATTCCAGAGATGGTCCAATCAAGACAAGTGACTTGAAGAAAAGCTCGTTTGTTTTCAGTTGTCCGGTAATTCATGCAGTCCATGCCACAGATCCTGGGTATGAGGAGATTGCATCCTCACTGCTGTAGTGACATTTGGAGCTCACTTGTGTAAGCAGCGGCATCACTGAGAGTGCGGGTTTCAGCTGGATCTGACATCTTGTGACAGCTGGGATGCCGGCTGGATGACATAGGCAGCGTGTATACATGTGAGTGTAAAAATCTAAATGCATTTATCCTGACAAACAGGCCAGCTGTTTAATGATGACGGCACATAGACCCTGACCTGGTCCCCACATAGAGAGTCTGGAAAGTAGCAGTCGATCAGGACGTAAGATAAGGAACTGTGCTCAGTTAATGTCATCACTTGCTAAAATTGTCTGGGCATGGCTGAGCATAGGATAATGTGGCCTTTACCTTTGAACCACAGAGTGCACTCTAGAAGTGTAAAATTTCTATCAGTCGGTTTGGAGGATTCTCCTTCCTTGTGTGGGATGCTGGGTAGGGCGGGTCTTTGCCCACTCCCGAGCAAACTGTAGGTGGGCTTGCAAGACACCAGGCGGATACATTCCTCAAGGGTCTGTTCTTATTGGAATCATTATGCACTTTCATCAAACAGACACAGGAGTCAAAGAAAGGAAAGTGCAGGAGAGAAGGTGGGGGCTGAGGCTGTTCTATCTGAAGGCAATGGCCACCCTCCATTTACACTCACTGCCCTCATGTGAAGGATAATGGTGCCAACTGAGAGAAGGGCTAGTATATAACTGGCTCTCATCAGAGTCCTTATTCTAATGGGCCATACAGGCAGTGGCACACACTAACAGGAAAAATTTTCAAAATATCATGATGAGAGCACTTTGGATCTGCTGATCACCATATAGTGTGGATTAATTAAGAGTGTTCCAGAGATGGTCCAATCAAGACAAGGGACTTTAAGAAAAGCTCGTTTGCATTATATATAAAACAAATATAGCAAAGTACCTACAAATGCAGTATAGTTCACCTTGCCTGACCCTCTTTCCAAACTCTGCAATACAAAATCACATTTATAGATTTGTTTTCCTGGGTTTTGGACAGATGGTTGGCTAAGCATGTATAGTTGCACTGGTTCCTCTCCTCCCTGAGCTGCTTAAATTTCAATGTATTTTTTTTACATTCATGCCTTGGCAGCAGTATACTTGGGCCACCCAGAGTATGCCAGGGAAATGCCATCATTGTGCCATTTCATGCCAAAGTGTGTTATGGATTTCCACCATAATTTAGGAGCCAGCATTATAGCAGGTTGAGTATCATGAATGACTACAGTATGGCCAGAATTACCACAGTTGTGCCAGGATGAATATTTTGCCTGAGTTGGGCACCACTGTGCAATGGAAGCCCACAGTATGCCAAGATTTAGCACACTACTACCGGAACCACCATTATACCATGTGTTACTACCACTCAGTCATGAATGTTGAATGTGCACAATATGTCAAGAATGACTATTGTTCTGTCAGAACTAACATTAATGCCAGCTATAGGCACAATCATGCCATGAATGCCCCCAATATTTCAGGAATTACCACTATTATCCAGGATCAGAATTTTACCTCTGGCGAGCAGCTTGCTATAGGTGCCCACCTGGGTGGTCAATGGGCATCATCAGATGGATGACCAAAAGCTACCAAGAATTACTACCATTATGCGAGGGCCATCAATTTACATGGGACAGTCAATGGGCATATTTCCACCGCTGCTGAGTATTTCCACCATTGTGTGAGGGTCAACATTTTACACGGGTAGACAATGGGCATCAACCCATGGATGGGCATCAGTTTACAAGAATAACTATCATTATGTGTGGTCTACCAGTTTAGTAGGAGGGGGCAGAAGGCATCTTCTCATGGATGCCCGAAATTGCCAAAAATTGCCACCATTGTGCCAGGGTAAGCACTTTACCAGTGTATACAGTAAGCTCAACACTGATACACACACTCTCATTTAAAAAAGGGCAAGCACACATGCAGGTGTGCACACAGATACACACAGTATTGAAATATTTTTTTAATACTTGCCTTCTGCTGCTGAGCTGGCGTCCTGACTCACACTTCTGGCCTTTGCTGATCCTGCCCTTTACACGTCTGGCTGGCACTCCTGACAGGCACACAGGCACTCCCACAAGGAAGAAGGGGTTTATGGGACTGCCTTGGTTGACCCACAGAGAAGAGTTATAGGCAGAATTGCCTGTGAGAGTGAGAAGGGAGTGTGGGGTCTGGGTAAGCAGAGGCACATTTTGAAGGTGGGCTGGGCAAGTGAGATCTCCTAAAGTGTGGCAGGAGGGCGTATGCAAACAGTCATTCATTGGGAGGGGTGTGCAAACATCAGTGCCTTGGTGCAGAGAATCATTGGGTGTGCTTGGGCAGGTGGGGTGAAGGAAACAGATGTTGTCAATGGCCAGTTATGTGGTCTCGGGTAGGAGGTGAGTGCAGCAGTTAATGGCAGCTGAAGAGCTTCAAGCAGAGCAGGTTGCTTCTTTGGGGAGGGATTCCGTTTGGGGAGAGTTAGTTGGTAGAGAGGCTAAGAGGGGGGTCTTCTTTGCATTTTGCTGTGCAGGTGGAATGTTTCTTTCACCTACACAGCAATAAGGAACAGTATTTTCCATTACAAAGGTCCGGGGATCGTTTCTTTCTGAAATGATAATTTAGGGGCTAATTATGATGTCGGTGGGCCGGACCCACCAACATCTCACACAGCAGTCTGCCCACCGCATTATAATGCGATGGGCGGAGGCATCGGGTGGAGGGACCATCTTTGGCGCTTCCGACGGGCTCAATGAGCCTGTCGGAAGCCATCCATAATCCACAATGACGGCGGAGCCAGCCTCGGCTCCGCCGTCTGGATTATGATGGCACTTTCCGACAGCAGTTCCATGTTGGCCTGTACGACATGGAACTGCTGTCGGAAAGTGTCTTTTGGGGCTCCTAGCAGGGCCCCATCCCTTTACGGCCTCCGGTCTCTGGCCTAGGGGGCACCTATGGTGCCCCCATCAACATCCCTGAACAGTGCAGGAATGTTTCAAAGCCTCCATTTGTCAATGGAAGCTTGTGCTGCGGGCCTTTTCCGCATCGTAAAAGTGCGGTCGGAACGCCGACCTAAGGTCAGGCAGTTCATTTTCCGCAACAGTGTCGGCCTGACATCATAATAAGCCCCATAATGTTTCACCTCAAGGCACTGCTCTGCTATTATGGCATAATCTTAAAGGTTCTTGAAGCAGCCTGGCTCCAGTATCACATGCGTTATTTGAAATACTAGATATCTGTTGGGTTTATAGACCATACAGTTTATATTATACTGAGAGCTATGCCAAAAGAGGAATCTTTTGTGTTGTGAAGTAGGGTGCCTGTCCCATGTCAGTGAAAGATGTTGCTATAACAAAACAGAGAGCTCTACAGTAGTTACAACTGGCCTGTCTAATCAATCTTTGCAATTGTCATTGTTTCTCGCTTTCCCTCTTCTCCTCTTTTTAGTTTTCTTTCACGTCCACATCAATAATCATTCCTACGTCAGCATAAAGACCAAAGTGACAGCCTCGGCCCAAGAGTTACTGAAAATCGTGGCAGAAAAGATGCAGCATGCGGAGGAGGAGCTGGCGCTGGTGTCTGTCACATTCTCGGGGGGTAAGAGCGTGTCCAGGTCATTATCATGCTAATCTTTGAACGCGTGCAAGGGTGGCCTGCTCATCTCGGGTGCGCGCGGTGCTTGGCCGGGCTTTCAGCAGGATGACCATCGCTGACAAGGGGAATCTAAGAACCCAGGCCCGTTTCCCTGGCAACTCTTCCGTCTCTGGTCCACGGCTCAGCACTGGCTTTTCTCCTTTGGACTAGATAGAATGTGAAGGGCTTTCTATGTTTATAATTAAATTTGAAGGCATTTCACTTTCAGTGATCTGGGCACGCTTCGTGCTTCCATATTTGGAATTTGGAGCAGGCCTCTGCTTGAGCTGTGCGCCCTAAACGAGTGTTGTGTCGCAGAATAACATCTGGTTGACCGCATTGTAGCTGCCAGTGTATTCAGACGGAATGCGCGTGCAATTTAGGTATTCGGAGCAGCGCAATTTCTCCATGATCGTATTTGTGTCAGAGGCGTCTCTTAATTCTTCAACAGGATAGCAATAAACTACTTCCTCGGACCACGTGAAAAGGGTTTATCGTGGCTGTCAAATACCATTACCTGGATTGGATGCTGAAGCTATTGATCTGTAGGGCCTGTCTCGTCCTCTTATGCTCCTAGCAGCGGCACAGCAGCCTCTTGCAAACGTATAGCAGAATATGCCTGTTATATTTAGGGACCCGAGGTGACATTGAAAGCAGATGCATGCTCTTTAATTCATTTCTACTCACTTTTAGTATGTTAACTTCCCTCATCTGCCCGCACTCTTGATGAAGGGCCACATATGTGTCATATAAAGAGATTGGAGAGATGGATTTCTGCTTTCCTTGGCTAATGTAGCAGGGAAATGTGCACTCTTTTATGTGTGATGTTTTCTGTGCATTTTAAATGCACTTCCAAGTTCATGAAAATGTCCAGCAGTATAACATATCCCACTTACATGGTATTTCAAATTTCATACACACTCCTGCAGCACAGATATTGACATTTATTCTATATAATTTATGCATCTCAGAAAGACGATAGCATCTTGCGTTAGGCTCTAATTTGCAAGTTGTAGTGTACATAACCGAAAGAATAGGGTGATGTGGACTATAAAATGTTTTCAGGCCATTGATTATAAGAAAGCTACATAAAATGTATCTTTTTGGCATCTAAAGTAATTTGTGTGAAGGTATTTTAAATATAGGCTCGCTATCACAGCTTGACCTTCCGTCCCGTTTCAGGGATGATAATGACTCTTTTGTTCATTCTGCCGTGTTATATTTTCTCTAATGCTCCCTTTTGTATTTGTGATACTGATCCGTTGATGCCTTTTTGTTCTTTTAAGTAATGCAAATTGTTAAGTGTCACATGCTTCACACAGCCCTCTTGGATTTGTGAACAATTCACTGGTGTGGTAGAGTTGAGAGAGTGACTAAAGAGTTAGGGCTTCTTTTAGAGGTGGGCAATTACAAAGCATCCGCCAGAAAATCCTTGATGCGCTGAGTGCCCATCTCTACCATCTCCACAGCATTTAAATGCGAGAAAAGCCAATGCTTTACATCTTGGTGCGGTTGCTGGCTCCATCATGAGGCACATTCCTCAGTGGACCTGTCTCCCACACACGGGAAGAAATGCCCCAGTCTTTGGAGGACATTGGTTATGTTTTTTTTCTGCAGATTCTCTCCAACTTTGGGTGATTGTCTCCAGGAATAATGTGTGAGGAGAGGATCTGCTCTCACCAATTATCTTTCTTACAAAGCAGCCTCGCCATATATAAGGCAGCTGCTTCATGGGGTTCGTAGTACAGTGGCGGCTCCTCCGCTATGGCGGAGGAGCGTCGCCCCACTGAACAGAAGAAAAACTAAAATGATAATAACTAGTTATTATCATTTTAGTTTTCCTTTGGAATCAGTGGCTCTCGGGGTGGGGCAGGGCTTGGCACAGCAGGGGAGAGGAGTGATTTACACTCCCTAAGTGGGCATGACTGCTTAACCAGCCCTCTCGGGCCGGACAAACAGTCCTGTGCACTTTGCATCTTCCCCACCAGGCTGCATTACGCAGCCTAGTGAGGAACATGCAAAGCCTCCCATTCCCCATCTGAGCGCCGATCCACGGTGCTCAGACCAATCACAACGCTGCATTGCAGCGCTGTGATTGGCTCATGGGAACCTGGGAGTTGGGTGCTTCTTGCTGCTGGCTGGGTCAGGAAGAAGGAAGTGGACGGAGAACAGAGGAGAGGCGGCTGCTGGACGTTTCAGGTAAATGTTTTTTTTTTTTTTTTTTTTATCAATCCTCGTCCCATGTCTACCCCCCACCTCCCACCCCACCCCAGACCCACCCCACCCCCGACCCACCACCCGAATCCGGTAGCAGCAGCTACTGCCGTAGCATGAGCTTACTGTTTCAAATCTGGTGGGCAGACTGCCACTAACATGGCAGAGACACTGCTGCCATTGCAATAGCCATTTCCTGGCCGGTCTACCAGAATTTAAATGATGCATTTAATAAGCCAAACCATGACTATTTACAAAGAAATAAAAGGCAATTGTCTTTTTAAAGTTCCATTTCCTCACCTTTTGGTAGTTTAGTTAGTTTCAACTCTTAAAAATGGAAAAGGTGATGTGGCTACAAGAAGCAACATACACAATTTACGAACTGTGGTTTCAGCTATTTGTCACTTGCTACATATTTTAAAATGTCACCATGGGGCTGATTGCGGAAAATTAGGCTTTGCAAACTCTTTCTTATCAAAATCTTTGTACTATAGGAATCTCAGGAAATTTAAAATGTCAATCCTTTCTATTTTTCCACACTTATTTAAAAATGATGTTACCTTTGAATGTTAATATTATGAAGGTTGCCCAATAGGGAAGTGCCAGCCCTTCATTCAAAAGAAGTTATTTCACTCCCCTTTTTATTCATTCAATTTCCACAAGTGACATGCTAATATTTTCTCAGTCAGGGGAAATGCCCTGAAGGACATTACATTATCAACCTGTTGCAGCGTAAGTGTGGTATTTTTTTTTAATATACACTTAGTCTCATTTACTACTCTAACCATAGTGGGCCCTTTACGATTAGATAGTTTACAGCACTCCCATCTACCACAGAGGCAATGATCCTCTGATGAATCTTTCTCCGCCAATAGGAGGGGTGGAAATTAGGCTGACCAAACACCCTGTTAGCTATGCAATGAGGACCATTAATTGACAGCCAACTAAAAAATTTGAAATCAGATTTAGGTACACCACTCTCAAAACCATGCTGTAGAAATAAAGAATAGCAACAGGAAGTGCCAACCTCCTAAAGAAGTTAAGTTGAGTTAGGAATATGTAGGCTAAAAGCTCGGCAACTGCAACACAAAAAGAAGTAACACCTGGGGGTTCCATCAGAGCTCGATGATTCTTCTTACAACAAATTAAGTCATAATTAAGACAGTTTGAATGGAAGAACCAATTGGATTCAACAATAAACTCAGACAGATATTTGTTAAATTTGGTTATTGTATTAAAGATTCAAAGTTCATTGCCCCAAGTAATTACTTAAGAAGTTCAGTTAAGAATATCACAGCTTGTATAACAATGGCAAACATTTAAGCTTTAAGCAGGCTTTCTTGGATGGTTATAATCAGAATCAACTACAGAGTTACAGAGTCCTACCACCATTAAGGCAGAGGATAGTTCATTGTCTAACAGCTCAAGTCCTATGAAGATGGCAAAAGGGTTCAAAATTAAAGTCCATTAAGGGGGAGTCCATTGGCATAAACAAAGAAATAAAGAATGAAAAAATTGAACTGGTTCAGCAAAGAAGGTTTCAGTCCATCAGCAACCAATTGTAGCATCAGCAAGCAGTCCAAAAGCAAAAGAAACTTCTCAAAACTCGATCAGCATAGCATCCTCTCCACGGGGGAAAAGAAAAAGTATGGTGTTGCCCATCCTTTGGGGTTTCTTCTTTTATAACGTTTTAATATCGTCCCAGTGAGGTGGCATCACACCACCATCGAAAGACCATTGTATTGTCAGAATCACGTAAAGTCACCTGAGATACTTGAAACATTGAGATGCTTTCCCATGGTAGTCATGGGAAACAAGAGATTCAAAAGTCCACATAGGCCTAACATTGGTGGAAAAGAAATACTAAGGGCCTGATTACAATGTCGGTCGGACTGCCACCGACAGGCCATCTGTGGAGGACCGACTGACCAACAGCCCTTCGGACTGACCCTCCCATTATGATGCTGGCGGTCGGACCACATACCGTCGGAGTCCACATCGCCACCTCCGCCAGGATCTCAGATCCCGACGGGGGGGGAGGGGGTGGTCGGAGTCGTGGCCCTAAAGGTGGCTGTGCCAAGCCAGGCACTGCTGTCGGGATTTGGCTATCCCTTTCCGACAGCCTGTTCATGGCAGGAGCACCACCATGTACAGGCTGTTGGAAAGGGATATTGGGAGCCCTGAAAAGGGCCCTGTCCCTCGTGGGCCACTGCAAAGTGGCCCTGGGGGCACATGTAGTGCCCCCACTCACCTCCATGCACTGTGTGCCCTTCACCACATGGTGTAAGTAGACAAGTAGTGCTCCTTTTCATGGTGAATTGTGCTGTGGCCCTTCTCCTGGGGCTTAGCACAAGCCGCAGTTGAAAGGAGCACTTTTCAACTGCCAGCCCAGTGGTCACATCATGATATAGTGGTTGGACCACCGCCTGCTTGTTGGGCGGTCTCCTGACTGCCACGATAGTGGGCGGCGGTCTGAACGCCCGGCATCGTAATCAGACCCAAAGTTGCTATCTAAAGTAACAGCGTCAATCCTGTTCCCACAGGAATATTTCACTGTGAACATTGAAGAAACATTCATAAATGTCAGGGTGTACAAATGTACAGGACAAAAAAAAGCAACATTTCAACAGTAGAAAATGAACCATTGTATTAAGTCAGGGGAAAGGTCAACATTAGAAACCGCATTTTGAAAAGGCATTTAAGTTAGCATCCCATGTTTAAATGGATACAAATTCTAAACCAATATCACATATAGTGAAATTAAATCAATTCACCAAAAATTATGTAGAATGTTCACCAGTCATTATTACATAAAAATTGCTAGCATTAGAAATACCCTATTGCCACAATTTTTCACAATATTCATATAAGTGCATATTTTTCGAAATTCATATTACAATATTCGTTTTTATATTTTCATAAACTATAGAAGCTCTAGTGTTACTATGCCAAGTTTTAGGCTTGTACTTCATTTATACACGTTTTTGCACCAACTTTTCAAAATGGTGCATTCTCAACAGTAAGCATTTGAAACACTAGGCCACTTCACTTAACATCAAAATTCCATCAATATACATTGATAAGCAAAATAAGCATTAGAAATGTATTAGTTCAACTTGTTTATATGTATTAGTATTGTCTTGTATGTATTTTTCTTCATTTCATGTTTTAAAGCACACGTTTATGGTGCTTCTACTACACTTGTCTAATTTTCATGTGTCACTGTATCTAATGTGTGCAAAGTGTACTTTCAGCTTTTCGTTTCCTTAATTTGGGAATGTGTCATGTGTTATGATATTTATAAATCGTGCTACATCAAACACAATACATTTCTAGACAAGTATATGTTATGTGAAGTACATAGTTAACCCTAAATATATTCAATTAATATGCCAGATTAGTTGCTGTATACAATTTTGGAAGCTTGGGTATGATGATAGAGAACATGAATAGGGCCTTAACCATATAGAAAAGCTGTGGGCAGCATAAGCTGCTCCATGACATAGAAGGAGTATATATGCACGTCATGGTGACTGACTGATTATGCAAATGAGATCAGTGGAATATTATGCGCCTGTCTACAGAGTGGCAATCTTTTTCTTTTAAAATGTGAATTGATGTAATTACTTTGTTATCATAGAGCATTCCTAAATATTGTTTGTGCTTGCCATCCTTCTAACACTGAAAATGTCTTTGTAGAGAAGCACGAACTTCAGCCTAATGACCTGGCCCTCTCAAAGTCTCTCGAGACATCAAGTCGGATATTTGCGTACAGGAAGGATTTAAGTGATATATTGGTGAGAATCGCAGATTATGCATGATTTTGTTGTTCTGTGTAACTATTTTTAGAAGGATCTTATTCTGAATAAACAATTCGAATAAGTTTGTGGCACGTTATAAGCCAACTCAAACTACAACTGGATCAAAGCACCTGAATTCAGCTTAAGACATGAAATATCTGTTCTTAGTAGTTAAACTCTGTGGTTTGAGAGGTAACGAATAACAATATGTTTCATAGTATTCAGCAGTGTCAGTGCTACATATTATACCCTCGTCAGCACTTCTTATTTAGTCTTGTAAACCGAGAGTGTACATACAATCCTTGGAACATGGTGTATAATATGAATACCTTTTAAGGTCTACATTTTGAAATGCATTGTTCTTTTTCCTGATTTTGTGTCTACAGATCTGTTCTCTAAAAATGCTGGGGTATGGGCATATTTTCAACAAAGTGAAAGTCTGAGTATGTTATAATAAATGTATTTTTAAAATAACATTATTGACCTCCCGAAATGCACAATCTTTCATTTGTTAATGCTGCGCACAGTCTTTTGTCAGACAATATATCTGTACTGTACTTTAAATGCTTTTCTGAAGTATGATCAGAAATTTGGTGTCAGAATCATTCTAAAGGCAGCTTATATCATAAAATATATTTGCACACGAGGACCGTAAATACCCTTTCAGATTTTTAGATTGGTATCTGAATTCGTAACTTAAGCCTACACATAAAAAGTCAACACAAAGTAAAGAGCTCACATTGCATGTCACTTCCCTAATATCTGTCAGTGAGTTCCGACTAAATAGATCTAAACTTACAAAAGAAGCTTCTGCTCTTATCCTTTCGTTTAGAACCCGTTTGTTGAGAATGAAGAATCGCAGCATAGGTCAGTACGGATTCTTGGGATGAACACTTGGGATCTTGCAATGGAATTAACAAACTTTGACTGGAGTCTCTTCAATTCAATCCACGAGGTGAGCTCAGTTTTTTACATGTCTTACAAATGCACCAAAGCTTTATTTGATACGTTCACCACCCCTGCACTTGAGGGTTTAGGTATAATAGAGCTTGTAGATGTGCATCAAGTATCTTAGTTTGAGAACATGGTGATGTCACGGTAATGATCAAAGTTTGATAACGTTATCACTACTTACATTGAAAACTGAGCTTTTTGGGTCATTGGAGTTCCTTTAGTAATTCTCTGTGACTTTGAAATACCACTCTACAGTATCATTTACCAATTGTACTTAAAAGCTATGAGAGTGTATTTTTGCAGCTTTTGTCATTTTTGGTCTTTGGTGTCTGACTCATAAAATGTTTGTCTTGGAGCTGCTCTTTCCTTTTGAGTGCATGTATTCTGCATATACTGTAGAATGTATATATTCCATATGTTGTGTATGTCTATGGCAGAGATGGTGATAATACTTCTATGGTCCTGTAGTTATTATGGTTAGATCGTTCTTTACATAGGAAAAGCTTTTTTGTGATTATCATTCCCAAATAAACTGCAGCTCATTTTTGTTTGATTGTTTTAAGTTGTATGTAGATAGCAGCGAAGCTTTAAGGTATTTGTGGTCCCAACACGTTATTTCCCTGGTCTAATTCCAATATGATCTTTTGGGACGACCTGGAGAAAATACTTCTGGATGGAGTGATACCAAATGTGTCCATTTCCCTCTGTTATTTATAAAACGTAGCACAAATCTGTTCTTGTATTTTGTCTGTAGTTTTAAATTGAAAATGTGCTGATATGTGAGTGGGAAACAATCTGAAGTCCATAGATCATATTTTTAAAGAGTTAAACCAGAATTTGATTGGCTGTTCAGGTCTGTGCCTGCTTCACAAGTTCTGTTATTAAAGAAGTATTTGTCGCGACAATGAGTAAGGGACCTTTTGTTACTGGATCCTCCAACTAATGAAAGATAATCCAATGTGGATACAAGGACAGCAACATTCATAGTGCTTCTGTGAACCCATGTGAAATTTGTTCAAGCAGTTTCTAGACTTACAATGGATAGCATAAGTGACCTGCACCCCTTGGAACTGCTGTAGGCCATGCCATTTCCCCAGAGTCCTATAGTGAAGCCTCCTGACTCTGGGCACACAGCAAAAGGTATGGTCAAAGGGCACAACCTGTATCTAAGACGTCTGATTATAGTCAATAGCTGTGCCCTGTGGGTTCAGGTTCCAAGGGTAACTAGGGGCATATCCTGGACAAAGAGCATACATGGCACTCACAGCTCATTGCACATTCCAAAGACTATGCACTGTACAATCTACGGCCAGAGGCACTAGGTGCAGTAGATGCCCACTGGTCCTACCCAGCTTTTAAACCTCACTAGGCATAGTTCAAAACAGTTTTAGGTGAGATTTGGGGTCTTTTTGACTGGCCTTAGGGCTTCTACAATGTCCAGTGTCTCTAGTAAGAGCTTGAGGCATGACTGAAGACCAGAGATATCTAAGAATATTTTCTGCCCCCAAAACCTGTTAGGCATAGGTAATGATTATGTAATACAGGCTCAGGCACTAGAAAACAAACCTGTTTGTAGGCTGTGACTAAAGCCAAGTCTTGTGCAGAGTCCACTGGGCATGGCTGAACACTGTGCCTACTGGATATAGCACAGTAGAACTGGGTGCAGTGCTGGCTGATGATGACATCCTTTGTGCAACACCTTCAGCCTCCAGGCTTTGGGCAGGTAGGTCTGACCCAGTTCATGCCTAAATACCACCACGTGCACCCAGAATTTTTATCCAGTCTGCTCTGGGGTCAGAAGCACTGGCAAACAAGTGGGACATGCAATGGTGCATACTTAAAATAGCCCAAAATTCAGAAAATATTTTTTAATGGAAGTTATACCCCAGAGACCATTGAACTGCCTCGTTATGATGGGCTACACAATTATAACCTCACCCGAAACCTCCCACATAAAATCACAGAGCGTATCCAGTGATATCATCAGTCATGTAATTAATTGTGGAGTTTACTGTGCTATCAATGATGTAATTTTTTAGATTGTTAATGTTAGTGGTGTCAAGCTTTCGTCGCAAATTTCATTATTTATTAGGTTGTCATTCATAGCCAAACATCTATTTAATCTTATTTCAGTGCAAAAAAAGTATTTTTCGTTAGTTTTACACTGAGAACTTTTGTGTATAAACTAAACACTGTACCTTTGTTCCTCTTCATTTCCTTAACATCATGAAAATGTATACCTCATTTCCCTTCAGAGGCATACTATGTGTCATACAATTTTGCATATTGCATCGCCAATTGCATCATACACTACAATAGTAAAGCAGCAAAGGATTGCTCTTTTCAACATCAGTTTGCTGACAGTGGCAATATAGCCCTTCTTTCTATATATATGCATTGCAGGGTCTTCGAAAAATAAACAGTGGGACTTCAGAATTCAAACTATATTTGATGTTTATGAGGAGATATATTTTTTACACAGAAGAAACTGATCATTTAGAAATGTTATGTTGCATAACACCAATATAACAATGAAATTCCCTCACTATTGAGATCTTTGAGTACATTAATACTTCTCCAAATAATGCCTCTTACCACATCTGTTTGCCCAGATGTCACAATTCATTGAAGACAATGCCATACTTTCAGACTTCCAAACGGGATTCCGTCCAGGAAGAGGCACAGAATCTGCCCTCCTTGCCATCTGGGATGACCTGAAGAACACAGTTGACCGCAACAGGGTTGCTGCGCTACTCCTCTTGGACCTCTCGGCTGCCGTTGACACGGTTGACCATGACACTCTGGTACAAAGACTCTACGAAGCCGGCATAGAGGGGACTGCTTTAGACTGGATCACGCCCTACCTTCGAAACAGAACTAATGTCATCCATACCCCACCTTTCTCGTCCAAACCGTACTCCACAAAAGCTGGGGTCCGTCAAAGCTCTATCATCTCGCCCATGCTTTTCAACATCTACATGAAGTCATTACCGGTACTGACCAATCAATTTCACCTCACGTGCTATAACTATGCAGATGACACGCAAATACTCCTTCAACTGGAATGCCCCAAAGACATCTGAAACTCACCAATTTTCAGTTATCTCAGAGGCGTGGTTCAATGGACGACGTGGAGCCATCTCAAATTGAATGCTTCCAAAACGGAAATACTCACGTGTGGCGATTGGAAACATTATGACCCGCTTGCTGCCTGGCCTGATGAACTGGGATCACCACCTAAAGTATTGAAGGAAGTAAGAAACCTCGGAATGACCATGGACTCAAAGCTGTCGATGAATGCCCAAGTGGACAAACTAGCAAGATCAAGCTTTGTTACTATAAAATCTCTGCAACAAATCTTCCCCCATTTGGGATTTCCACACAAGGTACCATCTCTCTTGTTCTGTCCAAACTCGATTATGCCAATAGCCTCTACCACGGATCACCTTTAACGACTATGAAAAGACTACAACGGATTCAGAACTCGGCTGCCAGACTACTCTTGCATATCAAACCGCGAGACCACATCTCCCCTGCCTTGAAAGCCCTGCATTGGTTAATGGTTGCCAGAAGATCCACGTTCAAGCTGCTTTGTATCACCCACAAAGCGATACATGGAATGGGACCGCTCTTCATCAGGAATAAAATCACCAAGCGCATTCATCATAGGAACCTCCGCTCTAGAGTGGCAACTCGCCTCAAAATCCCAAGATACAAGAAAAAAAACATGGGTGGCACATCCTTCTCTGTTAAAGCAGCCAAAATATGGAACTCTTTACCCCCAACATAAGATCCACCGACAACCACCTTATCTTCAAAAAACGACTCAAGAATTGGCTCTTCCCCACATAAACACCATACGCAAACAGAAATATACAGCATATCCCTCTGTATATAGGCATTTATTTGTACTATAGATAGGTACCTATATTATGTGTATTGCTTTTTTTTTAATCATGTCAAATAACTGTTAAAAAAAAAAAAAAAAAATTTTTTAAGTACAACACTTGAAAACCAGAGTTTATTGAATGCATCTTTAATCTACTTATACTTACTTCCTTTATGCATCTATATACCTTCCATGTACTTGGATCTGTGTATTTATTACTTTCCTCCAAAAAAACAAAAAAGCATATTCAATGCACTACCTTATTTCTCACCCTATACCTCTATCAATATCTTTAATCTACATCTACTTACTTCCTTTATGCATCTATAAACTTACCATGTACTTATGGATCTATATATGTATTACTTTCTTCCAATTCAGCATATCCAATGCACTACCCTATTTCTCACCCTTTACCTCTCTCAATATATCTTCTACCTCAACTCTGACTCATCTCAAACCTCTTTCTACTACTCTTTCCAGTGCACTACCCTATTCCTCACCCTATACCTCTATCAATATATCCTCTACATCCACTCTCTCATTCATCTCAAACCCCATACCACTACTATGACCCCCAAAATAGCCCTTTCTAGACTCTCCCCTACTCTACCCCTCCTTGCACCATCTGACACCTCTTTTTTACTATACTGTTCCCCCAAAACAGGCCTTTCTAAACTCTTCCTTCTGACTCTTCCCCTCCACATCCCTTTTTACTCATCCCAAGCCTCCCACTACTGCTATGACGTCCAAAAAAAGAAAAAAAAATCAAAATCCTTCACTTCTCTATCCCTCCACTATCCTTTTCAATCAAAATAACAGACTAACATGTCCACTTATCAGATTTCCTTTGTCACTATACCTATTCACCACTAATTCTTTATGGGTTCCGAGTAGCGTGCTACTCGCCGAAAAAAGCACTACAACACCTCATTAGGGGTGGCAAGCACTATATAAATGCAACCCTTTTCCCCTCTTCTATCCCTCCGCTATCCTTCTCAATCCAAATAATTGACTAATTCCCACCACTCAAATTACTTTCATATTTTACTATACTAATTCACCACTAATCCTTTATGGGTTCCGGAGTAGCGTGCTTCTCGCCGAAAAAGCGATTCAACACCCCATCAGGGGTAACAAGCGCTATATAAATGCAAACCTTTTTCCCTCCTCCCTCCCTCCCTCCGCTATCCTTCTCAATCCAAATAACTGATTAAAATCCACCTCTCAAATTACTTTTATATTTCACTATACTAACTCACCAATAATCCTTATGGGTTCTGGAGTAGCGTGCTACTCACCAAGAAAGTGATTCAACACCCCATTAGGGGTAACAAGCGCCATATCAAGGCAAACCTTTTTCCTCTTCTATCCCTCCGCTATCCTTCTCAATCCAAATAACTGACTAATATCCACCACGCAAATTACTTTCATATTTCAATATACTAATTCACCACTAATCCTTTATGGGTTCCGGAGTAGCGTGCTACTCGCCAAAAAAGCGCTTCAACACCCCATCAGGGGTAACAAGCGCTATATAAATGCAAACCTTTTTCCCTCTTCTATCCCTCCGCTATTCTTCTGAATCCAAATAACTGACTAACCTATCCACCACTCAAATTCCTTTCATATTTCACTATACTAATTCAACACTAACCCTTCTTGGGTTCCGGAGTAGCGTGCTACTTGCCGAAAAAGTGCTTTGACGCCTCGCCAGGGGTAGTAAGCACTATATAAATGCAATTAGAATACAATTACAATACTGAAAGTTTAAATATTCCCTTGTTTCTTTATTTACTGTGTGCACTGTTGACATGATTAATGATCACTAGTGATATTATATATAACATTGCATGCTAATCGCCTTCATTTGTATTTCATAAAGTTAATGTACTGGTTTCAAGGTACAGGATAAAAGTAATTCATCTGTTATGTGTCTTTTCGTTCGTGCCTTAAGGTAATTACTGATTAGATGAGTGTTGCTCTTGCCAGGCATATTTTCTTTGGGTGAAACCGCATACCAGAAAGGCGGTCTCCCTGAAGAAAATGACTGTCATACCTGCATTGCCCCTGGGAATACCCTTTGCTGAGTGGTTGTTTAACATAATATGTCTTGTGGCTTGGCTGTTTTTTGAGTATTACTTGTTAATTACTATCTAACATGCAGATGTTTTCAATACAGAAAGGTTTTTTTGCTATGATATTTCATTTTCGAATTACATCTCTCAGTATTATCTAATTAGCTCTATTATTCATGTATTAAGTTTTAAAACAAAACATGATTAAGTAAAATGTCTATTAAATCATTGTGGATACATTTCTCAGTGCTACTCTCAGTGTACCTCTATTTTCTTCTATTGGCAACTCGTCAATTTGAGTCATATGATTTAATAATTAAATCTACTTGAATCTCAAAAGTGTGAACATCCTTTACAGTACATCCTGACCTCTGTCAGAATTTCTTGATTTAAAAACTGCTTTAGAAATGTGTTAATGGGTTCTCAACAAGTGACTTGTCACCATCTATAAGCGAGGAGACGGCATAACAAACTCCATGAGTGTGAGGCCACTGTATTGATGCAGCGTATTGAGCCCAGTCTCTTACCATATATGCGCATCCAATAAACCTTTCTTTTTCACACTGAGGGGTGAGGAGAGTTACTATTTGATCAATCAATATAAATTAACAGAGCAACCCATTTGGCTACACGATGAAGACCAGGAATTGGTAGCTAGGGTTAAGAAGGTTTATTTCAAATTCAAAATCAAATTAAGATGCATAACTCTTAACATTCTATTAAGGTACAAAATAACAACAGGTAGGCCCAACCTACAAAAGAAATTGAGGCTGACCAATATTAGGCAAACAAGCAGTTCAATCACAGCAATTCAAAAGATCAATAGGAGTATCTGATGCTCATAGAAGTGTTGCAGGTTTTGTTGTATATACACAGGTAAATCTAAATCACCTCAAGCAAATTCCTAGCTAAAGGATGGTTCTAAAAATCTAAAGGATCTCAAAAATCAGGAATTTCCATAAAGGAAATAAGAACTAGGCAAGAAAAACAATAAGTAGGAAGGTGTCACCGTTTCAGAAACTCAGTCAAGAGTCTTCTTGGGTCAGGTAAATGTTAGCCTAAAACACACTTAGCAAGTGGATTGGGTATGCCCAGATGTGTGTTCCTTGCTCGCTATTTCACTGGATTCAAGCTAGCCTGGCTGATGAGAGGTGATACCCTGAAACCGGTCCCAGGATGCTTGTTTACCGTCCAGTGAGAATCTGGCTTGAGAGTTTGTGCTGGACTGTTGCCATGATAAACAGGGTCAAGACTGATTTGCATATGGCTGGGTCCAAACTGGGGTGGCATGGTGAGCGAAAGAACGATGGATTTAACCCAGATCACTTGACTGAGGGCGAATGTTTGATTTGTTCAGCATTCCATCTATCATTTGTTTGAGTAGCAAGATACTGCTGAAGCACAACTTTGCCCATCCTTTAAACATCACAGATACATCACAACTTCATAACAGATGCATAATATGAATGTGCATTTAGCACATGATTCTTCTATGGTCTAACAATATTAAAAAAAGTGTTGCATTCAACGTTATTACTAAAGTGCATTTGCTATAGGGTTAGTGAATTAACTCAAACTATGTGTTTAACCGTATTACATGTAAATGAATAAACCATCCTTACTTAGTAGATATGTACTCACTATAAAGATGAAATTCGACTTTCATAATGTGTGCCTTAATACTGTGCATATTATTTTTTGTTTAGATAACTGGATAAGAATCATTCTCGTACATGTAGAATGTGATTACACTACAAACGATAACGTTTTTCTAATGTGTATATTAATATTTAATATATTTCATTTAAATGTAGTTCTTAGCCATAGTTACACAAGATTATTCAAAGGATTTACTATATGCTTTATGTAACGTGAACTAAATGCACTGATCATTCATATTTGTTAGTGTTTAAATGTGCAAATGCATATTAAATGTGCACTCTTGCTAATACTTTAGGTGGACAATTTAGCCCTATAATTTTTCATGCTACATAAGCTGGTTTCCATTTTCTGCTAACACGACATTTCATGCAGGTATTCACGCGCATTGTTAGTTGTAGAAAGACACATTACTGCACTAAAGATAAGAGAAAGAGCCTGAGAAGATTACCTTAACAAAAGAACATGGAGGGCCAGAGCGTTAACTGAAAGGCCTATTCAGCAATGTTTCAACCTGGCTTGTGCGTGAGAAGATGATGCCATGTTTGGTGTAGGATATTTAGAAATTGTTAGAGCCTACAACGTGAGAAGTGGAGAAAGACAATAGACCCCTGATGATGCATACAAAGGGGTGTTGCCCAAGAAGACTTGTGTGTTATAGCTTAGTGTTCGCACTGTTGGAGATTCAGATTCTTTTCACATGCCTTTTAGATTCTTTGCAGATGCCTTTCAGATCCCTTCAGAGATTTCCCCCTGAATGCTTAGAGCACTTTCCTTGGACTTTGAGAGGTTTAGATCTCTATGCTTCCTTGATTCTTTGCTAAGTGTGACATGGGTCCCTTGCTCGCTGTGCCACTGGAGTCAAGCTAGCCTGGTTGATGAGAGGTGATACCCCGAAACTGGTCCCAGGTTGCTTGTTTCCGTTCTGGGGAGGACCTGGCTTGGCCGTTCGGGGTTAGACTGTTCCCATGGGTGGGTGGGGGGGGGGGGCTAGACTGTTCCTGGGGGAGAATCAGTTGGCAGGTTGGTCCCAGTCTTCTGTTGAATCTCCAGGAAGCTTTTAGTGAAACCACTTGAGGGGCTAGTACTCACTACATCAGAGGCCAGGTGCAGGTTACAAGGCCTCAGGAGCTTGGTATGTCCCTATTGCTCACAAAAAGGGCCAGGCTACTAGCCATTGGAATCACTTCTGGTGGTCCTGGGTTCAAGGAGATGGGCCAGTGCTCCTTCAAACAGCATTGCAGTCGTCTAGTAGCAGCAGGTCAGTTATCTGGGGTCAAAGCAGCACTTCTGAAGTCTTCCACAGGTCCAGTAGTGTAGTGGAGAGTTGTTCTGAGAGTCCAAAGTTTGTACCTGGTGCCAGCCTTTGAAGTGGGGTGATTCCCTATGCTACTGTCACATCTGGTTCTGGATCATTCTTCCCTTCCCCTAACAAGGCACCCAGAAGGCTGGGGTGATAAAAGGCTAGTGTCAGAGTCCTTTGTATGTGCTGGAGGGAAGCGCTTTGAAGTGTAAACAGGGCAGGGAACAGCTCCGCCTTCAGCCTTCATGGCAGGATGGGCCATCCTGCTAACTTCTAGTCCCCTTTTGTCTAGCAGTCTGGAAACAATACACAACTCCCAACAGCACAGCCATACACAGT
Organism: Calotriton arnoldi; assembly: GCA_963921515.1. Lineage (NCBI taxonomy): Eukaryota > Metazoa > Chordata > Amphibia > Caudata > Salamandridae > Calotriton > Calotriton arnoldi. The sequence continues at coordinate 966,688 of CAWUFW010003423.1, read as the reverse complement.
CATGCGACCCAGAACAGTCGGAGAAGGCACATATGGCTAGGACAAAAAATACCAACTGTCTAAAAGTGTCATTTTCATAACTGTGACTTTAATCTGACTTTGTGTACAAGAAGGGTACCATCCCGGTTTTCGGCGGCAGGGTAGGTCGCAGGCGGAATGCGCTTGAACGCTGGACCCACATTGGTGTCCTAGTTGACCGCCGGACGCTGTTGCAAGTAATTACTAGACAACAGTTTAGGTTATTGACCTGAGTACGTGGTATGTAAGTTTCACTTTACCACGTTGTGTAGATAGCATTTGTTTTGATCCTGAAGAAGTGCCCAGATCCTTCTGACACAGTTGGCACGAAACATGTTGTTCCGTCCAGAGTTAGACACAGATAGCTAGATACTTTACTTCATATTTATTGTCACTCTCTTTAGATTTTTAATCAGGCAGTTTACCTTCCGAATAAATGACTGCTAGGACTGACTGACCTGTTTTAACTCACCTTCCCTTTCTTTCACATCTACACACACTAGGCCTCTCACCCCCACTGCACCCACCGGCAGGAACAGAAGATCCCCGCCAAAGAGCCCCGTACTGGGTGCCCGTCAGGTATTGCAGCGCCGACCAGACGAGGGGCAGGCTCATATGATGAAGCATGACACCTAGCTTGCTAGGTGTGTGAGAGCCCTAGTTCCATTTAGGGGATTCCCCCTTCCTTTCTTTTCTTAGGGTGGTCATAGTTGACCTAACCCCTTCAGAGTATCTCCTCGCCTTTTCTTTTTATTATTAGAGGAACTTCTTACCCTTCTTGTACGTTGGACCTCTTTAAACTTGCCCCTCTGTCCCCCCTTGTTGGAATTTTAATCTGACTTTACCATTAAAGAGGATTTTAAATTACAATTCATTTGAGTCTAAACATGACATCTCTATCTGTTCTCAATCAAACGTTTGCACTTATTAAATGTAATAAGGCAATCAAATGCAAGTCTATGGGAGAGGTAATCCTTGCAATGGTGAAAAACGACTTTAGAAGTTTTTCACTACCTGCACATGTAAAACCTAAACCCACATGTACAATTGTTTTAAATACAAGGTACTCTGACCTATGGGCCTTTAGGACCTACCTTACAGATGACTTATATGTATTAAAAAGGAAGGTTTAGGACTGGCAAAAGGTTTATTTTGCCAGGTCAAAATGGCGGTAACTGCACTACAGGCTGAATGGCAGGCCTTAGACATGTTTTTAAGGGCTAATTTAATTACAGGTAATGGGTACATGTAGTACCATATACTAGGGACATACAAGTCTTATGGACATACAAGTAAATTAAGTGTGCCAATCTGGTGTAAACTAAATTTACCATGCGATAGGGAGAGAGCACAAGCACTTTAGCACTGGTTAGCTGTGTCCACAGAGTCCTAATGCCAACAAAAATGAATTCAGAAAACAGGAGGGGGGGGCAAAAAGGTTTGGGGGACGACTATTCCAAGGATGTCAGCTCTTACAGCAGCCAACAAAGAGGTGAACTGTTTGACTGTTGTACCTTCTGGAGAGTCTGTGTGACTCGTCGGACCCCTTGCATAGTTCCCAGATTGGCACAAAATGCAGACCATTTCAAGGATTTGCCATAGTCTGTACTACTATAAAAAGATGTATTCCACAACATATGTTTTGTAATACAAATCAAGCCTGAGGAAGTACGCTTGGTGATAGTCCTTGAAGCAAAGGAAACAACTCTAGTTTGATAATGTTATTGCAGAGGATCTCTGTCAGTCAGATTGTTATACAGAAAGGGTCATAAGAAGAGACTGTAATATCTTTCACCCTGATAGGTGACTACATGCAAAATCAGTTTCAAGCCACACTCTGCTTTCCCCCCCAACACACACTCACTTTCACACACTCACTGCAACACAACACTATTTTTATTGTGATTTATATAGTTGTCTATTAGTGCTCTGTTGTATGGACCCTTAAGCCTTGTCTTTACGCATAATGCACAATAAATAATTATGTATGACAGTAAGATTTAGCTTTTACTCCATTCACTCTTTCACAGCAAGAGCTGATTTACTTCACCTTCAGCAGACAAGGGAATGGAGAAAATACAGTCAACCTCAGCCTCCTGCTTCAAAGATGTAATGAAGTTCAGCTCTGGGTAGCCACAGAGATCCTTCTCTGCAACCAGCTTGTCAAACGTGTGCAGCTAGTGAAAAAGTTCATCAAAATTGCAGCTCAGTAAGTTAAATATAATGTTTTAATTGGTTGCATTTTTTATTATGTTGTCTTTGGGTGCTTAATGTAAAATATAGTCATCGGACAGAAAACAAATTTATGAAAGGTAATTTCTGTGGGGGATTCTTACAAGACGGTCTTCCTGATAAAATCTCAGACTCAGAGTGTCAGCACAAAAAATTGCTAACTTCCTCATTATAGTCCATAAGGAAGCTTCCATAATGAACGGACAGCTTTAGTTTTCTGAAGCCACACATGTACAAATAACCCATCTGTCTTTATTTTCAAGTCAAAAAGAAGGAACAGCCCATAAAGTAGATCTGAAGTTCAGTACCACGAAAGACACTGCGTAAGAGTTGTGGTTCCTTGTCTGTAGAAGTTAGTTGGAGGCTTGGTACAAGCCAGAGTGTTACTGATTGACTTGAATTTTTCTATCACAAAGATGTTTATGGTGTCACTGAATTCTTGAGTTTGGCAGCGTAGTTTGCAGTCACTGGGTGACTATGAATCTTTGTATAACTGCACATTACACACAGACTTTACAAGAAATATGCTTTTGTGTCGCAAAACCTTTTTTATTAGTCTATTCTTGTTTGTTTTGGTTGGATGTTCGGCATATAGAGAGCATTGTGTATGCAGCTCTCATTTGTGAACATTTTCAGACTATCATTAAACCAGGGGTTGTGCTGTGCTCTCTTTCTTTTGGTCTCGTCTGCAACTATGCATGTGCTTTCGCTTGCGAGAGATATTGTATACAAGAGGCATGGAGCCCGTCCATTGCTTACCATTCTTTGGAGTCATTGTCACTTATTTGCTGCCTTCTAATTGACCTGTGTGTGCTGGCTTCTCTTCCTCTTTTTTCGACTGGAGCATGGACCAAGTACCAATTGCTTCAGCTTGATTGCTGTCTTTCAGCTGATCTTGATGTGATTGAGGTATTACTTTTATTTTTTCCTCTTCCCTGTCAATCTTGTTGAACCTCTTCCCATTTGTAACTATGTTTTATTAAGTCACACACATTTCAAAAAAGCACTTTTCTCCTTTGAAATGGATGTTTATTGCGACAACAGAAGTTATCTGCTTCTAAATATGTTTTCACTAAGACAGGAACATATGTGCAATTGCATCATTTATGTGATCAGATTTTTTGCCACATGTAATGTTTTTTTCTTTTCCATGCATGAGGTGATCTGATTTGCTCGGACTCACAGGGGTGTTGTGCTAAGACCTAACAAGCGATGGCAAAGCCAAAAGTTCTTGCCACTCCTTTTTGGTCATGCTACACAGCCTGGGCATTGTTGACTTTGGCAATGATTTGTAGCAATGCTGTATATCAGTGTGGCTGCTGTGCAGCATGGTAATAAAAGTAATATTTAAAAAACAAAAAGAAAACTATGATGCATCCAGCACTAATGCGCTTGAAAAAAAAGCATATAAGCACTGGCTGCATCACAGCACTTTTTAGGTCTCGCGCCTAGCGTTGCAGTGCGTAGCACTGCTCGCGCAGTGCGAGACCTCTTGTATGGGCTTCAGAAAGCTAACCACACGCTCGTGCGTGTGGTTTTGCTTTCGGAAGCCCACATTGGCTGTAGCGTGCTTTTTAAAAAAAAAAACGGCACGCAATTGGGCAAAGGCGGGCGCATGTCCCGCCTTTGCCCCGCCCATTCCCACCGGTGTCTAGCACGCGCAGCAGCACGCGTTCGCCTCGCTGCCGCGCTCCCTTTCCCCCGCTCCTCTGTGGTGCGCGCGCACCACTGGTTATTTCGGTGCTGTCGGCATGTGAGGCTTTTGGACGGGGAAAACGGTGATCCGAGATGCTGGATACATGCCTAAGGGCCTATCCAGCACCCTATAAAGGGCGCCCCATTTCATGTGCATTTTGATGTCTGTCACACAATTCACCCCGATGCGTCCCATTTCATGTTGCTGCCGTGCCCTGCTAAACGCCGCGGGACAACATACCCAAGCTGGAATGTTCGGCCAACGACACAAAAATCTAAAATGTTGAAAACCATATGCAAAAAAAGAATGAAATTGCCATGGAGTGATTTTCAAAGAAGAACTGAACCCGAAGGGCAGCTCATTCTGGTGACCGGAAGCCAGTCACTGCGGTAGGTTTCTGTGTTCAGAAGAGTTGGGGGTTGGGGGGGGCACTTAGGGCAGAGAGGGAAAGTTCTGCTGAAACAGAAGGAATCGCTCCCTTCCCGCCACCAGCTCGTTAAGGGCGGCTCTGATTATCTCAATTAAATTCACTGGCATCCGCCCCCGTGGCACTGCCCCCCAGCCTTGCCAGCCCCCGCTTCCACAATCATTTATTCCACCTTTTTATTCTTACAATCTGTGCCGAGCAGAGGTGGGGAGTGGCGGTGCAGGCTGGTGATTAAATCATTTTAAGAGTGCCAGGCCAACTTCTCTGAATTGCAAAATACGGTTGGCACTCATAAAGGAAGCTATTTGCGCATGCAAGTCAAACATGCACATGCAGATAACTTGGTGAATGAGGCTGCCCGTCTTCCTGTGCCCATGACTGATCATATGTGCATGCTTTTTTAGGTGTCCTTTCCTCCTCTGTAGAGTTTCTTTTTTTATTTATAGTGGCTGGTGGTATGGGCAAGCGCAGTTGCTACTTTAGTCTTCCCAGAAAATGAGAACGTTCAGTTAGTGCCCAGTATGAAGCGAGCAGCCTCTTGACGCTATGCACTTATTGGCTGTCCTTGAGATTCCATTAGGTATAAGCCTCACACTACAGGTTTTGGATTGGCACTGTGTTGTAATGTTGTGATAAGTAATGCTGTGCTGGTGCCTCTCACTTCGTTCTGGTCCATTCATTCATCTTTGCGCCAAATACGCTTCGCTTTTCTCTTTCACACGGTGCTGAAAAGGGTGGAGGGCGATTCCTGCCCGAGGAAAAAATGCATGTCTGTTGAAACCAAATTTCATCTGCAAGGGGGTGGGTAGTCGAGGCTTCAGGAGGCAGCACTGAGGCGCCTGCCTACCAGCGGCATGCAAACTTTCAAACTGCAGCATTGCACTGTCTTTTCTATAGCATATCATACCTCTTGTCGGGTCCCTGAAGCGCCTTGCAGAAGAGGGATCGGGGTTAGCTGTGCCAATAAGGCTTGGTGGTGGCGGGCATGTGATGCCCAGAGAGTGCTCCAATCTTGACGCAGGGGCGTTTGATCACGCATTTTACGCATTTATGGTGGAAAGCAAAGACGTGTGAGTTTAGCAGCACATTTTGAACAGGATGAAGGACTCGTGGTGGGCCCCGTCATAGATAGAAGGCTGCGGGGCCCTGGGCTGCTGCCCATATTGCCCATGCCTAGCGCCGGCCCTGGCTGGAAGTATTAGCCCCCTCCCCCTGAAATTTGGCTCTAGTTGCACCCCTGATGGCAATAGACCAGATGCATGCTGCTATAAAAGTCAATGGGGGAAATACATTTAAAAAATCTTCCCCTCTCCTCTTCCAAAATGTTGGCATGTATGACTGGACTGAGAGGGTGTCCCGCCCCATACAGCCCATCTGAAGCTACGTACCTGCGTTTACATCTAGTGAAAACATAATTTTCGATTGATTTTACCATTGTCAGGACATCTAAATGAGCCAAGTCCTTAATGTGATCTTTTTGGCCACCTTTATGTGTGAATTCACTTTTAGCGGAGTGTGCAGGTTTGTGTATTTCTTTGAAAGTGCATGGGCATGTCTGTGGCACTCTATCTACATCTGTCTGGGTGTGCGTGCGCGAGGCTTGTCTGATTAAGATCTAAGAATCTGCCTTGGGCACCACACAACCCCTCCCTTAACGCCTTTCACAGCGCAGCAGTAAATGGAAGAACAATTCCTTGAAAACCTACACACATCCCAGGGTGCTTCGAAACTGGGTCAATCCCGCCAGCGTTCAGCAGGAGCCCAGCCCTAGACCTCTTTGTCTACGGCTGTAAACCTATAAAAGACATTCAAACGACGAAATTCTTCAAAGCAGCCGAACTTTGCAGCATCGCCGTGGGTACACATTTCACCACTGTCCCACTCATTCTTCAGTGAAGTGTCCGGTAAGGGGTGAGGCGGTGGCTTTCGTTGATTTTATAATTTATTTATAGTTTTGTTGCACTCAGTTCGTGAGTAGGAGCTTCGGTACCTGTATCTGGGATAAGGCTAAAACTAGATGTGCACGAGTCAGCAAATTAACAGGGAGACCCAAGCCAGAGCCGAGCCAAGGGTCGGCTCCGGCTCCAAGAGCAGTGCACGAGCCGAGTCTGTGAAAATATGTGCCATGTACAGCGTGCAAAAAACATCATCTAAAAAAATTCCAAAGCCTCTTGAACATTCAAAAATTTATTTAACACATTTTTTTCAACAGATCATAAATGCGCATTGAGGTAGTTATTGAAAGTGATAGTTTTTAAAGATGAATTTAGAAAATGTCTTCACCAGCACTGTATCGAGGACAATGCCCAAGAGGCAAGTCAGTTGTCATATACACCCTAAACGTAGTCTATGTTCCTATTGTAGGTGGCGCAGAGTTGTGTGCTATTAAATAAAACATTAGAAAGGGATTTGTGCAGCTTACACCCTACCCTGAACGTACATATTTGTCAGTGCTCTCAGATGTGATAATGAAGAAAAAGGAGACTTCGGTGCAATAAATTATTCGCTTAGCATCACACAATTTGGTGAAGCGCTAAAGCGGGAATTGTTCCCAGATTTTCAAGTGACACACTGTGCAAATCAGCCACTAGATGAGCATCTCTTTCCGACATCTAAAGTTAATGCTGTGCCATTGATTTATGGTGTATGAGGTCAGAGCGTAGGTGTTGGACAGAACTCGCATTCTATTTTGCAGTTTTACACAACAGCGCACCTTGCCCAAGTGCATAAGAGTGATTCACAACAGATGCAGACTAAGATTTTTTTTCAACACACCGAGCCTCGGCTCGAACCTGATTCATCATGTTGATTGGTCGGCACTGTAGACACTAGGTCACTTCACCTTATGTGAAAACTCAGCTCGTTTTGGGCTTGATGTTCCAAGAGAACCTCGAGCTGATCTTTCAGTGGCCCACCCCTCTCTATCGAAAACATTCACAATTTTCTGTTTATATCTTACATCAGCAACAGTAAAATGTATGTAGTCCCTAAGCCAGATTTAAATCGGGACCAAGCTATACCAAGTTGATAATTAGGTTGAAACCAGTTATGGGTTTCATGTGTTACTACCTTTCAAGGAGCACCTGGCCTGGTAGTTTGGGCTGGACTGTTTGGAGCAGGGTCAAGACTGGTTTGCATATGGCTGTGTCCAAATTGAGGTGGCTTGGTGTACTAATTAACAAGGGACTGGGATGCGGCCCAAATAATTACTAGTGGCTGAGGTCTATTCAAGCATTCCTACTATCACTTCTTAGTATACTTTTGCAGTGACGCTGTAAGTGGGACAGGTATACCCAGACGTGGGTCCTGTGCATACAGGGCCTCTGGAACCAAGCTTTACCCAGCTGATGAACCCCTTTAAGGGCAAAACCAGTTTTGGATTGCATGTTTTCTGGTTCAGGGAGCACAGGGCCAGGCTGTTGGGGCTAGACTGTGCTCATTGGAGCATGGTTAATTCGTATTTGCAAAAGGCTTGGTCCAAACTGAGGTGGCATCATGGTCAAAATACCAATGAACAGTGAAAGTATAGGCAGTCACTTGCATACCTTAAATTTTGCTCAACTCACCCTCACTTGGTGGGTGTCTCCCACTTTTCAAGAATATACACACTCTTAAAAAGCAACCAGCATTCACTGTTGACAGTAATGTGGATATGTGTGATATTTCTATGTTTGCAATGTGCTCATGTGTGAGTTTTGAATGCCTCATGTGTTATGCTCCAAGTGAGGCTTTTCCGCAAGGCAGAAAGTAATGCAATGCTGAGATCTCCAGTCCTGTTTTTAGGTCGAACCTGGGCAACGCATGTGCAAGGCATGCTGTATTGAGTACGGCATTGAAGCTCTGCCCATTTCCCCACCCTTCTTTTCAATTGGCTCCTGTTACTGTCCTTGCAAAATCTTTTCTTTTCATTTGTGAATAGGCTTAGTAGTCCCTCCTTGGTACCGCCTTGTCGGCATTTGTAACCTCCCATAACGACTGGACTTTTTACTTGTGGTCTTACACAGTCTGCTTTGTAAGTCGGTGAGCACTATTTTCTTTAATCATCTTCCCCTATTCCACCCACGACATCGCAGCAGGCCGCCTACTTTTATATTTGTATTTAAATTATAGAGTGGTCCGCTTTAACTATAGTGGACCACGCTTATTTAATTTACAGCACCGGCCGCTTTCACTTTAGCGGCCGCGTTTATTTATTTAATTAACCGCGCGTCCGCTTTCACTTTAGCGGCCGCGCTACCGAACTTTAATTCATTATTTTTTTATTTGCTTTGTGTGACAGCGCACCATAGGCGCTTTCACTTTAATGTTGGCGCGCCCCTTTCTTTAGGCGCTGCTCACTGTAACCTGAATATGGGAGCAGTGTCTAAAGAAGGGGGCGTGGCCACCATTAGTGTGGTCTCACATTTGCGAGAGTTTGAGCTATTGACATTAGAAATTACAATGCCTTTTATATTTGTCTTGCTTTAAAATACACATAAATAAAAGGCATTGTCATTTATAATGCCAATAGCTTAAACGCTTGCAAATGCGAGACCTATTGCATTGAAAATGCTTGTTAAAATTAGTTTTAGCCACACTGCAAAGCAACCGTGTGGCTGTACAGCATGGCTACAAAACATAGCCAAAGCCAGTAGCTCTCATAAGTGAGCCCTATTGGCTTTGCCAATACATGTACATTTCTGAAGTGGTTCATGGTTCTCTGTGGTCTAAACGATGTGTAAGTGTTAAAAACGTATGGGTGGTTATCAAGGTTGACTTGGGAAAGAAGCCTGCTAGATTGGAACTGAAGGTACATGACGTTTTCTACTGAGTTCTACGAGGTGGTGGGATGTAAGGAAGTGATGCAAGAGTGAGATGGTGAATTTCTGTGACAAAGGCATTGGGTAGACTTGTTATTCGTCAACAGGTTAGTATTATGCAGTTAAGTCTGGGGTACATTCATAAAAGTCTCAATAGAAGTGCTGATGTTGGAATTGGATGGTGACGGTCGTGAGCGTGATTTAATGTATCATGGGTACTAAATACCGAGTCGGTGGTGTCTGTCGACCAGGTCTCCGTAATGAGAAAAAGGTAATGATTATCATCTGTGATCATCAAACATGCTACTGTGCAAGTAGCATGTTTGATGGCAAAGATAGAAACGATTTAACAGCATTAGCACACTGCTTTTCCGGTGCTTTTACATTTTAAGAGTAGAGTATAAGTTAACAAGATTGCATAAAGGTGACAGTTGAATGTGCAATAGCAAGTGGGCAAGTATTACATTTTCATTACAGGGTAAATGTGAGCACAAACACAATAAAAATCAAACTCTATTTCTTGTTCACAAGCATAGGCTAGGTACCGGCATACCTCCAGGACAAGACCCAATGATACAACCCTTCCTCTCTGCCTAAGTTTACCTCGTACTAATACTAAAGACGTATTAAGGCACTGGCAAAGTGGGCAATTGCCCAGGGCCCCTCCTTTTAAGGGGCCGCTGGGAAGGTTAGTTCTCTTTCTATCTCAATTTTGTCTGTATCTCAACCATTACCATTAATGTATGTCAATATTATTTGTCATCATGGGACTTGAATTAGAAAAAAGGAAATAAAATTCTAAGCTATTCCAAACAGGAGACCGAAAATATTTCTTGCGCGGAGACCCCAAAATCCTTAAGATGATTCTGCCTTCACGACAGTCTGCAGTCAATACAACTATGACTGGCTATGCCCAGAAGACAAGGATAACTTATGGCAACCTCACTCACTTCTTGGCACAAATAGGTCCTAGTTAGTGTGGTGTTGGAGTCCTGTGACTCAGCCATGCATCGGAGGAACATGCTGTTCCTAGTGCTCCTTTAACTGTTGTGGAATGATGCTGTTCATATTAACAAGATTATTCATGCATCGAAGACCTGAGTACTGGGAGGAGTAAGCAAGTGTTGGAACTTGCCTCTTTTTTGTGTTTCCTTCCATCAGCACTATAGTGGGCACTCTCCTGGGTACAAAGTCGCAGTTGCAGGGTATGCACTACCAAAATAAAACACATAAACATATAAGAGAATAGACTTAGGGCCTGATTTAGATCTAGGCAAACGGGTTACTCCATCACAGCGGTGACCGATATCCCATCTGCCGAAATGTAAATCCCATAGGACATAATGGGATTTAATATTTCTGCGGATGGGATAGCCATCACCGATGTGAAGGAGTAACCCATCCGCCAAGATCTAAATCAGCCCCTTATTCTGGAACAATATTGTAACCACAGTAATGCAAATGTATAATGTTCAGTATCATCCATTGTAAAATAGTTCTCTGTGGAATATGCATTGTGGTACGTTAAAAATAAAAAAGCAGCATGGTTTTATTGTGTTCTAGAAAAAGAACAAATATGGCTGCATGATTTACCTTTTAGCGTATCAACTTTTTGTGTCTGCTGGTTACAGGCGCGGTGCAAAGAATTTAACAAATTCATTGGATGTTTTCTCTTCTACAGTTGCAAAGCTCAGAAAAATCTAAACTCCTTTTTTGCCATTATCATGGGACTCAATACTGCATCTGTGAGCCGGCTGTCTCAGACCTGGGAGGTAAGAACATTTCTAGCATTGCTTGCATAGAGTGACCTTCCAGAAAGGTGAAATAAGGGTAACTCCTCGGGCAGAAAGCTTTGAAGGAATCAGACGTGTCTTGCAGACAAGATAGTGCAGCTCATTCCTGCTGGGGATTGTGAAATGCCTTTCTGCTGGAGAATCATAGCATTAGCCTGGGATGATTCACTTGACAGCTAGTCTTTGCAGTCTGAAGGAAGGCAGACGTTGCCTGAATGGAAAAGTCATATTTGTATGCTGCTTTGAAGAGGACCATGAAGGGCAAAGGATTTGTTTTTTTTAAGCAAAAGAGATGGTGATGCTTCGTTAGAGAGCTTTCTACATCTTGGATCACCCATACAGGAGGCAGTGCAGTCCACAAAATGTATATTAGGAACCTAGGAGGGTGTAGGACTACTTTTAAGTAAATAGCAGGCACCATTATCTTTCAGAGTTGGAATATTAAATCATTTTCCATCATTTTCAGTTTTCAGTATTTATTAAAACACCTGTCGGGTCATTCATTGAAATGTATAGCACCTACTTGAGTGCTATGCTCGTGTTTTGGAGGACTAATTAATATTAAGTCAGCAGCAGCCAGCTAGATAAAAATGTGCGAGCTTACCCATACTATTAAATAATTCTCCTGCACCAACACAGACCACCCAGCAACACCTGCAAACGCCATCTTCCTCTCTACACCACTATCAGAGTTTGTCTTGCTCCCATCTGCCCTGTGGACAAAGAATGGACGTCAACGGGAACCAGGAAGAGATTTTGGATGTGACAAAAGTGAGATGTGAAAGTTTACCGGTAGAACAAAACAGGGGTGTTTTGTGAAGCTTGATAACGTATTTTTAAGAAAGTGATGTTGCGGAGTGTTTTTTTCAGAACGGGTATTGAAGTTTTAAAGAATGTTTTTAAGTTGTACTTATATGAAGAAACCATTCTGCTGCTGTAACTGAGTTCAGCGGAGTATGCAGTAGTGTTCACTCAAAAGATATTCGTGGCCTTGAATATTACTGCTGCTTCTGCTAACCACTGAAAGTACCATCCAAAGTGGATGGTTCCTTTACGTAAGGATACCTCTGAAAGCTCCTAGTAGGCATGCATGCCTTCTCATTTCCCTACTCCCTCTTTGGTTTCAGGGTTCCTCAAGATAGTATCGGAGAGTGATGTCTCAAAAACATAAATTGATTTTTTTCAGGATTTCGGCATGCGCATTCCAGGCACATATGTTGGCATCCAACCATAAGTGGGGATCTCATTGTCAACGTAGGGCAGAAAAGTCTGACCCGGAAACCCTGAACAATCATGACCTGGTCAAGTGACAGCTTCCCATACTTAATAAGTTAAATAAATACCATTTTAACAGATAAACTGCATGCTTGGCAAGCCTACAATCCAAAACATACATGTGCAAATACGTGACAAAAACTATTGCTTAAGGCTTTTGCATGAAACCTTGTCCACACCACCAGCCAGGCAAAATCTCCTGCCATAATTTGGGATTCAAGCCTAACATTGTGAAAACAGTAGTACTGCACTATAGTATTGTGTATCCCGCAAATCCATTAAGTGGTGATTTTGAAGGTTTTTTTTAGGAACTGACCGTCTTTTCAAGTAGCGAAATTCTAGGGCATCCCTTCGAAGGGTACTGTTAAACAGCATATTAAGAAGGGTGCAGCAGGTAAAAGCTAGCAAATGGGGCTGATTGGAACCTTGTAAAACAAGCTGCTAATTTGTTGGTTTACAGTGAGTCTCATTAGACCAAGGCAATGGGGTCTTCACTAGACCATGGGTACTCGCAAACATTTTCCCAAGTGCCACAAAGTTTGGTCTGCGATGTGACCAAGGGCCGCATTGATGCCAGCTGGGAGGCGATCAGGTGGGGGAGGAGTGCGGTAAGTTAGCTATAGGGAAGCAAAGCATATACATCTAGTGGCTGAATTGCACAGTGTGAAACCAGAAAACCTGGGAGTAATCCAAGCTTCCCCACTTTACCAAACTGTGTGATCCTAGGCAGTTGATTTATTTCACTTTCGCTCCTTTTTTCATTATCACATATAAGAAGACCTCGAAATACATTACTTCAGGATGTGTGCTGTACACAACTTTCTCCTGTGTTTGATTTAATAAACTAGAATGTTGTTCATGTGTAATAGGTACCTATGGCACCCTAAGAGTGCACATAACAACTGGCTTGCCTCTTAGTTCGCTATTGGCATTGTAGTCAGTGTGAGGGGAAGAATGAATGTTTTTAAATTCATATTGTAAAACTATCACTTTAAAAAAATACTTTTCAATGCACTGATATAAATCTGATATACGGAGGTGACATTTTTCTGCATGTTAATGAAATACTTTGAATTTTGAAGAGACCTTGTGATATTTTTACACTTTTGCTGCAAGATGGCTTTTTTTTTTTTGTTCAAATATCTTTATTGCATTTTTAAAAGAGAGATACAATAGTAATACATTAACAATACACTAGTGTAAAATGAAATCTATCTATAATCAATCATACAAGTTATGAAGCTAGAAAAATTTCATAAGAAAATACATTGGTCTGGGATAAAAATGGATTAAAACAAACTATTATTTTAAAAAGGTAGTTAAATAGAAATCCTGTTATATGTTAAGTGTTATAAAATTTCATGAAATATAATATGGATCCCAGAAGGATAGGACAAGCCAAACAAATGCATATATCAAGATCAAGAAAAAGGAGAAGACCTATACTAGATGTATTGTTTCATAAATAAGACAATTCACTAGGGAAGTGAAAAAGAAGAAGAAAGAAAAGATTTAAGAGAGAAAGCTAGAAAGGGAAAGGAAACAAAGAGATGAATCAAAGAGAAGAGAGGGGACATCTGCATTCAATGAAAGAAAATAAACTAAGAGAGGGTATCAAAGGGATATTGAGCTCTCAAGCCTTGAGACGACAACTCCATATAATTATCCAAAGACTGCCAAACCTTACTAGAGATGAAAGGCGAGCAATGCTTTTTCTCAACAAAAGTATGAGCTCCATGTAAATATGAGACCCAAGCCCACCAAGTATGGTAAGATAGAGAATGGAAAGATTTCCATTCAGTTAAAATAATTTTAACAGCTATAGATAACAGTAAGTCTAACAATTCCAGATCCGAACTATCAAGGGGTAAAGGAATAACTGCAGCCCAAGGACCTAATAAAATTAGAGGTAAAGAAAGTTCTATATGCGTATTAAAAATCACTGTTAAATGCTTCTGTATCGAGCTCCAAAATGAATTTAATAGCATACATTCAAAGAACATATGCGCATGGGTACCTGGAACAAGATTACAATTCCAACATAAATCGCTATCACAAAGTTTCAATTTATATAAACGAGCCGGGGTCCAGTGGAGAAGATTTTAATGAGAAAAATTTAAATTGGATAAGTGAGGGAGCAATTTTATTGCGTAGGGATAATTTCCCAATCAGATACCAAGTATCTTGTGAAATGTGTTTAACAATATCATCTGCAAAATGATGAGCCCATTTATCATAAGTAATTGTAGATTGTGAAGGGATTGGCGTGGATAAAAATGTATAGATTTTAGATGCAGTTTGACCGGAACTAAACCACATAGAAAGGAGTGAGACAATACTTGAGTCCGTTGACAGAGATGCTTTAGCAATTTTAACCTTTATCTTTAAGAAAGAGTAAAAGTCCAAATTACCAAGATGAAATCTCTCGGCTAAAAAAGAAAAGGGAAGAGGCTCATGATTGGAGTCGTACAGGTCCTTTACCAGTCTAATACCTTTGGCAGCCCTCAAAGAGGCTATACTAGAATCTATATCAGTAGAAAGTTTAGGATTATGCCACAAAGAATACCATCTTGATTTATGTATAGGTTTAGATAATTTCTTATCAACTTACTTTAATGCATTAATCGTGTCTAATATAATACGTTGAGAATGGTCAAAATTAAGGCATGATGCCGTGAGGAGAGAGGAGGTGAAGAAAGGAGTGCAGAGTTCCCTTTCAATATAAATCCACGGGGGAACTAGGTGCAAATCCGGTGGGAACCAAAGGGCCCCTTGAGATGCAAGAAAGGAAATCTGATATAAATTCCAATCTGGAAGATTACAGCCCCCTAACTCAGAAGGCTTTCTAAGAAATTTAAAGGCAATTCTAGCTCTTTTATCACTCCATAAAAACCTTGAAGAGATTGAGTCAAGCTCATGAAAAAAGGCTGAAGAGAGCCTTATAGGTAACATGGAGGATAAAAAATTAATAATCGGTGTAATCATCATTTTGAGAGTTTGTAATCTTCCCCACCAAGAAATATATTTAGGAGACTAGGAAGATAAAAGATCTTTAACCTTGGATAAGATTTGAGATTCATTAAAGGATATAGTGTCTGATAAATTCTTACAAAACCAAATTCCTAGGTATTTAATACGACTCCGAGTCGATTGCCATTTAAAACCAGAATCACCCATGTGGGCAGGAAAGCACAATGCATTTAAAGGGAACATTTCCGTCTTATCTTTATTAAGAGTGTAACCAGAGACAGACGAAAAATCACTTATGATGTTGGAAATAACGGGAATTGCTGTTGCAATATCCTCTGAAAAATAAGGACGTCATCAGCATATGCTGCCGTTTTAAGCGTGTATGAACCAAATTGAAACCCCTTAATACCTTGATACAAATTAAGTCGACGAAGAAGCAGATCTATAGAGAGAAGAAAAAGAAGGGGAGAAAGAGGGCACCCTTGTCTAGTGCCCTGCCGAAGATTAAAAAAGGAAGATGTAGCACCATTGATTCTAATATTCGCTTTTGGTTGTGCATAAAGAGACATGACCATATTAATAAAGGAGTCACCAAGGTTATGAGATTCTAATACTGCTTGTAGAAAAGGCCAAGAAACTTTATCCAAGGCCTTTTCGGCGTCAAGGGCGATCGTCGCTGAAGGCAATATTGAAAGTCTGGCCCTTTCCAATATATGACAGAAGGTCCGAATGTTATCTCTAGCAAGTCTCCCTTTAACAAAGCCTGTCTGAGAAGCATGTATGAGATTGGGAATGTGTCCCGCCAAGCGCTTGGCTAAGATCTTCGCAAAAATTTTAGCTTCCATATTTAATAATGAAATTGGACGATCATTTTTGGGATCAGCATGATCTTTACCATCTTTTGGTATAACTACAATAGTAGCTTCAGCAGCCGATCCAGAAACCTTACCAGAAACAACATACTCATCAAAAACCCTCTTAAGATATTTAATAATTGAGGGAGTAAAAGTTTTATAAAAAGCAATAGGAAAGCCAATCCGGACCTGGAGCTTTACCAGAGCGCGTAGCCTTAATAGCCTGAATGATTTCCTCAGTATCAATTGGTTTCCATAATTCAATCATATCACCATGGGAAATAGTATTAGTAGGAATTGATTGAAGAAGCTTTTGACAGGTAGCCTTGGTAGATTGGTTTCTAGGAGTGTATAATGTTTCATAAATATCGCGAAAGACCCCAAGAATTTCTTGGGTATGGAATTTCCTTGAACCATCTTTATCATTAATATGAGAAATACGAGTCGTATTAACATTTGTATTTTAATTTTTTAACGTACCCGCCAAGAGTTTACCGGCTCTATTTCGTAACAGTAAATTACAAGATTTTTGGGCATGTACACCTATATAAGCTCTTTTAGTAACTATGGAATTAAAAGAATATTTCAAGTGTTTGATATCCTGCAGCAGTGATTTATCATTTGAATGTCTGAGTAATTCCTCTTTACGTTTAATCTCATCCCCTATAGATTGAAGAGATTGTCTAATATCACTATTTCTTTTGGCCATTTTTTTAATAATATGACCCCTTATAGTACATTTAAATGCATCCCACAACACCACTGGGGAGTCTACTGAAGATTCGTTATCTTTAAAGAAATTATCAACGTCCACACCAAGATCCTTAACATCATTATCATCTACCAGACGTTCTGTATTGAGACGCCAATTACGAGGACCCCTCGTATCAGTGAGATTAAGAACAGTTAAAGACACCGCCGCATGATCAGAAACAACTATTGGATGAATAGTAACATTTATAGTATGTTTCAAAAGTGAGGCATCTACCAAAAGATAGTCAATACGAGAAAAGCTTGAGTGTGGCGAGGAGAAACATGTGAAATCACTACCCGTAGGGTTATGCATTCTCCATGCGTCAACCAAATGGTGAGAAGAGCACATAGTGAGTAAATGTTTGTGATCTAGGGGGACGAAATCTAAACGCAGAGTGTCTATCCAGGATAGGATCAAGGGGAAGATTAAAATCACCACCAACGATAGTTCTAGAGTTCTGTGGAATATCAGATAGCTTCTGATAGTTGTGTATGTTACGCCCAAAAAAGGGTCATCAATATTAGGAGCATATAGGTTCATAACATATAGATCTTCCGATCCATTAGTCAAACGGGTAAGAAGCCATCTACCACTGGTGTCATGTTCAGCTGCAACAATAGATAAACCAGAACCCTTGGAAATAAGAGTGACCACCCCATTTTTTTTTCCAGAGGCCTCCAAGCAAGTAACATCCATAACCCAATCCTTCCTCATAAGCAGAGCTTCTTTAAATGCTATCTTCGTCTCTTGAAGTAAGACCACGTCACCAGATAGACTTTTGCAGTCGTCTAAAATTTTGCTCCTCTTAACTGGGTGGTTCAATCCTCGTACATTAAGTGAAACTATATTTAAGCCCTTCATGGATATGAATAAAACAACAAAATTAAGTACATCTGGTAAAGGGGTAAAAGAAAAGCCCATAAATAATTAAAATTTAACAGAAATGCAATATAAATCCCAAAATACACTGAAGCAGATGTCCCAAGAATAGAAAAAAGAGAAAGGGAGGAAGTAAAGAGTAGAAAGAAGAGACAAAAGAGCAAAAGTACTACAAAGAAAAATGGAGCATTAAAAAAGAGTAACCCCACCAGGGGATGTCTGTAATAGACAAATTGCATGGGGAAAGTAACGTGGAGAAGCAACACAAAGGCCATCAACCACGATGCAGACAGGTCAACAATAAATATTCATTAAGCGACTAAACAAATGCATAAGTATCAATACATAACATAGTATCTATAATTCATCAAAAAGAATAAATAACGGAAGTTCCAGAAAATATAACATATTTGATCAGTGAAAAACATATATCATATCATAAATAGAAAAGAGAGGTTATAATAACAGTTAGCAATCTAATTAAGGTATTATAAATAACAATAGTAGGCAATACAAATATCAAAGTAAGGTATAATAGATAGTATTATGTAGTATTATAAATAGTAATCTACGGCAATATAAATAACAATATAGAACATATACATCACAGTCTAAGGTATTATAAACTAATCTATCAAGTTAATATAAATATCTTTTGAAAGAACAATCCCAAAATATATATAATGTAAAAGACTACTAATCATTTTAAATTGATGGACGTCAGGAACAAATTTATATGATTAGAGTATTTTAGAAAATACAAAGTAGATAGAAAATCAACAATGGATGTAAATCATAATTTAGGGTAGAAATACAATGAGAGAAAAAGAGACAAATTGACAGAGAAGTAAAGAAATAAAAATTATGCAAATATAAAACAAAGATGTATACCATAAATTAACCTTGCAATAATTAGCAAAATTGCAGATAAATAGTAAATGCACATAAATAATTCATCGTCAACATAGAATTATAGGAAATAAAAATAAAAAATTAGGCAGAACATAAAGTAATCGAACCCAATAGAAAGAACGTGTAGAAGGAATGAACAAGGAAGGAAAGGAAAAAGAATATGATAGATAGAAAGAGAGATACTTACATTATCATAAGAATAGCGAGAAAGATAAGCAATGAAAAGACCAACCATATAAAATGTTATCATACTAAAAAGATATCATCAAACTGGTATAAGATAAAGGCAAACTAATTATAGCGTTGGTGTCGAAAAAGTTATGAATTAGAAGTCTAGTAAAGGAAAATGCTGTCTAAAAAGCCAGAGAGAGAAGGAAGAATCAAGTAAGAAGCAAGGAGATCAGAGTAAGCCAGAGAAGTGACACAAGCAAATAAAAAGGATAGGTAAAAGAAGAACAAGCATTTGCAATGCAAATTGGTCTCGCATTTGTGGGAGCTAGAGGTATTGGTGCTGCAAATGAGAATGTCATTTACCCATGTGTTTTGAATTAGAGTGGATTTATGTGGTGTGAAGTGGAATTATGTGGTATACTTTACCCGCATGTTTAAAATGTGCAAATGGCACAATATAAGCCTGTTATTTTTTTGCTGTTAAGAAATGTTTTTCTCCTTCAAGAGGATGTGAAAAAAAAGGCAACTTGCCCCAAACGCCCTGGGGTACTGCAAGTAAATAAACTTATTGTCTCTTCTAAAAGTTGGAATGCCAGCTCAGAAGCCCAAAAGTGGCAACTAAATACAGTATAGGGCAACCCAATCATGCTGCACAAAAATATTCACTCCAATATTGCGTGCTCAGCTTTGCTATACAAATGCAAACACGTTACAGTAGCAATGTTTTCCATTGCATGTGTTCCTGTAATGTGCGTTGCCCTTACTATGTGTGCTAAATAAACAAATAACTGGGCCACAACATGAAAAATGTAGTGCCCTGCCAAATTTTCGGAATAACGTGCTTTTGAAAGCTGCTTCATTTATTAATAATTAAGTGTGTGTACTTGTGTAAATAATTTAATAAAATCAAATATTAAGTAGAATTTAACTGGTCCTTTCTAAGGTTTAACAACATGACTTTGAAAAGCCCTTTCCACAGCGCACACTGGCTCCTTTAATGTTACTCCCAAAAGGAACGTTTCCCAGCACAGACTTAGTTTTAAATTATACTTACAAATAACAAGTGATGCATGGCAATTCACACTGCCTTTAAGATAACTCTAAAGTAAAATGACTACTTCTAAGGGAAACATTCCTGCAAATTAAAATGTCAACGTGTACTTACTGCCTTAGATTACTGCAGATAGACAAAGCGGCTTCTAATAAAATAGAGTCCGAGTTGGTGGTGAAAAAGTATTCGCCTGAAAGCGTTAATCTTCCTGCACAGCTTGAGTTTGAGCCCAGGAAGGACGCAGCTGAATCTTAGGAGTGGGAGGAGGAGGAAGAGCTTGGGAGGGCTGGTGTTGAAAAAAACTCGGACCTCGCGATTCCATCATTTTGATCATTATTTTTAAATATCTGTTGGATTATAAACTTTCAGCAAATTGTTCCCGGGCAGGTGATCAAATAAAATATAAACCTCAGGGACTGACTGTTTTGGGGAAGGCTGCAATGCACCCAAATATTCCATACATGCCACGCTCACAACAGGTTTCTGCCCTTCTCGTGCTGCGCCGATGATGGGTCTATTTAGGGTAAACAAAGGCACTTCAGAGCAGCAACATCCCGTCATGCACCACTCTCGTGCAAACTCAGGATCTGATAACTACGGAAGGAATGCCACCTGACCAGGCTGGGGCAGAGGGGCACAGGTCGAGAAAGTGCACAGACGGGTGTTCTCTGCCATGAGCCTTTCTTTCTCACAGCACCCAGCTCCGCAGCACTTTCACTTAAATACAAAGTTGGCAGTTGGGGCACCAGTGTGTTTGCGAGCAGTAAACAGTTGCTCATGTGCGCCTTTATATCATGTGAATCTTGGTTCGTTCCCATTAAAGAGAGGCATAAACCCCATAATAGACTTTCAGTGTCCCTCTCTGTCACATGACTGCACACTGCCTATGCCAATTTTTAAACCCCTTCCCCCCCACCTTCCCCCAAAGAACTTTTTTTATGGCATTCTAGTACCTGCGGTTTTGCGGTTTTCAGTATATGTATGGACTTAAATATTCCAAAACAATGTTGCTAAAAGCCTTAAAATAGTGAACGTGTCACAAAGTGTGGCTTAAGTGATGGGCAGAAGACTGACTAGTAAAGTGGTCATGCAATACCCCAGTCCCGTTGCCCTTACTCACACTTCATCGAAGGCTTGTTCAGGGTCCAGCACGGTCCTTCTCACACGCTCCATCCCTGAAGGGAAACCAACTGGGGTGAGTCAAGAAACCTCTAGAATTTGCACTCAACTCCGACTCCTTGGTAGACATTTCCAACAACGACGCCACTAGCTTGAGCAGAGACCAGTGGCGCGCTCCGATGTGACAACCTCGGTTCCCCATTGGCTAGAAAAGAGAGCGCAAGCGAATGAAATAGCTCCATTACCTCGTCTCGTTCAAGGCACGCTAGAACTGGAAGAAACACTACCGCAGCGGTACATTCACCAACAAAATAGAATGAGCTTTTCATGGTCCGTGCATTTCTGGGACTTTGTGTGCTGGATTGAAAACATGTGAGCCACTCACACCAGTTAGCCTGAGTCGTTATTTGATTATTCGTTGTGTATACGTGTCTCTTAAAAGGTGGCAATAACGACCAGTGAAGTATTACCCTGAGAGGGGGGGTGAAGAGATTGGAACACAATGTCATCCCATTATATTAACTCATCGTCAGACCAGATTGAAGGAAATTTTAAACGGACCCAATGATTTCTCTCTCCACCCCTTTTTCCTTCAAAAACACGCCTACCACTATCGTCCCCGTATTTTCAAAGTTCTTAAAAGGGGAGAGCTAGAGCTGCTGACTTAAGCGCTGGGAAACTGAGTTCGAGCCTCGGCGTCGGCTCAACGTTATGTGATTCTGGGCAAGTCACTTAATCTCCCCGCGCCTACCAAATAATGAATGTGTCCTTGCATAACGGTAACTGGTGCTCGTATAAAGCGCTCCAATAACTCGAAAGTTCACGCTATATAAATCTGCAAAAAAAAAGTTTGCTCCGAGGTGATAAAGGCAAACCAGGCACTCGTGATGGAGCTTAACTCGACCGTTCACGCTACATAAATCTGCAAAAAAAAAAAGTTTGCTCCGAGGTGATAAAGGCAAACCAGGCATCGGACTGCGGGCAGGGGGAGGGGGAGGCACAGGAAGAAAGTATTCTGCAGTAATGGGGCCAATAGCCATGGAAGGACACAAATGAAGACATGTCCATCATAAGGAGGGACTAACAAGCCTACAACCAATCGGAAGGCAGCATTTAAGACACAAGCCAATGAAAATGATGGGTGGAGAGTGGGCGGAGCTTCCACGAAGCTTCCACGCTATAGTGTATACTGCATGTCTCAACGAGACAGCGCAAGCGCTGCCTAGGCGAGACCTAAAAATAGAGATACGCTGACAGCCTATAACTTAACAATATAGCACCTAATAGCACCAATATATTAGAACAACCAACCTAAATCTAACCTGCGAAGAATGTAGACTCATAAAGATTCATAATAAATATAATAAACCGTAGTATCCTGTAAAAGGAAAATCAGCTAATAAGAATAGCCAATATGAACGATCTTATAGTGCGTAATTATAATTTTAAGGAAAAACACAAAAGAGCAATATTAACTACGCACAATATGGCAAGGCACAAGAAGTAGAGAGTCATCCTGTATAAATGAGAAGCATTAGACATAGAACGCTTAGCTAATGTAAATGACTAAGGGCGAGAAGCACCTGGAATAGAATCTGAGTCCATCTGCGATTCAGAGTGATTATCCAAAAAAACTGAAAGATCTGAAGGTTCATAAAATATCTGTGGACGACCTTTGAATGTTATCCTGAATCTGGAAGGACCAGCAAAAGAAAATGGAATGTGCATCTCAATGAGTCTCCTGCGTAAATTCAGGAAACCCTTATGACGAATTAGTGTCTCTGGCAAAGTCCTGTGAAATTGATATTTTATGGCCTTCCCATTGTACCATTTTAATCTTCCTCATTTGTGCCAGAATTTGTTCAGTATGTTGGTGTCGTAATGGTTTAAAAATCAAATCTCTTGGAGAAGACATCGTTTTAGGTTTAAAAGTTGGAACTCTATGAGCACGTTCTATCTCGAAATCTTTGTGAAACGAGATGTTTAGAACATTCGGGATCCAAGTGAGCAAAAAGTCAATCACTGAAGGAGCAGTTTTCTCACAGTCTTCTGGCAAACCAAAAATGCGCAAATTACTTCTTTGATTCCGATCTTCCTGTTCAGTTAGGTCTCGTCTTAAGGAGGCCATGGAGCGCTCCAAACTATGTATTTGTTTAGTCTGTTTGTTTGTAAAGTCCTCAACATTGCTTATTCTCGTTTCAGCATTGGAGACACGTAACAAAAGATTTTTCAAATCATTACGAATTGCTGCCACTTCCACCTGAAGCAGATCTGTATTTGTTTTGGTGCTTTGAGCTATGTCATGGACCGTGTTAAGCTTAAGTAGTATAGCTTCTAACGTTGAGGCAGAGTCTGGACTGCTTTTAGCTGGAGATTCTGGGGTAGGAGAGGTCTGTTTGGATCTTTTCAAATTCCCTTTGGAATCTCTGTCTTTAGAGGCCACTCCCATGCCTTCCGCCATTGAAGAAAGTCTTACTGCCCATGAGCAAATATTGTACAGTGCGTAGAGGATTCCAGCAACCTCTGAAAATAAGCACGAAGAATCCAGCACACAAATGAGGTTTATATTTAGAGTAGAACCTTACACCAAAGGTATGGATAAACTCCAAGGAAGGTGCTGACATCAGGCGTAAATTCATAATCAATTTAACAAGCACAATGATCTATAATTTAGAGATAATACATATAGATCTTCTCAGTCAGAACAAGATAATAGGCCCACGTGAAGAAATCTGACAGTAGCTCCAACATTCATGTCGTGACATAACTGCAGCAAAAAGCACCAATAAAGCGCAATACCAAATCTAGGATATTTCAGGGATAGCAGGCTTTCATGATAATTCATAGCGCAAAGAGAAGAATTGGAAAGTTCCATAAGAAATTCATCCATGCGATAAATTCCTGTCAGCTGCCGCCATTTTGAAGAAACCCAGACAAGCAGGAATTTCTAGAGCTGAAGACTACGCGATCCAGGGACAGAGGACTACTATAATAAATAAATGTGCACTGTACCTCCTGCTGACATAGATAGAAATTTCTGAATAATGACCTCACGGGTATTTCAGATTAAACACCGTGTCCTGACGAAGTTGCTGCAGCGGGCACCGTTTTGTATGCCCAGAGAAGGTAGAGCGTCTAACAGGCAAAATTACCTGTTAAACTAGCATATGGCAAAACACCCAGCTTCACCCAGCGCTCAAGGGATGTTCCGCAGCTAAATCCTGCTGAAAAGGTGACAAAAAATCACCTTAGTCACATCAAAGCTCGAGCGTCTGCACCGGTGACGACGCGGAGCTCAGAACGTGCGGCCATCTTGGTTGCACGCTAAGTCACGCCCCTCTGCAAGATGGCTTTGAAAATGAAGTTGTTCCTAAAGTTAAGTGGTGCAGGACAACCTAATTACATGCTTTTCTCAACTTCACCTAACTTTTAAGTAAAGGCTTGCCTATTTATTTAATTTATTTTTAATGTTCACGCTGAATCGAGTGAACAGCAGCCCAGTTCTGTTTATGATCAGGGGGCCGCAGGTAAAGGTCAGGAGAATCCCTGCACTAGACAATACTCTATGCACATGGTCATATGTCATATCCTCCTAATGCCTGAGTTCTCATGCCTCCCAAAATTTGGACGAGCAACAGGCGATTGAGTTTTCATTGGGCTTTATACATAATTTCTCACTCTCAGTACTTGGTTCACTTCATATGAAAACCAAAGTCCCAAGCAAAAACAACAAACACCATTGTTAACTGACCAAACTAACCTGTGAGCATTCATGGTACAAGGAAACATGCAGAGAAAGGACTCCTTGATGAGGAAACTTCACACAAACATTAAAGATGAACCCGGCCATCCCCACTAACGTTGCCAGAATTAATAGGAGCTATTTAAGGAGCTGGTGTGTTTGTCAGAGTTTCACACTGAGCGGAAGTTGCATGCAGGAAACTTGCTATCATTTGATACCCTGAACTATCGCATTATCCATGTTTGAGCTAGATTAACAGTTAAGTCGTTCATTTAATGGGTTCATTGACAATGCTCTCAAAATAGGATCGTAAGACAGAAGGGTCATGTTAAACGTGTCTAGAAGAGAAGGGGCCATAAAGTTGGATTTGAGAACCTTAAAAAAGGTACCTGAGGTTCCAGGGTCTCTGCAGAAGGCACATTGTAAGTTTGATCCTTATCAATTCGAATTGAAGATCTGCCTTTCTGTTGCCAAAGCAGAAAGGTTCACAAAGAGATCAAACGGTGCTCCCCGTGCCCCTCAGCAGCTCATGACAATGTTCCCCTTGTGAGGTAGGCAACAATAAAATAAAGGGTAGAATAAAATGTGGGCGCAGGCACGGAGAGAGGATAAACGCCTTAATACGTGGTTCATAAAAGTTTACAAGTGATGCACACAGATATTATCATACAAATGTGTGATCCCGGATTTAGTCTGAAAAACAAAATGACTCTGTGAATGCGTGGTACAGCAGGGATGTGACTGAGCAGGCGCAGCAGCAGTGAAAACACCGAAAACTGTTTCTGGGCGCTTTGCTCTTCACGTGTATTTACACGAAGCAGATACGATTGTCAAATTGTGTATAACTCACGGCAGTTTACCGTTGGGCGGGTCATTAATTATTCTCTTTCTGGTGCCAAGTATTTCAGGAGCTCTGTCCCTTCATGCAGCACTTTACATAATACAGTCTGGTCTATTTATTGCCAAGAACATATCTTCCATTCACTTTCAACTATCATTAACTTTACTACATGGATTTGCCTCCATATTACATCTGAGGAGAAGGTGGCTCTGAATGATGTACAGGTTTTAGTGTATTCATTTCAAGATGTAGTGTGTGAACCATCCACATCTTATTTTTTTCTATTTTTATACTATTTGTTGGATAAAGAAGAGCATTTCTTCCACAAACACTAATGATTTTCGACTAGGACAAGATTTACTGTGATATACTGGTTTCTTCATGATTCTCTAAGGCATTAGGATAACTGAAAATCTGCCATGGTTGGGTGAAAGGGGCTAATCTACTACTTTGAGATTTAAGTAGATAAGTATGTACTTCGAGTCCAGTCCTAAATATTTTTTAAAGTTAACAGCTCTCTGGACAGCTGGATGCAAAGGAGAGGGCATAGCAAGCAAAAAGTGCTGGCACTGGAAGCCACACATGGAAGTGTTACTGTGATTGGTCGAACATAGAGTGCGGATAGGGTTGCAATGTGTGTGTAGTTGGACTAGGTTTATTATGCAATGGCACACCCTATTTAAAGACAGGGATCAGCAGCTTAACAGAGCCCTATCACTGCCCAATAATCTACTGGTCATGATATAAGGGAGAGGTTGATGTTTACTATGGGACATTTATTGGCATAAAAGAGGTTATATATACACTTTGTATTCCTAGTAAATGTGAATATCCAATCTGCTTAAGTGGTGACAGACATCAACTCTTACAAATTTGATACTGAGAGCTAAACTGAGTATTGCATTGGTTCTGAAGTCGAAAATTGATTAATCTTTTTATGGATGAGCAAACTGACCATATGTATTCTTTAAGTGAAAAATGTAATTCATTCACCCTTCAAGTGATCACTAGTGTCAAAAAAAAATTCTTCATCAGAAAAATATTTTTATAACCCAAGATACAAGAAAGATTGAAAATAAACTGAAATATGACCTATCTCATATTGTTTACCTCAGTGCTGGTATTTTCCTACATTTTTCCAGCTCAAAGCAATAAAATATGGTCAAGAATATGAAGGTTTTTAATCCTATGTCTTTCGTATAAGCTGTTTCTTATGGGGTTTGCCTTCTGGTAGTTATATTTAACCCGAGCAATACAAAATGTCTTAAAGCAGCATTGACCCACTCCACTTATGTCAAAGAGGCTTGCTCCCTTTTTCCATATAAATGTGAATATAAAAGGCAAGCACCTACCCCCTGCAAACCATGTCATACTGCAAACTCATCCCCTTCCTTTGTAGCTTGTATTGGTCCAGCCCCATGATTTATATGTGTCATCACATCTATCCTGATAAGATTGTATGAGGGACTTGACAAAGTGGTAGAGAAATAAGTCAACATCCTATTTACTTGTTACAAAAATGCTAATTCAATGGTGAAAGTAGATTTTTGATAGGTGTAGTGGGAAAACAATATTTTCAAAGTGCACTTTGCGAGCCCTGAGACCAAAGTGAATCAGCGCCAGTTGAAATGGGAGCCCGACTCCTTAGGCTAGAATAAACATGCCAGAACAGATTTTACTGACTGGCCTCCTGCAGGATAATGGAACTACATCTGGAAACAGGAAGGGAGTGACCACTTACCAAGGATTAGTCTTCTGGGAGGAGACTGGATCAGATGGCTGAACAAAGGACTTACACATCAGTTGTTTTATGAAGAGTAGACCCAAATTGAGATCCTAAAAATTCAAAATGTTTATTCCATTTCTATGACTTTTACACCTTCGTATTTTCTTCTCATTTTGTCTTAAAGTTTAAAAATCTATTTCTCTATCCCCCTATGATTTTAAACATTTTTGTGTTGTTTTGTGTATTGCATTTTTCAAGTTTTTCCTCACTAGTTTTGTAATATTACTGTGGTTTGTTCTTAAACTTAATCTTGTTGGTACTGCTTGAATTTGCAACACATTCTTCTGGGGAAAGCCTGCTGCTTCTGCCATAGCTACCAAAGGTTCAATCACTCACTCAATCAATCAGGGGCTTGTAAAGCGCAGCTACTCACCCGTGAAGGTCTCAAGGCACTGGCGGGGGGGGGGGGTCTGCTGGTTGGACTGGGTGGCGGATCATTCGAAGAGCCAGGTCTTGAGATCCTTCCTGAATTGGGTTAGAGACATTGCCTGAGGTGCAGGGGCAGGTAGTTCCATGTCTTGGTGGCGAAGTAGGAGAACAATCTTCTTCCGGTTCTGGTCTTGTGGATCCTGGGGATGGAGGCGAGGGCGAGATGGGCGGATCGGAGTTGTCTGGTGGGTATGTGGAATGTGAGGCAGTGGTTCAGGTACGCTGGTCCTACCTTGTGTATGGCTTTGTAGACATGAGTGAGGAGCTTGAAAGGGAATCTTTTGTTGACTGGAAGTCAGTAGAGTAGTCGGAGGTGTTGCGTGATGTGACTGCGGCGGAGGATGTTGCGGACCAGTCTGGCGGCTGTGTTTTGGACGTACTGTAGTTATTGAGCTGTTTCTGGGTGCGCCGGCGTAGAGTGCGTTGCCATAGTCAAGTCTGCTGGTGATGAGTGCATGGATGACCGTCCTTCTGGTTAAGCAATGATTCATTTAGACCTTTGTTGTGACCTAATCAGAAAGTGTTTATTTAGTTGGTATAATTACTCCATCTCAAACTATTAATCCACTATCTGCCGATCTCCATCTGGCCGTTTCACCACTCTCAACTTTTCAAACTACAAGTCTTCTCATCTAGTGTTCAAAACTGACTCTCTGTCCTCTACAATTGTCCCCTCCTCTCTGGCTCCTAACCCAAATGTTTTAAATTTGTGGTCATTCTAATATTGCCTTAGAGCCCGACGTAGCGGACTCTACCAGCCATTAAAGGCCTGCTCCAGCGTTAAAGGCCCGAGCTGAAGGCAAGGGCCTTTAACAAGGGAGCGGACCCTTAATGGCCGGTAGAGCCCACCACGAAGGGCTCTAAGGCTATTAGAACATTCCGCCCCTAGAGGGCAGAAGGTTCTAATTTGTCAAAACAAAGGCCCCTCAGAGCCCGAGGGGGTTTAAATCCACTCAGATTCTGAGAGGCCTTTGTTCACAGCAACAGCTGTGAACAAAAAAGCATTTGAATGTTGCTCTCCAGGCTTCTACCAGCCATTAGAAGAACGGAGCACTCCATTGTCTTCAATGGAGCGCTCAACATTCCAATGTTTGTAAATCAACCAGGAATTTTATGCCTCCTCCCCATCCAATTACCACTCAGTATCTCAACTTCCTCTTTTTCCTCATCTCTAGGATCAGTAGTGTTCACATTTCTCACCTCCAAACTTTCCTCTTTAAAACACTACACCCATTGCAAAGTGACTTCTGTCAACTGCACTAAAAGAGTGCTCAGCCAATGTCTCAAACTTTAAAAAAAAAAAAAAATGTATTGAGTAAAAGACAAAGTACCAAGAGTACATAATACATAAGGAAATAGAAAAACATGTTAAGGAATAGAACAGATAAGATACAACCTTATGTAAAGGATTAAAAGAAAAGAGATTAGGGTACCGATTAGTTAATAATTATTTATACATTTTTGGATTTAGGAAAGAGAGAAAGAGATGAAAGAGAGGAGGAAGAGAGGAGGAGAGAGGGAAATAGAAGAGAGGAGAGAAAGGGAAATGGGATAGTCAAATCATTTTTAGGATAGAGATGAGTGTGCAGATAAAAGTAGTAAAAGGTAACCATAATAAATCAGATTTGATTTTTTGAGACACTGATGAAGATGAGACAGTAGAGATTCTATGTTCATTACAAATAAAATTCCACCATGTTAACATACATATTTTAGAATTATCTTTCCAATGAGTAAGAATAACTTTAAATGCAAGAGGAATAAAGAGGTTGAATAATTTTAACTTCAACGAAGAGTCATGGAAATCAGCAGACATGGATCCCAAAAAACATTATGAATTGATAGTGGAATTCAAAAAAGAAATATCTTAAAACATTTAGTCCATATGGATTTCCAGAATTTGAGAACATTAGGGTAATAATATAACAAGTGAAGTAATGTACCAGTGGATGAAAGACATGACCAACAAAGAGGCGTAGAAGACGGGTTGATTTTAAAAATAAATATGGGTGTCCGAACAGCTCTATTATATAAGAAAAAAAGTGATTGAGTAATATTAGCAGCTTTAGACATAGTAAGAACTTTGTGCCAAAATCTTTCCCATTTTTTAATTGAAAGAGACATCGAAAGATCTAATTCCCAGGCCAATTCGACTTGGTTTTGGTCTTTCAGAGTTAGGGGTAGATAAAGGTTTATATATAAGAGTAGCTTTCGGATTCGAACCAGGAGGAATATTATATAACGGAGTCAAGAGAATAAATAGAGTAACATTGGGGGGAAAATTTCTGGTTATTAGAAATGATTGAAGTTCCTGTGATAATTGGGAGTATTGGGCTAAACAATCGGTGGGTAAATCATAGCGGTCTTGTAGTGTATTAGAAGGTATAACAGAATTATGTGAAATGAGTTGGTGGGTATATATAATATTCTTCTCCTTCGAGTGTGTGAAATAGAAAGAGTTATGACGAAACTTAATACATTTATTGTACCAAATAGAGGAGGCAAAAAAAGCTTGGTGAAAATTGGAGCCATCTGTGAAAAGTGAGTGTATCAGGTGTTGGGAATGTTTTAAAATAGGGTGTTTGGAAATAAAGGTGCAATTAGACATAAAACAAGTATCATAGAAAGAAAAGTTGTGTAAAAAAGAACGTTCAAAATTAATCCAACTAGGTATTGGTTCATCATGATATTGTCTGTTTAATGCGTAAATTTGTCTAATTAGAAAAGCAGTATGATATAATTTAAAATTAGGAATTCATACACCCCCTTCGCTTTTTGTTTTAATTAATTTAGAAAGAGCAATATGAGCAGGTTTGTTGTTCCAAAGAAATTTAGTGCAGAGTGAGTTGATGTGATTAAAATAATAATTGGGAATTTTAAAGGGTAGCATAGAGAGTAAGAATAAGATGAGTGGTACAATCATCATTTTGATGGTATCCAGTCTACCCCACCAGGATAAATAGAGGGGGGACCAGGAAGATAATAAGTTTTGAATCGTAATTTTTAAAGTATTGAAATTATGAGAGAGAGTTTGAGAGATGGTAGAGGAGAACCAGACTCCCAAATATTTAATTTTAGAAAGACACCATTTAAAATTACTGTCAGAAAACATGAATTGATAACATGAGGAATTTAAGGGTAAAATCTCAGTTTTAGAAAAGTTCAATTTATAACCAGATATTTTAGAGTATAAGTCAATTTCATGTAGAAAGGAAGGCAAGGAGATTAAGGGTTTTGAAAGGTAAATCAAAATATCGTCAGCATAAGCGGATAACTTAATTTCATGAGAGGTATGTTGAAAGCCAGTTATCAACGAATTACAACGAATGCGTTCAAGAAAAGGTTCAAGGCATAAAAGGGGAGAAAGGGGACATCCTTGCCTAGTACCCCTATGTAGATTAAAATAAGGGTATAAAAAGCCGTTGACAGAAACACATGCACGGGGAGCTGAATACAATAATTTGATGAATGAGATAAATTTGGGGCCGAAACCAAACCAGTGAAGAGATTTGAACATAAACTGCCAGTTTATAAGGTCAAAGGCTTTTTCAGCATCAAGGGATAACGCAGCTAAAGAATCAGGATATCGTTTTGCCATAGTAAGGATATTAGAGAACATTCTAGCATTGTCAGAGGTGAGCCTACCCTTAACAAACCCACATTGGTCAGCTTTTACCAGCAGGGGTATAACATCCTCTAATTTAGAAGCAAGGATTTTAGCAAACATTTTGCAGTCATAGTTGATTAATGCGATCAGACAATAATTTTGACATAGGGAGTGATCTTTATCGGGTTTGGGGAGAATTACAATGAGAGCATCAAAAAGGAACCCTCAGGTTTGGAGTGTAATAGCTTATGTAAATGTAGAGCAAAAATAGAAGAAAAGGAAGAGATAAGTTCAATGGAAAAACCATCAGGGCCAGGAGCATTAGCTTTTTTAAGAGATTTAATTGCATCTAAAATCTCCTGAAGTGTTATATCTCTTTCCAAGAGGGCGATAACATCAGGTATAGAGCGAGGGGGAGGGAGACCATCAAAGAACATTTGAATATTATTTTCGGAAGGATGGGTGTCTTCCGTGTATAGTGAGTGATGGTAAGTTTGGAATGCATTGACAATATCTGAGTCAGAATGTAGTAGAGCGTTAGTGCGGTCATTAAGAATAGGTCCAATGGTTTTCCTTTCCGATTTGACTTTTAAATAGTTGGCCAACAGCCTACCCGCTTTGTTCTGACCCCCATGATATTTAGATTTTATTTTGAGTAAAATGTTACATGCATCAGACGTAGCTAATTTGTTTAAGTCAGATTTAGCCTTGATGAGGTCCCAAAGGTGATTAAGGGATTTAGAAGTGTAATAGGCATGTTCAAGGGTTTTGATATGTGTTAAAGTGGAAAGGTATTGGGAGTTTAATTTCTTTTTCTTTCTGGCAGTATAGGTAATGGTAAAGGCTCTAAAAGAGGCTTTAAAGGCATCCCAGTTGTTATGAATAGAGGTATCACTTGGTTTGTTAAATTGAAAAAATTATTTTATAAAAAGGGAAGCATCAGAAATATAAGTTTGGTCAGATAATAGGAAATTATTAAATCTCCATCTAGCTTATTTGAGAGTAACAAGGGATAAATCAAAAGAAACTGAAACAGAGGCATGATCAGAAATGAAAATGGAGCCAATCCCAGAAGTTTGGAGAGTGGGAAGTAAGGTTTTTGAGATCTAGATATAATCTATGCACGACATGGTGTGGTGAACAGTTGAAAAGTAAGTAAATTCCTGTTTGTTAGGATTACTTGTTTTGCAGGCATCATAGAGTGGACGAGAGGCAATAGCCGCTTGAAATGCTTTGTGTGATTTATCTGGTTTGAATTTACAATCTGATTTTCTATTGGAAAAAGGGTCCATCCAATTGTTGAAGTCTACAGCAACAATAATGTTAGGGCTAGTGATTGAGGATAATTTTAATTTAATAGTATGCCAAAAGTCCGGATCAAACTTAACTGGTCCATAAATATTGAAGAAGGGGATTTGTTTATTATGAACCGTAGCATTAAGTATTACCCATCGTCCACTCGCATCATTTTCAGTAGATACAATTTGCAAATTTAAAGAATTAGGGCAGAGGATGGCAACACCACCGTTACGGTTGACAGCCGAGGAGAAGACAACCTGACTCACCCATTGGCGTTTGAGTTTGAGAGATTCAACATCTTTATAGTGGGTTTTTTGCAAAAAAACAATCAGACAATTAAGCTTCGATAAATGAGAAAGTACCTTTTGACGTTTGACAGGATGACCCAGACCATGAACATTCCACAATACAACATTAAGCATGGTGATGTTTAAGGGACAGAAATAAAACACAATGATGACGAACTGCAGGAAAAAACAAAGGAGACAATAAGACAACAATCATTAAAAGAAGGGTAACATGATGGAATTAATAAGCACACAAGGATGTAAAACAAATATGTACACATGTGAATATAAGGACATGAGACAGGCGGTAGGAAAGAAAGAGGAGATTGAGAAAGAGGGTATAAGGGTAAAACAGATGAGAAGAGAGTAGGAAAAGTAATGAGAAGTAAGGACAGATCAAGGACATAAAGCCAGATCTGAAATAAGAAGAGAGAGAGATATGAAACAGGCATGTTCACACTCGGAGACAAGAGCAACAACGGATAAAGAGGGAACTAAAAGAGATAAGAGAATATAAATAAGAAGATATTAAGGCCGCATAACCAATGTGTAAAATACAAGAAGCAAGAGACCACAACCGGACATGAAAAATCTAGAAGTATCAACAATTTAGCAATTAAAGAACATCAAGCATTTTAAGAACATCAAGCATTTGTGTCCATAGGTGCTCTGGTGATGGATTGTAGAAACTGTTTTAGTTTAGATGGATCATCAAATGAGCGAGAGACACCTTCATGTGTGATTTTACAAAGACAAGTATGTAATATGCCATAACGGATGTTCATGGATCTTAACTGAGGACGAAGAGCTAAGAATTCCTTGCATCTGGCATTGGTTGCGTTAGATGGATCCTGTGAGATGAAGATATTATGACCAGACCATACAAGATGATGTTTTTCTCTAGCAACCTTTAATATATGCATGAGGTCAGTAAATTCCAAAAAGAGCATTATGATACCGCGTGGTCTGCTCGATTGAGGTTGAAGTCGACCAAGACGATGTTCCCGCTGGATATTAAGAGGAGTAGAGGATTGAAGGTTAAGAAGGTCAGACAAAGGTTTCTTTAGGAAGGAAAGAAGATCCGGACCCTCAACATTTTCAGGTAGGCCATACAGACGAAGATTGTTTCTTCTGTTACGATTCTCAAGATCCTTGGTGTGAAGCTTAAGCTTGTGAATTTCCTGTTCCAGCAAGGGTACTTTCGTGGCTACATCCTGAAGATCACTTATACGTTGTTCCATTTCAGACATTTTACCCTCCATGTTAATCCATCTGTCTTCAATCAACTGAAGTTTTTCATTGGTGGTGTTCATAAATGGTTTTAGAGCACGCAATTCATCTAAAATTGAGTCCAGAACCGGATTTGAGGATGACTGAACCGGAGATGGAGGGTCATTTTGGATCTTTTTGATTTAGTGCCAGATGAAGTTGTTTTCGTGAGAGACAAAGAGTCACTAGCCATCTTGACGATATGTACTTGACGTCGAGGAAGTTTTTTGATGATGGAGATCTTGCCCATAAAGCAGAAAATCACAGATAAAATATTCAATGAAAATATGAAATCTTCGATCATTGTATTAAGGAATGTCACAACCAGATCCTAGGAAGCAAAATTATAACAATATGGTAGATTATATAGTAATGAGTTTTAGGAGCATCCACCAACTTGTAAATAAGTAGGAAATAGGATATAAAGTGTCAACTGAGATAACGGCTCACAACATATGAACGCTTATTCACATCCCCTCAGATTCAGGTTAATGAGAAGGCAAGAGTAGGACCATCTCAACAATGACAATAAAACCCTATATCATGACAATTATAGGGCTCCGAGAACAAGGTCGAGAACAGCAGAGCAGGTGAAAGATCCCAACTGAATAAACAGGTACTGTGCTCAGCAGCACCATGGGTGGTTACAGGATCGAAACACGGGTGCTGTCTTGTGCACTGCAGTAGTTGGCAAGTTCTTCAGAGATGTAAGAGGATATTCCTATTGGCGTGTCCTTATGGTATCTCAAAAAGGACAGTTGATATAATGAATGAGCTGGCACTAGTGAGAAAAAATTTTCTTTGATGGGATTCCTTGTCTTATAAGGTCTCTCACATTTACCTTTTTTTCTTTCTTTTACCAGAAACTTGAGCCAAAAACAATCATGGTTTGGTTTATTTAGTACTCCATGCCATTATCTGTTAATACAACATCTCTGATATTGTATTATTAGATAGTGTGGAGATCCAGACAACATGTAATGAGAAACAGCATAAACATTCAAAGTCTGGACTTTGTGTGAAAAGCAGGAGTGAAAGATATTAAAACGAGTAATAAAGTAGGCTGATTGATGGTCCAATAAGATAAGGAGTCGAGGAAACTGAGAGGGACATTGCAGTAAAATGACCTCATGCTGTGAAAGGTGTATGCTCTGTCAAAGTGTCATTCTTGGAGTTTCTTTCTTAAGAAGTTTGTCTCGCTTCCCAGTTCATAAATGCTTTTCTAATGTAGGAATCCGTTGAGCAGCGAACCCGGATGCCGTCAAAGGATTAGACCTCTAAGAGTTGCGTTGCACAAGATGGGGAAATCTGTTGCTGGCCAACAGCTGGAGGACCCAAGGACAACGAGGGCTCTGTCAAAGGATGTGCTTAGAAGAATCTTACAGAAGCATTAACTGGAAAAACGTCGTGCATTCGCAGCCCCAGCCATGGGAATATTACGAGCATGCAAGTGTTGCCACGTTGCTATAAAGGCACGCACGTTGCTGTGGGATTTCTTTCTCAGGATTGTCACCAAGTGCAGCCAAAGCCTGGAAAAAGGAGCATTAATTCACCATCCATTTGGTACACTCGGTTTAAATTCCTTTTTATGATAGTGTTGTGAAAGCTGCCGCTTGGGTCACCCGTCAACCTCTTGCTCACATGCTCTTTGGATTTCTGGTATTATTGCCATCTGGAATAAAGTCACACTTCAGCCTCCACTCTCTAGAAATGTGAAGCCCAGAACTGGCTCTGTTGTTCCCTTTTCACTTGGCGGAATGTGCTGCAGTAGTGACTGAGATGGACATTACACTAAAAGGCGCAGCATGACAGATGGTCTAGCTGCCGGTGGCGTCTTGACTCTCGGCAAGAGGAAAACAAGATGGCAGCCACTCTCGTCAGGGAGACGACATTGCGTCAAATTCGCTTAAAAGGTGAGCTTTAAACTCACCTGTCATCAAAGTGGTAAGCTGCGGTATAGCAAAGAGCACAGCCAGCCAGGAAAGGGCAGAATGGGTCTCCAGGCAGCCGAAAGTTCCCTCCTGAGCTCCGTGTAAGGACGGAGCTCAGCACGTCGCCGCCATTTTCTCCAAGAGCGTAAGCCACGCCCGCGTCTCAAACTTTTTAAACTCTACTCATCATGTTCACCTCTTCTCCATTCATATTATTTCAGATCTTTCCATCATCAATGACTATCAGTGACCCTGGCATGCTTGCCAGGGCATCAAAGACAGGGATGAAAATGGTTCCCCTCTTACCTCACTAGGCACTCCTTTACAGTTTTCCGTACCTATGATAATTGATACCAGTGGTCTTAATAGTCAGAGTACCCCAGGCTTATATCATAACTTTTCTCATCTTTTAAAGCTGTATCATACAATCGTATGTGATTCCAGCTAATATTTAATTTTCTCCAATCATCTGCAGTATGATAATACTCAGATCTTCATTTCCTTCTCTTTTTCTTGCTGATACTCTAATTTGAAATCTAAGAATGTCTTACTGCCATCAGATACTGGATAGTACACCATTCACTAATGCACCACTCGTCTAAAACAGAACACAAATTATTGCCTTTTATATTGGCTCTCTGCCATAAATTTAGCTCACTATAAATTAGTATAATTAAAGCCATTTTTGGCACTGCTTCTTTCCACTTGTCAAGTCTAATTGCATGGCACACCCCTCCTCCATCATTACATCAAGGGATCCGCCACTATGCACTACTGTGGCTCATTGAATTTCACATCTTTCAATCCACTTTGTCTTATAGTGTGGAAAACGTTTTCTAAATCGGGTGGAATATGCAAGCTAAATATATTAATCTTGAGTGCATAGTCACCTCCATATTTCATCCTTCTTCAGTGTTGAAACACATTGGGGCATATTAACAACACACAGAGAGAAATATCGCTGAGCGCGATTAGCGCTATTCTTTGTATCGCCGGCTATCGATGGATTGAATCGCTGAGATAACGTGATATCATCAACGTTTATCTCCATAGCGATAACAAATCCAGCGATAGCGGCAAAATAAGGGGACATCGCTGGAAATCCAGCGATACAAATGCGGCGATAAGGGAATCCTTGGTAATAGGGAGATATGGACTCAGCCTCAGAATCCACCTCCCTTTACAAATATAGCTAAGTCTGACATTTTGCAGACGTTAGGTTACGGCGATAACTGCGCTTAGCGCTGCTTTTATTTTCGCTATGGGTGTCCTGGGCCGGCTTGGTAATACGGAGAAGTGCAGTTAGGGACATTTTCTGTGTTATTTTGACACAACACGCCCACTTTGCATCTCATTAGAGATACAAAGCGAGGCGTCGGTAACAAGACTGCTAACATGCGCTAATGCATGTTAGCACTGCCTTGTTAATAGGGTGTAAACATTATCTCCGCTTTTTTGGCTTTTAAAGCCAAAAAAGCGGAGATAAGGCCCTTGATAATATGCCCCACATTGTCTTTATCCCTGGCCACTACTCTGAGAATTTGTAATCTTTAAATGGGTCGACTAGCTTTTGTTTGGTTCTCAGTGTAAATTGACTTATCCATGTCTAAATACCTATTAGACTACCTAGTGCATAATTTGAGATTTCCTTCTAATACCACTCAGTCTGCATATGGTATTATGTAACAACTCATTACTATGTACAGCACTGCTGTTGTCAGGGATTCAAACTTTCACAGATGATTTGCATACAATTTCAATTTTTTTGCGGAAGTTATGGTAGGAAACGTTGAAAATCTTTCAACCAATTGATGAATAGCAGTTTTCTTAGGATTTTCTGTCAGGTGCAAAAGGATCATAATTTTGGCCCTTTAAGTGATATGCAGATTTCAATATGTCTAACTGTGGGAAACCTCTGTGATGGTCAGAGTTAGTCGAAACTTCTTAGTGGGCCTTCTCACGATTGTCTGATCAGTGGTCAATTCCCAAAACAAGGGATTTGTGTGTAATGGTGTGTTGCTTCAGGTTTGTAAATATTAACATTTTGTGGTGTTGTCCGGAACTACATTTCACTTTCTAACAACAAGGATTAGATAGGTAGTCTGTAGCTCTCCACTCCGTGATAAGGCATAGGTTGGATGACTCTGGAAAAATCAATATCCTACTAGGTCCCCTTAATAATCAGAATGCAATGGAGCATAAATCACTACTGATGCCTTCTTAGATGCTCTAATATAGAAAGCCTTGAGAGACGATTTGTAAAAAGCAGGTACTGTTTCTGAAGGGGATACTGTTGAGAAGAGAATGAACTTCTGTTCCCAAACTCCCTGGCACATGCATCCACCTACTACCCAGACAACCTTGAGGCATTTATTTTTATGAATACCTATGAAAGAAAAAATAGGTAGGAGTCCTTATCGAAAATATGTGTTTTCACTTTTTTTAATCATTTTAGTATTTACAGACTTGGGGTCTGATTCTCAAAAATTCTCAAACAAAAGTCAATAGCTTCCTTCCATAGAGTAACACCTATGCATGGAGCAAACTTCAACTTTTGGGAATTCTCCAAAAATTCCAGGAGATGTCAGGGAAATCTGTGACAGTCATACATTGATGTAAAATCTCGAACGTGTTAATGTTTCTGAAGGAGGAAGAGTATCACGTATACATTTCTTCATCAAAGGTTTGCACTTTGCACTTTTTCTCCAGCTGCGTCTATATATTGTCCCTATCAGTTTTCTTGTGGTAGCAAATTGCAAACAAAATGTTCCACTGTTGGACACTTTTATTGATAGCACAAAATATGGCTTTGAAGGATGAAGTAAATCTCTTCATAGAAGCAATACATGAAATTATTTGTGCCCGCTGGCTACTAAAAGGAGATTTTGGTTTATTTAACAAGAGTGAAAACAGTTGTGGTGTATTTCAGATTAAGAGCACAAGTGAAGGACATTTAAGGCTATCTGTCCCATAGGATAGCATGGGAGATACTTTGTAACATCTTATAAGTAGAACGTTCCATTGGGACAAGAAAGAGGAATACAGTTTAGGCTCTCTGAACTGAGAATTTAATAACACATATTTTAGTAAAGATGGTTTTTAAATTGTGTGTTTGAAACTGCCACTTTTAGAAAGTTGGCATTTTCTTGCTTAACCATTCTGTGTATCTCTGCCTGTTTGTGGATAGACTGTCTGGTTTTTGAGTGACAGGGGCTGGGCATGTGCACTCACTGTAGACAGCCACTGGGGGGAGGGGTTGATGTGTGCCTGGCCCTTCCTGGATGACTCAGAGCTGAGCTGAATAGACCTTGGCTGCATTTAGAGTAGTGGAAGGAGTTTTCCTTGCACCTGAATAAGGCCTGTCTCCATGGCACAATGCTGGCTCCACCTACCTGTGGGTGTACTACACCAGTAAGGATAGAACTGGTTTGGACTGGGCTCAGAGACCCTGGCACAAAGAAGAACAAAGACAAAATGGTTTATAAGTAGTGGACCTTAAACCCCAGAACTTTAGATCACTTCTGGACTCAAGAGGAACCTTTTGCCAAGGGGAAGATCTTGGGAGCTATAAGGAGGAGTACTGCCCCTTTGCTGGGTGTGCTTTGCTGTGTTGGCCTGCAGTTGCTGCTTCTGCCAAGGCGGTGGCTGTGTTCAAACTGGGGTGGTATGGTGAGCAAAAGAACGATGGATTAAACCCGGATCCTTGTGACTGGGGGTGAATGTTTACATTGTCCAGCATTCCATCCATCAATTGTTTCTTTTTCATTTGTCGCCTGAAGTGGGAAGGGTATACCCAGATGTGGGCCCCGTGTTCACTACACCACTGGATTCAAGCTAGCCTGGCTGATGAAGGGTGATGCCCTGAAACCGGTCCCAGGATGCTTGTTTCCAGTCCAGGGAGGACCTGGCTTG
Source organism: Calotriton arnoldi (assembly GCA_963921515.1). Lineage (NCBI taxonomy): Eukaryota > Metazoa > Chordata > Amphibia > Caudata > Salamandridae > Calotriton > Calotriton arnoldi. The sequence continues at coordinate 926,635 of CAWUFW010003423.1, read as the reverse complement.
GCAGTTCGGGCTGGACTGTTCCCATAAGGAACAGGGTCAAGACTGATTTGCATATGGCTGGGTCCAAACCCAGACGTGGGCCCCGTGCTCACTACACCACTGGATTCAAGCTAGCCTGGCTGATGAAGGGTGATGCCCTGAAACCGGTCCCAGGATGCTTGTTTCCAGTCCAGGGAGGACCTGGCTTGGCAGTTCGGGCTGGACTGTTCCCATAAGGAACAGGGTCAAGACTGATTTGCATATGGCTGGGTCCAAACCGGGGTGGTGTGGTGAGCAAAAGAATTATGGATTAAACACAGATCCTTGTGACTGGGTGTGAATGTTTGCATTGTCCAGCAGTCCATCCATCAATTGTTTCTTTTGCATATGTCGCCTTAAGTGGGAAGGGTATGCCCAGACCTGGGTCCCGTGCTCACTACTACACTGGATTCAAGCTAGCCTGGCTGATGAAGGGTGATGCCCTGAAACCTGTCCCAGGATGCTTGTTTCCGGTCCAGGGAGGACCTGGCTTGGCAGTTCTGGCTGGACTGTTCCCATAAGGAACAGGGTCAAGACTGATTTGCATATGGATGGGTCCAAACTGGGGTGGTGTGGTGTGATGAGCAAAAGAATGGTGGATTAAACCATGATCCTTGTGACTGGGGGTGAATGTTTGCATTGTCCAGCATTCCGTCCATCAATTGTTTCTTTTACATATGTCGCCCTAAGTGGGAAGGGTATGCTCAGACGTGGGTCCCGTGCTCACTACACCACTGGATTCAAGCTAGCCTGGCTGATGAAGGGTGATGCCCTGAAACTGGTGCCAGGATGTTTGTTTCCCGTCCAAGGAGGACCTGGCTTGGCAGTTCGGGCTGGACTGTTCTCATAAGGAACATGGTCAAGACTGATTTGCATTTGGCTGGGTCCAATTTGGGGTGGTGTGGTGAGCAAAAGCATGATGGATTAAACGCAGATTCTTGTGACTGGGGTGAATGTTTGCATTGTCCAGCATTCCGTCCATCAATTGTTTCTTTTGCATATGTCGCCCTAAGTGGGAAGGGTATCCCCAGACATGGGTCCCGTGCTCACTACACCACTGGATTCAAGCTAGCCTGGCTGATGAAGGGTGATGCCCTGAAACCAGTTCCAGGATGCTTGTTTCCGGTCCAGGGAGGAACTGGCTTGGCAGTTCGGGCTGGACTGTTCCCATAAGGACAGGGTCAAGACTGATTTGCATATGGCTGGGTCCAAACTGGGGTGGTGTGGTGAGCAAAAGAATGATGTATTAAACCCAGATCCTTGTGACTGGGGGTGAATGTTTGCATTGTCCAGCATTCCGACCATCAATTTTTCTTTTGCATATGTCGCCCTAAGTGGGAAGGGTATGCCCATGCGTAGGTCCCGTGCTCACTACACCACTGGATTCAAGCGAACCTGGCTGGTGAAGGGTGATGCCCTGAAACCGGTCCCAGGATGCTTGTTTCCGGTCCAGGGAGAACGTGGCTTGGCAGTTCGGACTGGACTGTTCCTATAAGGAACAGGGTCAAGACTGATTTGCATATGGCTGGGTTCAAACTGGGGTAGTGTGGTGAGTAAAAGAATGATGGATTAAACCCAGATCCTTGTGACTGGGGGTGAATGTTTGCATTGTCCAGCTTTCCGTCCATCGATTGCTTCTTTTTCTTTTCCACAGTGGATCTATACAGGGCAAATTCTGGGACCTTCGAATCACTGAAGGGTTCCATGGCTGCAGATAAGAGATTACTACAAAACATAGTTGATTTGAAACCCTTTTTAAAAACATGAACAAGGTTCCACAAGCTAGTAAACCTGTTCAAAATTAGGCCGGGGCAAAATTAAAATTACACCAGCCTAAATTTCAGGAATTTCACATTACGCTTGCTGCCTGAAATTCCCCAGATTACGTAATTATGTCCCTTTGCTTAATTATGCGATCTTCGTGGTAAAAGTTAAAGGCACAGAAAAAAGCAAACATGACTGTTGTTCGCAGTGCTCTTGTTCAAAAGCATCCTTAAGCCAAAAATTGATATGACGATGCATTGTGCACTAAAATATAGCATAAAATAACAGATATGTATTTCGTGTACTTATGTGTAATTTCATAGAAGTTAGCTGGGATTTCCCATAATTATGCAAATGTAAATTACACACACTTCACACACCCCTATTCAAAATTAGTTTATTGTTAATTGAAAGGGAGGTCAAATTATTTATCAATTAAGATGTGAGAAACACCAAGGTGTCCTGTCCATCCAGGTTCAAAGCTGAAGTTTGCAAATGGGTCGGAATTCTGAGTAGTACAGTAATTAAAAACGCCCTACAATTGTTCCCTGGCAAATTTTAGCAGGTCAAACCTGTGGATCTTTACTAGGGCAAAATGTGTGGTATGATCCGATAAATACCAATTTCTGTGGGGAAAATTCTGATTCCAGTTGTAATGTCAGATTTTTCAGAACTTGGAATATGAGTTATTTGCCTAAGCCATTAAATTATTCATTCTGGGGCCATCAGTATTTGACAGGTGCATTAAGTAACTCACGCTCTACTGAACACATCGTAATCTAAGCCTTAATCGGCCTTTAGTACTGCTGCTCATATCTTCAGTTCCTTTCATAACCTCTTTTAAACCAGAATGGATCTCTGAAACATATTTAAAAGCACTAGTCAAAATACTGCATTGCATTTTATTGTAATAGAATTTATATAGCGCTTACTTCCCGCCGACGAGGCAATTGAAGTTCTTGTTATGCAATAATTTCTCATTTCTTCCCTTTGCAGAAAATCCCTGGGAAGTTTAGGAAGCTTTTTTCCGAACTTGAGAGCTTGACAGTAAGTGCTCTTGTTATTAAAAGTGCCGGGGTTCCCAGTTGTCAGTTTCAATGCTTGTCTTGTTTCTGTTTAACGGGTTCATGGAGTGGTCTCCCTTAATCCTAACCTGAACATATTGCATTTTCACATCAGTCGGCTGACACGAGACATAGTCATCAAAACATAACCCAATGGTCCTACAATATCCTGCGGCAACTGTCTTGCAGCATTATACATTAGGCTTTGTGAGCAAAGCAAGCGTTACCTTTCATTGGATGAGTACTGAAAGGTCCTCATTGCAATTGCATTTTTAAGAGAATCAATGCCTTTCCAATTTATGATACGTTTGCATACAATAAAAACTTGGCAAGAGTTGTTATATCATTTATTTTTTGCAGCATGGATTTGCTGATCATACTTATTAAGCCCAGGTATATTTCGCAGGTCAAATATAGTCTGTACTTTTGCTATTTTGATCAGCATGTAACCCATGAACCATGCCTTCTAAAAGAAAAATATACCAAACGTTTGCAAAATAATATGCTCACTGCAGCGGAGGGCAGTTGGTTATAGTACTATTATACTATTATACTATACTTTATTGTGGACTTCAGGTAATGGAACACCTAACAAAAATCTACAAAATCTATACAGTATGGGCTGCTCCTTAGGCCTATGAGATTTGTTTTGTTTTACTGTCATAATTTGGAAATTTCGACTTGCGCAAAAATGTGGGAAATGTGTGCCAATTTTGCTGAATGTTGCATGACATTTGCCTGCAGGAGCTGGTTTGAGTAAAAATGTTTTGCTAAAACGCATTTTCTCCTTGAACAAGACATTTTTAAACAAAGCTGCTATCTCTTTTGACTTTTCTGTGTGAGGTAGAGTCTTGAGGAGAAAGGTTATTTGATGTTCTGGCAAATGTATGCACGTCATTTTATGAAAACTGTGCTTTGCAGAAAAAAATTCAAATTTTGCCTACCCCCTCCTTTTGTATCTGTATAGACATGCAGTAAAGCAGTAAAACACAGTTTATTCTGTTGCCCTTTAGGAATTCTTATTTCAAGGGCTTCCAATGGATAAAATGTGTGTGCAGTGAAGATAAATGTCTAATCATATTCAGATTAGTGCAGCTACACTTCACTACCGGAGGCCATTGTGTTCGAGTCATAAAGCCTTCCCCTACATCTCACTGAAAGAGACAGCACATAAATCATGAATTCAATGCAGGCCAATGATGGATTTAGAATTGCCATATTTCCAGAGCATCCAAAAATTGACGATTCTCTCTTTCCCCATCACCACATTGTTTTTCAGGACCCCTCCCTGAACCATAAAGCTTACCGGGACATGTTCAAAAAAATGAAGCCTCCAAAAATACCATTCATGCCACTGCTTCTGAAAGGTAATGTTGGAAATGTCTGTCTGCCTGGACCATGTAATTCATTCATCCAAGAGCAAGGAATGGTAACTCGCAGCTTGCAGAGCTGCTCTTAACGAATATACCTCTTTTTAACGCAGACGTTACAACGACCGTGTTGTAACCACGCATACCATTACCCCGCAAGTCGTAACAACGACTTGCGGAGGGGGGCGCTGGATGTTGGAATAGTATAATTTACTATTCCAACTCCAGTCTGTGCGGACAGTAGGGAAGGTGTTGGATTTTAAATCCAACACCTTCTGCCCCCTCCGCAAGTCGTTGTTCCGACTTACGGAGTAATGGTATGCGTGGTTACAACGCGGTCGTTGTAACGACCGCGTTGTAATTCCCTGCGGGGAAAACCTTTTGTGGTAAACGATGTGTTTTGTTGGTTAAATTAGTGCAGCATGAATAATAGAGTACTTGAGCTGTGAGTGGGTAAAATGGCTTATTTTAATTACTATGGCTATACATTTTTGTTTTCGAATTTTTGTTATTTCTTTTCCGGGTCGGCCACGAAAACACTGCTTAGTAGTGTGCTTCATTCCCTGCAATCATAATAGAATATACTTTGTTATAAAGCTTTATTGTGGCTCTTTTGATACTCAAAAGAAATATGCTCTATGAAGATTTTTAGTTGAAGCAAATTAGAAAAATGCATTTTATTTTTATCATGTTTAGATTCCAACTTAAAGTAATCGCAGCCTAAAGTAAAGGATGTGATGCCAAGTATGACTCTTATTTGTTTGCATTACTTGTTTTTTTCTATTTTTAATACATTGTGTTTCCCTATTTCAAGAAAACTTGTATACTTAGAACAGAAAAGGATGCTACAAAAGCAAATATTACACACCTTCTATGTTGTCACGTGACGTGTGTCAATAATTCAACCAGTCCTGTCTTTTATTAGATTCTGGTACCAGAGTTCTTTCATTTCAAACGGAATAAGGAAAACTAAAAATTGCAAAAAAAGGACTGGATGAACTACTGACACAAGTTTGAGATCTGTGGTATAAGTAACGCTTGCTGGGCATTACCATTCTGTGGTTATTTGATGATTAATTCCTGACTTTACTAAACAAACATTATGTTTTAAAAAAATGAACATGCTTTTGATTTTTAGAAATAAAAACCTACTACCTTTTGAATTTTTGGAGTGTGTGAATTACAGTTAATGTTTCACCTATCACTTGCATTCAGTGGAGCCTTCCCTTGATGAACACTTAGGGTCCGATTACGATGCCGTAGTAAACGGCTCCGTACCTCGGTTGGAGCCGTTCCTACGGCATCATAATCAGTTGTTCTGATTCATTTCTGACCGACCATTTGGATGGAGTCGGTCTGAAAGGAATCTGAACTGGTTTTCCGAATGGCTTCCGACGGGCTCGGAGAGCCCGTCTGCCATTTGGAAAACCTCCAGTAATCCCAAGGGCGGCTCTTTCCACCCGAGGGATTACAATATTGGATTCCAACAGCCTTTCTGTGCCGGCCTTTCCAACACAGAAAGGCTGTCGGAAGTCGATTTTGGGGGCCCCAGCAGCGCCCCCATGGGTGCACGGCCTCCGGTTGGAGGCCGAGGGGGCACCTGTGGTGCCCCCCTGTTGATTCCTGCACCCATGGCAGGCACCATTAGGTGCCTACCACAGAGTGCAGGGATGAACTGCACCTCTTCTCTTTGCAATGTGAGCATGCATTCCGGTTGGAATGCATGCTCCCATTGTAAAGAATAGGAGTGCGACCAAACAGTGTTCGGTCGCATCCTAATTGCTGGGTTGTGACCGCCAACAGGAGGTCGGTCGGTCCCAGTACTGAATCGATGTCGGACGGACTCAGGTCCGTCTGACATTGAAATCGGTCCCTTAGTCTTGCAAAAGGATCTGAAGAAATTCAAGAAGGCAGTACAGCAAGACTTTAAATGATAGGGATTTAAAAAAAAATACAGCAAAGATTTTAGATTTCTTTTCCATCTGAAAATTATATTTTCAATGGCTTTGGATGTCTAGCTGACTTAAATTTTTGTTTGAATATAATAGCACTGAGATTAGATATTTACATTTTCAAGAAGGACTACCACTGGCAAGAGAATTTCTTTTTTATGAAACATGATTAGAAACCAGGTACTAAAAGTCCAAAATGTGATCTAAAACTATGAAAATTGTACAACCCAGTTGTGTGTAATACTCCAAAAACTGTTATCAACATGAAAGAAAGGCAAAACATTTTTACCATCCAGTGACCCTCAAAGACCCAACTTACAGCATCTTTGGAAAGCAATATTAAAGATGCAAGCGATGCAGTAAGTAAAATCATCACAAACTGTATCTGGAGAGCATGCCAGAATGAATCATCCAGGATGTCAAAAGCCAGATAACGCTTCTAGGGATACTGGATGTGACAAAAAACAGTTCAGGGTCATTGGAATAACAAAGGACTCGGTTTAATGAGCTGGAGGAAGTAACTATTAAATAGCAGGGGTACACCACAATCAAGTGTAAAGAGTGAGGAGCAATATGGTCTAAGAGCTACTACCTCAAAGTTTTTTTATTAGAGATTTAGATCTTACAATGAGATCTACAATTTGCAAAATACATCAATTAATATAACTTTAAAAAGGAGCTAAAAAATTAAAAACATTACAGCATATTAATTCATTGACTGGGCAATTTATTATCTCCAAAAGTAGCATTTGTTGTTGTAATGCTATAATTTATTTAAGTGGTTTTAAAAATCTCTGTTAGTAGACCCTTAAAATGGACCAGACAAATATAACCTGTTCAATAGTCTGTACATCATTATAACATAAGGTGCATTTGCTATCCTCCCAAACTACTTTTTGCTGTGCAATTTCTAGTGGTAAACATTTCAACCTACATAACATTATACACCTGTTCAGCCTGTGTTTCAGGTTCCAGCTTAAATACACTTGAGGAACTGCTGCCTGACATGATTGAATGACACACAGGAAATGGGATTTTGTTCTAAATATATCCATATTAGTCTCCATGGAGCAATGTTTCATGGTATGCTTTTTTAGGATGAACATAGCTCTCATTCTGAATATCTGCTCTAGTCAAAGAAAGTGCTGAAGAGCAGATGTAATGTTGGTTAAAAACGAACCAGCGTTTATAGTAGGAAGGAGACGTTCCAAGGCCATAAGACTCCATAAAGACCTTTCTTTGACATGTAGAATACAATGATACCATTCTAAATAGCAGCTAGTTCTCTTATGTAAGTGCTCACCTGTCCAAATTCTAGCCTTAACGCTGCTAGTGAAACCATGAAATTTAGGTGCAAATAGTGTGAAGAATTTTCCCCTCCAAATTATGCATAAAGTGCCATTGATTAATATTTATTGTTTCTATAGCATATAGAGAATCAAGTGTCAGTGTAAGATGACAAGATATCGAGATGTTTCTGGAGGCCTTTGGGAGTCAGGTCTAGCAAAACATGTCGTCCGCATAGAGGAGTGTCCCCAAAGAATCTATATTGGCCGCGTAGACAGTCATCCCCTCCGTTTCACATATTTTTCCAATATAAGATGAATTATAGTTACTATCCAGAGTCCAGTGCCCATCTCTAAACCCTGCCTGCTCCAACGATATAATGTTTATTCCTCCACCCATTCTAGTAGATTAGATAAAACGCATTTTGAAAAGATCTTTCTTCTTGCGGCCAACAATGTAATCTGCCTATAATTGCTAGGTAAGTTTGAAGGACCTTTTTTATGTAGCAGCAAGATAATACTACCCCTCCATGAACTAGGGACCACCCCTGGATAATAACAGGAACGAAAAAGCACCACTCAGTAAGTGTCTCATAGGTCCAGGTCTAATTTTATGATAGAAATAGGTATTTGGTCTGGACCTCTTGCCCCAGTATTCTTAGCAGCTTTAAGATACTGCAACACCTCCTGTCTGGTAGAAGGGGAAAGAGGAGGGCAACTCCCAGCAGATACCTCATCTAGGAACTCTATAACACTGTTGCTGGGTGTCTATTTGTTCATAGCATAGAGAGGTTATGTATTCTTGCCATCCCATACTAGAATATTATTTATCTTAAGTTTAGAAAAATAGGTGCTATTTCCCCTATAATTTTCCAAAAGCTTTTGTATTTTTACATTTTACTACTTCTGTTATTTTTACCCAAATGTTATCAGCGCTACGTTTACTTTAAAATTCTTACCCACCTAGTTCTTCTTTTTTTTAAATGAGAGATCCACTTATTTAGTTCCTTAGAATAAAAGGTGAATTCCCTCCTTTGCAAATGATTAATAAGATTCTTAAAAGCAAACAATTTATTAACATTATTCAAATGCCTTATAGATTTTGTACGTGGGCTACCTACCAGATTCGGAGTTACCCTCACTAATTTACCCAGATCCTCCTCAAATAGGTCAGCTGGTAACCACCCTGATGTGGGAAGATTTTCAGTAATTTTCCTTAATTCTATTGATAGTGACTGTATATCTTTCTTGGTCCATAAGACCTTCCCATTCTCAATGCTAAATAACACATCATCATTATCAGGAATCTGCCATGAAGGGGCGTCATCAAGTTTCCCGTTGATGGTAAGAAGAAGAATATTGTAGTCACTCCAAATATTAATGATCACCTTTCAAACGGATAAATAAGGGAAAACCGTATAGCAACTAATAACATAGTTAATTGTTGTAAATGATTTTGCTATAGTATGAGTAAAATGGGCTGGAATATTGCCCTGTAATCTCCCATTGAGGATAATTAAAGCATGTTCCCTGCAAGCTCCCAGGGGCAAAGATCCTCTTTTATTTGTCCTGGAGCAAGGAGGGAACATAGTGGCTGGAATATTAACAGCCTCTTCCCATTCTTTGTCCGCTGAAATAGCGATTGAGTGGCTAGAGACAGATGCATTCAGATCTCCCATAATTAGAACCTTGGAAATACCTACTTTACGGATAATCCAATTAATATAATGAAAAAACACACTTAACAAATGTGTATTTTCTTCACCAGGTGGAATATAAAGGCAGTGGCCTGAATTCTGCTCTGTAAATACAATACAATGTAATAAGTTTGAGTGATGGGAATACAACTGATATGTCCAAATAAAATTTGTGGACAATAGTGTGGCTATACCACCACAAGCATCTCCTAGACCTAATAGTGGGACAGCTAATCACAAAGAAATTTTCAACTTCAAAAGCGGCAAGAGCCCACGTTTCTTCTAAAAAATTACCACAGGACTTCCAAATTCCGGATTTTCCCCAGATTATTCCAACAGCCAGCTATAGTCCATGATACAGTTTTAATGGAATGGGACACACTTCTAAAGACCACAGTGCATGAAACCACCCTGGAGCCAGCTTTGCAGAGATTAATATTAATTTTGCATTAGTGGCCATCTCTTCCTGTGAAGCTGAGCATTCCTTAGTGGGACATAACATTGGCAAATAATTTTGCCCCTATTGACGAGAACTTGTTTCTAAGAGGGCAGAGAATAATATCAATTCTTTGAGACAAAAAAAACCTCACAGTTGTTCAAGATCAAATTCACAATAACTGGTGACTTAAATTCTCGTTTTCTCCTCTACTGGTGTGCCTAATAATTCCAACAATTCCAGGTCACTGCTCCTTATCAACCTAGGTTGGTCTACCTGAGCCAAGAGATTCAACAAAAGAGATCGGTTCAAAAAGGTAAAATAATCCTCATATAAGACAACAAGGTCCAAAGTTATAATTTCCTCCATTCTTGTTGGTGTTTTAGGCTGGTACATTTGAGAGGTAATGAGGGCCATTTTCCACATTGTCAGATAATCTACAAGGCAAAACTGTTGATGTAGTTGGGTTCAGAACAACTGATGGGGCTGTTATTTCCTTATTTAAGTCTTTTGAGTCCCAATGAGAATAGGCAGATGATACAAAGATCTTCGAATCAAGGGACATCTTTTCTGCCTCCTTATATAAGATGTTAGCTTTTTTGATCACTGACTCTAGCTCCTTTGATAGTATAACCCTATGTTGACTGCTTAAACCACAAAGGTTCTGAGAAGCAATCATTTACTGTGGATTCTGAATCCCTACAGTAGATTGCTCCCTTTCCCTGTGGTCTGTTGAGGACATAGTCGAAGAAATTTTCTCAGGGTATTTGATTTTTCTAGCCTTCTTTTAGCTTTTTTCTGGACTGTCCTTATTTTGGGCATTACGACTGGTGTGGTGTTTTTTCAACTGCCACTTTCCTTTTTCCTTTCGTTGTAAAGATTGGAAAAACTTTGGATCCCATGGATTGTAATGGAGAAGAGATACATTTGCCTGAAGCTGCCTCCAGAGAGGCTTGGAAAGAAGAGTCCTCTCCGAGAAGGGAAGCCCCAGTGAAGAAAGATCTACCTCCAACTTTGAGTTTTGTGTAATTGGTGGCAATTTCGATATGGGACAACCAACCTAAAGTTCAATATCATTCTTTTGAATAGAATTAACTTGAACAGCCTGCATGCCAATTGATATGTTGACCCCCCAGATTTCATTGGGAGCTCGTTCAAAATTACTGATAAAATATCCATAATATGATGTGAACAGTCAGTAGTTTTTTCCAGCAATTGCATAATGGAGGACAAAATTCTCTCAAGACATTGAAGAGTTCAGGTGAAGCAAACATTATCACCGGGGGAATCGCTGCTGGATAACACAATACTTCTGATTGCACAGATAGATTTAACCCCGACAAAAGATTAATGCTGGGTGTACTGCAGAAACATTCCATTGACTTTCTCTTTCTCTGAGATAAAGGCACAACTCTTTCTGAGATACTTTTATTTGATGCAGAAGAGGCAGCCTTAAACGGCAATATCCCAGGTAGGGTATATTCTACCATTATGAGGCATCTCTGGGGTGATACTCCCTGTTAAACTTTCTGACTTTTCTCATGCAGGCACTCAGGTGGATTTAAACCCAGAGTGCCTTGGATTTAATGTTCTTTAATAGTTGGGCCTGGATCGTTATCAAGAAAGAGCAAGGAGGTATCGGGAGCGTTCTTGATACCTAAGGGATCATGAAAAACGCTCTTAGGGTCCTCCAAAGAGCTATCCAATTGTGATTTTATTTTCAACACAACCTTCATTGGTAACAAATCAGCTTCTGCCTTAACATATTCTTCATCAGATCTCATAAAATAAATCGGAATCTTGACTTCTCCTTTAGAATACCCAAATGCAGTGCCTTATTCCTTAATGGATTTGATTTGGTATTTTGACAACACCTTGAGGAGATTACCTTTCCAGATCTTAACCTTTTTGCTGTCATGCTATATATACATATAGGCATATGTGTAAAATGTATAAAATGTATAACAAATTAATAAGATTCCAACACACTATCCGAAGAGCTATGGAGTGACAGGATCTTTGGAAGGAAAGGGCAGGCGACTAGCAAGCCGCGGGAGAACTCGCACTTTCCTGCACCTAATGCGATGCTGTGTAGTCCTCCAGTATCAATCAGGTAGTGGAAATAGCAATAGCAATGGCAAATTGTTAAAACAGTGACTACCCCCAGTCATCGGGTGTTACAACACGTGCAGCACTCCAATCCGAATCCAAAGGCTGCCACTCCTCTTGTCAAGCTGACCTGATCAGTACACCAGCTTGTCTTAATAACTTGCCAACTCGATAGCTTACGGGCTCTTACGCTGAGTTAGATGAACTGGGCTGGCTGCAATATTGCAGCTGGAACTGAATTACTGATGTAAATGTTATCAGCTGATATTATAATAGGAGTGTGTGCAGCTGTGACGGTGGCCTCTGAACTTAGAATAAAAATACGCTGTGGGAGAGGAAAGAAGAAAGAAGGCAAGGGGGCAGGGGAGCACACAGAGCGAAGCAAGTCGCACCAGGACCTAGCCTGGCCGCCTCCCCACCCATCCAGCTCAACCCTAGGGCATTGGCTCTAATGTCACCACCACGCTCTCAACAAACAAACTCACTCTTGCTGCAGCACCTTCCGTGCTGTTTCACAGAAGCCTTTGCAAGGCTTCAAGGTGCACCTCCTGGGCTCCTAGGTCATGATGCAAAAGCACAACAGTTGATTGCTGCCCCTTACAGTAGGGGCTGCTGGGCGCTGTGGTCCCACCTCCAACGCCTCCGCTGCCGGTCCCTGACAGCCAGACACTGCCCCCCAGCAGCCGCACACCGCACTCCTCCCACACCTACAAGGGACGGATGGATGAGTGGAATGGGAGGAAGGCGGCAGTAAGCCCTCCCAGGTCAGTGGGAGCAGGCCATTCTGGGCCGAGATAGATAGCGGCTGATGGCAGTGGTATGCGGCAGCAGCAGCAGGGAATCGCAGCGCTGAAACGCCGAGATGCTGAGGCTCGACGTGCAGCTCACTCGGATCACCAGTAGCAAAGCTCCTCCTCCAATGTGCTGCTATGTCCCAACGTCATGTTCCTCCAGTCAAGTTTAACACAATGAGCTACTATCATGGATTTGTATGACACAAAGGACTAGTCCCACCACTGTAAGGCCATTTACTGAACACCAAGATCATAGCGCCTAGTAACAATGACAGCATATTTTTTAATATTAGTAGAAATTCCAACTTTACTAAACATTCCTAAAAAGCTTTCCTTTCAAAATCATAATAATAGACTTAAAATGTGCTATTATAGACAAAAAAAAAGAACGTAATGATACACATTTGTTTATAGCAGAGTTCTTATACACCCTTGAACATTTCATCCAACACACACACATATTACCATGAGTGAGAGCAACTGTGCCTTTATGCTTAAGTGCTAGTTATGGTGAAAAGGCATTTTTTGTTTGCTTATGAATGTGGCATTGTTCAGACAAATCTGAGCAACACTTTCCAATCAGACAGAATAACTGGCTAAGTTTCAGCATATTATGTCTATTGCAGATTCACTCTTTGGAAGAGTGAAATTAAAAGTGGAGTCCAAAATCGCTTTTTCAGATTTTATCTCCATTGTGAAATTCTGCTCTTTGCAATAGCAACATCTGCTGAATCGAATTGCACCAATCTTGACACAAAACTAGAACTACTCAGAACATTGCCTTGTCTTTGATTTGGTGTAAATTCATAGTATTGGTGACAATCACATTAAAAGTCTGTTATGTATGTTTCAAAGGGTTAATAATTGTATAATTGAACTACTAGTATGATGATTATACATGAATTCGGATCATCAAATCTTAAAAGATAAATACTTTTAAAAATAAACAAATCCCGTTGGCCGTGCAGTCAGACTGTGCTGGACCCCTCAGGCATTGGACAGAGAGGAGTTTGGGCACACTGGAGACTGGGAGCCGTTCCTGGTCAAAGGTCATGAAAACCCTAACTCACCCACAAATGGACTTTTCGCTGCTCTACACATAATGTGGCAGTTGCTATCAAAAGTGACATTGATGAAATTACTGGTGCCAATATTGATGACATTAGTATATGGTGTCATTTCTTTGATTAAATTCATGTTGGCATTTAATTATGTTATTTATTGCTGTAAATATTGTGAGTTCTCGAACAGTCCATTTGGGCAGTGGTTTATGGTTTTCATACCTAAAAAGAAGGCATATAAAATCAAGCATTTACAGATGCATTCGGTTTGACCTTCCCTCTTTTTCCCCTCTCTCCATTACAAAGGCATTGGCAAAGTTGTATCTTTCTTGGGTTTTGGAGAGAATTTGGCTAAGAATGTGCACTACTAAACACATGTTCACTTGCATCAGTCTCTCACCAGGACAGGTTGTTATGCTTCACCTGAAACAAAGTCAAAGGTGATATATGCAGGTGCATTTGTAGTAACAAGCATCAATTTTACTCAGAAGTAATGTATTTGTGCCAGCTGATATCAACTTTGTTGTGGTCTGTGAAGGTAGACACCAGGAGCCAGGATGTATTTTCAAGCCTTCTTTATTTAGTCTTAAGTCCAAGTTACATTAGTCTTGAGTCCAGCCAGCACTGGTGTGGTACCAGCCCCACCAGGAGCAGCCTGCCTAGCTGCTCAGCCCATCTCCAACTGTCACCACTCATCCACACAGGCACCCAGGCATTCCATTCATCACAGTCACACCAACATTCCAATACCATCTCTCACTCTGGCTGAGCAGCTAGGAGGACCTAGTCTGAGTACAAGTATATGTACTACTGAGGATATAACATTATCCCTTTCCTTTAAATGAAAACAAAAGCAACAATACTAAGGAAGAGAACTATGCACAAGAAAGCGGTAATGCTCGTAACTCAGGGATGAAACTTACAGCAAAACATCACGAGAGAGTGAACAATACAAATCAGGAAAAGATGGGCAAAATATGACATCAATAAAAATGAGCAACAATATCACCCATCCTCCCCCATAATTAATTATCAAAACAATTTGAAGCGTAAGCAAATCGTAAAATGTAGCAAAAGTTCAAATTGTACACTTTGTAGAATAAACTGTGAAAAATTAAGTACTGTAAAGCAACACCAAACTCAATAAACATAGAGCAGGGTTGAGCAAAGGGTAAAACACCCCGCAACACCATTCCCAGAAACAAGGGAACTAACAAATATATGGGACTGTAACCCATGGAAACTGTGTATGGAGCTGGCCCTCATAACACACACCCTATGTAGGGTTGTACTTTAGTACTGCGCGCAACCTGTAAATGGGGTCTAAACCCATATCCTAACCCTGTGTGAGGCTCAACCTTGATAATATGTGCGTATGGGAATTTACCCATGGGCCTACCCCCATGTAGAGGTAACAAAATGTAAAAATGTAAAGGCACCCCCATAAACCTACCCCAATGCAGATGATACAGACTGAAAAATGTAAAGGTGATGCTGTGGCCCAAACCCATCCCTCAAGTAAGGGATATAACTGTGAAGGGACTATGACCCAAACCTATCCCTCATATAAGGGAATATACTGTGATGATCACCCACTAAGAGACTAAGACGTCCCCTACGTAAATGAACTTAAACTGTGGCATCACGACAACATACTAAACTGTTGGAAAGAAAATACACATGCAATTCCGTTAAATGTAGAACATTTGCGAACTGTGCCCCACGCCGGTGAGCGATTTCTCACCCAAATTGTACTAGGTCAGCACTATCCCTGCATAAGGAAAACACAACACCACCCGAGATGCTAAACTTGAGTCAACAACATTTGTAAGTGATGTCAAACACGAAATATCTGCATACGAAACTTGAGTTGTGCTACTCTGTGCACATACAGGTACAGTACACGGCACCTGAAACTTGTTGAAAATACAAATGCAACACGTAGAACCTTGGCCTCAACAATACGAATGCCATATATTAAACACATTACAATGTTCACCCACAATGCCTTATACTAGAATTCACACTACTATAAGCTGAAACTGTACCCCCAGAACAATGTCAAACTACAAAACCTTAAGTAGTATGTAAGAGTTGTAATGCACAGCAGAATCCACAATATAGTATGAGAAACCTTCGTCAAACTATGATAACAGAAGTCCCAAACACATATCATCCATAAACGTGTAAGGACATGACCAAGTTCCCACACTGTGGAGTAGCGCTGAGATGTAGCTCGTATGGTAACTCACCATGTGTCCAACAAACTTCCTACCTTGTTCCTATACTGTGTGCATGCGTTTTGTGGTGCATACTCACACAGAATACAGGGTTACCAGTGCTAAAGCAGGCAAATCTATACATCGTCCGGATCATCAACCAGTACGATCAGACGACCCATTACCATGCTCCTCAGCATGTTCCTCAACGCTGGTAGTAGACTGACGCAGCAAAGAGTTCAACGATGTTCAAAAAAAAAAACGCGTGAAGGCAAAACGAAACAGCGTGGTTGGCAGAACAAGCAGGATCCAATTGGATTAGAAGGAGCCGCCAACCACAAGATGGCGGCACGCTGCGTGCGTGGCGCCGGGTGGCTCCAGGCGCATCTGTGCATGTGGCATCTGAAGGCAGCATCACGAGGATCCATGGCAACTAAAAGAACAGGTAGGGCTGCGCGCGAGCTGGAAATGGCGCGCGCCATCACATTCAAACCACTTAGTGACGGTTGAACTTGAAAATGTAAAGCGCAGCTACCTCACAAGTTCACACGAGTGAAAATTTGGGCACCCACCTCCGCATACACCTGCATAACAAGTAGAATCCATCCAAACAATAATCCATAAAATGTTCCAGCACTCCCAGCGGCTCCGTAAAGCAATTTAACACAGGATTGTGCCAACAGTTATGCAGAGACGAGTGTGGACACTGGCAATCGCGCTATCAATGCAGCAGTAAAGCACAGGTCTTGGCAAAACCACACCGCACCTGTGTGGGACCAGTGTGCACTAACGTTGGTTCAACATCAAAGATGTCGCAAAAGACAGAAATGGAACCTGAATTGTCCCTCTGTGCAGCCACTGCACGCAGATTGCTGTGTCTTCTTGATGAAAATGCAGGTGCCTTTTTCTTGAAGTCAATTTAATCCTTGTAAGATGATGTGTAGATGCTTTCTCTTAGAAGTCACTGTAAACCTTGTAGTTTGATGTGGTTGGAACACCAGATGTGGCTGTAGAGAACAACTCCTCCAACTCACTGTAGCTTTGTAAGACCATTTGAGTATGATGTGGCTGGAACTCCTTATGTATCTGTAGTTTAACTACTCCTCCAACTCACTGAAGCCTTTTAGTGGCTGTAGTATTCCCAGGCTGCGGTGTCAATTGGTGATGACACTGGTCGGTGGGGCTGTCCATTGGTAAGGACACTGGTGGGGCTGGCGCTGGCTTGCCTGGAAATACTTCCTTTGTAGATATGGTTGCTTGCGTAATCTCTTGGTTTCTCTTGAAGTTTCTTTGTAGTCCCTTTGTTTCTGTGCTGTACCAAGAGTCTTTAGGGTCCAGGTCCGCTCGTCGCCAAAATATGTTGTGGTCTGTGAAGGTAGACACCAGGAGCCAGGATGTATTTTCAAGCCTTCTTTATTTAGTCTTAAGTCCAAGTTACATTAGTCTTGAGTCCAGCCAGCACTGGTGTGGTACCAGCCCCACCAGGAGCAGCCTGCCTAGCTGCTCAGCCCATCTCCAACTGTCACCACTCATCCACACAGGCACCCAGGCATTCCATTCATCACAGTCACACCAACATTCCAATACCATCTCTCACTCTGGCTGAGCAGCTAGGAGGACCTAGTCTGAGTACAAGTATATGTACTACTGAGGATATAACAAACTTCCATCAGTGGACTACACAATAACATCAGCAAGTCTCCTAGACAATATAAGCATCATATGTCCTAGGCTAGGGGTAAACACCATAGTTTCAGGAGAGCTAGCTGCATGTCCTACTGCTTGATGCAAATCTGTGATCAACATGAAACAGGTATGTCAGGTAAATTCATTTTTGTCAACTTGTAATCTTGAAGCGTAAGGCTTCTCCCCTGAAATCTACCTTCATGGAAAGGAACATGTAGAGAAGGAGGATGACTATCGCTTATGCTGTAACACGGTGGTCACATGCACCAGTAAATATGTATGCCCTGTGACCCATGTAACATCTGCATATTATCTAATGTGCTCAATGTTGAGCCTATGAAATAGACAACTGAATACTGATGAATGAATACTAAATGAACCAGGGCAAGTAAGTGTCTGCCGTCCTTATTTATCAATCCACACAAATTAGTTTAATGTTTTATGCATACATCTTGTCATGCATAGTTAATACTTTTATGTGTTTTATAGTTCATTATTTCTATATGCAAACAGTTCAACAAAATATTCTACCCATTTATTTCATAACAGAGTGCCTTTGTACTACCGTGCAAACAAGTATTTTTGAGAGTCTGAGCCTTTTATGTCCATTCTTCCCAAAAAATGTTGTCCAGATAATTATATGTGTAGGTTAGATTTAGACGCGAATGTACAGACACTTGCCACAGTTTAGGAAGTGATACCAACAAAAGAGACTTTTGCAGTATCCTGAAATAAGTTAAGAACGGCACTTTGTCTTGGCCCTATGCCATAGCGTACAGAAATTAAATATATAGGATTCCTTATATGTCTGAAGTTTTCAAAGCCAAATCGACTGCAAAGCAGTGTCAGTTCCTCAAACAATGTCAATCCGTGTAAAATCCGTACACTGCACAGCCGTGCAGGGGTTTAGCATAGGATCATGTTTATAATAATGTGCCTTTTTCAACGAGTAAAATGCATTCATGTCGCAATGGAATTAGTCACAATTCCTGCCCATGGCAGATTGAGCGCAGAGAGTGTGTCTTCTGCTTCAGCTGATTATGAATGCCTCGTCACTGGTACTAAGCGCTATATTAACTAAATCACAATTGAATAGCCATTATCAACATGGTAATCTGCTACGCACGGTAATTGCTCCAGTTCATAATTCCGTATAGCTGCCTTATAAGTAATTTTGTCTTATTTCGTGATGGTACCTTCACGCTGCTCAGCAGCACGCTATAGATTTTAGTTATTAGGATATTGTGGCGAAGTTGATGTCATTTGTGGTGTTCCTCGCTTATTGCTACTCCATTCCAAAGTGCGTGAGCCAATGCATTACGTCTATTGTAAGGATGCAGTTGTCATAGAGCAGGTGGTCTGAAGTACATGGACTGAGGGAAGTTGCCTTTTCCCGTTCGTGTCTCCTCATTTTCCAGAGCACTTTAAACAAGTGAAAATATTACAATTGTCTGATTATAACTAATCCTCAGTAGATCTGCCCAGAAAAGCAATTCTGGATTTTCTTGTATTTAGACATCAATGTTTTTGGGGAAATCATGCAGACACTATGTTGCAGCTCTGGAATAATAACAAATGTAACCATAATATATTTCAATTAAAGAATGAAAGTTAAAGCCAGAACTCTACGGATTAGTGCTTCAATCTCCACAGCAGAGAGAACAGAAGCTGCAAAAAAAGGGGAGAAAGAACACTTAGGCCCTGATTACAAATGTGCCAGAGCTGGTGTACCGTGAGGGGACACCACAGGTGATCTGGTGTTCCCCCACCCATGAATACCAAGTGTAGGTGCTAGACTGAGTGTTAACAGGGCATAGTGAAAGGAAGCTCATAGCATTTTGTACCATTTTGTACGTTACACTTATTTATTGGGAAGCAGGTTACACAGCAACTGGCACATATTATAAAGATGAAAGCAAACACAAGGAGATGATGGACAGAGAGCTGAAACTTTTCACACACTCACCCCCACTCTGAACTGGTGTGGCGAAGTGACCTAAAGAACGATGATGGATTCAACCCAGATCTGTGACTGGGGGTGAGTGTCTGAAAAGTTTCAGTGCTCCGCCCATCATCTCCTTGTGTTTGCTTTGTTCACCCCAAGTTGGCAGGGTATGCCCAGACATGGGTCCCTTGCTCACTTTGCCACTGGATTCAACCTAGCCAGGCTGATGAGGGCTGTTAGCCAGAAACTGGTCCCAGGATGCTTGTTTCCGGTCCAGGGAAGACATGGCTTAGCAGTTCGAGCTGGATTGTTCCCATGAGGCACAGGGTCAAGACTGATTTGCATATAGCTGTGTCTGAACTGGGGTGGCGAAGTGAGCTAAAGGACGATGATGGATTCAACCCAGATCTGTGACTGGGGGTGAGTGTCTGAAAAGTTTCAGTGCTCCATCCATCATCTCCTTGTGTTTGCTTTGTTTGCTCTAAGTTGGCAGGGTATGCCCAGACGTGGGTCCCTTGCTCACTTTGCCACTGGATTCTTCCTCTTCTGGCGTCTTCCTATTGCGGAGCGGTACCGGACGTTCTATCATGCTGTGGAGTGCTTTCTCAAAAGAACCCTGTGAAACGTACCGGGAAATAACTTTGATGACTGAGGGAGATTCAAAATCTTTTTTATATATAAGGCGGAGGACTGATTAGGCTCCCGCCAGAAGAGTGCCATCACTGGAGGGCTATCATACCCTGTTGACCTTTGTTTACATTGGCCCGTTTCCTGAAATATTGGTACAGAAATCCTTGACTCTCAGTGGTTCATTATTCGATAAATCACTGAACGTCAAAGTTCGAGAATCTACAACTTTAAGTAAAACAAAGATACAATATACTAATATTGAAAAAGGATTGAAAATGTATTTCTCCTAGATGGAAGGGTATCATTATAAGGCATACATGATACTGTGCCAATTTAAAGAGAGACACTAAAAGTAAGAGTCCTGAAGAAGGTGGCTTAGAAATATAAAGCTCACCGAAACGTGTCAACGCTTTTTTTGATATTGTTAAATTCGAGGAACATTTGAGCCTAATCATAAAAGGATTGATAGACTCCAATGCAACTGATTCAGTCGAATTAATGTATTTATGTTGATTTTTAATGTGTCACTTGTTTTTGTCCCTCATGTATATTTAAATTTATTTGTCATATGTATAAGTCTGTCGGAATACATTTTTAACATTTTTTTAATTGGTTTAAATGACTGTTTCTTACATTATCAATTTTGGTTTTAATAAATGAACTTTTGTGATACCCATGAAAGATTTTTGTGTTTATAATTGGTTTATGGGTTCTGAGATGATAGTGGATTAAGTATACTTGGATATCCTTTGCATTGTTGAATGTTGTGAAATTTGACCCTTTATGAGTTGTAATCCAAGAGAAACCTCTATTTATACATTTACTGTATTTGGTACCCCATCTTTTGGATAGTGGGGCCACTCCCTCTCTGTTTTGAATAACTGGATTCAAGCTAGCCTGGCTGATGAGGGCTGTTAGCCCGAAATCGGTCCCAGGATGCTTGTTTCCGGTCCAGGGAAGACATGGCTTGGTAGTTCGGGCTGGACTGTTCCCATGAGGCACAGGGTCAAGACTGATTTGCATATAGCTGTGTCGGAACTGGGGTGGTGAAGTGAGCTAAAGAACGATGATGGATTCAACCCAGATCTGTGACTGGGGGTGAGTGCCTGAAAAGTTTCAGTGCTCCGTCCATCATCTCCTTGTGTTTGCTTTGTTCACCCTAAGTTGGCAGGGTGTGCCCAGACGTGGGTCCCTTGCTCACTTTGCCACTGGATTCAAGCTAGCCTGGCTGATGAGGGCTGTTAGCCCGAATCCGGTCCCAGGATGCTTGTTTCCGGTCCAGGGAAGACATGGCTTGGCAGTTCGGCTGGACTGTTCCCATGAGGCACAGGGTCAAGGCTGATTTGCTTACAGCTGTGTCTGAACTGGGGTGGCGAAGTGAGCTAAAGAACAATGATGGATTCAACCCAGATCTGTGACTGGGGGTGAGTGTCTGAAAAGTTTCAGTGCTCCGTCCATCATCTCCTTGTGTTTGCTTTGTTTACCTTAAGTTGGCAGGGTATGCCCAGACGTGGGTCCCTTGCTCACTTTGCCACTGGATTCAAGCTAGCCTGGCTGATGAGGGCTGTTAGCCCGAAACCGGCCCAGGATGCTTGTTTCCGGTCCAGGGAAGACATGGCTTGGCAGTTCGGGCTGGACTGTTCCCATGAGGCACAGGGTCAAGACTGATTTGCATATAGCTGTGTCTGAACTGGGGTGGCGAAGTGAGCTAAAGAATATTGATGGATTCAACCCAAATCTGTGACTGGGGGTGAGTGTCTGAAAAGTTTCAGTGCTCCGTCCATCATCTCCTTGTGTTTGCTTTGTTCGCCCCAAGTTGGCAGGGTATGCCCAGACATGTGTCCCTTCTTCACTTTTCCACTGGATTCAAACTAGCCTGGCTGATGAGGGCTGTTAGCCCGAAACCAGTCCCAGGATGCTTGTTTCCGGTCCAGGGAAGACATGGCTTAGCAGTTCGGGCTGTACTGTTCCCATGAGGCACAGGGTCAAGACTGATTTGCATATAGCTGTGTCTGAACTGGGGTGGCGAAGTGAGCTAAAGAACGATGATGGATTCAACCCAGATCTGTGACTGGGGGTGAGTGTCTGAAAAGTTTCAGTGCTCCGCCCATCATCTCCTTGTGTTAGCTTTGTTCTCCCCAAGTTGGCAGGGTATGCCCAGACGTGGGTCCCTTGCTCACTTTGCCACTGGTTTCAAGCTAGCCTGGCTGATGTGGGCTGTTAGCCCGAAACCGGTCCCAGGATGCATGTTTCCGGTCAGACTCCAGGGAAGACATGGCCTTGCAGTTCGGGCTGGAGTGTTCCCATGAGGCACAGGGTCAAGACTGATTTGCATATAGCTGTGTCTGAACTGGGGTGGCCAAGTGAGCTAAAGAACGATGATAGATTCAACCCAGATCTGTGACTGGGGGTGAGTGTCTGAAAAGTTTCAGTGCTCCGTCCATCATGTCCTTGTGTTTGCTTTGTTCTCCCCAAGTTGGCAGGGTATGCCCAGACGTGGGTCCCTTGCTCACTTTTCCACTGGATTCAAGCTAGCCTGGCTGATGAGGGCTGTTAGCCCGAAACTGGTCCCAGTATGCTTGTTTCCGGTCCAGGGAAGACATGGCTTGGCAGTTCGGGCTGGACTGTTCCCATGAGGCACAGGGTCAAGACTGATTTGCATATAGCTGTGTCTGAACTGGGGTGGCGAAGTGAGCTAAAGAATGATGATGGATTCAACCCAGATCTGTGAATTGGGGTGAGTGTCTGAAAAGTTTCAGTGCTCCGTCCATCATCTCCTTGTGTTTGACAGATGATAAAGATAACATTCCAAATACATACTATGATGTAAACCATTCCATGCATGAGACATACATTCCAGCTGAGAACCCAACACATAGCTCACCCACCATATTTAAAAATCCTCATGTAAGATGGCAATTTTTCACCAAAGGTGTTTACCAACATGGTTGCAGAACTTTCAGTGAAATTTTGAAAGGCGGACTGGCCCACCAAGCAAGGATGATGAACCAGCCCAAATACTTAAGTTTTTTTGTTTATTTAATTCTTTGTTTTTGCATGCCCAGTACCACTTTGTCATTATCGACAACAGGGGCAGCCCTGTACACGTGAACCAGGGGCAATCAATATTTGGTCCTAACAGCGGTTCAAGATATCATGAACATACCAATTTTACAAACAATCACTAACAACGAATTAAACTTTTAGAAAGAGAGAAAACTATGCAACAAAACTAAATAGAAAAGGAAGAAGAGGAAGAAGAACCCATATGAGAGAGATTAGACAAGTATACCAAATTTATTCAATATATAAATAGTAAAAACAATTTAAGACAATACGCTCAGAAACATACACTGGTACATGAAAAATTTGTTGTACAATACAAAACCAGACAAGTGGCAAACAGAAGGGATTACATAGCAAGGGAGGTTCAGGACAAAACTGAAACAACAACAAGCAAGACGATGCGTCCTTCGTTAGTTACGGCACATATGCGTCGACGGCGTTTCGACCTTTGTACCACTTTGTAGCACTAGCGGTGTAGACGTGTTTCAATTCTAGGATACCACAGACATTCTTTGCATTTTGTTAAACCATGACTGCAAAAGCGCAAGTATCTGAAGTCGATATTCGGATTTAGGAATTAATATGGGCATGTCCTTTTTCGGCTGAACGTTAATCCGAGCAATATCTCTATGGTGGAATAGGCACCTTTTATGATGCTTGCTTTTAATTTTTTCTTAAAAATATATAGATTTAGTTTGGATCCTATCACCAGGATGGGCCTTAGTGGAGACTGGTTGCAGAAGCTGGTCAATGGCAAGGGCTTGTACTCAACAACCGCGTGTCCAACCTTAAAGGCATTTTTCCATTTGAAGTGGGCAGTTCGGTCGGCCAAAGGCACTGACTTGCAGCCAGCCCTGTGCCAGTCCTATATGTTACTAAGCCAACTGTTGGCTTTGGGTGCCGGGCTTGCAACCTTTGAGCCACTTAACAAGCTTTTTTGGCCTTTGGTGGTGTGCAGGGGATTTTCTGTGCAGCTAAACACAAAATAGTATCCCTTCTGAAACCAGACTGGTTCCTTCAAGAAAACAAATTACAGGGGACACCGAGGAAGTTTATGCCAGATTTTTGCCGACCCATTTTGGTGGGTGGGAAGGGAAAAGAGCCCTTTTCTTAATATAGCCCTCACTCACTCTAATAGTGACATGCTTCATCATCGGGCTCACCCCAACTCCTAAAGGTCGGGGTGGGCTCAATCATATTTCAGGGAGCACTTATGAAGACTTAGTGTATGGGGCGTAACTTTAAAGATAAAATTCCTCACCCACTTCTAAAGTATCCTTTATTTATGGAGTGGGAAGGAAGGTTAAAAAACAAAATTGTAGGGCTAGAGGATGTAATGGTCATATTACCCTAACTGAGACACCAACATGTTTCAGCCCTTCCTTATGGCCTAACAAAGGTCCGGGTCTTTCGTCAGGATGGGATGCGATGATGTCACTTCCCCCAAAGCCGTGAGTGTAAAACTAGAGGTAGTGAGCATGCAACTTGTATGTGTGATGTTTAAACATTTTTTTTTGTTTTGGAACAAGTCTAATACTTACCGCTGTTCCTACGAGTAATTACCTGTAGAAGAAGAAAAGGACAATCATATACACTTAAAATACCATTTGTAATCAATGTGCTGTAAAGCCAGGTGCGGCGTGTTTTTATTGCTGCTAAGCTTCACAGTGCCGTCCCCTTAGGAAAACAAAATATATAAAAAATGTGATGGTGACTGGTATTGCATAAGGATGTACCAGAGAGGACCGTGTTCCAATCTTGTGGCCAGAGAAACTATATACCAGTAACACTCAAACACATCTGTTCAAAACACCAAGTGATTCATTGGATGAACACGCATGCGGTTTATTCATTCACACTCATTCACAATTAGTGACCAAAAACTTGTATGTCACACATAAACAACTAATCCTGGTATCAGTATCAGGACAAGCAGGGGAGCAGAGCAGACATTAGGTTGCTGACAGGGACTGACCTTTGATGAAGGCCTTTTGTTTTAGTTACTAAGCCTCGAGTGAGAATTCATCTCACTTTTTCTTTAAGCATGACTTTAACATAGTCTGCTCGTTTTCTTGCCCCCTCATACAGTGTGTGACCACAAGGCGGCCCTCTCATGCCTCCGTTGGGAGCAAAAGCCTTGTTAATGGGGTGAGTGCTACCTACCACTATAATCAGATTTTGCTCACAATACCAGGATTAGTTGTTTATGTGTGACCTTTTTTAGGCCATTAGTAAGGGCTGAAGCATGTTGGTGTCTCATCCTCTAGCCCTAAAATTTTGTTTTTTACCTTTCCCTCCCACTCCATCAATAAAGGATACTTTAGGAGTGGGTGATGAATTTTATCTTTAAAGTTACGCCCCCATACACCAAGTCTTCATAAGAGCTCCCTGAAATATGGTTGAGCCCACCCCGACCTTTAGGAGTTGGGGTGAGCCCGATGATGAAGCATGTCACTATTAGAGTGAGTAAGGGCTATATTAAGAAAAGGGCTCTTTTCCCTTCCCACCCACCAAAGTGGGTCGGCAAAAATCTGGCGTAAACTTCCTTGGTGTCCCCTGTAATTTGTTTTCTTGAAGGAACCAGTCTGGGTTCAGAAGGGATACTATTTTGTGTTTAGGTATATTTCACAGGGAGGCTGTATCCCCTCCAACCTCTCTAAGCGAGGACCTCTCTACCCTCCTAGGGGCCTTTCCGGGTTCCCTATTCTGTGAAATAGATTCTCTGTGCAGACCTGGCCTCGGCTTGGCCCTCCTCCAGTTACCATGCCACTGAAAGAGTTGCGTATGTCCTTTGACTATGTACAGTAGGCTTAGGGACAGGGCCTGGCCTAAGCCCAGGTGTTGTGTTATGTTTTATGTTGTGTTTTATGCTATGTTTTTTGCTCATGCTATGTTATGCTATTTTATGAAGGTGTGGCCCCCTGCTTTGCTTTTGTGTATGCAAGGGGCATGTGCTTGTGAGAGACTGGCTGAGCAGAGTTGTCTGGAATGTTAGTGGAAGTGAATGCGACTGTTGAAGTAGGCTGGGACAGTGTTATGGAGAGCTGTTTATGTGTTGGTGAGCAGTTTAAGGTGTGCACATGTGTATTGGGAGCCAGTGGAGTTCCTGGGGGTGTGGTGTGATGTGGGCATGATGTGAGAGGTTGAGGACTAGTCTGGCTGCTGTGTTTTGGATGGTCTGGAGTCTTCTTGTGAGCTAGTTGGTAATTCTTTCATACAGAGTGTTTCCATAGTCCAATCTGCTGGTGATGAGGGCCTGGGTGATGATATTCCTGGTGTTTTCTGGTATCCAATTGAAGATTGTCTTCAGCATCCTTAGTGTGTTGAAGCAAGCCCAGACCATTGTGTTGACTTGAACTGTCATGTTTAGTTTGTTGTCTATGATCATTCCGACATTTCTCACTTGCGAGCAGGGCCTGGGGCGGTTCCCAGTTCTGTGGGCCACCTGGTAGAGTCACATGGCAGCACATTTTTCCCAAAGACTACCACCACTGTCTTGTCCGAGTTCAATTTGAGGCAATAGGATTTCATCCAGGTGGCCACTTCTGTCATGCATGTGGTGAACTTGTTCCTGGAGTTGGGTGTTTTGTCAGAGATGACAGCATTATTTGCATGTCGTCGGTGTCAGAGATATTTATGTTTTGAGCTCATATAGGGTCAGGCAGAGTGGTCATGTAGATGTTAAAGAGCTTTGGGCTGGGCAAGGAGCCCTGCAGAACTTTGCAAATAAGAGCTCGTGCTTCAGAGGCATAGAGGGGGCATATTGACAGTTTGGGTTCTTCCGGTGGGAAAGGAGCAGAGCCATTTGAGGAAGAGGCCCAGGATGATTGCTTCTTGGAGTTGTTGGATTAGGATTGGGTGGGAGACAGTGTCGACAGCGGCTTATAGATGAAGAAGGATGAGGGCTGGAGTTTCCCCCTTCTTGAGGATCAGCTGAATGGCATCCATTGCTGCTATAAGAGGGTTTCCATGCTGTGGTTGAGTCTGAATCCTGATTATGTGGTGGGAGAAGCTGGTTTTTGACAGGTGGTCAGAGAGGCACTTGTTGTTGGCTTTTTCCAGGAATTTGACTGCATAGGGAAGGAGAGATATTGGTCGGTAATTGGTGAGTTTGGTTGGGTCAGCCAAGGGTTTCTTTAGGGGAGGCTTTGATGGCTGCATGTTTCTATGTTTCTGAGAAGGTGGCTGTCTTGATGGAGGTGTTGAAGATAGGGGTGAGGGCCACCCTGATTGCTCTTTTGTTGAAGGTTTTGGTGGCAGGGATCTGCAAAGGCCCCGGAGTGAATAGTCTTCATGATTGTTTTGGTCTCCTCTGTGCTAATGGTGTCTTATGTGGTGATTGTGTTGACTTCCTTCTTCACTGGGAGACCTCTGAAGAGGGTCAAGGGCTTCGGTTGCAGGGGAAAGTTTCTGTATATGATAGTGATTTTGCTGCAAAATAAGTTTGAGAGGTCATTACACAGATTTTGTGATGGGCTGAGGTTTCTGGTAACAGCTGTGAGTGTGTTTAACCCGTTGCGTGCGTCTGTCGGCCAACGGCCGTCGCGAGCACTACCTCTGTAGTGCTGCGAACGTCCGTTGGCTGATGCGGCCCCGCCCACTCCGCTAAACCGCTGCACCGCGGCGGAATTGCCGCCGCGGTTAAGCGGTTAAGTCTTTGACGATTGCAAATATTTCTTTGCTGCTGTTGGAGCTGGTGTTTATTCGTTTGACTAGGGTTTACTCTTGGTTTCTCAGATGAGCTGATGGTACCTCATTTGGGTGACTTTGAAGTCATCTTTTTCCATTTCCCCTTTGCCTGTTCTCCATTTCAATGCCAGTTGTTTGCAGTGTTGCTTGGTCATTTTGAGGTCTTCTGTGTACCTGCTGGCTTGTGTTCTGGCTGTTGCTGTGTTGCATTATTTTATGGGGGCCAGGGTGTCAGCACCGTTGGTGATCCACTTGTTGAAGTTCTCAATGTTGCATGCCAGGATGCCTGTGGGCTCCTGTTCATGAGCACCTAGGTCCGCAGTGCCCTGCTCACATCTTTATCATGCATAGTAGTACTCTGATTCTTGTTGTTATATGTTTCTTTTGATTTGCAAGAAAATTATGTACAATTATTTTAACAAGTTTGCAGATCTAACCTCAAATTTGCTCTTTTATGGTCCCTGGGTTCAGCGTAGGCTCCTCCAACCCACTTATATCCTCTTTGACACTTTAGTGGAGGATGCAGACTGGTGACACCCCAAAAGTAGTGTTTTGATTAATAAACATGCAAAATTAACTAGTGAATAAGTGCAAAAAAGATGATCATGCAATTACTTTTATGTGAGCGTTTATATACACCATATAATCCATACCTTGGTTCTGGAAGACCTTTTCATATGTGAAAACTAAGAATCAGTTTACTAAAGGAAATAGCTGTATCGAGGTATGGCTATTTTTCTATTCAAAGCAACAGTACCACAAACATATTTTCTTGCGTTTCTTGTGTATTTTTAGATGTAACATTCATCCACGAAGGAAATAAAACATTTCTGGATAATCTTGTAAACTTTGAAAAGTTGGTAAGTAGTTTCTCTATGTTCATGACAAAACTCTGTTGGATCATTTCATGTTGTCCTAGTCTGCAAGCGGGCATTTACTATAATTAAATGAAGGGAATAGCTTTCATTATGCATGTTTGATAGTTAATGTTTAACTGAACCATGTTCTATAAATGTATATTGGTTAACAGCCCATAATGTTTTATTGATCATAAACCTGAGACTAGCAGCCTCTCCCGTGTTTGAGTCCATTCCGGCATTCATTTGACTGTAACATCCAAGCTTGCTTGAGACCATTTCCTCATCTGTAAAAATAAACTTAAACCAGGAGAATTCCAGTGTATTTGATACAAAGTGCTTCTACTGGAGCTATTTTTAGGTCTGGCCTCTGAGACAGATTTAGCTCTCGGTCTATTAAGAATGGCACGAGTCAGCATTTTTCATCCATTAGTCTGATAAAATGTCATTTACTTTTTTTCTATTCCTGACAGCTTACAGCATGAGCTGTCAACTTCAGTCATTGTCTCTCCTCACTGTGAGGGAATGCATTTTACTTGTGCACAATTTGAACATCTGCCTTTAAAGTTTTCTCCTTAAGTGCTGGGGTTTGGAGCCAATATGTCCTTTTTAATAAATTATTGTTGCATTTGTTTAACTTTTTTTTTTTTGCAAGTGCCTGGCAACTTCCTGCACATTGGCTGCAGGAGCTTCACTGCTTAATGTCCAGCACTGTCACTGCTTTGATTGATGGCCATCATAGCACGTTTGTTTTCGATTTTTAGTTTACCATTCAAAGGTCTCTGCCCAATGATTGTGTACAGTAAGGCGGCTAGATTTTCATGTTTTTGGCATAATTTAACATTCTTTACCGTGCAAAGATGGCTGATGCTTGGCTTTGACAATGCGTCAGCCATATGAAATGGGAAATATGTTATAAAATATGCCCATTTGAGCATAGCCATAGGCAAAGACAATAGCACTCTGGCTGGCCATTGAAATTCACACCTATTGGCTTTGACAATGCTTCTTAACAAATGTGATTTTGAATATTAGATCATAAGTAATGTTATCTAGGTTATACAAACCATGCACCTACCATTAGCTGGCCTGGTGCTTTTTGTTTTAGTTCATCTGTATTTCCCACTTGAACTGAGTTTATGTTAGACTAGATTCTGGTGTATTTGTTTTTAGGTGTTTATGTATCACCAGGGAGCATGTACATTTGGTTTAAGAGTAAAAGCGATATAGGCGTTTATTGACCTTTTCCTTCCAAGTAAACTGGCCCTTATTCTGGCCATGTACGGGTTCCTTGTTATAGAGCAACATGTTGGCACCCTATGGTATTTCACGCTGCGGTGGCTGTGAGAACATGTGGTGTAAATGCATATAATGGGTTTGTTGTTATTCAAGGTGGTTTGGAGACAACTCTATCATGAACGTCCTTACTGTTCTGGTTGATTACAGGCATTGCAGGCAAACCTTGCGAAAGGTACGACTGGGTACTTCATATTTACACAAGCAAAGCGGATACGATGATACAGAGTGTAAGAAAAACTAGGCAGATTGTAGTAATGAAGGTCCATGCAGGTAGGATGTAGATTATGAAGTTTTATTGAAGTCTGTTACATGTAGATACGTTCTTGTAAAGCAGGTAGTTGAGTTCTGTTGAGCAGCCCCACCAGGAGCAGCCTGCCTGCTGCTCAGCCCATTCTCAACTGTCACACCTCACCTCTCAGGCACCCAACATTCCAATCGCATCATCACTCCAACATTCCATGCAGCACACAGCACATTCACACTGGCTGAGCAGGAGGGAAAATGGCAGAACATTAACATGAGCAGGATACTACATATCCCCCTTTCTTATACAACAGAAGCATGAGTCCTGTACCAGAATAAGATGTAACAATAAGAACCCAAGTAAGGAATAAATTAGAGGAACACTGATGCAACAGAATAAATGTAATAGAAAAGAACAAGAAGGGCAGAGCGAAGAGATAGGTGGAAGAAGACGAAGAGGAAGCAATGGGTAAGAATACACAAATGGAAATGACCCATCCTCTCCAACAAGGAAATGCAAGAGATAAGAAAACAGTGATAAGGCGGAGGAAACAACAGGTAGCAGAAAGGCATAAATGCATAGATGACTACACTCCAAACACACCCACTGGCCAGACAGGCATGCAAGGAAGAAAGACATAGCACGACACAAAATAAAGACATGCTTTACACCCAGACACACAAGGTAAGGTTGGAAGGATCTCCTACTAAACATAGAAGAAAAAGAATCACACTACAACGAGGGAAAGACTGGAGACAAAGGAAGAACGACAAGCAGAAGTGGTCCAGAATCCAAGGATGAAAGGAATTAGCAACATCACAAGGAGAACTGAACAGGTGAGAAAACAGAGAAGATGAGAAGGAAATACAGGCAGTATAACTCATCCTCCCCCATTTTCAAATTGATTATGAAATAAGATATGAGAATAACGTTGCGTCTTCAAATAGACAATGTAAAATAGTATAAGCGAAACATTGCGAGAATGTAACAGCAAAGTCTAGGATTAGACTGAAAATGACTTGTGCCCCAAACGGGGATAGACAATGTAGACAATGGGAATAAACCCAATAAAACACACCCTGAGCGGGTATCAGTGTACGAATGATACGTGAAGATGGGACTAAGGCCCATAACCTACCCCTGAGACATAAGTGAGGTTAGCTATGGTTAGCTACTGTAAATGGGTCTGAACCCATGACCTTTCCCCAGAAATAGGGATGGTTAGCTACTGTGAATGGGACTAACACCCATACAACAATGCCCTGTGTGAGGGTAGAAACAATAAGTAGCCCATGTAGACAAATGTACTCTGAGCAAATAGGACTGGAACCCATGGCCATCCCTACGTAGGTAAGAAAGTAGTGTAAGGTGTACACATATGAAATGAAAAATGAACCCCTTGAAGGTGTGTACCCAGAGTCCATGAACGTCAAACCCACCATACAATCCCATGGTGGATACGTGTGGATAAAAGCAATTCCAAAGTGAAATGTGCAAAAAGCCAAACATGAATGAATGTTGCGTAATCATAGCCAAGCATACAATAGGCATAGATACTGAATCACATTAACATTTGCTTACTGTTGAAGTTTAAGGTGGTTGTGTCACCGTAGTCCTGTGACACCCCTTAGAGTTCGTAAGTAAACAAGCTTTGAAGAGATACCGAACAGCTGACCTTGTAAAGTAACTCACTCGTGGACTGGCAACTCAAAGAGGAAGACAAACGAGAAAAAAAAAGCCCCCACAAAATACATGGAGAAACAGTACACAGTGAGTCTGTTGTGGGCCCAGGATAGCACAGTCACAAGTTGTACTAACTGTATACACCACATGTTCGTTTAAGTAGCTTTATAACTGCATAAGGAAAGTCCCAGCGTTTCGAAGAGAAGATGGAGAACACCCACAATAGTTGACGACCTCCATGGATGAAGACAGTTACAGCACAAACTCAGCACTGCACCGTAAGGCATGGCAAAAGAGAGAATCCGAGATCTGCTGGTTGCGTGCAGACGCCAACCGCAAGATGGCGGCACGCACGATGCGCTGTGCAGGATGTCTCCCGGCACGCTCGTGCGCCCAAAAGTGCCCCTCAGCAAGAGCATGGATGTCGTCATAGAGGCTTCTCGACGTTGAGATGATCTGCACGGCTCAAAATGTGAGGTAAGCAGCGCGCGCAAAGACTAACGACCGAATAACGGTTTAAACGGCCGGAAAGCCGGCCGGACCGTGTATTTTATGAGGAGAAAAGTGATGTAGAGAAACTCACCACAGATAGTGCTGAGAAAACACAAAGCAGTCCCCTCCATCCACCGCTACCACAGGCATCGCGATATGTGTGGAGATGGAGTAGAAGCACCGTCCAGTGAAGATTGGCACAAAAACAGCAAACTGACTCCACTATGTGCCGCATTTAAAGATTTCATTATGTAGAGAGAAAATGTGAAAGTGTTCAAGAACACACAAAGTAGACGGCATAAACGACCATGCCACACAGTGGTAGATTGCGTAGTCCACAATGTCAGCGATACTTTAAGCACAATGCTGAAGGACAGCGTGGAGAGATTCGTCCCCAGCTCAGAAACACGACATGACCAAACACTGCAGCCACTTCTGGTACCATTCCTCAGGAATTTAGGCAGAATGTGCTCAGGATCACACAATGTAGCGTGTGCAATACACAGTGTCAGCCGCAAAGTTCCCTGTCAGACACAGAAAACTCTCTTGATGAGCTCACTGTAATATGCAGGCAGACCTTTCACGACAACATCATCTTACCACTGTTTGAAAATCATGGTGAGATAAACAGCTGTCTGAAAGTTGTAGAGAGCGTACTACAGACTGCAGTGGTAAATCCAAAGATCATGAAAAATGTCAATGAGCGCTGCACGCTTAGATTGGGGCTGTCTGATGGAAAGACACTGGTGGGGCTGCAGGGCGTTGCGCTTCATTTTAACTTGTTTCTTGTTGACATCTTTATTCTGAAAGGAACATCTTGCTTGCTTCCTGTCGTCTTTGTTGTAGTGTGCAGAATATCTTGGTTTCTCGCTTTTGCTTTTCTGTGGATACCTCCTCTTTGTAGTATACGTTACGTTGGCAGCATCTGTAGACTCTGTAGGAAACTTCATCGTCTTTTGTTTGACAGGTCCCTGAATTCCAGTTGTATCACGTAGGTTAGTCACCAACTCGTCGCCAAAATAATGTAGTAATGAAGGTCCACGCTGGTAGGATGTAGATTATGAAGTTTTATTGAAGTCTGTTACTTGTAGATAAGTTCTTGTGATGCACGTAGTTGAGTTCTGTAGAGCAGCCCCACCAGGAGCAGCCTGCCTGCTGCTCAGCCCATTCTCAACTGTCACACCTCACCTCTCAGGCACCCAACATTCCAATCGCATCATCACTTCAACATTCCATGCAGCACACAGCACATTCACACTGGCTGAGCAGGAGGGAAAATGGCAGAACATTAACATGAGCAGGATACTACACAGATCATTAAAGGGAAAGATATTGACCAGTGCTCCATATTCATGGCAAATGAGCAGCATAAAAACTGATATGGTAATTAAGTTGGTGACACGAGCATAATCTACACAATCTTTCAAAGACAGATTTCATGACATTCCCTTTGCCAAGGAGAAAACAGTTTTAAGCTAGGGTTCACCCCCCCACCTTCCCCCAGGATGCCAAAGGTACACAATGTCCAGTCCGTTGAGCATCCATCGGAGGTGGTACATGCCTCCTGCTGTAGCTAGTCTGGCACCCTGCATATTTCAGCATGACTCATGAGACTTTTGCTATTGCATAATCCTGACATTTAACACATGGCAGGCATGCCTCTAATTACTCTTTCTCAACATTCAACCCCTCTGATTTTCCTCACTTCTCCCCGGTAATCTCCCCATGTTTTCAAACCATTACTTTGAATGCAGGAGGCCATTACTGTGTCATTCTGGCCATCATTACAGCAAGGATGGTACAGTATCACCCAGCGGGAACCTGCGTGAGAATAAATAGAAGGTGTCCAAAAATGCGTGTTGGTTCCTCTATTCTGCAGAGCCATTTATAACTGGTCAACTGGAACTTGTTTGGCAGTGTCCCAGTATTAACATCATCAACAATGGGGGCTGAAGGTTCATTTCATGTGTTTTATAAACCTAGATGTGCCCTAGGAAACAGATAAAAACACATTTGTATAGTATATGGGAGAGAAGGGCCATTGCTCAGGAGCGTCACTGCCCTGAGTGGTCTGTAACCTCACTCTACAATGAAAAGGGTAGGTTATTGTGCTGTCTATAGATTCCTTTATTGTATAGGTCAAATTTAGGGCAAACTGAACTGTAGGTTACAGAGGCCTCAAAATATGGACAGTAGCCAAGGAGAAACATTAATTAGGACCTAAGATTTTGCAGAGGCTGACTAGGCTCTTGAAGCCCGAGCAAAAGAATGATGAATCACATCAAATGGAACACCTTTCTTTGTTCATTCACCAAGCAATTTATTTCACCTTTCATCTCTATAAAGCTATCTGTGGGAAGCTTATTTCCTTGCACGGTGAGCCCACTGCTATCTCAAGCAGACAGTCCTGTTTTTGTATTCTTTAAGGCAGTAATATTGAGTCTCTGATTTGGCACCCAGCAGCGCCACGCATTGTTCCATCTAATTTGCTCTTGCCCTGTATTTTCTTCCATAGTTAGTGAAGGAAATGCAAAGGTGGTGTAGCTGTTTAAGAAAAATGACGTACTTTATCTAATTTGAACAGAGTGCAGCTGGGGCAGAACTACGACGTACAATCAACTGCACCCTCGAAACAGGCACTTTCCCTGATGACTGGAAACACGCTGAAGTCAAACCTCTCCTCAAGAAGCCTTCCGCAGACCCGATGGACCTCAAGAACTACAGACCCATCTCTCTCCTCCCCTTCGCCGCCAAAGTCACCGAGTAGATCGTCAACAACCAGCTCACAAAATTCATAGAATCCAACTCGATCCTCGACACTTCTCAATCCAGATTCTGCAGCAACCACAGCACCGAGACCGCCCTCCTAGCCGCCATGGACGACATCTGCACTGTCCTCGACCAAGGCCACATGGCAGCCCTCGTTCTACTAGACCTGTCAGCAGCCTTCAACACCATCTCCCACCGCACACTAGCTGCCAGACTCCACAACACCGGCATGCAGGGAACTGCCCTTGACTAGATCCGCTCTTTCCTCGCTGGCTGAACTCACAGAATCAGGCTCCCGCCTTTCCTCTCTGATCCCACAGAGATCAGATGTGGAGTACCCCAAGGATCCTCACTCAGCCCCACGCTCTTCAACATCTACATGGCCCCACTCACAACTATTGTCAGAAAACACGGACTCAGCATAGTATCCTACGCCGACGACACCCAGCTCATCCTCTCCCTCACCAAGAACCTCGACATCACCAGACACAGTTTCCAGGAAGGAATGAAGGACATCGCATCCTGGATGACCAGCAGCTGCCTGAAGCTCAACTCAGAGAAAACGGAAGTCCTCGTCCTCAGATCCACCCCCTCTGTGTGGGAAAACACCTGGTGGCCCCCTGCCCTCGGCATCCCTCCCACACCCACTGACCACGCCCGCAACCTCAGCATCATAATTGACCCCTCCCTCCCCATGAGCCGACAGATCAACGCCGTATCTCCACGTGCTTCAACACACTCCGCATACTCCGCAAGACCTTCAAATGGATCCCCCCGAATCTAGAAAGACCATCACCGATGCACTCATAACCAGCAGACTGGACTGCGGTAATGCCCTCCGTGCCGGAATCAACAAATCTCTACTCCACCAACTCCAGACCATCCAGAACGCCACAGCCAGACTCGTCCTCAGCATCCCTCGACAAGACCACATCACCCAGCAACTACGAGACCTCCACTGGCTCCCCGTCGAGAAAAGAGTGATTTTCAAGCTGCTCACATACACCTACGACGCCCTCCACAACACCGGACCCCATCACCTCAACAAAAGAATCTTCTTCTACTCCCCCAAGGGAAACCTCAGCTCCGCTGACCTTGCACTGGCCGAAATCCCCCACATCCGTAGAGCCAGAACAGGAGGGAGATCCTTCTCCTACATCGCAGCCAAGACCTGGATTGAACCCCCCCTCAGCATCAGACAAACCCCACACTGCAAGCATTCAGGAAGAGCCTCAAAACCTGGGTCTTCAGGTAAGCCGGAGCAGCCCAAAATTCCCCCCCCCCCTGCCCCCCAGCGCCTTGAGACCCTCACGGATGAGTAGTGCGCTTCACAAATCCCTGATTGATTGATTGATTGGACTTCACCCCCCAGGATTCTAGACTTTGAGGAGGGGGCCACAGATGCAGCAATGAGCTAAAAGTGCTTCTTGCCCCCGGCGGCATCGGACACCTAATCTGCCACACTTTGCTTTTTCGGCTGCTCATGGGATGGGACTTCAATCCCCAGGATTGTACACTTTTAGAAGAAGGGGCAGAGCTGCTGCAATGTGCTAAAAGCACTTCTAGCTACCCGCGGCGCCTCAGCCAGTCGAGGCCAGGCCTTCCCTATTGGTCCTAAGACTTCTTGAATCCATTGAACTGGTTGGATTATGGTAAGTCCTTCTCCTTCTCTCTATTTTCAAAACTCAAGTCCAGTGGCTGGGGCTGGAAGTGCTTGCTGAGGATAGTGGATGAGGCTGTGCCGTGTGGTCAACGGAGTTCAGGTGGTCATTACACCTACAGTGAGTGCTGTGCTTACTAGAGACCATGGGCAAGTGTAAACTATCTACGGCAGTTGGTGCTGCCAAGCACCCTTGCAGCAGGACTGATATCATGACGCTGCTCACTTCTGTGGTTGGGGCCACCTCAGAAGACCTCAGGAGAGATTAACGCAGTGGCGATTGAGCTTTGAATTGGTCCACGGGCCCTTGGCCAGCCCATAGCCTCGCCCATAGAGGAGGCGGTTTATAGAGAGAGGTCAGGACTTGGTGCCCAGACAGCCACTGTGACCCTTGACGATGGCCATTCAATGGCCTCTCCAAATGATACGACTATTAGTGGTGCAGGTGGTGCCAAGGTTCCAAAAACAGTGAGAGTCTAAAACGAAAAAACCTAGTAAGAGGCTAAAGGCCTAAAGGCAGACTGTCACTCTTCACTTTGTGGTATTCTGGCCCGTCCACTGCCCAGTGAATGCTTGAACTGCATAGTGGATAAGTTAGTGACTCTTTTATCTCTGAAACTGGAATCCCTGGTTAGCCCCTCAATCTCTGCTTGTGAGTGCAAACTTTCAAAGATTGATTAAGCTGTTGCTGACTTGAAGACCAACATGGAGGTGCTAACTCACTATGTCAAGGAAAGGTGTGGCACCTTTGCTGCTGCAAATTCCAGGCATGAGGGAAACTCAAGATCATTGCCCATCCCAGAAGCTGGAGCTTGTATTACACCACAGCTGGGTCATTCCCAGCCTTCAGTTATTATAGATCCCAGCTATTCGGTGCTGATGCAACCCTTATGTCATTCTGTTGTGGACCCTAGAGCCAAGAGCTTGAAGTCCCAATAGTTCAGCCTCGGTCAGCAAGGTCTACAGTGATGGCATCTCATCCAAGCCCACTTGTTTGTTAACTGACCCATCCCTCCGGTGGTTCTGCTCCAATTTCCAATCTTGAACTCTCTCCGGCCACAACACCTTATATCATTGTTTTGGCTAACTTCCCTGTGCTGGCATCTAATATTGATGAGACTTATTGCCAGCTCAAAAATAAATGGTCCACTGGTTGCACAAAAGCTTAGGCTATACCTTGTCTTTGTTCAGGGACATTATTATGGAAAGGATTGTTTCGTGGTTTGGCCCGCAGCCTACGTCATTGGGTGGTGACTGTGTAGTGGTCAATTTTAACAACGCACATTTGACTGGTTTTCTGTTATCGATATTGTCATCCAGAAAGAACCCACCTACTGATGTTACAGGGATTCCTTTGGGTTTCTTTTACAAGCCATCCTTTTTGTGTAAAAATGGGTCTGATGTATCTGCTGTTCCGCCCTCTTCTGTTGCCTCTTCAGCTGCTGTCCCACTAATTCCGCATGAGGTCACTGTTCCTACTGCTCTCCGCTTTGTCCCATTAATTTCCTTATCTGAGAATGATTTGACTCCTGACTACTGATACTGATACTAACTGTCTGTTTGTTTGTGCTAGTGGCCCCATGTTAAATCAGGCAGAGGTGGGCATTGTTTCTTTCCTTAGCTGGAAAATTGCTGGTCTTGCCAGCGAAAGAGACAATGCAGATTTTTGTGACTTTGTGGCTAATTTCAATGTGGTCTGTTTAAAGGCGACTAGAGGTACATCTACCAACTTTTTTGAATGGTTTGTCCTCTTTTCCAGTTCCTGCTGTTCCCTCTAATCATGGGAGGGCCAAGGGCGGTCTACTTATTCTTATTTTTCTAACACTTGAGTGTACTGTGTCCACAATTCAACTGGGTGTCGTTTTTGTTGAAATTCAATAAGTTACTCAGTTTGTTGGTAGTAAACTTTTACAATGCTCCAATCTCGGCAGGTACCTCCAGTAGTGCAACACCTCTTAAGGGTTTATTTAGTTCTCTGCCCAAAGTCTGCCTGGAGAATATCCATGTTATCCTCACAGGGGATTTTATTTGCACCCGTGCCCGAACTGGTGTTTTAGTCTACCAGATGAAATAGCTAGTGACTCTTTGCATTTTTTGCACACGTCTGTGGGAGATTTTATGAATACATTCCTAGCTAAATACAACCTGGTTTCTACCCTGACCTCCAACTTTGAAATCTCTTTGGAGGGATACATTCCAACTTTTACTTGTAGAGGCGCTAACAGTGTTATTGCAGATGATGCAGTTCTTATCTCGCATAATGCTCTGAGTCTAGAGGTTTTGCTTAAACTCTGTTGAATTCATGGAAAGACTTGACTTCAAGTCCCATGTCATGGTTATAGGGCCACGTACTACCAAGACAAGAACTTACTGCATTAAAGGCAATACTCAGCCGTGTTTCTGCTTTTTCCTACCTGGGTGTCTTGTTAGATTCTTCACTGTCCTGGTCTCCTGTAGTATCGGCTAGAGGGCACATGTTTACTAGAAGCACTGTTTCAATGTCTAATTTTGCTTCTAGGCCGGGCCGGAACATGTCAAAAGCTTGGTTGATATATACAGGGCGAAGTGTATTTCTGTAGCTGCCTATGGTAGTGAACTATGGCGGTATACCATTGTGTCTTGCCTGCAAGTGCTTGAGAATAAGTTTCTAAGAGACCTCCTCTTCCTTCCAAAGATTGCATCTTCTTTTATTATTCATGAGGAATTAGGCATAGACCTTTTAGAGGATATGTTGATATTGTGGTCCTTACTCCTGTGGGTCTTGGTGTGGGTTTGCGCAGCTAAACAGTTAAATCGATTGTTATTGAAAGATTGTTTGGCCCTTGATCGAGCCACAAGAACTCACTGGATTCGTTACGTGAAGGATTGTTTTATTAAGTTGGGACGTCCTGAGTTTGTTAATCATCCAGAGTCCCTAGTCAAAGAGAAGTACTCTTGGACCAAAAGAGGTTTTGTGGCCTGTAGGGCCAGGAAGCAGGAAGAGGGCATTGTTGGTCAAAGATACATTTTCTGTAAGAGCATATTTTCCACTGCAGACCACCCTTTCAATTGAACCCTGCCTCTTATACAACATATCTAATTACCATCAGTTCCTTTTAATTTGATTTAGATTACATTTAATACATCATTTGCTTGTTGTTCTACGTGGAAGTTCTTATTGTGCTACCTTTATGCCTTATAGTTGCGACAACTACTCGTCTCAGGGCATTTTCCACTTTACTATGTTTTGCACTTTTTGTAAAAGATTAATACATTTTTTATTGTTCCATTGTTCGCTGGTAAACAGTTTGTTCAAGTCCGACCTGCTCTGTTTTATTTAATGTTACTACCGGATATATTGACCTGTTTCAGTTTAGCCTGCTTTTTCGGTCTCGCCTGGCGTTAGCAGCGCGCATGCGTTGCTCTCGCCATGCGAGGGCTTCTTGGAATCAATACGGATTTTGAATCTTTCAGAGGCGGAGTTGAAGCCCCGCCCATCTTTTTCATTCGCTGGCGTCATCCTCCATGCTAAACGCTGGCTCACGATTGAAAAGGAGGCTTCTTAGTCCCTCCTTGTTACCGCCCTGTCCACTTTTGGCCACGCCCACCGGAATTGGATCTCTCACTTGCAGCGTTACACAGTCTCCTTCATTAGCTGGGACGCACTATATTTTTCGCACAACGCCGACAGCTTGTCGTGATCGCGGACGCGCTTGTTTCTTTAAGTTTTGTCAATCTTTGTATCGTTAAAATCAACTACAATTTGCACATCTATAAATATGCACTTTAATAAAGCATCTAAAAGAGTGCTTGCTACTAATAGAGAGGAATAAAATAAGATACAAGAGCGCAGAAAGACATTAATGACACCATCTACAATGTGATTTTCGCTGGGATAAAATCTGTCAAATGCAAGCTGTTCTGAGTGGGGTAAGAATGCGGAGTTGTTTTCGCAGTTAAGTCAGTCCCGGCTGGGGAGCACGCTACCTTCTTTTTCAAGCGGGGCAGGAACACGAAGAAGCAGAGCAGGGCCCCCGCGACGACTCCGAGCACCACTCCTACGACCACGGCAGCCGCCATCAACCCAGGCACCACCTGCAGTGACTCCACGGACACCCGTAGCACCACATTGCTCAAGCACGAGTCAGCCATCACAGCCGGAGACGGGACAGAACGAGCCCTGCTCTCCTAGGCTCCCTCTGAGGGGATGTTCTCCGTATTTGGCCCGGCTGCTGGCTTCACCCCCATTTTGTTGGTGGATTCTTCCTTTAAACGATGCATAAACAAAATATCCGCGGTGCCTCTGTATGAGGCGGGTTGCTACCTAATAGCAGCCCCGGTATTTACAAAGCATTGAAAGTTTCTGAAATGCTCGTCTGGCAACAGTTACGCTGAGCAAATCTGGGACGGATGCGATAGGAACAGCTGCTAGGGATTCTGGGACATTGAGTTTTTAATAGTTTTCCGCTCAGAGAAAAGCAGCCAGACATTTCAAGCGCTGGCAAAAGAAGCATAGGAGACCAAGCATTCTCAATCACTTCATATTGGTTCTTTTTGTGTTATTGTTTGTTTCACGGTGTGTTCAAAAGGGTGAAGAGTTTTACATGGGCAGAGTAGAGCTCACTACATATCCCGGCAGTGCATAGGCTCATCTTGAAAACACAGGCTGGCCGACCCGTTTACAACTCGAGAGAGGTGTCAGGTTTTAACCAATGGGGCGAAGACAGGGGCGGAGCTCCACGGCCCAGTGCACTTCAGGATTCAGGAATGTACGCGTTCCATTGTATGGGTGACTGGTAACTCACAGGCACGCTTAGTTATTGTTTAAAGAGTTTAAGAAACATGGTAACAGTACCGAGCGTTTAGCGCAGCCTCTGACTTGATCTGAAGACATTAACCCTGCAGTGCACACTTCTTTGTTGTCCCTGATGTGTTTGTTTTTAGGTAAGCCTGGAGCATTCTCTTCGGGGTGGCCTTGAAGTATGTGTCACTGGAGCGTTTTGTTACAGGAGGCAACGGATTTGCAATGGAAACGTGGTGCTTTCCAGGAGGCGTGCAGGGCTGATGGCGGCGGCGCGGGTCCTTCTGAACTTCGGAGGAACGTCCTGGCAGAGCTCGCTCTGGGTCCGAGGGGCTGCAGGGCTCCACGAGAGGGGCAGATGTACTGTGTGCTCTTGAAAGCAGCCCTCCTCAGAAAGCCCTCCCAGTTCTGGGGGATGACCGGGGCTGTGCCCAAAACTCCTCGCCCTCAGAGGGCCCCCCCCCGGCCGGTAGCAGAGCCCTGCTCCCGTGGTGCGCGCTGCTCTTTGCCCCCATCTGCTGGCGCTTGTCGCATCCCGGGGCTCCTGGGAGGCCCAGAGTCCGAGCAGTGAAAGGGACAGACCGCTGGAATGCTCGAGGTGGACATCTGATTCCACAGAGCATCCTGCTCGGGAGTCACAGTGTTCGCATCTTGGAGAGATGTGGACACGTGCACGCCGTGCACCTTGGGGCCACCTACACCCCCCACAGCAT
Source organism: Calotriton arnoldi (assembly GCA_963921515.1). Taxonomy (NCBI): domain Eukaryota; kingdom Metazoa; phylum Chordata; class Amphibia; order Caudata; family Salamandridae; genus Calotriton; species Calotriton arnoldi. The sequence continues at coordinate 884,352 of CAWUFW010003423.1, read as the reverse complement.
CAAGATACTGTAGCGTCACCCAGGAGAGCTTTACAAGCGGCCACACGGACGGACACTGAGGCAATCTGCTCTCAGGTAAGGGCACAGATCTCAAATTTCGTATTATATAGTGCTTGCTGCCAGAGACATGGTGGTTCACAGCTAGGCGCCACGTTATTACAATAACAGGTGTTACTATCACCTACCCCAGTCGCGACGATTTATTGATGGCATGAAAAGTTGTGCTGGGTTCAGTGCTGGAATTGCAAAAAAAAAAAAAATACCCGGGAACCCATGAAATGGGGATCAATGTGTGGCATATGAAAAGTGGTGGAGTCAAGCGGGCGGAGTCATGTAAAGTCTAACAGTCAACATATAGATGTATTGAAAAAAAATCTGCTGCAAACAAAATGGGAACAACGACAAATGTGGCAGTAAACCTGTTCTGACTCAATTGGTCACAAAGATGCTGCATTTTTAAACCTCTCACAGGGATAAGGCACCTGCTGCAGAGATCTGTGTGCCCAGCAATCGTCCGAGGATTATAATAATGGTGGGATAATTCTGGTAGTTAAGGCAGTTCCGGGAGAGTTCTGTGTTTTGTCTAGTTTTAACTCCAAAGGTAGCATAGAGGGTTGATGTGCTTGCTGCAAAGCACAGCTTGTAATATGCAGGCAATAGATTTGTGCCCTATGTGGCTAGGGAAGCGCCCTATATATAAACAACCTGAAGAATACCCTTATTGAGGGTGATATAGATATGCCTCAGATTGGACATGGTTCGATCCCTGTGTTGCTTTATGCAGACAATCACGACTTCATAGTGGAGGTGGGGTCGACAACAGTTTGATCCAAACAGAGACACTGGTCACATCCTGCACGTACTGCACGTTTGAGGCCAAACACCTCTGACCCTCCCCTCCCCCACCCCATCAGTATTCACGGTTTGTAAACCGCCACCCCCTCTCCCCCCCTTACCACTCTAGTTCTCCGCCCAGCCTGCGTCACGTGGCCAAACAAAGGCCTGACTCAAACCAATACCCGGACGTGAACGATAACCGTCTATGCTGGCTGTAGTAGGTCTTGAGAAATTTAGCGCCAGAGACTAAATGGTGAGTAGGAGAAAACGGGAAATGAGGTGAATTCCAGATAAGAGGTGCACAGAGGACATGCAATGATGTCCAAAAAACACTGCACGGGAAGTATAGAAAACATAATACAACACTAAACATTTGCACAGGAATCCGAACAAGTGTAAGGGAAACAGCATGATATTGCACAAAAATAGAGAAAGTGCCAGCCACCTCTCCTAGCCCCAGGATGCAATTGTGACCCAGCACCTTGGCTGTCTGCATCAGCAAACATTGCAAGGCACTGCATTCCTTTACAATGTTAAATCGGAATGTTTTATCACTCAACCCACCCTTTTAACTCTGAGAATGGCACAGCAGGGGTTTATTTTTTAATTTAACTGTAAAAGACAAAGAGAACCGCGCACCATTAACATCCCTTAACGAGGCCAGAACGTGAGACACTATGGCGTGCAGAAAATATATTGAGGAGCACGTGAGCACAAAAAACACAATAAGGTATGCAGGAATCGATTGAGGAGTACGTGGGTGTAGAAAAGGGTGAATGATAGGGACATAAGGAAAACAAGCATTAAAAATGCAATAGGTCTCGCCTTTCATTAAGTTAAAGCCATTTGCTTTGCTATACAATACCATTAGCAAAGCAAATGGCTTTAACTTAATCAAAGCGAGACCTATTGCATTTTCAATGCTTGTTATCTGGTGTAATTCATTTGAGGAAAAATCTGTTTGCTGTAGGATGTACATTCTCGAGGTCTGTTTTATTGTTGTTTTTAATCCTGATTTGTATTTACCTGTATCTACTAGTGAGTGTTTTTATCAATTTTGTGATGTGTCCTTTCATGGTTTCATGTGATATCGAATAAAGATTGTTGACTGACTAAACAGAGATCTTTTGTCTGAATCGCATAATGAAATAGAAAATTTAAATATATTAAATTCAAGTAAAAAAGTGGAATATTGGAAAGTGTTTGAGAGTTTGAGATCGCTTCTGGAAGAAATTTTTAAAATAGACTGGAGCTGCAGAAATATTGCAATTTCACAGCAGATTATTGTAATTTCCCCTGGGCCAGCCATGCGTCATAGCAAAGAGAATGTTTCTATAGGACCGTACAGTTGCCTTCTGTAATAATGGCACAGATTATTTTAGCATCTAAAGGTAGTGTGTGGTATGCCCTGTTGCCAGTTTACCTTTTATTATATTGTAGCGATATTTAAATGTTGTCATGCAGTGTCATGTGGAAGGTGAAGAAAGGAGCCAGTGCTATAGGAATGCAAACGCTATGTTGTATTACATTCTGTTCGACCACTAATGTCTGCCATAACTTACAAAATCAGTTTATATTTTCAAGGAGAATTTTGAACAGTGTTTTCTGAAAATAGTCCAACAAAACTTAAAATAGATGACAGCATCAATATGATTTGAGGATAACTCTACGAACTGCAATTACATTTTTCAGACTCTTTGACCTTGTACGCAATCGAAGACATTCGGACATTTTACCTTCCCAAGTATTCAACAAGTATATCAGCGGCGGCTCCTCCGCAATGGCGGAGGAGCATCCCCCACTGCCTGTCTCAGAGCCAGAAAAAGAAAAATGAAACGATGTTCTAGCAAAGTTTTATTTTTCATTTGCCAGCTCTGAGCCAGCATGTGCTGGGAGAGGCGAGGCATGGAGGGGGGAGGAGTGCGATGTGCACTACCTAAGTGTGCATATGTGTTTGGCCTACTGACTTAGGCTGTCCAAACACACATGTGCACTTAGGTTTCTTCAGCCTGACTGCATTGAGCAGCCGGGCTGGAGAAACAGGTCAGACTCCCTGGTCTAAGCAGAGCGTCTTTTCAGCCTGCTCAGGCCAATCCCCGTGCTGCTCTCATAGCATGAGAATAGCACAGGGATTGGATGAGAGTCTGTCCCGGGGCTGCTAGGACTGGGAAGAGGACAGGAGGTGTGACTCGACGCGGGAGGCAGTCGACAGCTTCAGGTAAGTTTTTTTAATATATATATTATTACTAACACACCCCCATGGGCTCCCCCCACCCCGCGCTCCCTCCACCAGCCCCACCATCTGTTGTTTGTGGCGGCAGCCACTGAAGTAACTAGGATTGCAAATCTTAGATTTGTAATTGTATTACTTGATTGAACTAGAACAGCATATGCCTCTTGATAGTTGGGCCATTGCTAGGCCCTCCGAAGTCGATGATTTAGCAATTTCATAGAAGCAATGAGGCTGAAGCAGAAGTTGAGTTGGTGCCCGTTCCTGAAGAAAGTTACCCACCCTTCAGCTTTAACTAACACAAGGGAATTTAACTGATCTCATAAGCTTAAAGCACTGTCATGTTAATATGACTTTGTAATCCTAAAATAGGCAACCCTCAAAGAAGTTTAACAATCACGGTTGTGGTTCTATTCAGCTTGAAGTAATTGAAGCTAAATGTGGACTTTTCCCAATAACAATTCAATATGGGAAGTTTGTTCTTTTGCAGTCGATGGGCTGTTTAAAAGAAAGATTGGGTGGGTCACTCTAAACCTGAAGAATCCTGAGTGGTATTTGTGCACTAGTGATAATCAGTTGTTCTGTGTAGTATTTAGGGAGCCACATTTCTACACTATCCCGTCTTTCGGGTCTTACATTTAGGGTGTTTTCTCCTTTTCCAAGGTGTACCATCTTGGAATGGCCCACACAACTAGTACCTCATTTTTACCTGTTAAAAGTCATACAGACTAAGGGTGTTATATGGCTCCCGCACCGCTGAACCCATGTTTGAACTGCCCACTAGATTAGGAGTTTTCTCGTGTCTGATGGACTCTTCTTTGGCATTCCCATGGCGGTACCTATGAAATAGGCACCACAATGGGAACGTCAAAATCAGTACCTATGCCGCTGCAGTCAATGCAGTGCAGGTACTGAGGCGCATGCACACAGTAGGGAACAACATGTGCCCCCCTGTATGCATCCTCAGGCCCAGAGGCCACAGGGGGCTCTGTAGGCCCCACTTTGTTTCCTCACTGCCACACTTTTCATGCAGTGTTTATTACGAAATTTAGCAGCAGATAATTGAATGAAATAAGAGAGAATGCTTAAAGTATACCCATATAAAAATTTAAATATGTTCATCTCCATTATGGATCCTTCTAAGTAAGAGTTTGAGTGTTCAGAGAGGACCACATCATTATTTGTACTCTGCAGTCCCTGGCAGCCCTCTTACATGGGACTTTGTTCCACCTTCAAGCTGCATATGCAGAAAAAATAAAGATGCATTTATTGTCGAGTAACATTTACATTTGTAGTAATGGAGCACAGATCAATAGTTGAAGTTTTTTAATTAAAACAACTAACTTGACACCATTTGGGGTGGGACTGTCACTTCAAATGTAACCTGCAAGACAGTACATTGAGGGTCATTGACATGAACCTGTCAAAATGCTGGGTCGAGAAATGTGACTGCATGTGATGGGTATAAGAGTATGAGTGACATTCTTCCTTTAATTCTCTATGGAGTCATCTCATCTGCTGTGAAAGCATCCTGAAAAGTTCCCAGGCTATACTTGATTAGGCCATATTTTTGTGTTAATGATACACTCATGCCAAATGAAGATATTCCAAGAATAAGATGGTTACAGACCACAGGGTTGGAGAGGTGCTACACAGCACCAAAGCCAAAATATCTGTCCACTTGGAGACTGGTTTATGTATTCAGTCTCACCCAGATCTTTGGGAACACTGTAAAGCTATTAAGAACTTGTTCACCTTCATTTGTATGGGCAATTAGGTCTAAAAACTGTGTGCTGCTAGACCAGGCTTTCACTCCCTTGAATTTATCTGCTAATTTCCGTCTGTTTTTTTCTTTCCAGCATATGATTGCTGACACTGTGCGATCTCTGAGATACTGTCGCAACAACCAATACGGTGAGTACTACCAACTATTACCTATGCAAAGTGTGTGCTAAGAATGCAAGCAAGCCTGTTCTATACACTTTGTGTGTTTAAAGCACCTCAGGATGTAGAATTTATAGTGGGTACTGAAAGGTAACTGGCCTGAAGCCAACCTCCACACCAAGTAAAAAAAAAAAAAAAGGATGCTTTATTCCTAAAGGCGAAAATAACATTTTGTGCAAATTCACTGTATCCCCAGTGACTGTAGTTCATTTATGTGGTGGGAAGGGGGTTTGTCTCCTGTAGTATTCTGGAGATTTCTTTGTGATTCAATGAAGATCCTTTTGGTAGCCTTCAATAAAAACGTTTTTTGCTCGATCGCTAGTTCAGATTGAACCTGAGATCATAATGGTTTGATGGAAGTAGACAGCTGAATGTATACATTTGTTTTCACTCCAGACATATCAACGAATATTCCAAAACTGTCAGCAAAATGTATTTAAAGTTATTCGCTTAAGTCAACCATTACAAATATGTTGCATTTTTAAACCCATATTTATCTAGAGGGGAAAGATGCACTAAACTATGTTTGACCAACAGATATTATACAAGAAGTTTTTCAAATTTTCATATGCATTTTTAGGGAAATAGTTTTTAAAAGAACGAAGGTTCTTTTTCGAGACTTGACATTTACTTGGAGATAGATAGGTTTGGCCTTAAGCATTGCTGAGAAAGTTGAAGAATTGGTTTTTGAGGGATGCAGTACCTACCTACATAGCCTTATTAGTGTTCAAATGTTTGATATGCAGGTACTTGGTATGAGCAATTTATGCAGACGTGTCTGGTAGCTTTGATTTTGGTGTGTGACTTGAGGGATTCAAAGTATTCGATAAGCCATAATTATTTGGCTTTTCTACTTCAGTCTGTTAAGGCTATCAAATGGGCAGGAATAAATATCATTGAAAGATGAGGGGTTGGATGTGGTCCCATGCATGGGAATTGAGGTAGACATGAACTAAATGGCAGGCAGTCCTAATTTTTATTATTTGTATTTGACTGATAAATGTCTACTTTGTTTGCTGATCATGGCACATAAGCTTGGTGAAACGTAATTTGTCAATGAAGTTTAGTGAGAATATACTATTTAGTGATTAGTGATATTATAAATTGACAGCCTTAAAACGAAAAACCTTTGTGTTCTTTTACAAAATATACCATCAAACTGATATGAAACAATGTACCCTATCAACACGGTCAAATATCTAGTGAAGCGTGTTTAGAAAAAGCGGCCCATAGAGTAATGGCACACGTTCTTCTGGTGGTTTCATCAACATAGTGCTACCTCCCTGCGAATGACTTCTGCAGTAGTTCCCCATGGAACAAAGTCTGGTCTTATTCCAGGGGGTGCCAGCCCAGCCTATTCCTGTTCTCTAAAATGTTTGCAGGGCTGATGGAGTCCTGAGTTCAGGGTTTATTTGTATATGACTTACACTATTATAGCACTGTTCACCCAGCTGTGAGACAACAGCATCGTGCACCGCTGCAATTTTAGAGTGCGCACTAGAGGCCACCGCTCCTACTGCTGCTTATAACCAGTGACAATGCATTTTGCTGCCCTCAGCAAGTCCCAAACGTTCTTTACGTCATGGGACAGTTCCTTATTGTTTTCTATACCCCTGTTCTCTCTGTAAACAGTAAAGAACTGTGTAAGCTATACGCTCCCAGAAGAAGCCAGTAAAAGGAACACAAATTGCCAGTCATTTGTCTACATCATAACAGTCTTGGCCTAGTGCATGTATCTGATATTTTCTATGCTTTTAGGAATGTTTAGATGATTTACCGGTATTCTTCATTACTCCGATTCTGAACTTCTGCACCCATTACTTATTAACTCATTCATGGCGAATTTATCCACACACAGCATCCCTTTCCAAGCAACAGCTTCTTCCCTTTCCATGAAATGACCCCGCTCCTTAACTGTGCAAAGGAAAAAAAGCCTTCCCCTCATCCTGTAATATTTAAGCTACCTTTTCTACAAAAAATACAAGGATATAATGGAATGTGAGTAATGGGACGTAGAGTGTAGAATCAATGTAATGAATGTTACCTGTAAGTAACCTAAACGTTATCTCCTCATCTGACCTCCAGACGGGGGTACATTTATTTTAACTTGCATCACTCCTGAATATAATCCTAAATAATTGAAAGTTACTTAGCACTCAGTACTTACATTCCAAATCACAATTATTTTGTGCCAAATTGAATTTATAATCATTGACAAATGTTGATGGATTCGTCCATGTGGCTGCTACACATATATCCATTACTAATATACCACTCAATTCGGCGCATCCATTCCTCTTGTAAAGTATGCTTAAATTGCTTCTAGTAATGATTTACCTGCTGCAGAATGTTAACACAATCGATTCCATAATCTATTGACTATGAATTGAAAAAAGTTGTCTCAAATTCTCTTTTGGCCACTTCAAAAAAACCAACAAAAAAAACCCAACCTTTCTGTGTTTGGCGTCTCGCTGTAGGTATATTTTCATAGCTCTTTCTACATCCATCGTAGACAAACTGAAATCGCTGTTCAACATTCAATCAGCTTTCAATGCTGACAAATCTATTTCCTAATTTCTGTGAAAATGTGTATTTACCATGGGCACAAAACTTGGATTAGTTACAAATCCGTCCTGTCTTCAAATACTTTCAAATACGGTGTTACACACTATAAAGCTCTCCCAGTCTCCTTGCTGTAGTGATGGCAACTAGAAAGAAATCCTTCAATGTTAAAAACGTCTCAGAGATCTCCTCTAAAGACTCAAACCAGGAATTCTGTAGTGATGCCAAAAGAAACTCTAAATCCCAGGAAGGAATGGATTCTTTATCTTGGGTCTGAAAGACTCAAATCATGTAAATACATTCATTTATCAATCTTCTGCTTCAGCCAAAGCTCCTCAGGCTGCATGAAATGCTACCCCTCTTGGACCTCTCGGCTGCCTTTGACACGGTTGACCATGGCACTCTGGTACAAAGACTCTACGTAGCCGGCATAGCGGGGACTGCTTTAGACTGGATCACGTCCTGCCTTCAAAACAGAACTAATGTCATCCATACCCCACCTTTCTTGTCCAAAGCGTACTCCACAAAAGCTGGGGTCCCTCAAGGCTCTATCATCTCATCCATGCTGTTCAACATCTACATGAAGTCATTGCCGGTACTGATCAATCAATTTCACCTCAAGTGCTATAACTATGCAGATGACACGCAAACACTCCTTCAACTGGAATGCCCCAAAGACATCTGAAACTCGCCAATTTTCAGTTGTCTCAGAGCCGTGGATCAATGAATGACGTGGAGTCATCTCAAATTGAATTCTTCCAAAACGGAAATACTCACGTGTGGCGATTGGAAACATTAAGACCTGCTTGCCGCCTGGCCTGATGAACTGGGACCACTGCCTAAAGTATCGAAGGAAGTAAGAAACCTCGGAATGACCATGGACTCCAAGCTGTCGATGAATGCCCAAGTGGACAAACTAGCAAGATCAAGCTTTGTTACTATAAAAACTCTACGAGAAATCTTGCCCCATTTGGGATTTCCACACAAGGTCCAAGCTACCATCTCCCTTGTTCTGTCCAAACTCGATTACGCCAATAGCCTCTACCACGGATCACCTTTAACGACTATGAAAAGACTACAACGGATTCAGAACTCGGCTGCCAGACTACTCTTGCATATCAAACCGCAAGACCACATCTCCCCTGCCTTGAAAGCCCTGCATTGGTTACTGGTTGCCAGAAGATCCACATTCAAGCTGCTTTGTATCACCCACAAAGCCATGGAATGGGACCGCTCTTCATCAGGAATAAAATCCCGAAACACATTCATCTTCTGAACCTCCGCTCTAGAGTGGCACCTCGCCTCAAAATCCCAAGATACAAGAAAAAAACCATGGGTGGCACATCCTTCTCTGTTCAAGCAGCCAAAATATGGAACTCTTTACCCCCCAACATAAGATCAACCGACAACCACCTTAACTTCAGAAAACTACTCAAGAATTAGCTCTTCCCCACATAAGAACCATACGCAAACATAAATATACAGCATATCCCTCTGTACATAAGCATTTATTTGTACTATAGATAGATACCTATATATGTGTATTGCTTTGTATAATCATGTCGAATAACTATGTTTAAAAAAAAAAAAGAATAAATAAATAATTTTTTAAGTACAACACTTGAAAACCAGAGTTTATCGAATGCATCTTTAATCTACTTATACTTACTTCCTTTATGCATCTATATACCTTCCATGTACTTGGATCTATGTATTTATTACTTTCCTCCCCCCCCAAAACAAGAAGAAAAAAAAGCATATTCAATGCACTACCCTATACCCTATTTCTCACCCTATACCTCTATCAATATCTTTAATCTACATCTACTTACTTCCTTTATGCATCTATAAACTTTCCATTTACTTATGGATCTATATATTTATTACTTTCTTCTAATTCAGCATATCCAATGCACTACCCTATTTTTCACTCTATACCTCTCTCAATATATCTTCTACCTCAACTCTCTGACTCATCTCAAACCTCTTTCTACTACTCTTTCCAATGTACTACCCTATTTCTCACCCTATACCTCTATCAATATATCCTCTACATCCACTCTCTCATTCATCTCAAACCCCATACCACTACTATGACCCCAAAATAGCCCTTTCTAGACCTCCCCTACTCTACCCCTCCTTGCACCATCTGACACCTCTTTTTACTATACTGATCCCCCAAAACAAGCCTTTCTAAACTCTTCCCTCTGACTCTTCCCCTCCACATCCCTTTTTACTCATCCCAAGCCTCCCACTACTGCTATGATGTCCAAAAAAAAAAGAAATCTAAATCCTTCACTCTTCTATCCCTCCACTATCCTTTTCAATCAAAATAACAGACTAACATGTCTACTTATCAAATTTCATATGTCACTATACTAATTCACCACTAATCCTGTATGGGTTCCGAGTAGCGTGTTACTCGTCAAAAAAAGGGCTTCAACACCTCATTAGGGGTAGCAAGCACTATATAAATGCAACCCTTTTTCCCTCTTCTATCCCTCCGCTATCCTTCTGAATCCAAATAACTGACTAACCTATCCACCACTCAAATTACTTTCATATTTCATTATACTAATTCAACACTAATCCTTCTTGGGTTCCGGAGTAGTGTGCTACTCGCCGAAAAAGCGCTTTGACGCCTCGTCAGGGGTAGTAAGTGCTATATAAATGCAATTACAATACAATACTGTAATTCTAAAGATGCCACAGAGAGACGTAAATCAAATGCCTCCTGAAGGAATTAAAGAATAATGTTTGGTGGGCAATTTGTGGGAGAACAGTCTTTCCTTTGACACCACGTATGAAAAGATAAGAAACAATGATCATATGTATTTTTGTTTGAGGCCCTTCTTGTTGCTTGAAGGACATCAAGACTGGCATGTGGAACCCTAGTTTTAAAAGTCCCTCCCATTTAATTTTCAAACCGCTAGCCTTAGACGCTGAAGAGTCAGCTTTGCTAGAATTGGTAGCATGGGACACTGCTCCATCAGTAGAAGCCACTCGTCCTCATTAACATTTCTTTCAACAATGTGAACCATTGCCTCCTTGGCCAAAATGGACAAACCAGGATCAATTCTTCCTCTTCCATCTGAATCTTGGCTATCAGATGAGGAATAGGAACATGGGGGAAAAGGTATACATTATCAACTTGGACCACTGACTTGCTAAAGCATCTGTCCCCAGGGGTCTTTGAACTTCTGAATTTCTTAAGAACAGTATTGTGACAATGTATAAAGAGAATTATCTAGTCATCCGAGAACCTTTTGCAAATCATTTTCTGAGATTTTGTGATGATGGGAAAATCCTGCTGAGAGTGTCTTTCCCACACACATGAACTACTCTGATTGAAAATGCACATTTCTCTGCCCATGTCAGCATCTTGTTTATCAGAACATTCGAAGATTTTGATTTCATTCCATATTATGTATGTATAAGACATCATGTACTTATTGTCTGTTCTGACCACTAATGCTGGGTTGGTGATGCCATCCTTGAATACCTGCATTGCATTCCATACATCCATTGTTTCCTGCCAATTGGAAGAATGGTGTATCTTTTCCACAGATTACCATCCTTGAGCAATATTTTTTCCAAAATTGTTCCCATCCCATCCTGCTGGCATCAGTCATGAAAGTCTTTATCATAGGGGGAATGCGAGGACTCCGCCACCCCCGCATAAAGTCTTTGATTGGAACCACTAGTTCATCAAATTCCTGATAACCTCTATTACTGGGAGGAAAAATTTGAAATTCTGTGTCACTGGCTGTCAGCATTTGTAGAACTAGTCAACCCATGTGAAGACGGGCCCATAGAGCCACAAACAAGCAGGTCACCTACAGTAAAAAAGCTATTTTATTTGGAATTGTTTGCCTAAACAGAAAGCACATCTCAAAGTACACACCAGAATATTGTACTCACCATGTTTCCTGCACCTTGGCCCAATCTCTTGGTGATGCTCTATTCCTCCTCATCAAATGTTCCAACATCTGCATCAGCTACTTTCTCCTATCCATTGGGAGACACACTACCTCTTTGTCTTCTGGAAACAAGGTCCAATGTACTCTGCTTCTGGCGCGTATGAAGGTTTGAATTTTGAAGGTTTAATAAAAAACCCTCACTCTCCCGAACCTTGAATGATCTCTGAGTCATTTCTTTTGTTTGAGATTTGGGCCCTGCCTCAATGAGAAGGGTGTCCAGATAGGGATGTATTTGAGTATTCTGTTTGTGTAATAACTCTTTCATGGGAGCTGGAACTTTTGTGAACACTTTGGATGAAGCTTTGAGGTAAAAGGGTAACACTTGAATAAGAGAGCCTTCCCTACTGCAAATATTAAGAACTTCTGAGATGATTCAGTTGTAGGGATATGCAGATATGCATCTTGCAGAACTACTGTTATTAAGAAGCTGCCTCATCCTACTAATGAAATCAACGTGTAGAAATAAGTTCATCATGAAATAAATCATCTTGAACCAATTTAAGTCCTTCGGGTCTCTCACCAGCCTGAACTGACCGGGTTGATTACTGCCCAAAAACACGGGTAGATGCCAGTCCTTCATTTTTTAGAACTTGCCTGCCGACAGAGCATGCGTTCTCCGCTGTGAGGGTATTGTTTACAATAGAGGGCTCGGAACCCGCCCATTGGCTTCATTGTCACTCTTCTTTTCTGCCTCCTAATTAGCCAGCCTGTGCTGGACGTCCCTTCCTGTTTCTTCTTTGAAGCATGGACCAAGCACAGATTGATTCATCTTGATTAGTATCCGTCTGCTGCTCGCAATGTGATTGAGGTACTATTTCTTTTGCCTCTCCCGAATCCCATATCTGTGGTGCTCCTTACCAATCCCAACCACTCCTTCTCCCACCCACCACTTCTCTTTTTTCTCATTCATATTACAAAATTCAGCTACCGTTCTTAATGCACTTGTAAACTCAATCTTCTTGTCTATTCACATATTTGCTGCTATACTCATGCTCTACCTTACCCTGAAACTGGTAGGGTACTTCATTAACCAGCAGACGCTGCTGTTTCTGGCACGTTGCATTTCATTGCTATAATTGAATCTGTTTGTAAACATCCTACGTCTTTGATGACATGCACTGTTTAACATCTATAAAAAAATAAAAAAACATGCTCCTTGCATTCGAATGCCACATGCATATTCTTAACCTATTTTTATCAGATGTGTATGTCGTATCGCAAAGTTAAAAAAAAAAATACATTAAAACTAATTCCACAGATCAGAGTGCCCAGTCACATCTGACTAAGCACAACAAGCTCAATACAACCATCTAAGCAGCTCTGGTGAAATGTGACAGCGGTAGTAAAATTTATACGGGAGAGAGAGGGTGACAAATGTGTGTGCATGCCACACAACTAAATTCCACTCCACGGCCCACAATTCCACTCCACACAACACAATGCCACACAGTTCCACTCTATGCCACATAATTTCATTCCACTCCACTCAATTAGACTCCACGCCCCATGATTCCACGCCACACAATTCCATTCCACACGATGCCACTCAACGCCAAACAATTCCCCTCAACACAATTCCACTCCACTCCACACAGTTCCACTCCACTCCAAACAATGCCACGCAGTTCCACTACACTCATTGCCACACAATTCTACTCATCTCAACTCCATGCCTCACAATTCCACTACTCACAACATAATTCCACTCCACACAATGCCACACAACTCCACTGCACTCATTGTCACATAATTCCAATCCACTCCACATAATGCCACACAATTCTACTCCACGCCACATAGGGCCGCACAATTCCACTGCAGTCAATGCCACTCAAGTCTGCTCCACACCACACAAGGCCACACAGTTCAACTCCATGCCACAGAATGCCACACAATTCCACTCTACTCAACTCCATGCCACACAGCAAAAATATGTGACTAGAGCACTCAACATATGCTGAAACAAGGAATAACTGCTCCTTGCCTGAATAAACAGTCCAACTACTCATATGCCATCTTGTAGTTTTTTTCCAGTGCTTTCCAGTTATCCACACATGCAAATAGACAATAGTTGATGCACTTCCAGTTTCCAGAAAGTGTTAATAAAATGTACAGCCAACACGTGTTTCATCTGAAGCAGACTATTTCAAGGCTTGTATATCTCACTTGAAGGTCACCAATAAATGTGTTTAAGAAAGATATGGGCAAAATAAATCCAATAGTCAAAACCACAGAGTCCACAACTGGGGGTCACATAACTAGTTAGCATGGAGGAGTCTCATTCATTATGGGAACACCATTTCACATAATTCAATACCACACAATTCAACTCCACTGCACTCCATGCAACACAATTACACTCTACTCAATGCCATACAATTCCACTCCCTCACACTACACAATGCCACACAATTCCACTTCAGACAGTCCCACACAATTCTGCTCCACACAATGCAACACTATTCCACTCCAAGCCACACTATGCTACACCATTCAACTCCACTAAGCACTACACAAAACTATACAATTCCACTCCACTCTACTCCATGCCATACATTCCACTCCACTCCTCAATTTCACACAATTCCTCTCCACTCTACTCAATGCCACACAATTACACCCCACTCCACTCAATGCCACACAATTCCATTCCACTACACATAATGCCACACAATTCCACTCCACACAATGCCACACAATTTAACTCCACGCTACACAATTCCACGCCACACAGTGTCACTCCACTCCATGCCACAAAATGCTCCACAACTTTACTCCACACAATGCCATACAATTCCACTCCACACAATGCCACACAGTTCCACTCCATGCCATACAGTCCCTCACAATTCAACTCCACTCCACCCAGTGACACACAATTCCACTCCACACTACACATTGCCACTCTACACCATGCAATACCACTCCCCACCATACAGTGCTGCACAATTCCACTCCACGCCACATAGTGTGACTCAACTTCATGTCACAGAATGCCATTCCACTCCACACATTGACACACAATTCTAGTCCACCCCATACCACACAATGTAACTCCACCCCATACAATTCCACGCCACACAATTCAACTCCACTCAATTCTTCTCCACTCCACACAGTCACTCCATGCCGCACAATGCCACTGCACTCCACACAATGCCACTCCAGTCTACTCCTCACAATGCCACTTCCCACAATACCACTCTACTCAATGCCACTCCACTCCATGCCACACAATGCCACATCACACAATGCCACTCCACCCCACACAATGACACTCCAGTCCACAAGTGCCATTCCACTTCACACAGTGCCACTCCACTCAATTGCAATTGTATTTAAAGAGCACTTCCTACCCTTGATGAGACATTGAAGTACTTTGTGGCATGCAACTCCACTCAGTGCCACTCATGCTACTCCACTACATGCTACACAATGCCACTCCATTCACTGCCACTCCACGTCTCTCCACTCCACACAATGCCACTCCACACAATACCACTCCATTCCACACAGGGCCACTCAACTCCATTACACTCCACCCCACACAATGTCACTCCACACCACACAATGTCACTCCACACCACACAATGCCACACCATGCCACACAATGCCACACCACACAATGGCACTCTACACTGCACAATCTCACTCGACTCCATGCCACTCCACTCCATCAAAGCCAGTGTATTCCACATACGAGCATCCTATTGGTGTTGTCAATGCTTGTTTCTTCTTCTGGTGCTGGTAAAATGTAATCCCTCTACACAAATAAATCCTCTTTCTTGAAGTGCCTGCCTCTTGGCAGAATTCATTGGAAGGTGTGTCACAATGTATCTTGTATTTGGACACACTTGTCCTTGATTACCTTAATCCATCTGTCCTGGAATATTGGCCAATCGCCTCCTACTGGAGAGGTTAGGCATTGCAGAGCAGCATAGTCATGACCTCTGTTTCCCCCTATTATCCGGAGCATTTTTAGTATTAGAAACATTTTGCTGTTCTTTGCAAAGTTTTTTGGTTTTAAAAGACTCATAAATCACAGTCTCAAGATCTTCAGCAAGCAACTTATTTTCCATAAAAGGTATCATCAACAATTAACTCTTTGGGGCTGGATTAACCATCTAGTTCTGCAAATACACGTGCCGTCTTGCTGCTAAAAATCCACCTGCAGCAATGGCTGAGGCCTCTAAATTCTCAAAAGTAATATCTGTTAAGTATTTTGCCTGCACCTTCAATAAAGCTAATAACCAACACATATTTTCACTATTCTGAATAGCTTGCGACATGGACTGAAAATTAAGTGATTGCTTAAAGTAAACGGAATATATGCCTTCCCTCATTGCTAGATTCAACCCTAAATAATCTGTCTTGAGGGATCCATCAGCTTTTTTGTCCTCTTGAACTTATAATGAATGACATCAATTAAAATAGCTGTCTGTCTGATTAAGTTTACCAACAAAGGCCAAATTTGTAGTCAAATAGGAAATCAAACTATGCAACTCCTATTTCTGAATGCATTTTCCTCCTGGAGTTCTAGTATCACCTGCATCCTCCTCCTCATCATACCTAGGGGAAGACCAAGATAAAGAAGGGGAAGAGAAAAATATCTGAAAAGAATCAGACTTCATTGGAGATTAATTTGCTCCATACAGATCTCCCTTGTCTTTCTCCTTACATTAGTTGAAGGTCTTCGAAATAGATTTAACCAAAAATTCCATTTGCTTTTCAGACCTTCAGTTGGAAACATCTGTCTCCCTTGAGGTTCTCCTTCTTTTCTCAGGAGAATATTAGAGAAACATGATACCCAGGAAAAAGGACCACCTTATGTTTTTTTAGGAAATAACTAAAGGATTCTTTTTCCTCATGTCTCTTTTCCCTGTATGTGTGTGTATCTATCTATCTATCTATCTATCTATCTATCTATCTGTGTGTATATATATATATATATATATATATATTACTTCCGACCTTCGTTTTGTAGCAATCCTGCTCTCTGTAGAAAAAACGAATGCAAACTCCAAATTTCCTGGTGCAGTTAAGTGATTATTGTTGTATTTATATATATATATATATATATATATATATATATACATATATATATATATATATATATATATATATATATATATATATATATATATTTACACACATACATAACCCAGTGGTGTTCACCATGGGTAGTTATAGTTAGGACCACATTTTTATAGAATTTTTCTTTTTGTTTGCTAATAACTTTGGTGCCATTAGACGAATGTTCACACAGCTTTCCAAAAAAAAGTCTCACCTACCTCAGCTTCTTCCTGGAAGGTTTCGGGGTAATCTTGCAAGAGGAGGTCAAGAAAAAGGGATGGTCTATACCATAAAAGTGGCTCAATGGAAATACACCAAATTTGACAGAAAGCTAGATCTTGATCCAGAAAGAGAGCTTTTTATGATTTGATGTAAATCTGTTCAGTAGTTTCTGAGAAATTAAGGCTCAAAATGTATGTAGACTCGGCCCCACAGTCCTACAAAATGACATAAAATAAGAGATGAGCAGGCAGGGTAAAGGGTAAAGGGTATGCAGCACACCCCCTGGGCCATGTGGGGAAATCCCAAAGACACCCACCCCAGGGCCTAAAGAAAAATGATTTTTGGAGTTCCATGGGTCTACGAATCCACTGCAAGCCCTAGCACGATACCCCCACCCCCCACCCCCAGGATATTCATGTCAGATCAGTGGAGCAAATCATTTTTACAAAATGGAATTGGTCTCCCACTGGAGATTGGGCACAGGGCCTGGCCACAACAATGGACATCTTACTCTACGTTAATACAAACATAGGAATTCATTGGGAAAAAAAAGGTTAAAGTGACATTCAAGTTAGAAAGTGTAGTAACATGTTTCTCCACTTTAAAAAAAAACCTGAAAATGTCAGTTGAAACAGAACGTTTTAAATTAACAAAGCCACTGAAATTAACCAGTTATAGTTATCTCAAATAACTTTAACTCATGCCTTAAAGGAACTATAACTCAGGCCTCACCATGCACTGCTTGTACCCTCACATATTACATCACTCACAATATGTTCAATGAATGCATTTATAACATCCCTAATGAGATCTGAAATGACATCATTGATAACAACACTGGCGAGGGCACAAATTAAAGTTACATTAGGGCACAGTGTTTTCAGAGAAAATACATTTATTCTTTATATAAAAAAAATCAAAACAACACTCTTTCAGGCTTAGAGTGCTGCAAATAATATTCTTTATGTATACATGTGTGTGTGTATATATCTATATATATATATAAATATAGAGAGAGAGATTGATTATAGACCCGCTGTGACTACAAATCTCACATTTACATAAAAAGACATAGAAAATGCAAGAAGGGAACGACATTTGGCATTAACGTAACCAACTATCTTTTCTATGCCAAGTCATCCCTCTTGTTTAACCAAAGACAGCCAAGATATTGCCTTGCTTCCCAGGATAAAGGACATGTGTCATTTCAGGTAATCTGATAATTAATTTTGACTCAATACAACAAAGTATTAAAAATAGCACTTTGAGCTTCAAACTTAATTTCTTATGTTCAAATGTATCCTGCACGAAAGGGAAAGTGTGACCTTTTGCACCAATAATACAACAAACTGGTAAACGTCTTCCAGTTAGAAACAAACCCACTCTCCCCTCATGGCGTTGGACACTTCTATGAGATTCCAAGATCAGTTGAGACCATCATCTTCATAAAAATGGCTGCACAGAAAGAAATTTGGGCTTACTTCAGCCACAAACTTTCTACTATATATAATCGGTTCTTGGGCCTGTTTTTGGTAAGTGTGTATAAGTGGGGCCAAGCACCACTATATGGAGAAAAGCGGGCCCAACCGTCACCATTTCCCAATGAAAACGGGTCAGAGCATCGCTTACAAGCTTTATGAAGGCACATTGATTCTGTCACACAAATTTACAAAAACGGGCCAGCACTCCGCTTACACACACACTTACCAAAACCGGGCCAGGCAACCTTCTCTCTATTAGCTTGTAAATGAAATGAACTCCACTCTTAAACAGATTCACAGCCCTGCATGTGAATAGTGCCTCTGGAAGAAGCCGAAGTATGGTATGGGCACAAATAAAAACAAGCATTGGCAAAGTCAATAGGTCTCGTGCATGTGAAAGATATTGGCTTTGCTAATGTCTTTTAGGCCTGTTGTACAGCAGCATGGCTTCCGTTCTGCATAGCTAGAAGTCAGTGTTGTGGTGCAGAGGAGAGTGGTGTAGAGGAGAGTGGCATAGAGTAGCATATCTTGGGGTGCAGTGGCGTAGAGTAAAGCAGAGTGGCATGGAGTGGCATAAAGTGATGTAGAGTGGTATGGAATGGCGTAGGGTAGAGTGACATGGCATTGCATAGAGAGCCGCAGAGTGGCATTGTGGAGAGTGGTGGGGAGTGGAGTGCCATAGAGTGGCGTAGGCTGGAGTGGAGTGACATAGAGTAGAGTAGTGTAGAGCAGATTGGTATAGACTGGAGAGGCATAGACAAGAGTGGCCTAGAGCGGAGTGGCCAAGTGGAGTGGAGTGGCATGGAGTGGAGTGGCGTGGAGTGGCGTGGCGTGGAGTGGCATGGAGTGGTGTAGAGTTGACTTTCATAGAATTGAGTGGCATAGAGTGTGGTGGAGTGGCGTAGAATGGAGTAGCGTCGAGTGCCTTAGAACTGCATTGTTTGGAGTAGAGTGAATTAGAGTGGAACAAAGTAGTGTGGATTGGCATAGAGTGGAGTGGTGTAGACTGCAATAGAGAGGCATTGACTGGAGTGGAGTGGCGTAGAGTCGCATAGAGTGGAATGGAGTTGCATAGAGTCAAGTGGTGACCAGTACCATAGAATAGTTTGGAGTGGCATAGAGTGGAGTGGAGTGAATTGGCATAGATCAGAGTGGAGTAGAGTGGTGTAGAGTAGTATAGTTGTGGGTGTAAGTAACTAAAGTGTCAGTAGAGACAGCAGATAAGAAGCCATATGCCAGGAAAGCACATTGCACGTCCAGGAATAAAACCAGAATGCTTAAATAATTTAAAAACATTGCGTTGTAAAAAGACCAGGAAGAACACTTACTTGGTCTATGCTACAGGGAGGAGCTAACACAAGAAAGGAAGGGAAGACTAGACTACGGGAGCAAAGCAATCGAATGATTGCAAAACTAAAACAACTAATGGTATGCTGTGGGTGTGTTTTAAGCCCACTGAATTGTAAATTTAATTTAATGTAATTTGATTTGAAA
The DNA here is from genome assembly GCA_963921515.1 of Calotriton arnoldi. NCBI lineage: Eukaryota > Metazoa > Chordata > Amphibia > Caudata > Salamandridae > Calotriton > Calotriton arnoldi. Next base: position 864,529 of record CAWUFW010003423.1, on the reverse strand, counting down.
GCTTATAAAGCACATGAATCATCCCCAAAGGGGTATCTCTGTGCTGAGGCAGTCCGAGAACAAAGCCAGCAGAAAGTTAAACCGCAAAAAGTTGAGTTTTCAGGAGTTTCCTGAAGAGCAGATGATCATCACATCTTCAAAGTGTGGGGCAATCGATTCCATAACCGTGGGGCCATATAAGAAAAGGCTTTGCCTCCAGTACGAGATTATTTACCATGAGGAATAGAAAGGAGACCTTTCAAACTAGAGCGTAAGACCCTGCCTGGCTGGTAGGGAATACGTTTCTCAGCTAAGTAACCGGGTCCTTTGCCATTTAAGGCTTTGTGAACAATGCAGCAAACTTTTCATAATTCTCTGGCGGATGGGCAGCCAATGTGGTTGTTGCAGGAGGGGGAGGGAGGCCGTTCTAGGAGGCATATTAGGAACAAGTCGCGCCGCCGTATTCTGTACTACCTGTAGTCTATTCAACAAGGATTCATTGGCCGCGACCAGAAGAGCATTGCAATAGTCCAGGCGACTGATGACCAGTGCCTGAACCAAGGTTTTACGTACAGCTAGTGGAAGGAGGGAGAAAACTCTGTGCCAAAGACGCAACATATAAAAACAGGTCCCAGAGGTAGCCCCAACTTGGTCCTGCATAGACAGGGTCTGATCTAAGTACACACCTAAGTTTTTAAACACCGTCTTAGGGATGGGGGCAGTGCCCAAATCCGCCAGCCACCAATCCGCAGACCAAAGTGTATTGGCATTACCGAATAGCATAATCTCAGTCTTTCCAGCCTTTAGCTGGAGGTAGTTATCTGTCATCCATGAGAAAATAGCTTTCATGCCCTCTGAGAAATGAGATTTTGTGGTTGAGAAACTTTTATTAGAAGATAAGAGCAGTTGGGTATCATTTGCATAAGAAATGGGGATGAAACCAAATTCCCTCACAATCTTTGCAAGGGGGGCCGCTTACATATTGAACAGCGTGGGGCTTAAAAAGGAGCCCTGGGGTACTCCCTTAGTAAGGACCAGAACGCGGGACCGGAAGGAGCCTAAATTTATGACCTGCGTGCGGTGAGTCAGGAAGCTAGTAAACCATTGAAAGGCGTGTCCACAAATTCCAATCTCCTCCAGTCTTCTCAAAAGAATTAGATGAGACACTGAATCAAAAGCTGCGGATAAATCCAGCAGCACTAGCAACACAGCTTGATTATTGTCTAGAGAGCATCTGATGTGATCAGATACCGCATTCAGTGCCGACTCCATGCTGTGCATAGGTCTAAAACCCGACTGTGAAGGGTCTAGACAACCAGTAGACTCTGTGTGTTCAGTAAGTGTTTTATTGATATATTCTTCCAATAGTTTACTCATCAGAGGAAGAAGGGAGATGGGGCAATAGTTAGATAGAACCGATGCAGATAGGTCGGCCTTTTTGCGAATAGGGATTAACTGCTCTGCCTTCCTCTCCCTGGGAAGTAGGCCCTCGCTCATCGAGAGATTTAATAAAGCGCACATAGATGGGGCAATCTGAGCAGATAGCAATGCAGCAATCTTTGCTGGTATTTATTTATTTATTTATTTAATTTATAGAGCGCTACAGCTACCCAAAAGGGTTTCCAGGCGCTAGGCAAAGAGACACCAGATAATAAAAATTAACAGCAAAAGATTACTTGTTAAATAGCCAGGTCTTCACAGATTTGCGAAATTGGACGTAAGCTGTTTCGTTCCGAATGGCTATAGGGAGGGCATTCCAGAGTGAGGGCCCAAGATAAGAAAAGGATCTGCCACCCATCCGAGACAGCCTGAATCTTGGCACGGAAAACCTCCCTTGGGTGGAGGAGCGTAGGCATCGGGAAGGCACATATGGGTGGGTTAGAGCACATAGATATTGAGGTGCGGTTCCTGCTTTAGTTTTGAACATATAACACAGAGCTTTAAACCGAATTCGATTTTCCACCCTGAGCCAATGCAAATCTCGTAAATGGCTGGAGACCGTAGCGGCCCTGGGAATCCGGCAAAGAAGTCGAGCTGCAGAGTTTTGAACCATCTGCAGCCTATGAATCACCTCCTTATTAGAACCAAGATAAAGAACATTACCGTAGTCCAACCTGGAGATGATTAAGGCCTGAACTACTGTTCTTTGGGTGGGCTTTGGTAGCATCCAGATGATCTTCTTTAGCCACTTAAGAATGGTAAAACAAGTGGCAGCTACCTTGACGGCTTGGTGATGCATTGTTAATGAGTCGTCAATAATAAAACCCAGGTTACGAACTTGACAAGAGGGTTGAGGCAAAATCCCCATCTCACAGGGCCAATGTTGTGGGCCCCATAAACCCAGGTCCTTGCCAAGTATTAGCACCTCAGTTTTTTCCCCATTTAGCTTGAGAAAATTAGATTGCATCCATGATGCAATTTTCCTCAAGCCCAGTTGGAGTGGGGACAGCCCATCTGCTTTTCCTGCGGAAAGAGAGAAGATGATTTGGGAGTCGTCCGCATAAGAAAATAGGGACAACCCCGCATCTTCCGCTACAGTTGCCAAAGGCCTCACATATAAGTTGAAGAGCAGAGGGCTAAGAATGGAACCCTGAGGTACACCATAGGGAGATGAATAGATATCAGAGCTGGCCGTTGAGGAGAAGACTTGGAAAGTGCGATTGGTCAGAAAAGAAATAAGCCAATTGAGAGCAGGGCCGCAGATACCTAATGTTCTCAAAGTATTAGTTAGAATGGTGTGAGACACTGTGTCAAATGCTGCACTTAGATCGAGTAAAATAAGGGCAGCTGTATCTCCGGCATCCAGATGGTAACGCAATCTTTCCGTGACCCCCAATAAAGTTGTTTCAGTTGAGAAGCCAGCTCTGAAGCCTGATTGAGAGGGGTGGAGAAAACCTTGAGCCTCAACAAAGAGTGAGAGCTGAGAATGGACGTGCTTTTCTAGAATTTTCGCAAAGGCTGGTAGTAATGAGATGGGTCGATAGTTAGAAAATACAGCAGAGTCTGCATTTGGCTTCTTAAGAAGTGGAAGCACCATAGCATGCTTCCAATTTGATGGAACGGACGCTTCTAGTAATGAAAAGTTCAAGAGGTCCATAATAACAGACAAAGATGGAGATTCCAGTTGTTGGAGCACAGAGATAGGTATAGGATCCTTGGGTGACCCTGATTTGATACTATGTAGAAGCTTGTTAAAGGAGTCAAGGTTTAGTAGGGGCCATGAGTGCAAACTATTTGCAGAAGCATTAAGTATAAGATTCTGTTCAGGGAGGATGTTTTCCGTTGATAGCGAAGTAGATATTATTTGAGAGGGAGTAACAAGTTGCGCTGAGAGAGGGGCATTATTTTGCATATTTTCTATTTCCAAATAGATTTTCTCTACTTTTTGGACAAAAAAGCTAGCCAGTTCATCACATTGATGTTTGTTAAGTGGGAGTGGCTTTGGTATGATAGCAGTGGGCGACCCAGACTTGGCAGATTTGAGCATTTCCTCTACTGCATGTACTTGTAAAGGGGTAAAACTGTCTAAAAGGAGCACAGTTTTAGTATTTATAGGGGGGAGAGAAGGAGATTCTATAGGGCTATCATTAGTTCCAGGAAGTGTGGCATAAATAGAATTTATTTTGTCTTCCAAATGGTTAGCGATATCAGTGCATAATCCTTGAGAGGGAGGAGTGGTATCATTAGCTACAATGAGATTGGTGAAGGATTTCAGAATTTTATACAGCTCTTTAGAAGAATTCCCCTCTTGACTAAGTTGGGAGGCTAAATGCGCTTTAAGCACTTTTTTATGTTTTTATGATAAAGTAATAGTGCCCCTTTATAGATTTCTCTCTCCATCTGATTCTGAGATGAATGCCAACGTCTCTCCAAACGTTTACATGCTGAATTCTCTTTACATAACCAAGGCCTCATCTGTTTCTGAATTGATTTGTACTGTTTTAAAAGTGCAATGCAATCAATAGCAGATTTTAAAGCCCCGTGATAGTACTCCAAACTTAAATTAATATCCCCTCGCTCCGTTCTCAGAGGAGCATGGAACCTTTCCTTAAAAGCATCCGGAGTAATTCTGTACCATTGTCTCCTAGAGCTATGTGAGGTAGTGTCCTTTGAAGAATCCACAAGGGTTCTAGTTATCCGTAAGTCAATTAAAGCGTGGTCTGACCAGACTACCTGGCGAGGAGCCTTAAACTGTAGTTTAGGAGAATTTGTTAGAATTAGATCTAACGTGTGGCCAGCAGGGTGCGTAGGGCCCACATTGGTCTTTTCTAGACCTAAGGAGGCCAAATTAGACAAGAACTGAACCTCTTCACAATTGGAACTGCTATTGCTATGTATGTTGAAATCCCTTAATAAGGCAAAATGTTTTGAGGAGATCACGTGCATGGCAATTGAGTCCAACAGTTTAAGGGTAAAGTCATAGATCCTGGGGGGCGGTACACTAACGCACCTTTCCAGCATTCCTGCAGTGAGATTTCGATTATAAAGATACAAATCTCTATTTTATCCTCAATACTGGATTCAATCATAGATACTTTTATTGACTTTTTATATATTATTTATTATTGCAATACCGCCACCCATCCTACCGTTCCTATCAATCCTTAAAATATGATAGATCTCAGGGAGGTCCAAGGTGATGGCGGGTGTGGAGGCGGGTTTGAGCCAAGTCTCCGTAAAAAGCCCAAATCAGGAGTTTCCAAAGATAATAGATCCCATATTGCGATGGCATGTTTAAGCAGGGATCTAAAATTGCAGAGGAAGCACTTCCATGCCGGAGCGTATACCGGGGGAAGGGCAGAGACTGACAGCAGAGGTATCTCAGAAGCTGAGAGAAGATCTGCCTTGGGAGGAACTGCTGTTAGAACTACCTCCTGCCTCTGAGAAAGGCTCTGGAAATGGCAATGGGGGCAGGACAATGGACCCTCCAAGGAGGGAAATTTACCGCACCTGACATCAGCAACAAAGTTCCCTGATATAGATCTAAAACGGATAATGATCAGTCTCGCAACATGCGCAATGTAGGAGATACTTAAACAGGACTAGTGCAGGTCTTACTTTGGTAAGGGGGTGGTCTTATTTAATGGAAAGGGAAACAGTTGCTGCTTGGGAAGGGATACCTTGGTAGGATAAGTCCTACAAATAATGCATTACAATGTAAATTGACGAGGCGGTAATGGCTGTATTACGCACCTATTAAGCAAACCTGACCTGAGGTTCTTGCGCTGCCTGTCAAAATTACAGCTACAGAAACAGGCTTATCGTGCAATCTAATAATTTCAAGAGCGTATTTATATTTATAGTAATTCAGTGCCTGGAGCTAGCTTAATTCAGCCGAATTCACTCTGGAAATCCTACAGGCGCTGAGTTTTGTTATATATTTATTCAGGCTTGAAACAAATTAACTGAATATTTATGGCAGCTTTTGAGGCTACGATCCGCATTGCTGCAGTAATAAGACTGGGCAACAGTCATCGGATAAAAAAACACACGTCACAAAGTGCAGTGTCCAGATTGAAGGTGTTGGCCATGGAAACATCACTAATCAACAGCGTAATACTGGATTGAAACAGAAAGTGTGAAAACTGCGGAGGCAGCTGTATGTTAGGCTTAATTCTAGAAGCATCTATCACTTCTTTCAGAAGTGCTGGAAAATAATGGATTTAGCTTATTTAGGTAGAAGAGAAGGACGCGCAAAGATCTAAATCTAGATTTTAAAATACAGGAGGCTGTTAAAGAATTTTAGGTTTTACCTAAATGTTAATCCATGTTGTTCCTTTTAGAATATCTAGGGCTATATTACATACAGTGCCCCAGGGGCAGAATTGGTGTGTGCCCCCAGGGCACTATCGAATTACAGAAGGTGCCTCAGATGCTTGTGCGGCCCCTTCTGTAATACTGACAGCGCTGGTGCCCGCTTAGCACCAGTGCTATCTTGGTAGTACAAATAGTCCATGTTCTGAATTTCATAGTGTTTGTTGAGAAATAAAAATCCGAGAAAATGCCTAGCCAGAATTGTGGCTATGATTTTGGTCTAAAATCGATAGATGTTACCTAAAGGTATGTAAAGTCTTGTTCCCCATTAAAGATTTGAGTAAGTTGTCATGCACACAGTTAGATGGGCAAGCATTACTTGTCAACATTTCATAAGATGAGCTAATCAAGTTTGGGTTCCAGGTAATAATTTTAGGGAATAGTGGACTAAATTTGCTACGAGGCATGCGTGTATCACATGTTAAAATGGCTAGAAATAACGTTGTATTGCATGTGAAATTTTGCAGTTATCCACACATGCCAACATTTCACTTTAAGTGACACCTAGACATAAAATTCTTTATCCACTCTATTCCTTGATACCCCCCTTACATTCATGTGAGGAAACTGGTGTCTCTTGAAAACTTGGAGCCTCGCCCACTGTACGGTTTGAGGAGGAGGAGGCACGGGTGTTGCAGCTTGAAGCATTTTTTACAGAAAGCTGGTGAAGAGTTCAATGTAAAACTCTATCAAATAAATTGAACGGTTATGCATTCGTTTTCTATGTTTGAAGTTCATCAATGCAATGTAGCTGGATGCTTTGTGAGCATTTTGATTTGTATACCATAGATTGTTTTGTATCGCATTTCAAGTCACCTTCCGCCTGCAAGAAGGTATTTGCTATTGTTGGGGAACTAACTACAGATGTCTGCCTACTCTTGTGCAAGTTGTGCAGGGTTCTTACCCTCTTAACTTTAACAGATCTTTGTACCTATGGCCAAGGAACGAATCCTTATTGTGCACAATGACCTATTCATAGAGGGTAATAGTCAGCTTGGGAATGTAATGATAGCTCTCACTGTGATCTTTATTTCTCCTCTTTCCTTAGTTGGCGAAGTCCCGCAGAAGGACCATCAAGAGGTCAAGTCATGCATCCATCACCTGCATGTGATTGACAGCCAGCAAATGCTGTTCGAGCTTTCTCACAGAATAGAACCTCGAGTGTAAAACCAACAGCATCTTCTAGACTATGGCACTTTGAACTGGGTGAATGTTGATGCCAAGCATGCTGCTTTGATAGAGCAACCGTATACTGAGTTTTATCAGTAGCTCACTACTGCAAATGGAGCAGGCAAAAGCACTTCCGGGCACCGGCCCCAATGCAGCCATTGTGCTTCTCACCTGGAAGACAGTGAAGTACCAGAAGACAACAGTTCTCAAATTCCAAACGATGCCTCTATCTCAAGATAGTGTCATTTCAGGGTTGAGTTTCAGAAGGAGCTCATTTCAAAACAGTATTAGACCTGACACATTGTGGCTGAGAAATTGACTGTGATGAGAAGAATGTGATGGAAGGTTTGTGTACCTGGCTTTTCAGTGGCAGTCTGGCTGCAGCGGATCTTTACCTTGAAGATGGAAACTACTGTCTTTTAGTGATTAGCGAATTCTGAAGATGCCACCATATAGGAAACCGCAAGAGCATTTGCGCAATTTTGGATACGCTGTCTAGGCCTAGAGAACGTAAAACTTTTTGCCACATTTTCTCTCTATCCAGATATGACTTGAAAGGTTCCTTGTTGGATATCCATGGTCATCCTAAGCTAACAAAGAGAAACCAAAGTAGTTTTGAAAACATATGCTTCCTAATCTACAGAATTTGATTTTGTAATCTCGGTTTTGACACTGGTTAAACGCTTCATAATAATGTATGGGATACTAAATCAAATGCTTTACAATGTCCAGTAGCTCTACCAATTTGACTATATGTAACCTCTTTCTAGGCTGCCCTATAGAAGTAGAGAGGACGCACTCTTAAATACAGAAACAGGTGTCATGTAATCTTAACTTTACTGATTATTTGCCTAAACATTAACTTACTTTGTAATTCAGATTAAGCATATTATTGACAGTCCTGACAATATTGTAATAGTTATGCTAGATTCATTGTCATTTACAAACAAGGATGGCAGACTGCATGCTTTTATCAGAGAAACAGTGCCAAGTATGTTAAGGTGCCTGAAAACCTTGACTCATCAAACTTTGACCATCAAACTTCATCACATGAGAATGGAGTCAAAATCTTTCTAGGAGCATTTTTGATGACATCACTTCTTGCGTGGCATCATCACTTAATACAAACGCATTGCATTACGGTCGTAAGGCACCATAATGTTTATATTTTCTGAAGTTTAAGGCTTTTCTTAAACACATTCATATTTGTAAGCAAAATTTATGGAAATTGCATTCGGTCTCAGTGATTAGAATTTGCAGTAGCGCTGTATATGATTGAGTAAATTGCCCCCAAATGGAAATGCAACACAATGTTGGTGGCTTATACATTGGAATCAGGTTACATTCTAAGGGTGAGGTGAGTCAATTAATATCCAACATGAGTCTGGAGCACAACACAGTTTGAACTTAGAAATACATGACTTTCTGTAGTCAAAAATGTCTGTTCACATGACTATTTTATCAAACATGAAAAATACATAAATAGCCTTGAGGAAGTCTTGGATAATGACAAAACACGTGTTGGCTGTGCTTGGATCTAACTGCATCTTTTTAAGTCTATGTGTGAATTGAATCACATACTGCCAAACATGCTTACTCTTTCCATGTAAAACGAATTGGATAGTGCAAGTTTGTATCTGTACCACCGTTTTTTATCACCTCGCATGTCTAATAAAATAATGTTGTGAAAAGACATTTTGACTACAGAAAGTCGAGTACTTATAAGTTCAAATAGTTCTGTGCTCCAGACTTGTATTGGAGGCTTTATATGGCATTGCCTTTGGGCAATGTACACAATTGTACTTCTTTGCAGCAGGAGTGCTGCCTGTTGTAGCACATGAATAGTCCACTCACTGACCACAATCTGAGGGAGGTTTTAGTGCTGGCTGCATTGCCCCACTGCTGCTGTTTTTAGTAATAGAGTCGATTAATAAATGTCCTTGTTCATATGTTGATGGACACCTCATCCCTGGTTCTTCTTGCGCTTTTTACTCTACCGTTATAAAATTAAATGTTATTGTGTCTGTACCATCCATTACTTCTTGAGATCTTGCTGCGTGTGTTAATTTCCTTCACCACTCTTTGAAAATCAGAGAAAATTATCATAATCAGCTGGTTTAGAAAAATTGTTTCCTTGCTAGTTTTGTGAAAAATGCATGGACCATGAAGGTGTTTTCTTCCTTTTTGGCCAATTCAAAATATTGAATCCAGCAGTGCATCTTATTTCCATCTGTACAGTGCTTATTACCCTATAAGCGGTGCCAAATCTAAAGTGCATTCCCTTTGAATGGCTGACTCTCCATGGGTCCTCAGGTGGAAGCAGTGGTAAGAATATTTAGGTTCAATCTCGCTTGATTAGGAAGAGTGATTAATCTGATTCTGTTAAAATTGAAAGGTAATTTTAGCAGTTGCGAATTGTGAACATGTAACTAGATCATAGTACTGCCCTTAATTTGGGGAATTTCAACTATGTTACACCACGTCATCCTTTGAAGAAATGCAGATCACGGCAAACCATTTACCAAATGCAACTTACCTTCACCCTCCGTTGTATGGGAGAAGATGGCTGGGTGCTCCCCGGCTCCTTCATGTTGAATGATCTTCCATCAGAACTAAGAAATATATCTTATCCTGATTGCTTCATTCACAAACTAACGACTGTTCTGTTTAAAATGCTTCCTTTGTGTCTACAAGCCCACTGGTTAGTTTCACGCCTAGAGACAACCTTGGGTTCTGATAAGTGCTATATAAATAATATAGCTATAACTCTTACTGTTATCTACAGTAGCTCTGCTCTTTTGCTGCCAAAGAAACACAGATGCATTAGCAATTTTGTGTGTTATTGTCAGAGGACAAACCCACATCCTGGCATTATGAACACTGTTATTGTTTTGACAGGTGCATGTCATCATCAGTTTGTGTTTCTCGGCTTCTAATGTGAGATACCTGTTGTAACATGAGCTATATGCAACAGTATTGTTGTTTTCATAGCTGAAAGACAGCCATTGTCTTTGAGACTCATTGCATGCAATGGTGAAAATCTGAAAAAAGTAAGATCTATGCATTTAAAGGACATTTTACACTCTTTCTTGTTTAACTTGCATATAACATCAATGTTTGTGTGACGGAATATTGAGGACAAAAATATCCTGAGGCTAAAATATTGTGGCCAAAATATCGAGGAACAAAACATGGAGAAGATAAGGTCATATAGGTGAGTATAGCGCTACTATTCTTTACTGCATATCTACGTACCTTGAAGGTTTATACATTGTTAAGGTACATAGATGTGGAGTTAAATATCCACGGAAGGACGGAGACGCACGAATAGGTGCTAGCGCCAGGGAGGACCATTGATGAATGTGTGACTACAAGGCTCCCCTCGTCCCACTCCGCCATGAAGTGTATCTATCCCAAAATTAGGGACTCTATCTTTGACTTTGACCAGCCATTAGGAACTGGTATAGTATGTTTACGTGCACATTTGCTGGGTGTTAACACTTGTTTCAGGGAACTTATAAAGGGACATACTGGATCCTAGTACTGAAGAAAGCCCCTGACCCATCTGCGGGTCCATGTTGGGCTGAAACATGTTGACCTAGATAGGACACAAATCGTATAATGGTGTCTCGGGTGTCCAATATTTACTTTTAATAACCCCTACACCACCCATTAATAAATGACAGAATTTAAAAAATGCGCAGGTATACAGGATTTTTAGCTTTTAGTATCCCCATTCCTCACGAACATCCCTGAATAGTCCCTCTAATTACAACGAGGGCCGCCCGCCATTAGAGCATTCTCTGGCGAGCGCAGGATGGCCAATGATGAAGCATGACACCCAGGGGGTGTGTGAGGCCATCCCATTCTTTTTTGGGAACTCCCCCCCCCCCACTCCCACTCCCCCCACCGGGTTCTAAAACCAGCTATTGGGGCACGAATCATCCTGAAAATGAATGAATGGTGGATGTCTGGTTTTCATAATTGAGAGCCTGTTCTGGATACGTTTGCTTTATTGTGGTTATAGTTATATACGGGAAAGTGCAAACGGTTACCCACATAATTTTCTCTCTCATTCCTCCAGCCCTCCAAATGAAAAGGACTTTGTGTATGTTGTTAAATATAGGAATCCTATGCACACCTATATAAACTTCTCCTCACAATATTTTGGCCCTTGGTATTTTTGCCACGCTTGTTTGGCCCCACGAAATTCTGTAGTCCATATTCTCTCTGGTGCAATACCAGTCATACATGGCATTTAGCTGTTCTTGGTAGGAAGTTCATTCAAAGATGCAATATATGGTTTGTGTTCATTTATTGGTTGTGGTTGACAGCCATGATCCATGCAGGAGTAGCTTGGAGTTTCTGACATCATTACTCCTTTCACTATTTCTACCCAGTGACAAAAACTGTGCTTCAGACCGCAACCTTCCATGCCTGAAGGGCTGGCCAGTGGGTGTAGTGATGCTGGCACTGCTTGAGGTACTACAGTGCGTGAGGCACGTGACTGGCAAGATAGCTCCGGGAGCTAAGCGCTTGCTTCTGAGATCTGCATGAGAAATGCACGGTTGACTCACCCTTCCATCTTTCCAAGGTTGAACTTCGGCCAGCTTAGCTTGAGTAATAATAAAACTTTGTATGAAATTATTCTATGGAAAGCTCAGTGATGAGACTGCTGTATAGTTAGTTCTAGCAGATCCTTTTTTCCTCGTACGCTGCGCCCCATGTACCGTGGCCATGGTGAATGCTACTGGACTTTATGCAGCCGACCCAACATTTCATTTTTGTAGCAGTCGATACGTTGAGTGCCGTTAAATACGGTGATAGTTACACCTGGTGTTTATAGTGCTTAGAAACGGTAAAACGTGCTATTACGTGCTATATAAAGGGCAGTTAATAATATTGTGTAAACCGTTCTCAATAGGAAAATCTTCAAATGGGCTGTTCCGTATTGTTTAGTCTTTCATGGTATCACCTTAATGTGGGTTGATTCTGTCTACTCATGTGGGTTTGTTTAGTGGAGGGTTTAATAAAAACTGGATTACAGTCATTGTTTGAGAGGTTAACAGGACGCATTTTTGAAAAGAGTAGACGAGCTTGTCATAGACAAACAAACACACCTGTCCCTTTGTAACATATTGTACAGTGTAAAGTGAAACTAACATTTCAGAAATGTTTTTGCTTGTATTTTAGAAATGTATTCTAAAAGAACACGGTTTGTGATTATTCTTTTTAACTTGTGTATGAAAAGCTAGAAACTCTTGCTGGCCATGGAGTGAAATGCCGAATGCATATTTTGTATGTACATTTTACGTGACAGGCGTTTAACTGTTGAGGCACTGCCTTTCTTCGATTTGTTTGCTAGGCGAACTGCAATTAATACGTTTTACAGCATCTACATGTCGTTTGTTCATTTCCTCTTCATGACACTTCTATTTGCATTATTTTCATAACAGAGACACGAGCTCCCCCTTGTGTCACTTTACATTTTGACATGGCTTCAATTAATCATACTTTCAAACCGTTGCCTCAACTAAGGCAGGCAGGCACGTGATTGGCTATCCTATTAACTACGTGCAACTTAGAGCAGAAGAGTAAGCTCCAAGGGGCATATTATCAAGAACGGCGTTAAAAATTATCGCCGGTTTAGCGGCAGAAAACTGCCATTAAAGCGGCGATAATGGGCTTGATAATATGCCCTTGAGAATTCCAATAGAAGTCCATGTTCTGGTGTGAACATGGGCTTCTATTGGAATTCTCCAGGGCATATTATCAAGCCCATTATCGCCGCTTTAGCGGCAGTTTTCTGCCGCTAAACCGGCGATAATTTTAACGCCGTTCTTGATAATATGCCCCCAAGTTCGTTTTACACACAGAACCATTTCTGCAATTTAAAAAAGCACCTTCTTAATCATTTAAATGTAGATATGATACCTGGACACAGTCTGCCCAATTTCCACAGGTGGTCCAACCTTTTTTGCCCATGGTGTGGAGCTAATTCCAGTTACGTACCCCACCCTGTTTGGTATGCGATCACCAAAGCAAGGATCCCATATCGGATTATTATGCTCTTAGAGGGACTAGATTTTAATCAGGTGAATACGCCATTTTGCTGCTTATGAGACAATCTTGCCATCATAACTGATAAGGTTGTCTACTGTCTCTATGGAGAGTTCGCTAGCCTATTAACGTAGCTAAACTTAACTAAACAAAAACACACGTACTCCTGAGAACCACCCCTTAGCTGGTGTAGCTAGGAGGACAGTGGTCAAAATTCGTAAAAACTGCCATTTTCATCTTCCCGCTGATCTGTAAAAGTTGGTATTTGAGGATTTCACTAAAGGTATGTTCTAATGTCTTCAAAAGCGCAGTTCACACAAGTAAGTGATACCGGCGTTGCTCAAGAAACCAAGACATTGCTTACCATGTCCCAGTTTGAATCTTAAAAAAGCCAACCCCACCTTCCTTCCTTCTGTCCATCCTTTCTGTGTGGATAATAAGGACACCAGCTATTTACTGGAGTGTCAGAAGTGCGGTATGAAATGCTAACCAATTGATTTGCCCGGAGAGAGCCTCTATGCCCAGGATGATTCACCTGAAAAAGCTCTGACCTCGAAACAGGTCTTGCTAAATTTAGGCGCTTCCATTTCATCAAAATGAGTTATAATTAATGATACAATGGGACAGTTTGATCTAAATTCTCTCTGTCAGACCCTAAAAACTGGCTATGTCTCTTTTATCTAGACAATTATGATTTTCATCCCTTACAAAGCTTTATCATAATGTGGGATCATGTTCAGTGGCAGATATCTTCTGACACACTCCCCTGCACTCTGGATCCCTATCACCAGTTTTTCTAACCTGGGGCTCGCTTTCGATTGGTGTACAATGCGTGTTACTTTATAATTCTCTCATTCATTGGAAGTCAGTAAAAGGCACTGTACTCCTGCTCCAACTTGTCCAGGTGGGTGACTGCCTGGGCTACTCTCTTCTGCAATCTGTGAAGGTGCATTAGCAGATAGCCTTATAGACTGTGATCAGGGATTCAAGCCTGACTGACTGTTTAGAATGCTCCTTTGGGCACAATTTTCGTGATTGTTCTGAGATGAATAACTGAATACACCCCTCTTCGGAACGTTGGCCACATTATGCTTTACATATCCCTTATTACCTACCTGTGTGACTGATGGAGGCCAGTCACAAGTGTGAGTGACCATGTGTCTTCTGGTCATGATGTTTGAGTCACCCACCACCAACATCTCCACTTTAAGCAGGATCTCTTTGCAGAAGCCAGCTATTACCTTACCATCTTGTTGGCTATATATCTATACATGTATATGTGCAGCACCATTTTCACCCTTGTGGAGGACAATACTGAAAAACAGAGGCTTCTAAGGTATAACAACTCTGTTCAATCTGGTTAGGTTTATGCTTAAGAATGATCCTAAACTAAATAGAGAGAAAATAGAGACCAATATTATTTCCGTAATATGATATTAGTGGACAGTCTAAAAACCTTCAATAATATAGCCATGTAGCCCACTGCTGAGGGATATATTGGTTGTTAAAGTCCCTGGACCCGAAGTATAGGTCCAAGCTGCAGGTGAGGGCCTATAGCTAGAGAGAGGGTCTTTGACAACCAGTATGGATCAAGACAGAAGGGCTAAAAGGTGATTTGAACATTCCATGCACTGAGAGCTGAATTTTCTAAGTTAATAAGGAGACACAGAAAGACAAACATTGGAATGTTGGAGCAGAATTTCTATACTGACCATTATTAGCTCCGAGTCACTTCAATGGACCTCTCGACACTCCAATGATCTAATAACAGCTTTCTCTTATATGAACATGTTGAAACGCAACATGATGCTGAGTCGAAAGTGTGTTTCTATTAGGGAAGTGATTTCTTTTGAAGGTGCACAAGGAGCCCTACATTTAGGTATGTGCGTGCCTATGAGCACCAATGACCTCTTCGCTTAACCCCATTCCATACCAGTCCCTGCACGCTTTCCATTGTCTGTTCTGTTTAGCGGCAGACGTCCCTGAGACACTGTTAGTGTATGGGTTTCTTGGAAAATAAATTGACAGCAGTAACATAATGGGTGAAATCAAATTTGGACATGTGCTCTAAACACTGCCATGATGGCAATAAATGTGTGAAGCACAAAAACCAATTTGGAGGCACAGAGAAATAAATTGGCCGTACGTGTCCAGGGGGCTGCGGACAGGTTTCAATATGTGTTGTGAAGGGCAATCTTCAGTTAAAAGGCTCCGTTATTTATACTCCACCTGCCTGCCTTGGTTTGGATTCTGCATTGTCTCTGGGTCACGATCTAGTCATTCGTCAGAGCCACTTAGTCTAGATCCGTACACTGATAAGCATGTTTGGTAAAAGACCATATTTGTTCCTAATTCCCCCCTGTTTAATGTTGTTGTTGATTCCTGGATGTTTCTCTGTAGTGTCTTACCTGAAAGACAGAGCGATGACATTAAAAGATGGAGAGTGGTTCTCATTTGAGGGTTTGCAATCACAGTATTTTTAGGACAGAAATGTTATTTTGCAATTCTGCGAAGGAAGGTAAAACAAGTCAGTGGGAAATTGTAATTTTCTTTGTCAATCTGAAAACCTGATTGGATTTTATTATTCATTGGTTTTACAGGCCCTTTTCCAGGCGAAATAATTACATAGTCTTTTGTAGATGAATTTAAAGTGTTAGATGTGAATATTTTAGTGACCATAACACTTACTGACACCTTTACTTCCTAATCTGTTGCTTAAGAATTTTATGGCATCATGGATACTGCAACAGTTAGAAAAATATTTAGGCATTTGTCACTGAAGCATTTATGTTGGCAATATTTTGTGATCTTCACCTTCCAAATGTCACACTCTGATATCAGGCAAGAGAAACGTGTTGCCTGATCTTAAAGGAGAGGAGTGCCAATAACACGGCAGCTTTGAGTAATGATGATAACATGAATAAACACAGCACTGATGCATTGAACTAACTTCTCAGGGACCGCCATATGTATCTATCGCCCCTCCTCCCAGGACTGGTATGCATGAGACAGCCCATCTGTTGAATTACCAGAGTCACTTTCCTTATGTTTCCATTTCACATTGTGTTTTTCTTGCATCTGTACATATAATTGTGTATTTATTTATGAGAGCTAGCAAGCAATAATTTATATGTAAATGAAAAAGTGGCCAAGCAATATAATGTTAAAAACATGTACACGTTACAGCTATCCCACCTTACATTTTCAAGTGTTTTTTAATGGTTTTTGAAAATAAAAACTGAGAAAAAAGCACATTCTGCATCTCTTTATTGACCAGGAATGCATGGGAATGGATTGTTGTGAATGTGTCATGTGTAGCTAGGTGGACAGTGGTCAAAATGCGTAAAAACTGCCAATTTCATCTTCCCGCTGATCTGTAAAAGTTGGTATTTGAGGATTTCACTAAAGGTATGTTCTAATGTCTTCAAAAGCGCAGTTCACGCAAGTAAGTGATACCGGCGTTGCTCAAGAAACCAAGACATTGCTTACCACGTCCCAGTTTGAATCTTAAAAAAGCCAACCCCACCTTCCTTCCTTCTGTCCATCCTTTCTGTGTGGATAATAAGGACACCAGCTATTTACTGGAGTGTCTGAAGTGCGGTATGAAATGCTAACCAATTGATTTGCCCGGAGAGAGCCTCTATGCCCAGGATGATTCACCTGAAAACGCTCTGACCTCGAAACAGGTCTTGCTAAATTTAGGCGCTTCCATTTCATCAAAATGAGTTATAATTAATGATACAATGGGACAGTTTGATCTAAATTCTCTCTGTCAGACCCTAAAAACTGGCTATGTCTCTTTTATCTAGGCAATTATGATTTTCATCCCTTACAAGGCTTTATCATAATGTGGGATCATATTCAGTGGCAGATACCTTCTGACACACTCCCCTGCACTCTGGATCCCTATCACCAGTTTTTTAGGTCTCACCTAGGAAGCGCGCATGCGCTGTCTCTCCGAGACATCTAGTAATCTATATGTGTGGTGAAACTCCGCCTATTGCTTGGTTATTTCTCACTGCTTGCCATTAGTTAACTTTGGCATTTTGTTTGTTAGCGGGCTTATTATTGGCTCTTCAGCCGATAGGTACCTTCCTGTTATTCCGGAAGCAGCACTACCTAACTACAGTATCGTTACCTTACACAGCGTAATTGTCTTTTTTTAAAATAGTGGGCATTAACATGCGCGCGCTACCTTACATTATACGCATGCGCAAAGAAGAGACTTTAACATATTTTCATTCAGCGCTTTGCCCATTTCAGGAGCGCTGCGCTTTATCTACTTTTTTTTGTTTTCTAACGAAATGCTGCAATTGTCCTGAAAACGCTTCCTTTCTGTTGAGTGAAGTCGGAGTGCCCTCATCTGAGCCTCAGGCTCTCCTTAAACACATCTGGTGTTTGGCGCTGCGCGGATGCCAATCTCCTCCTATGCATGGCAGCGCCTAAAAAATACAACTTGATAATCCACTCTATTGTGCAAATAATATGTTTTCTTAGCGATATTTATTAATTCATGACATCATGCAAGAGTAAACTCCTTGCATGATGCTCCATAATGCCCATGTCTTCTTTCCAATATACTGTACCTTCGAGAGAAACCCCCCTCCCCCTGCAAAATGCGCGGTTCCGTTGGGGGTCTATCTCACTCACTCACTCCCACTCACACACACACTCACGCTCTCTCTCTCACACACACACACACATATTCTTTCTCTCCCTCCCTCCCACTCGTTTTGAGCCTGTTGATTATCGCTGTACTGGCTTTATTAATCCCGTCTTGTAGGACTTGATTCTAGCAGCCGGCGAAGCGAACGTAAGCACATATACCACTGCCCTTGAGTGCATTCGCCCTTTGAAGTAAAATCATGTGATTTTAGAAGCCCATGCAGTGAGCCAAGCGCCATCTGATCACACAGCTGACTCGGGGGGGAAAAAAATGGGCTTAATGAATCGGCCGTCTTAAAGGGCCGTTGTGGTGCTCTCGAGCCAACCCTCCCCTCCCCGTTCTTCATAATAAGCCGAGCGCGCACTGAAGCCTGTAACCCTGCATAACGAAGCTTTATGGAAGCAGTTCTTAAGGACCGGCCGTGTCAGCTACACGCTTGCCTGCTGCAAACCTATGAACTCCCGGCGAGTGAACGCCAATAAGGGCCTGAGGCTGCAAACTGTTTCCTGCCTTCACCCCATGCACATATCCTAATTGTCGGTGCTCCAGCTTGCTAGGACGCCCACTACATAAACATTTCAGCCTGCAGGTAACTTTTCTGTGTCGTTTCTCAAGCTTACATATTTTCATTCTTCCTGTGTACAAACAATTTTTTTCCTGCCAGTCAGTCGCAGTAAAACGTGCAGTGTATTTTGTGACTGAGTTCTTTCTGTATTTAATTTGTTTTTAGACAATACGTTGCTGAGAAGAGAGGCCTAGTATAGTTATTTTTTGTTGTCTTTGACCACTGACCTAATTGTTTACCCCAAAAATGCAATACCGTATGTACACCTTTGTAGTTAGTCGTTACAGTAGCTGCTTTTTAACTTTGGCAAACGGATAGCTTTGGCTGTTTTTTATCAAATACCTGTTGTGCATAGTATCATTATTTGCAGGGTGCTTTGGATCTGCCCTGTGCTTACAGTTTATTGGGGTTCTAGTCACTCATTTGCTTGCTTTTGTTTAATGACTGTAAACAGGAGGATTTCAAATATTGAGTGCATAAGTGGGTTTAGCTTAGTTTATGTTTATCTAGCGCAGCGTGCTAAATACATGGGTAAAGCACTTTGTTTTCAGGGGAATATATATTAGTAAGGTCTAGACATAAATTGTAGAGATCAGTTCTTTGTGACAGAAATGCACTTCCTGAAAGCGCACAAGACACGCACTTCATTTACATTAGAGTGAATAAGATTTGATATACATAGTAAATATGCAGATTTCACGAAGAGAAGACGCCTATTATACATAAGGGAGAAGCAGGTGATACATAAATGAGGAAATACTAAATTCATATTTGCGTCCTCCATGTTTAGAGCTACAGATCGCTTTTGACCTTGCATTTTTTTGACCAGCCATTGACCGTAAAATGGCTAATCATTAACATTTCATTGTCTCATCACTCAGACCCCAAAATGTACTAAAACACACACACTCTTAGAATTTGGTCTAATTGCTTGTTATAGTCACTGATGCTTCCTTCTATGCAACTCCCTATTCTACCGCCTCCTCAATCACATCCCATGTGTGTATCCAATGCTTCTTTCAGTTGTAGTGTCTTCTGCACACATCTCCAAACCCGTGCCTTTGGGTCATTTGCGAGAGTTTTACCTATTTGCATTGTAAATGACAATGCCTTTTATTTATGTGTTGTTTTTCTAAACAGATAAATAAAAGGCATTGTTATTTACAATGCCAATACCTTAAACTCTCGCAAATGCGAGACCTATTGCATTGTAAATGCTTGTCTAACCTGGGGCTCGCTTTCGATTTGTGTACAATGTGTGTTACTTTATAATTCTCTGATTCATTGGAAGTCAGTAAAAGGCACTGTACTCCTGCTCCAACTTGTCCAGGTGGGTGACTGCCTGGGCTACTCTCTTCTGCAATCTGTGAAGGTGCATTAGCAGATAGCCTTATAGACTGTGATCAGGGATTCAAGCCTGACTGACTGTTTAGAATGCTCCTTTGGGCACAATTTTCGTGATTGTTCTGAGATGAATAACTGAATACACCCCTCTTCAGAACGTTGACCACATTTTGCTTTACATATCCATTATTACCTACCTGTGTGACTGATGGAGGCCAGTCACAAGTGTGAGTGACCATGTGTCTTCTGGTCATGATGTTTGAGTCACCCACCACCAACATCTCCACTTTAAGCAGGATCTCTTTGCAGAAGCCAGCTATTAGTGGGCAGTCTAAAATCCTTCAATAATATAGCCATGTAGCCCACTGCTGAGGGATATATTGGTTGTTAAAGTCCCTGGACCCGAAGTATAGGTCCAAGCTGCAGGTGAGGGCCTATAGCTAGAGAGAGGGTCTTTGACAACCAGTATGGCTCAAGACAGAAGGGCTAAAAGGTGATTTGAACATTCCATGCACTGAGAGCTGAATCTTCTAAGTTAATAAGGGAGACACAGAAAGACAAACATTGGAATGTTGGAGCAGAATTTCTATACTGACCATTATTAGCTCCGAGTCACTTCAATGGAGCTCTCGACATTCCAATGATCTAATAACAGCTTTATCTTATATGAACATGTTGAAACGCAGCATGATGCTGAGTCAAAAGTGTGTTTCTATTAGGGAAGTGATTTCTTTTGAAGGTGCACAAGGACCCTACATTTAGGTATGTGCGTGCCTATGAGCACCAATGACCTCTTCGCTTAACCCCATTCCATACCAGTCCCTGCACGCTTTCCATTGTCTGTTCTGTTTAGCGGCAGACGTCCCTGAGACACTGTTAGTGTATGGGTTTCTTGGAAAATAAATTGACAGCAGTAACATAATGGGTGAAATCAAATTTGGACATGTGCTCTAAACACTGCCATGATGGCAATAAATGTGTGAAGCACAAAAACCAATTTGGAGGCACAGAGAAATAAATTGGCCGTACGTGTCCAGGGGGCTGCGGACAGGTTTCAATATGTGTTGTGAAGGGCAATCTTCAGTTAAAAGGCTCCATTATTTATACTCCACCTGCCTGCCTTGGTTTGGATTCTGCATTGTTTCTGGGTCACGATCTAGTCATTCGTCAGAGCCACTTAGTCTAGATCCGTACACTGATAAGCATGTTTGGTAAAAGACCATATTTGTTCCTAATTCCCCCCTGTTTAATGTTGTTGTTGATTCCTGGATGTTTCTCTGTAGTGTCTTACCTGAAAGACAGAGCGATGACATTAAAAGATGGAGAGTGGTTCTCATTTGAGGGTTTGCAATCACAGTATTTTTAGGACAGAAATGTTATTTTGCAATTCTGCGAAGGAAGGTAAAACAAGTCAGTGGGAAATTGTAATTTTCTTTGTCAATCTGAAAACCTGATTGGATTTTATTATTCATTGGTTTTACAAGCCCTTTTCCAGGCGAAATAATTACATAGTCTTTTGTAGATGAATTTAAAGTGTTAGATGTGAATATTTTAGTGACCATTACACATACTGACACCTTTACTTCCTAATCTGTTGCTTAAGAATTTTATGGCATCATGGATACTGCAACAGTTCGAAAAATATTTAGGCATTTGTCACTCAAGCATTTATGTTGGCAATATTTTGTGATCTTCACCTTCCAAATGTCACACTCTGATATCAGGCAAGAGAAACGTGTTGCCTGATCTTAAAGGAGAGGAGTGCCAATAACACGGCAGCTTTGAATAATGATGATAACATGAATAAACACAGCACTGATGCATTGAACTAACTTCTCAGGGACCGCCATATGTATCTATCGCCCCTCCTCCCAGGACTGGTATGCATGAGACAGCCCATCTGCTGAATTACCAGAGTCACTTTCCTTATGTTTCCATTTCACATTGTGTTTTTCTTGCATCTGTACATATAATTGTGTATTTATTTATGAGAGCTAGCAAGCAATAATTTATATGTAAATGAAAAAGTGGCCAAGCAATACAATGTTAAAAACATGTACACGTTACAGCTATCCCACCTTACATTTTCAAGTGTTTTTTAATGGTTTTTGAAAATAAAAACTGAGAAGAAAGCACATTCTGCATCTCTATATTGACCAGGAATGCATGGGAATGGATTGTTGTGAATGTGTCATACACTACTCTTCTGCTTTGGTATTTAAGATGTGTCTGCAGAGCAAACCCCAGCCCACAGCGTGACATCTCTCAGGCCAAACAAGAGGAGCAAATCATGGAAAGAGGCGTGGTAGAAATTTATACTTCTATCGAAGTGATTTAGTTTACATCCAGGGCTGGACTGGCCATAGCGGGCACCGGGCGTTTCCCTGGTGGGCCGCCAGGGTGGGGGCCATTTTTGTTACCGGGGCCGGTTTTATCGGCCACCTGTAACAAAAGCAGCAGCAGTGTTTTCCACACATCTTCCCCCCAGTGCAGTGTATTTGCAAGGGTTTCCGAACAGCCCCTACCCTTCATGAGTTCAGGAAGAAGCTGAAAACCTGGCTATTCAACAGATAGCTCGGAGCAGTGGTAGACACACCTTCCCCCCGCGCTTGCATACCCTCACGGATGCTAAGTAGCGCTCTATAAATCCCGTTTGATTGATTGATTGATTGAAATGTATGCAATAATAAAAGAATGCTTTTAACCCTGAGGGACAAATTGATGAATATTCATTTTGACGAACGGGCAACATAACTGACAAACACCACTGACATGCACCTACAATGGGCCTGCTTTTGTTGGTGTATTAGTCCACAGATACGTTGTAGCAGCCAGCCTAGATGGAAACCTTTATGCTGAATAAGTGTTTGGATGTAGAAATGGCAGCTCGTCCATCCCTTCTATTGCACAATGTATTCTCTACCAATAGTGACATGGTTCTATTTTCCGTCTTTGAAATACCTAAGTAATAGTAACAGGATCTGCCTTATAAAGTTTTCATGGGGCTTTAGGTGTGGCTTTGTGAATTCCTGTGCTAAGAATGCTTTTGGAAATGTAAGAATAAGTTACAATGATTTGTTTTAAGTGAAATGATTGGATTGGTGACATATTATGTTGGCAGCGTCATGTTTTCAGAATGGTCATAGTGTCAGCATAATATTTTTCAAACAGCATTTTGTTTTAATTTTTTTTTGGTGAGGGCAGGCACAGGTTTATCTTGGTTGCATATCAATGAATGACTGCTCTAACAAAGCACTTGTTTGAAAGAAGAGTAACAAGGGTTACACCGTTGACCTTACAACCCACCCTCACACATCAACAAAATAATAATCCCTTCAAACTTGATTGACCCGACCAGTAGGCACTTCTATACCACATCACTGCACCACATTACATCCAGGGCCAAACCACCCAGATATAATTCATATTTTCTTTTTTTACTGATTTTTGGAGATAAATACAGACAGGAAACCATGTATTTTCGGGTTTGTTTTTATTTCTTAAATGTGGATAAAACGGAAATTAATTTTTGGGGACTGATTCTAAATGCTGATAATCTTGACTGTCAGGCCGATTGCTGTGCAGATTGACAGGTAAGGGGGTTAAAAAAGAAAGATTTTAGTAATGAGGCGTAAACAGCAGTAGATATGCACAAGGATGGTAATAAAATTTGCATGTTTTCATATGTGTTTTGAATTGTCAACTGTGGGTTTTCATATTAGTGAAACCTCTCAGCCATTGAAGTATGAGTGTTTATTTATTGTTTAAATAAATGTGGAAATAGACTAGTTCAGCTTCATTTTTTTCACAATAGCTAAAAAAAACATGGATGAATACAGATAAAATCAACAAAAACAAATAGCTAAATGCAGATGGAAATGTCAAACAAAGAAATAGCATACAATCTAGAGCCCTACTCAGGAAGCAGCCACTGCGAGACAGTGCCAATTTACCAACTCATCAATGGACTAAAATGTGCAGAGAGCATTTTCTGACATCACCAATCTCAAATGCGATCTCATTAATTATTATAGCCACACCGCAGTAAACCCTGAACAAGCCCTCCCTATACAAGAATTCATCAGGAACTACACCCCCACCCCATGTACACCAAGGACCTAAACACCAGTAAAGCAGCTGCGAGAAACATAGAAGAAAAACTGGAGAAAACACCAAATCCTTGAATCCATTTAAAATCAAATCTAATCAAAGGAAAATACACATAGATCTGGTACTCCTCATCAATGAAGGCACACTGTTTAACAAAACAGATACATGAGGCCTTGAACTGTCCTAGTGCATTCTTTGGAATGATCCAACAATGTATTAATCTTAAGAAACAAAAACTCCAAATACAACTACAATATCAATTAACATTGATAACTTTGTTTTGGAAAATGTTCTAAAAATGAACAATATGGTTAAAAATGACTCCCAATAAATCCTTCCTGTACTTGCATTCCCAAAAGAAATGCCATTGTAAAGTGGTTGGCTTTCAAGCAACTTGAC
The DNA here is from genome assembly GCA_963921515.1 of Calotriton arnoldi. Lineage (NCBI taxonomy): Eukaryota > Metazoa > Chordata > Amphibia > Caudata > Salamandridae > Calotriton > Calotriton arnoldi. Next base: position 840,422 of record CAWUFW010003423.1, on the reverse strand, counting down.
AATGATTTCCTTCTAAAAATGATGGACTCAGTGAAACTCTTCTCATGTGCAGATGACCTCATGCCTTGAAACCAAATAAAATACTGTGCCCAGGACACTCCCTCCCTAATTAAAATCATCAACTCTTGACTTGAAGATGTTTCCTTCCATTTTTACGTCCAGACAAATCAAACATCTGCTGAAAAAAATCAAACCAATATTTTAACAACTTCTAAAACATGAGTCTAATCCCCACAATCCCTTTCCTTGAAAATGTTTCCTCGAAAACGTTGTTTCTTTACAAAATGTTTCCGACATATTAAACATTAACCTGCTGAACTCTTTTCAATGTGCATTCCATACTTAATTCAGCACATAAAAAGCTACCCTACAATTACTTGAAGCTACTATACTCCTACATGATGAAGGTGGGTGCCTGGCATTCCCACGAGGTCCCTCCTGTCCTCGTCCCCTTCATACTAACAAGTGAGATAATCTATCTCACCAACAGAAAAAAGAAAGAAGGAATGCTGGTACCACCCCTCCCCCTCCCACTGGGAGTACATAACCTTACCCTACTCAGCATCCCTCCTGTTCTTTTTTCAGCACGTCGGGGGCGCGGCGGTTCCTGTGCTTGCTTCGGCGGTCCTCAGGGGCTGGGGCGCTTCCGGGACCGGCCGGTGCCTGACTTCCACGATCTGGGGGAGGAAGTCAGGCGTTGCGGGGCTGTGTGGCTGGCCGGCTGTATCTGTGGTATGCCGGCCTGGAGGTGAGTACAGCGCAGCGGCTTTTTTCTTGTTTTAATGCCCATCAAGTGTACTTTGCTCGAGGGGGTTTTGTTGAACGGCTCGTGCGTTCAGTTTCCGCAGCCTGCTGCAATGCCTTGTGAGATTTAGGGGCGGGCGCCTGGGGGACAAGGAGGAGCATTTTTCACCAGGAAGTGGCGGTGTATTTAAATGTTCCTTACCAATCTGCCTTGTGGTTTCAGGGTATAAATGTGAGTTCCTGGGCTCGGGGTTTGGCTGTTTTGTCTGACCTGGAGTCTGCTTTCGTTTTCCCTGTGCATTGCTTATCGTTGGGATCTCCTGTGTTGCCTGTGGACTATACATGGTTCTTTCTGGTCACTTGCTGGCCAGGTTGTGCTGTTTTGCTCTCTGTTAAATTCCTGCTGCCGATTTTCGGAGCCTCCTCCGGACTCTGGGGTCTGTCCGACTCCCTGGCCGTCTTGTCTGACCAAGAGATCGGAGCTGTGTCTGGGGATCCAGGCTCTGTTGGACAAGGGGGCAGTGTAGGAGGTTCCTCCTTTGGAGAGGGGAAGGGGGTTTTATCCCATAATTTTCCTGCTGCCCAAGGTGACAGGGGGGTTCCGTCTTGTCCTGGATTTGAAGGCCCTGAACAAATTTGTGTTACATCTGCCGTTCAAGATGGAGACTCTCCAACGGGTGATTCCCCTGGTTCTCCGGGTCATTTCATGTGCACCCTGGATCTTCAGGACGCTTATTATCATGTCCCTGTTCACCCCCATACTCGTTGGTTCCTGGGGTTTTGTCTTCAGGGGCGGCATTATCAGTTTCAGGTTCTGCCCTTCGGCCTGAGGTTGGCACCCAGGGTGTTCACCAAGGTGGTGGCGCCATTGGTGGCTTTGTCCCATCTTCAGGGTATCCTGATTTACCCTTACTTGGAAGATTGGCTCCTTTATGCTCTTTCCAGGGATCTGTTGTTGCGGGATCAGGAGTTGGTGTGTTCAGCGTTGGGGGCCCATGGGTTTCTGCTGAATCTCCCCAAGTGTCAGCTGGTGCCTTCCCAGGACTGGACGTTCATAGGGGCTCGTTTCTGCACCGATCTGAATCGGGTTTTCCTGCCTGTGTCTCGGGTGGTGACCTTGTGTTTCCTTGCTCGTCGTTTTCTGGGGGGTTGTTCCTTTCCGGTCCGTCTCTGGTTGCGGCTTCTAGGTCTTATTGCGGTGACGGTGTTCATGGTGCCCTGGGCATGGTTTCATCTGCGGCCTCTTTGGTCGTTCCTGTTGTCTCGGTGGGATCCATTGTCTCCCTGCTCTGCGCTGGTGGACGGTGTCGAACAGTCTCACCAGGGGTCTGCCTCTGCAGCCCTCCCCTCCGGTTGTTCTCACAACGGATGCCAGTGCAGTGGGGTGGAGGGGGGGGGGCCACGTTGGGGTCGGACTCCCTTCAGGGTCGTTGGTCCCTCATGGAGGGTCGGCGGTCTTCGAATTGGTGCAAGTTGTCTGCAGTGTTCCGGGCTGTCATGGGGTTCCGGGATCGGTTGTTGAACCTGAATGCAGTGGTGTCCCTGTTGTTTTGCTGGGCGGAGCGGCACCTCTTGTCTTTGACAGCTGTTCATATCCGGGGGGTGGACAATGGTGTAGTGTATGTCCTCAGTCAGTATTTCCCCGCCTCCCAGGAGTTGGCCTTTCGTCTGGTGTGCGTGAGGTTTGGTCTTCCTTATCTCGACCTCTTTGCTTCCCCGCTTCTGCTCCCGGGTCCCTTAGGCAGGGTCCTGGGGAGTGGAAGCTCTGACCATTCCTTGGCCGTCTCAGCTGCTGTATGCCCTTCCTCCCCTTGCTCTGATCTCTCGGTTTCTGTCTCGCCTGGTGGTGGAGGATCAGGAGGTGGTGGTGCCCTTCTGGCCCCGCCGGTCCTGGTTTCCCACTCTGCGGTTATCTGCCCAGGGTCCTTGGTTCTTCCCATTCCCTCCATCTCCCTTGCGGTCTTCTCCGATGTTGTCCCTCCGGCGGCTTCGTCTGTCGGTCTGGAAGTTGAGAGGCAGGGGTGGAGGAATCTGGGTCTCCCCGAGCATTTCGCTTTGGCGATTCAGCAGTCCAGGAAGCCTTCTACTCTCAAGTCCTACGGTCGTCATTGGGGTAATTTCCAGCGTTGGTGTCAGGGTCTGACGTTGTCTCCTCTGGTTTGTCCCTTGCCTGATGTCCTTCAGTTTCTCTGTTGGGGTTTGAGAAGGGGTTGTCTGTCTCCACTTTGCGGGCCCATAGGGCTGCTATTCAGGCTTTCCGTTCCCCTTGGGGGAATTTGTCTGATGTTGATGACCTGGTTTCCCGATTGCTGCGCAGTTTTTCCTTGTCCCGTCCTGTGGTGCGGCCTTCTTTTCCTCTTTGGGACCTCCCTTTGGTGTTGAGAGCTTTGGTGACTGCTCCTTTTGAAATTTGTTACTTTTAAAGTTGTTTTTTTGGTGGCCATTACTTCGGCTAGACGCCTTGGGGAGTTGGGAGCTTTGATGGCTCGTGAGCCTTTTCTGTCCTTTTCTGACGATGGGGTGGTCCTGCGTTTAGATTTGTCCTTTGTTCCCAAAGTTCCTTCTCAATTCCATCGCTCCCAGGAACTTCTCTTGCCTGCTTTGTGTGCGGAGCAGGTGGAGGGGGGTGATCTTCCTTGGGCTTTGTTGGATGTTTGCCGGGCATTTCGGATCTATGTGGACCGTACTCGTCCTTTTCGGCAGTCTGACACCCTGTTTGTTTCTTTTGAAGTTTCCTCTCGGGGGTGCAGGGCTTCTTCTTCCTCCATTGAAGCAGGTTATCATGTTGGCCTACTCCCTTTCGGGCTCCCCTCCTCTGGCTGGGGTTCAGGGGCGTTCTACTCGTGGGGTGGCGGCCTCTTGGGCGGAGGTCCGTGGGGTGTCCCTGTCTGAGATCTGTAGGGCGGCCACTTGGGCTTCTGCTCCTACCTTTGTTAGGCATTATCGCATTCAGAATGTTCTAGGGTATGATGCTAACTTTGGTCTGGGGGTTCTTGAGGCTGTGTGCTCCTGATTCCCCTCTGTTTCTGTTCCGTGTTTCAATAAATCACTGGGTTTGATATTTGTTCTGTGTCCTGGTGGTTTGTTGCGGGATGATGGCCGGTTGCTGCTTGGGTATTCTCACTTGTTAGTATGAAGGGGACGAGGACATGAGGGACCTGAGGCTAATGTCCTATTACTTCATTACTCCGGGTCACGTTGTCCTCGTCCCCTTCATAGCATCCCTCCTTCCCTCCCGGACTTGTCGGCCCTCATCTGGGGCTTGGCGGTTCAGGAGGATTGCTGGGTAGGGTACTGTTATGTACTCCCAGTGGGAGGGGGAGGGATGGTACCAGCAATCCTTCTTTCTTTTTTCTGTCGATGAGATAGATTATCTCACTTGTTAGTATGAAGGGGACGAGGACAACGGGACCCGGAGTAATCAAGATTACCGGTAAGTAATAGAACATTTATCAGCAGCTTTTAGCACAATAGATCATGGAATCCTACTCAGCAGCCTCGCCAGAATAGGGGAAAAAGGCCAAGTACTGAATGGTTCTCATCCTTCATCGCATTAGACTCATCATCAAAAGTCTTTATTTCGGCCTATATGGCCATAAAAGCACAGATAAAAATACAATACATTTCATTCAATTGAATAAAAGCAATCATTGCTCTATTTAAAACACAGAATTACACAAAAAAGAGCATGTGCATTACAGTAGTGTTACATGCAACACTCGGCTATCCCGCATGCCAGCCTCAGGGGTCCAAAAATTAACCGATAGATATAGGATTCAATAAAGTGCGTGTGCAATAGATGAGCAGCATAAAGGCCTTTGCAGTTTTCAAAAACCGGGGTTCATGGTGCTAACATAGCGGCCCTCACCTATTAATGTTCAAAAGTATATACAAATAGAATAATATAAAAACAAGGTATGCAGCACATTATGATTAAAAATACTCATTTAAAAATCATAAAACGCTTTCATTCATGTTAAAAGAAGACCGAGGCCCGGTTTATAAAATATATAGTAATAGACCGCAAAACCTATAGGCTCATCTTTAGGATGGCTCTACATACACACCACATAGAGAATAAAAAACGTGATATTGAAAACACAATGGGCATGTGGGTGTCATATTTCAATATCCTAAAAACCTCAGAGCAGTGGCTGGTTCCCATATTTCTACAAAGCTGTAAAAGCCATCGATGTCTCGCCTTCTTGTATCCTTGACAGAAAAATATTACATGATATTCCGTCTCCGCTGCATTGCTACAAGGGGGACAACCCAAATTGGATGAACTCACCCATTTATTTGTAAAAGCACGCAACGGGAGTCCCCCATGCCTGAACTGCAAATATAACTTCTTGGCAAGGACCAGCTGGATGTCATCCAGGGCAGGCTCTAGTCTGTACTGATCTTTTGCTTCTAAAAACCCCTATAGTCAGTGAGCCAGACATAGACCTCCCCTGTATCTGGGCAAGTTTATGCTCTCTATAGCTCTCTATCAGGTCCTTCCTTGTTGTTGTGGAGCAGATTTCTTCTGCATTATTCCACAAGTTACCCATACCCATAGCCACAAGAGTGTTCTTAATAAAAGTCAGCCATGGTAGTTTGCCTGTACCCTGTAGACTCAGTACTTCACTCAGCTCTTCCCTGTATGCAGCCAATTCCGGGGTACTCCACAGACGCCGCCAGAATAGAAGAGGTCTAAGAGCGGCTTTGTCTGCAATTGGTCTAATCCCAAGGTCCATGCGAAGCGGTGTGAGCGGGGAGCTTGGGGGAAGACCCACTAATTGCCTAGCAAAAGAGTTCTCAATTCTTGATATAGAGCCAGATGAACAGTGACCCCAGATTTCAGCTCCATACAGGGCGGCACCCCTGGCTTGGGCTTTATAAATTTCCACCGCTGGGCCAACAAATTTGTGGGTACAGCTCCTATATACCTTTGTCAGTCCCCCGTTGTCTGGGCCAGCTTTAGACTTGCTTTCTTAGTTTGTGCACCCCAGTCCATTTTTTCGGTGAGCGTGATACCAAGGTATTAAAAAACGGACACCCTCTCCAGGGGTTTCCCATCTAGGTGGGGATTTGGATGGGTACTACTACTTGCATTAAATACCATGTATTTGGTTTTCTGTAGGTTGATCTCCAGCCCCCTATTTTTACAAAAACATAAAAAATGTCTAGGGCCCTCTGAATTCCCATGGGTCACTTTGAGAGCAGGAGGGTGTCGTCGGCGAATATCATGGCAGGTATTTTACAGTTCGCCAGCTTAGGGGCATCAATATCCTCAAAAAAGTTCTTTCTTTATAAAATGTCTCGACATATTAAACATTAACCTGCTGAGCTCTTTTCAATGTGCATTCCATACATAATTCAGCACATAAAAAGCTACCCTCCAAATACTTGAACCTACTATACTCCTACTTGATGAAGGTGGGTGCCTGGCATTTATCAGCAGCTTTTAGCACAATAGACCATGGAATCCTACTCAACAGCCTCTCCAGAAAAGGGTAAAAAGGCCAAGTACTGAAATGGTTCTCATTCTTCATCGCATCAGAATCTCATTATATTCACATCGATACTTTTAGATCATCACATCATTAACCTCATAACTTTGGCATACCACAAATTTCAATCCTTTCCCCATTTCTATTCAGTCATTATATGGAACCTCTTAGCCCAAGGTTTATTATTAAAGGAATCATTTTAAGCAATCGCGCATTGATTCTCACTTTGTTCCCCATTCAGCCTCCTAAACAAGGACGAATGAATGTTACAATATTAAAGCTTTATTCCTGGAAGACTGTTGAGTTCACGAATCCACATAGCAAATTGAATTGTTACATAGATAGTCTTTCTATAAAATCTATGTGCATGTGTGCATTGACCTAACAGGGCCAGTTCATAAAAGCTTGGGAGACAGAAATCTGCTTCTGTGGGATTACACCTATGGTTGGAACACATTTATGAGTTTATGAGATTTCTATAGACTCTTAAATATCCCTAGACATGTGGGAGGAAATCCACCACTGTTGCAGATTTCTCATAAGTATAAAATGTATGTATAGTGATTTTCTACCGGGTGAAAACAAACTGAATGGGTCAATCTTAAGCATTTAAATCTTATTTTGTTTTCCATACGGAATATATTTTGACATTCCAAGAAGAGGTTTGGAGAAAAGCAGTGAGGGATCTGCTATCTGCATTTTACTGGCCAATATTGATGGTATATGAAATACACAAAAGGTGATGGGCGGCTGCTTCCAATAAGTCTAACCAATTTCAATAGCTTGGGGTAGCACTCCAACCCATTGTTCTTTTGCTGAACATCCCACCTCAGTTTGGACCCAGCAATATGCAAATCAGTCTTGACCCTGTTCCTCATGGAAACAGTCCAGCCCGAACTGCCAAGCCAGGTCCTCCATAAACCGGAACACAAGCAACCCAGGACCGGTTTCATCCTAGTTATAGGCTCATCAGTCAGGTACAGCTTGGTTCCATTGACACATTGAGCGTGGGACCCATGTCTGGGCCTACCTATGCCACTTATGGCCGTACATGAAACACAAAAAAGGTGATGAAAGTCTGCTTGCAATAAGTCTAACCACTGGCAATATCTTGGGGTGGTCCTCCAACCCATCGTTCTTTTGCTAACCATTCGAGTTTGGACCCGGCAATTGGATTGGGTTGTGTCCCTAAGCGACTGCCAGTGGCTGAGATTAATTCTAGCATTCCTACCATCACCTTGTTGTTTTTGCAATATTGATGGTAAGCCTCAAAATCTATTTAAATGCCATTGACAATTGCATTGTGCATGTGGGACTTGGCTCTCTCTGAAGGGTCACCCCCAATAGCCTTCACCCCTGCTGTTTGCTGAACTCGCACTCTGCATACTTTACCACTGCTAACCAGTGCTTTTGCGGTCTCCTTTAAATATTGTCAAATTGGATTACAACAAATTGCCACATTTAATTTACTTGTAAGTCCCTAGTAAAGTGGCACTACATGTACCCAGGGCATCAAAATTAAATGCTTTTAGTAGGCCTGCAGCACTTGTTGTGCTACCAACTTAAGTAACCTTTTTAAACATGTCTCAGGTCTGCCAATGCAGCCTGTATGCAGATTTAAATTGTCAATTCGACTTGGAAAATTAGGAGTGATTGGTCTATGTGAATTCCTCCCAGATAGCCGCACAATAGAGGGACTGGGTGTTGGCAGGATGGGGGTGGAACTGTGCACAGCCCCACTTGCACTTCAAAGACACTGTTTCAGCTCACACACAAAGAAATTCACACTAGTTATTGTGACTCCAGATATACTGGAACAAGGACAGGGAGATAGGAAACTCTTCTGTTGGATGAGGGGGGGGCAAATGTTTCTTCCACTTTAAAGTAGGAACCAGGTATACAATAGGACTCTTGGACCCACTCCTTAACCTCTGGATAATACAGAAGAAGGACTGCCCTGCTGCCAGAGGACTGCCCTGCTGTCTAAGAAGGAAGGTTGGAACTGCTGCACACTTCATCCCAAGCTACATGAGAAACTCCAAGGGTAAGCTGACTGACCTCCTGTTCTAGACGACAGAGACACAACAAGCTCTAGAGGCCTCCCGGCAACTGCCCAGCTGACCTGCTGCACTGGACCTACCTGGAACTGCTACTGGACCTGCCTAAATCCTGCCGGCCTCTGCTGGAGTGAATTTCTTGTCCCAAGTGGGCCTCCCAGGGTTCTGTGCCCTTGGTTGACATCACAGAGAGCTTCTCCTGGCCTAACTGAAGGATCCACCAAATCTGAAAGCCCCACAAAGACTCATCACACAGCTGAAAGCTTAATCGGAACAGATGCAGAGGGACGCAAACCCTGCAAAACCTTTGCTGCACAGCAGATCGCCTCATCTGAATCGATGTTGAGCAATCCAATGCTCCACAAAGCCTCTTGAAACAGCTGCCAGCTTCATCAGAACTGACACAAAGTGATGCAGAGTCTGGCTGCACAGCTCATCAGAACCGTTGCAGAGCGACGTAAATCCAAGCAAAGCTTATTTGCATAACGTCATTGGAATCGATGCCCGATGATGCAAACCCTCGCAAAGCACAACCACGCTGACCGCACACCAAGGACATAAGGCACAATCCACAGCGGGCCAAACTTGCTCCTGTGCAAGGCTTGTGCTCCAGCGCAGTCAGCCTGAACTTGTGACTTTGTACAGGTCCTACCTGACCAGATGTCCTCAGTTGGCACTTTGCACTTTTTGGCGCTATTTTGATCTAAACCTTTGAAATTGCGCATCTTCTGTTATACTGATTAGATTTTAGTTGTTTTGGTGTCAAATAATTTATAAAAATGTACTCTATTGTTCTAAATTGGTGTGATTTGTTCTTTCTGTTGTATCTTCACTTTATTACTGTTTGTGTCCTGCATAAATACACATTGCCTCTAAGTTAAGCCTGACTACCTTTGTGCCAACCTACCAGAGGGTTAAGCACATTTTAATTTTGTGACCTTTTATGGTGCACTCTGACCAGGATTGTGGCAATTGCTTGAGTGGGGTTTTACCCCACTCAACAACCAACCCAGTTTCTCACAGTGCCCAGTTCAGCATGCTTGTTCATGAATGACCTGCATAAGTTATTACCATACCATAGCAAAATATGTCTTTTATACTGCATTTGTTTGAGCAAATGGCAAGTATCTGAAAGGCTGTCTTTTCAACAAGCAACAAGGCAGAGTTGCCTTTTCCTTTTTGTATATCTTGCATTCTTCATTAATTTACATTGGTCCACCACATTCAATGCATACAATGCTTTTAAAAGCAGCTAAAGGGTAAAGAGATCCAAGCTTTGAGTGTTTTTACTGAAATCCAGAATAATATTCATGCTTACACATAGACCCTACCAAACTCCTTCAAGTTATATCACCACTAAGATTATTTTCAGCAAACAATATTGATTGAACCCGCTCTACACTGCCTGCACCGCCTACTGCTGCCAACGAGGACTTCACCTCCCAGACTGCACTGATTGTGGGAAGACATCACTGCTGCGCCCGGAGGCGCATAAAACAACGCCACGAGTCCCGCATCACAGGACGCGCACAGGTGACGCCCAGGCCAAGGGCGGGCTGTCATTGCCCGGAAGAGTCTGGGCTGGGCCACCACCCGTGGCTTCACCTCACTGCTGGAAGTCTGGGATTCTATCACCTCATGTACCTGGCCCTTTCCATGTTTAATGTTTGAGAATGGGGAAGCGTAAGATGAATATAACTGATGGGGGAAGGATTGGTTCCCTGGAGAAATCTTAACAAGCACTATGGGGACATTGAAAAATGAAATTAAAGACACGGAGGCTAAGCTCGAGGCAACCCTCAATGCAACATTAAAAGATACCCCCTTTCTGTCAAGACCTGTTGATATAACTAACTTAGGGGCATATTAGCAAGGGCAATATCGCCGCTTTAGCTGCACTTTTTGCCGCTAAAGCGGCGATATTATTATCGCCCTATCAGCAAGCTGTCGCTAACAGTTGTTAGCGACAGCTTTCCCACAAGCGAGCGTGTTGAGTGCCACTTTGCATGTCAGCGATATTTATCGCTAATGACATGCAAAGTAGGCGTTCCCGACCACAAGACCAGGAAAACAGCCGCTAACAGGCCTATCGCCTATTAGCAATGAGGCCCTGGCCCCGGTTAGCGACGTTAAAAGTCGCGCTAACCGAGGTCATCGCTGGATTTTAACACCTGCCCAAAACCTGACTTGTGCATACTTAACATGGGGGGTGGATTCTGCTGATACGACCACAGGGTCGTATCAGCAAGGTTTCCCCGTCCCCATGCAACATCGCTGGTTTTGTAGCGATGTTGGCCCATTTCTCCCGCTATCGCTGGATTATATATCGCCATGGTGCTAACTGTTGCTAATACAGCGTTAGCGTGGCGATATATACCAGCGATAGCAGGCGATAATTATTTTCGCGCTAGGCGCGCTCTGCGATGTTTATCGCAGTTTCTTGCTAATATGGCCCTTAGATCCCCCAGGAAACGGGTCACAGGAATTTAATACTTCTAAAATTTGCACACTGGGGGTAGATATTACCACCGATATTTTAAAAGTTTCCTCCCAACAGAAGAGTACAACATCACCCCCAAAAAAGAAATTAAAGCAAAAACAAGTAAGGGAGGGACATTCTAAGTTTCTCCCCCACAAACGGGCATGAGGACGGGAAAAAGACAAATCGGAGGCGTAGTTAAAAAAGATGCCACCGCAGAAAGCAATCATCAGGAGAAGGACATCACAATATTTATTAGCAATATCATCAAAGACTTAATGTCAAATATGGAACGGAGAATGACTGCTCTGATTGCTTCCTTAGCCACAAAATTTTCAGAGATTGAGTCCTTAATACAGTCTAATATTAAACTTACTGCAGGCCGTATAAATAACTGTTCCTGCAATCTGAAAGCCCAAATACATACTGCAGACAAGAATAGAAGGAATCCAGGGGTACGGTTTCGGAGAAGGAAACCCCGAGACCAAGCGGTAATACCGAGGCACCTGTTGCAATCAGAAATACAAATGGAATGACTAGGCTTCCACCCGCCTTGAATCAACATCAAGTATATAGACTCAGGTTGTCCCCTGCAGGAACAATCGACCTACCACCAGAGTGTGCCCCATACATGGTATTCCTTGTAGGAGTCCCCCCTTCCAGGAGTGATGTTGAGGAATCTTGGGGGGCATTAAAAAATAAATGTGTGCACTGGATTGGGGGAAAGATGGGCCAAAAGGTGGTCAGCGAGATCTATGATGAAGTGATAATGGTCAGGCGAACGAGCTGGGTGGGGAGAGGGCCAAAAAGCATTACAGGGGACTGTGTGATTTAAAATTTTTGCTCCCCCATATCAGCTGGGAGGGTCCTATATGCATGCAGTATGACGGCCCTGGAGTCCAATAAAATCATTGGTGTCCCGCTTTTTGTATAGACCTGAAGAGTCTGGTATTGGCCGACATCACTGTGGGTCACTTGAGGAAGGCATTAGGGGCTTGCGAGGGAGCATTCGAGCAGAGGCCCATTGCACCTTGAAGGAGTCGTGGAGGGTGGGTAATAGATATGAGTCCCTTTCTGAACTAAATGTACAGGACTGACTCAAACTACAAGCTAAGAAATCCCCCACCATTTCTTTAACAGGAGAGTGTGAAAACCTAACTTTAAATACTGATTTTATTCAAAGGAAGATGGTTGTGCATCCAGGGATAAAGGACCATACAGATGTGTAAGTGGGTGCCTGAAACAATTAAACACGGGATAGGGCTTAAATCCTGGAACATCTCAGGCATTAAAAGTAAGATCAGGCTCCCAGATTGGCATAGCCTGCTAACAGATGTTCACATCTTCTGCCTGCAAGAAACATGGAAATTGACATATCACCACATTGACAGCTACCTAGGTTTTTTCACACTAGCAGTACCCTCTGTGAGAGGCAGGGCAAAAGGGGGGCTTGCAACTTATGTAGAGATCACCACCCCATGGAAAGTTTTGAAATTCATTAATGAATCCCCATATTTTCATCTTTTATTAAGCACCATGGGCAAGGGGCGGGACTTATTACTAATTAATTTTTATAATAACTGTTTTTATAATACAAAAAGCCAAGTTGTAATTGATCTGGATCTTGCTATCCAAGCAATCGTCGAGCCCCACCAAAACCTGTTTTATCTGGGTTGGAGATTTTAACATTCATCACTGCCCACATTCAGGTAAATCAATCTGTGGTATCACAGACACAAAAGGCGAAGCTCTTACGCGTTTTGTTCACGACACATATGGCATAGCTCTGAACACTCTAATGATAAAACTAAGCCTGATAATACAAAATAGGGAGATAAATGGGAGTAATACTCTAGCCCCCACTTTCTCTAGGAACGACTATGAGTCCACTATAGACTTCATTTTGGTCTCAGAACCCCTAGATCTAGAAATTAGTGACTTCAAGGTTGTATTCTCAGGGAATATTGACCATGCTATGATAGGGATCACAATGCTCTTACCCATGAGGATAACAGAGAGAACTAAGACTGTAATCATCTAGAAAAGAAACGGGTTTACTATTAAATGGGAGAAAGTTGATCTCCCTACCTTTTTACCATCTGTCATTCGGCAGACAATGCCAGAGATTACCCAGTGCCTCGACCCGGAGGCCGACCCCCAAATCATTATTAATTCATATTCTGCGATCACTCGTAGTGTGAAACAAGCTCTGATCTGCAGCAAACCTCCGTCCAGCATATGCAAGAGAGGGTGGTTTGATTCAAAGTGTACACGCGCAAGAAAACACCTCCAGCTAGTTCTAAAACAGAATCCAAGGGATGTGCATGCTGTTAGACTGGCTCGTACCCACTTTAAACTGACTCTGGCAAATAGGAAGAAGTACAGCCTGGGAGGAATTGACACAGGCCAGTGCCCTAAAGGATAGCAAACTATTCTAGAGGGTAATTAACAATAGCTACTTTAAGGCTCAGAACGAGAACTGTGGAGGTCCATGTCGCGGAATAGGTTTGGGTGAACTATTTTTCGGGTATATATGAAGGCCAACTGTCAAAAAGAGCAGATTATGCTGCACCTTGTAGTATACCAAATGCAGAATCGCAAAGTAGTTTGATCCCGTACCATTCTCCTCAATCTGTGACCCTGTACAAAGTGGAAAGATCTCTGGAGGAGAGTAATAAATGGAAAGCTCCCGGACCTGACGGTACCCCTCTGGACCTATATAAAGAGCAGCCTGATCTATGGGCGCCCCTTCTTACAAACGTTTATAATGCCACTATAGCCCTAGGTCCGCCTAGTTCTAGGAAAACCTCAATTATAGTCTCGATTTACAAGAAGGAGACGAGTCCTTGCCACAAAGTTATCACCCAATATCGTTATGGGACGCCACTGCCAAAGTTATGGGGCGCATTTTAGTCAAGAGACTGGAAGAATGTGCAGCAGAAAATAATATTCAGGCAGATACACAATATGGTTTTAAAAAAGGTTTGAGTACTGTTCACCAATATTTAAATTTAAACACTATTATCGGGAAATATACAGTGGCGAAGAAGGGGACATTATACTTCACCTTCATGGATCTTTCTGCAGCCATTGACTGCGTTTCTCACTCAAGGCTGTGGAAAATCATGGAGGAGATGGGGACTGAGATAGGGATCATTAGTTTCATTAGGCAACTTAATGCGGACGCAAAGGCCCAGGTCGGTTTTGGCAGGAGGGGTGAGTGCTCAGGTAGTTTTAACATCACTAGGGGCGTTAGGCAGGGTTGCGTCCTAGCCCCGTTTTTATTTTCCCTCTATATAAACCGGGCAGAATCCTGTCTAACCCTATCCACTAGAGATACAGTAATGAGCTCTCGTCACCTCCGCGTCCTTTTATACACTGATAATGCTGTATTAGCTGTCAAACCGGTCGGGGCTTGCAAGCGCTTATGAATGACTATATCATTTTCCTGGCGGACTTGGAATTACGAGTAAATAGCTCCAAAACTTATATTATGATAACTGGGGCTAAACCAAAGACAAAACCCACTTTTTATGCAGAAGGGCAAAAGTTGACTGAAACTCCAATGTTTTGCTACTTGGGGATACTTTTTGATAACAAGAAATTGTGGACCCCAATGATAGTCAACAGATGTGCACAAATGGAGAAGGCTATAAATGGGTTACGCTTATTTACAAAGAAATTAGGTTTTAAAGCGATGAGGGAACTTCTTAATGTATACAGGAGCAAGGTAGTGGCTGTGGCCTCATACGGTGCAGGGGTATGGGGTACAGCCAGTACACAAAATATGCAAAAAGTTGAGGACTCATTTTTAAAGTCCATTCTTTCTCTTCCCCCCAGCACATCAAACTACATAGCTCATGCGGAACTGGGTGTGCCATTTATTTCTGACAGATTTAATATAGCCCCTATAATGCTCTGGCACTTGATCTGGTCACATGAGAATAAACTGATACTTAGTTACGCCATGAACCTAAATTACGCGCTGAAAATTCCATGGTTGGGATATATCAAATCCGCATGTGAGCTGATCTGTTTACCAAAACTCTTCCTCGACCCTGTAACCAACAAATTGATCGTGAAAGATCAGCTGAAATGTTTTCAGTATAAGCTAACAGAAAAGAGAGAACTGGCAGAGGGAATAAAACCATCTATATCGATTTATAAAACTCTGATTCCCCAGAGGGCTTGAAACCATATTTAACAGTGGTTTGTAATGATCAGCAGAGATTTATTTTAACCCGATTTCGGGTAAATAAGCTCCCATTGATGATCGGCTTTCCAGATAATTGTCATTCCATGTCTGAGCTATCATTATGCCTGTGTGATAAAATGTCCTCAATAACCAATTTGCACATTATATTCTTCTGTAAATTTTATGTAATACCAAGGAAGAGATATGTTTTATCAATTTTTAAAACTCAAAATTTTAGACAATGTAGGCCAGCTCTCTTATTCTTATTACAATTACACACCCCGCTTGTATGCTGTGCAATATTTCCTATTTGTGGCAAGTTTTGAAGATCAGGAAAAGTTTGCGGGGTGCTACAATGTAGGTAAAATCATTGTAAAGATTAAATCTGTCCGATACAATGTATTTTTATAAATTTATATACATGAATTATGTTTTAATTGGCTTGATAAACAGTTTTTTATTGCGTACCGTACTTTTATGTTACTGAAAAGTAACAAATAAAGCTAATTGAATTGAATTGATTTCCATTTGAAACACCCATCTGACAAAGCTATCAAGCCATGTTAGTTCTTCTCGATCTGTCGGCAGCCTTTGACACCATCTCCCATCGCATCCTTCTGGACAGGCTTCGAGAGATTGGTGTCAGAGGCATGGCCTTTAAGTGGATTAAAAAATATTTGTCCGGCAGAACACAATGTGTCCAGCTGGATTCCTTTGTGTCAAAAACCACATTGGTGGATAAGGGGGTTCCACAGGGTTCCATCCTTAGCCCCACTTTGTTTAATATATATGTGGCCCCCTGGGCCTCAATTATTAGAAGTTGTGGGTTTGAGACCATATCGTATGCAGACGATACGCAGGTGATAGTCCCTATAGAGGAGAACCCTGCAGTAACCAAACTAAAGTTCATGAACTGTATGTCGAATATAGCAAGATGGATGCGGAAGAATTTCCTTCAGCTTAATTCCTCCAAAACAGAGATACTGCTGTTTGGTAAAGCGGAGGAATTGTGGACCCCAGACTGGTGGCCACCAGAACTAGGAGAGGCACCCTCCCCAAAAGGATGGGCTAAGAATCTAGGCATCAGAATTGATAATAAACTATCTATGGAAGAACAAGTGAAGATGTTGAAAGGCACCTGTTTCGGAACAATGCGGATGCTTAGAAAGATCTTCCCTTGGATCCCTCTCAATGCCAGAAAAACTCTTATTCAGTCGCTCTTGGCTAGTCGACTGGATTATGGCAATTCTTTGTTGGTTGGAATAAGGGAAGACCTGTTGTCTAAATTACAGGCGGTCCAAAATACTGCAGCCCGCTTTGCCCTCAATAAACCTGCGCGTACCCCCTCTTTACCTCTCGTCCGCCAATTACACTGGCTTCCTATCAGGAAACGAGCTATCTTCAAGCTGTTATGTATGGTTTTTAAGTCTCTCCAGGGGACTGGCCCTGCCTATTTTAAGAAGAAACTCGAACGTTATCAACCAGTGCGACAGTTGAGATCTAGCAATCGCAATCTGCTCTGCACGAGGAGAATAAGGAAGGTCAAAATGGGCTGTCGCGCGTTTTCTCATCTAGCCCCCAGCCACTGGGACACTCTCCCCGAGGAGATCCGTGCTTGTTCCAATCTTTCTCGATTCAAGAAAATGCTTAAGACCTGGCTATTTTAACATTATACTGTCTATAGGGTGTCCCTTCTCAGGCGCCGAGAGATCCCCTCCGGGATGATTCGTTGCGCCTTACAAATGAGTTTAATAATAATAATATTAATAGCCAGGCTCTGCAGTTAAAGGTCAATTTGCTTGGTATACCCGACAAATAGTTTAAGACAGTAGATCAGCAGCTTAGCCAAGTTTGACTTCTCTAGCCATTCCTCTTTCTTTGTGCGCTACCTGAAATCCTTCAAATATTGTCTGCAACACTGTAACACTGTTTTTCACCTGTGAAGGAAAGGTGCCCCTACACATTCCTCGCAGTCAAACTCTTCACCTCTCAGTGGCAAAGACCTTCTGTTCATTAGGATGAATGACCCCAGTCAAATCAGAAAACAGCTGCCATGAAAAGGACATGAAGCAGGGAAAGAGGAATAAGAAACTCAAGAGAGAAACAATAAAATCTAATAATTACAAAATAATTGCTAAAGGTTGTTTATTTTTTCTTTTATCAATCAACAGTATTTCTGAGTTGCTATTCTGCTTTCCCTTTCCTCTCACTAAGTCATGCTTTTTGTGTTACCTGCAGCCAGGCCACACCACCCTAAATTCACCTGATCTTATTTGATCTCAGAAGCTAAGCAGGGTCTGGCCTCTTTATTGCCTGTATGGGAGACAGCCTGGGAAAACCAGGTGCTGTATTCCTTTTGTTGCATTATGATCAGTTGATGTCATTTGTCACTTGCTAGTCAACTTTCACTTTCCTCTCCTGGAAAGTGGCATTTCTAATTTTAGAAGAAATCCAGTGAGGATGACCAAAAATCAAGACAATCTCACTTAATCAGATAAGAATCAAGACTGGCCACTTGATTAACGACGAATATCAGCAGTAGATTGCACATTGTTGGACCTGGCCCTTTTTGCAGTGTTTCCCGAAGTTATTTGCCTTCCTCCTGTATTTTTCTGACTTTGGTTTTGCTGGTGTTAGGACTCTGGGCACTTTACCACTGCAAACCAGTGCTAAAGTGCATATGCTCCCTGTGTAAAATGTATTGGTGATTGTTTTATCCATTATTGGCATATCTGATTTACTAGTAAGTCCCTAATACAGTGCACCATCTGTGTCCAGGGCCTGTAACTCAAATGCTACTAGTGGGCCTGCAGCACTGATTGCGCTACCTACATAAGTAGCCCTGCAAACATGTCGCAGACCTGCCACTGTAATGTCGTGTGCAGTTTTAAACTGCAATTTCGACCCAGAAAGTGCACCCACTTGCCAGGCGCATCACTCAGCCAGACTGAGATAAAAATGAAATCATTGCCCCTTGGAATGAAGTGTGGGTCCTCTGTCAGCTAACATAGTTACAGAAAAGTTGCTGCTAACCTCTTTTGGAACCACTCATACTATTGTTCACATTAACTGTCCACAGAGCACACCCACATTAATGGCCTAGATGAACACACAAATAAGTAAACCTGAATTAAAAGTACCCTTTTAATGTTTATATATTTACTGTAATGTTCCCTTGTATCAGAAAACTGGGATAAGCTCAATCTCTCATCCAAAAATTGTATCTTCAGATACACATACAAATGCCATCAATACTGTGGGCATATTATAACCCATAAGAAAACAGACCTGGAAGTCACATAGGACCCAACCCAGTAATTGAATAATATGCACTCAATAGCGTGCAGACTGCTTGTTGAACTACCAAGACCGGTGAAACCATCTTTGAACCTGACAACAGCAAGATGCAAACTGTGTTATCAAATCATTAGGAACGAGCACAGATAGCAGAATAATTAACATGGTGTTGCATATAAAAAAGTTCTTCCTTAGGGTCCACATATGCACATACAACTCACTAAGTATCCATTTAGAGTCACTCTTAAGAAGAAATGTTTGCTTGCCATGAACCACCTTACAATGTACAGCTGGAATGGTGCGAGGAAGAAGCTTGCATTACCCCAAATTAGCCAAAAAACCCTAATGTGATTGAGCTGCAGTTAGTGAGATGCATAGGTCTAAATTAGTGAATTGGAATACATACAATGATACACTTTTTCAATCCAAAGTATTACATGCATGACAAAAACCCACAGCAGCACAACAAATTCATTTACTAGACAAAAGAAAATATTTGGATCTTTGATACAATTCTTCTCCCAATTCTTAGGCTGTAAAGTTTATTGAGGTAAATGTGAAGCTCGGCCCATGTCAGCACAACAGCATGTTGGGTAATTTTAAGATGTAATGTGTTAGAAATTGAGGTTTCAGATTAGCAGAGCATACACCCTGTCCAAGCAGGAGCCACAATCTTAGACAGGGTAAGACAGATACACAACCTAAATTAACCTGTGCACAGAGCAGTCAGGTTAACTTAAGAGGCAATGTGTAAAGTATTGGCGCAACACTTAAATTACAGTAAAACAATGAAAACACCACAAAAAAGACTCCTCACCAGTTTAGGTAAATAGAGAATATTTATCTGAGTAAAACAGGACCAAAACAACAAGCATCCAAAAAGTAGAACTTGAGATATGAATTTTTAAAGATTAAGGGGCCGATTCCGATCTCGGCCGGTAGGGCTCCGAATCGGATTCGGCTTTACCGGATCCGATTCGGAGCCCTATTTCCCGACCGAATCGTACGCGCGTCCGGGCGAGCGAGTACGATGCGTATTCGCCGACCGACTCGTCCGGGCGTCCCGACCGCTCCGACCGACTCGATCCCGGGTCGAACCGCACCGACCGACTCGCTCGGACCCGACTCGCACCGCGCAATGGAGACGTTCCCCAGCCGGGTAAGTACGATGCGCGCCGCGAGCAGTCCGACCGAGCCGCGCACTCCGGCTCGAAAGAGCAGTCGGAGCCGTACTTTGGGGGTCGCATACAGGGGGGACCCATGGGTCCCCCCTACCTGTGCGTGTACGGCGCGAATCGCTTCGCCGCGTACACGCTGTAGGGGGCGCACTTGTCCGCATCGCACCCATTGAGTGAATGGGATCCCGCGTACGCGTTGTACGACAGGCTCCCATTGACTTCAATGGGAGTCCGACCGACTCGAGTCTGATGGCATACGTGCGCATCGTACTCGTTCGGTCGGACTGCACGGGTCCGATTCGGTCGGAAATCTCTCCGGGTCCAGCTCGGTCGGAGAGATTTCCGGCCCGAATCGGAATCGGCCCCTAAATGTGAAAACAGTGCTTAGAAGTCACTAGCTGTCAAAAGGTTACTTGAGGTCGTAAGAGACGGGTACAAATCCAAAGTGGAGGGCAGGCTAGCCTCAGAACTCATGCCGGGCTCGCTGAGAGAGTACCTTGTATGGAGCAAAGCGGCGATGTTGAGTACATGATGCGTTGGAATTTGCACAGCAGTCGGGTCACTGCATCAGAGACGAGCCTCGCAGATGTCGTTGAAGATTGGGTGCTGCATCGTCGTCAAGCCTCGCAGACTGTGTCGAAGAATCGGCGCTGGGTCATCATCGAGCCTCACAGTCTGCACCCACATCAGGGTAAGTCAGGTACAAAACCTAAAGTAACCTGTGCTCACCCTCTGTAGCTTGGCACAGAGCAGTCAGGCTTAACTTAAGAGGCAATGTGTAAAGTATTTGTGCAGCACTTAAATTACAGTAAACAATGAAAACTCCACAAAAAGACTCCACGCCAGTTTAGGAGAATAGAGAATATGTATCTGAGTAAAACAGGACCAAAACCACAAACAAATAAGTAGAACTTGAGATATTATTTTTTAAAGATTTTTTTTTTTGTTTGTTTTTTGTTTTTCAAAACCTTTATTAAACATTTGGCATGTTACAGACATAGTTCGGCAGACATTGCAGCACATATTATAGTTTTGAAACAGCTGACAGTTTGTGAAATATACTCCAAAAAGCACATCTCATTACAGTTTGCCACATAACCCAGAACATTAGACCCTAGGAGTGGAGCCTATCAGTGTATCCTGGGTGAGCTGTGCGGCCTCCGGCACCACCAAGTTGGGCCCCACCTCAGTGTTGTGTGTGTTGGTGAGGCTAAGATCCTCGATGGACTCATCAGGGTTGGCAACTCTATGGAGATAGGAAATAAGGGGGCCCCATATATCTGGTGGTCTGCTTGGGGTTGGCATTAGGTCCCAGAATTCGCCTAGGAGCGTCTGGCAGTGTGCTGCGTCAGATAACCAGTGTTTAATCTGAGGTGCGGGTCTCCAGCCCCAGTGAATTGCCACCTATCTCTTAGCTAGTACCAGCAGCATCGCGACAAGCTTGCGATTAGCATCCGAAACGTCTCTGACATGCCATAGGAGGCATAATAGGGGGTCGGGATCAATGCGTTCCTGAGTGATGTCACTAATTATGGAGCATACTTCAGCCTAAAAGTCCGAAACCTTGGGACACACCCAAGCCAAGTGCGCAAAATCCATGCCGGGAGTCGAACAGCGCAGGCAATTATCATTAGTCACCAGGCCCATCCTGTGCAAGTTAACGGGGGTGCGGTATAGCCGGTGTATGTATTTAAAGTGGATGAGCCTGAGACGGTAGTTGGGAGAGAGACGCTTCGTTTGGTTGCAGCAGTACTGCCACTGCGTAGGAGAGAGGTTCCTGGCCAGATCTCCACTCCATGCTACGTGGGCGCGTTCAGTGTCAGTGTGGGATGCAGCCAGTGAAAGCGCGTAGAGCCTAGTTACCATCCTGCGCGGGGAAGCAGAGGAGAGTAGGTACTCGAGTGCAGCGTTGGGCTGAGGGGCGAGCGGAAAGGCAGCGTTGTCATTTTTACAAGTGGCCCTGATCTGGTAATAGAGAAGTGCATCCAGCGGAGCAGCATCGTCTGGCAGTGTAAGAAAGTTGTTGTTTGGGTAGATGTCAGTATACGTACTTATACCAAGGCAGGCTGCACAGCGAGCCATGCCCGCAGTCTGTAGTGGGGGGAATGCAGGGTTACGTGCAAGTAGCATGGAGGGCGCGTACAGTGTTTGGAGGCCGGTGTGTCTGCGCAGGCCATCCCAGGCCCAACGCAGGCACTCCACAGTGTCGATATCGTTCCGGGGGTTCCTGTACGGCAGGAATAGCGCTGTCTGTAGTGGCCAAGGGGATGCCAGGTCTGTCTCAACCGCAACATGTGGCTGGAACGGAGTTGGGTGTATCTAGAAGTGGACGAAGCTGGCCTGGGCACATAGTGCGTAGAGTCGGAAATCCGGAGCACCCAGTCCCCCCCCTCGCCAGGGGCAGTGTTAGGACATCATAGGCCACGCGAGGCTGCCGCCCCGCCCAAATCAGGGTAATAATATTGGATTTCAGTTTTTAAAAAAATTGTGAGGAGAACGGAATCGGGATGTTCATAAATAGGTATAGGAACTTGGGAAGCACTACCATATTTGCGATGGCAATGCGCCCTGCCAATGAAAGGGGAAGCCTCTGCCAAGTTTGTATCCTGGTCTCCAGCCACTCTATAGCCCTCCCGAAGTTAGATCTCCACAACTCATCAAGATCCCTGGTCATCCAAATGCCCAGATATTTAGTGGGACCAGTGGCCCATATAAAGGGATATTCGGTGGGGAATGGATGTGTGGCGTCTGTAAGTGGGAATAAAACTGACTTGCCCCAGTTGATCTGTACACCAGATATGCAACCGAAGCGGATAACCTCCCTGGTGCCAGGTTTTCTTGCGGTTCTCGGATGTAAATCGTGACATTGTCGGCATACATTGATGTGACTAGAGCTCGGGACGTGAATCCAATGCCTCGCTGAGTATGGTGCTGCCGTAGGCGCGCTGCCAGGGGCTCCATTGCGACAGCGAATAGCATGGGTGATAGCGGACAGCCCTGTCTTGCGCCTCTCGTAATTGCAATGGGTTCAGTCACCTGCCCATTTACCCTAATACGCGCCGTAGGGGACGTTTAAAGAAGCTGTATTTTCCGGACGAAGTCAGGACTAAACCCCAGGCGCGGTAAGAGGTAGAAGAGGAAAGGGCATTCCAACGTGTCGAAGGCCTTGGTCGCATCCAGGAGGGCGGCCACAGCAGGAAGAGAGGGGTTGATCTGGTGGAGAACCGAGAATATAGTGCATAGGTTATGGGAGGTGGAGCGGCCCGGGATGAAACCCGATTGGTCGGGGCGGGCGATCAAGGTCATCAAAGGAAGGAGGCGATCTGCCAGGAGTTTAGCGTCTATTTTATTGTCGGTGTTAATCAGAGGTAATGGGCAATAAGAATCGCAGCTCTCGGGGGATTTATCTGGCTTTAACAAAAGAGTGATCATGGCTTCACAGAGGGATGGAGGAAGCCTACCCAGTTCCAGGCTCTCATTATACATCTCAGCCAAATGCGGGACAAGAAGGGGTGCGTACTCTTTATAGAATGCGGGAGTGAGCCCATCGGAGCCTGGGGCCTTGTCACCCGGGAGACCCGATATGACCTTAGAGATGTCTTCGTGTGTAAATGGCTCATCCAAATACTCTCGGTGGCTGTTGCTGAGCCATAATAGCTCTATAGAATCAAAGTATTGATCAAGTGCTTCCCTAGGGGCAGCACCCCCGGCAGTATACAGGTGTGAGTAGAAGGAGGAGATCTTCTCGATGATGTCTGAGGGGGAGGTGGTTCGCCCAGTGATTTCATCGCTAAGTGCTGTGATATAGTGAGATGCATGCGGTTGCCTGAGAAGATTCGCCAGGGTCTTGCCGGGCCAATCACCTTCCCCGTAACGTCGCGCGCGAGCCTCCCTACCAAGGAACGCCACCTCCCTATCTGCCGCCTCGTGAAATTCCGTGAGTTTGGCCCTGATGGAGGCTAGTGTGGCTGAGTCTGGGTCCCGGGAGTGCTGGAGGTC
Source organism: Calotriton arnoldi (assembly GCA_963921515.1). Lineage (NCBI taxonomy): Eukaryota > Metazoa > Chordata > Amphibia > Caudata > Salamandridae > Calotriton > Calotriton arnoldi. The sequence continues at coordinate 816,978 of CAWUFW010003423.1, read as the reverse complement.
ATGAGCCTTGATGTCCCGTTCCAGGCGCTCGAGAGTGCCTCTGATAGATTTCAACACCCCAGACTGCTTTGCGATGCACTCCCTCCTTACCACGACCTTGAAGGCCTCCCAGAGCGGGGAGGGTGACTCGACAAGGCCGGTGTTGCGCTCAAAATATTCAATAATGACACCCCGGATATCCTCACGGAATGCAGCATCTCGGAGCGAGTTTGGAGGGAGGCGCCATGAAACATGCGTGGTAGGGTGTGCGGGAGACGCAGACACAGTCGCACTGGGGCGTGATCAGATAATGTGCGAGCCAGGTGATCAACTGAAGTGGCCCAGGAAACAACATCCCGGGACGCGAGCCACAGGTCGATACCAGACCATGAGCCGGATATACAGGTGCCCTCATGCGTGTCCGGCTGTGTGTGTCGCCAGGCGTCTAGCAGCGAGTTGTCTTCTAGTATAGTGTTGAGGGTAGCAGTGGCCTGAGGGTGTAGGATGCGGTCGCCGGAGCGGTCAAGTGTCTGCGAGGGAGCAATGTTAAAATCTCCCCCCCAGATCAGGGAATGGGGCCCCAGAGAAGATATGATTTGCCAGACCTGATTAAGGAAACCAGGGTCGTCAGAGTTGGGGCCGTAAAGCGCAGCAAGAATCAACGGCCTGTTGTATAGGGAGCCGGCAAGAATGACATATCTACCTGCAGTGTCTATGAGGGAGTGCGTACCATGCCAAGGGAGGCCCCTTCGAAAGAGGATGCTGACGCCTCTCGCATAATTAGAGTAAAAAGCGCTATAAGAGTCCCCCCAATATCTTGAGCGCAGTCTGGAGGAGGAAGCAGGAAGGAGATGCGTCTCCTGAAGAAAACAGACATCTACCTTGTGCCTATTTAGGAGCGCATGCATGAGGCGGGCCTTACAGTAGTCATTAAGGCCCCTAATGTTCCAAGTAATAAAGGTGGTGTCAGTCATGGAGTGGTGGCGTGTGAGTCGACGAAGCGGTGTCAGCTGCATATCGCCGTGTCGTGTAGATCCGGTGTCTAGCCGTCTGAACAATCAAATGATGTGTGTGCAAGAAAACATGCCATGAACAGTGCAAAAACTCTAAAGCAACAGTTTCCACAATAAGATAGTCTGCTGTCAGTCCTAGGATGAGTGACCTAGTCCCACCCCCCCTCTCCAGTCTCCCAATTAGATGGAGCATCATGTCCCCCCCCAGCAGCCCAAAAACAACCTCCATGATCCCCATTACCTCGGAAACAAGCGAGTCAACAGTGCGCTGTGGCTGGCATAGGGTTCTCCCCCCCACCCGTCCCTCCCACACCAATCCCCCAATCAGGTTGAGAAAGGCCTCCCACCCACGAACCAACAAAAGTCATCAAACAACCAGGGGAATTATCCCGTAGAGGCCTGGCTCTACTCAGCATACTCCCCTATCTAGGGATAGGGTGGCCAAGCTGTGTTTAGGAGTAGGACAGAGTGTAAACGAGCATTATGACCTTGCGAGTGAGCCCCCACCCCGAGGCCATAGAGATACCAACGTTTCATATAGCAAAGTCAATGAGCAGATCAGACCTCTGTGCGCAGGTTGGTGAGCAGTAAAAGCAGTGCGGGGCGCAACATCTAGTTTGTCACTCGCACCTCCACCATTGGAGCGTTCAGAGTTATTCGTTGCGTGGCGCTGCTTTTTCTCAAGTTTCTTGGCGAATGCTAAGGCGGCTTTAGGGTCATTGAAGACCTGAGTCTGTGTTCCCATCGTTACTTTCAACTTGGCAGGATAGACCAGGGCATAGGAGACCTCTTGCTTTTGGAGTAGTCTCTTGGCCGGAAGAAATTCCCGACAGGCAGCCTGAACCGCCAGCGTGAAGTCCGGGTAAAATGACAGCGTGTTTCCCTGGTGTTGCACCTCACCTCTTTTGCGTGCTGCACGCAGTACAGCGTCGCGATCACGATAGTTCAGGATCTTAGCTATGATCGGGCGGGCCGGCGCGCCCGGAGGAGGTCACGGCCCCAAGGATCTGTGTGCCCTGTCCACGATGAAAACCGGCGAGAGCACATCCCCAAAGAGATCACGCAGAAGTGTCTCTACAAATTCTTCCATCTTCGTGATGTTGGAGGACTCAGGCACACCTGTGATGTGGAGGTTGCTCCTGCGGGAGCGCGCCTGCAAATCTTCGTTCTTAGCTTTAATCAGCTCCAGTACCCTATCCATTTGGACCATCTTTTGTTTGTCACCAGCCATTGCGTCCTCTACATCCGATACCCTTGACTCCTCCTGCGCGATTTGCGTGTTGCGAGTGTCAACCCTGGTCCTTACTGTATCTAGGCGGGCGGACATTTGATCAAGCTTAGTAGCAATACCGCCAATGCTGGCTTTGACTTCCAGCCGCAGTGCTTTCAAGTCATCGTCTCGCGTTGCACCGAGTTCCGTCTGGGTAGCCAACTCGCCAGTCTCTGGGACAGGTTCCTCCTGACGAGTCTGCCTGCGATTTTCAAAGGCTAATTTAGTTTGCTTGGCATCAACCTTGCCCATGTTACCCAAGAGGCCGAAAGATGAAAGACCAGCACTAACCTCAATAGCTCCCTCGAGGTCAGCAGGATCGCACTATGGGCGTCAAGGCGCAGGAGAACAAAGGGCAGCGTCCAGCTGGTCTAGAAGTAGAGGGCCTTGTGGGGCCAGCAGCAAGTTCGGCTCCAGCAGCAGGGTCGGCCGCGGACCAGGAGGAGCAGCAGGCGCGCGCTCCCAGCAGTTGCAGTCGGGTCACAGTGCGTCGTCTCCCCAAAGTGGCACCGCGCTGGACAGCCCGCGCAGGCCGCGCACAGGTAGCAATTGGTTTAATGCGGCAGATCCAAGGTGCTCATCGGCCCACCATCCTTAGTTTCAGTTGCCCTGTATTTCCTCTCATGGGCGCAGTCTCTACGCGGGTGTAGCCCAGGCAGCTCCGCGGTCAGGAGGTCCAGTCACTTGAGGAGGGAGAGGGGGAGGGGAGGCACGGAGTTCTCGGTTCACCTCAGAGCCGCTTTTTCGAGGCTAATGCCCAACCCGGATCATTCAGGGCTAACCCAGCATGCTCGGCCGCCGTAGCTATGCAGACCTGCTCGGACCCCCTCCTCCGCTGGCTCTTGAAGGCCTGCTAGTAGGCTGCAGGTTTCAGGCCGCGAGAGCAGGCGCCCGGGGAGGACAAGTGAAGAGGGCGCAGCACCCCGTCGCGAGGCCCAGAGCGCACAGGGAGAGACCGCAGTAAGCCGCAGGGAGGCGGGAGCCCCCGCCGCAGTAGTACACTGCCCCGGGCCCCGCGGTACGGCGCTTGCACCCCCACTCCGCCTCCGGCTGCCTCCCGCTGCATCCGCCCCCACTTACCCGGATTTCCTGTAAGGGGTAGCACCTCAGCCCAGCAGCAATCGTCGTCTCGGGCCCAGTCAAGGCAGGGTCTGCCCCGCAGGCACGGTCCGTGGCAGCGCTGCCTCGCCTCAGGGTCCGCCACTCAGCCCAGTGCAGGCCCTCGCCATACACCGGGAGCTCGTTCTTGCCGCCGGGTCACGATGTCTCAGAGATGAGGCGATCAGCACATTCCCTGGGGTGCAGGCACTCCGAATTTTAGTGTGAGGGCAGTTGAAACCTCACAGGTCCACCGGATTATGCAGGATTATTAGCTTGGCCGGGAGAGCCCACTCAGAGTGCGGCCATCTTGCAGCCGGCTAAGCCACGCCCCCTTATTTTTTAAAGATTTAATGTGAAACCAGTGCTTAGAAGTCACAAGCGGTCAAAAGGTTAGTTGAGGGCACCAGGGACCAGTATAAATCCAAAGTGGAGGGCAGGCCAGCTACAGAACACACGCAGGGGCCCGTTGAGAAAGTACCTTGTATGGAGCAAAGCATCGACGTCAAGTACACGATGTGTTGGAATTTTCCCCGCAGTTGGGTCACTGCGTCAGAGACAAGCCTCGCAGATGGCATTGAAGATTCAGTGCTGTGTCATTGAGCCTTCGAGATGGTATAGAAGAATCGGTGCTGCGCCATCATCAAGCCTCGCAGTCGGGACCCGCGTCGTTGATTCAGCACTGTGTCTGCTTCAGGGACCGATGCGTCGATTTTTCTCACACAGTAGAGTTGATGCACCAGTTTTTGCAGAAAAACAGCTGCATAATGCACTTTTGAGGCCCAGAACTGGAGGCGGCTCCTCAGGCAAGTGTAGGACTCACAGATGGCAGAGTGCAGTAGCACCACAAGAGTTGCAAGAAGTTTTTTGTGTCCCTGGACTTCAGAAAGCAGGAGTCAAGGCAGCAAGCCAGACATGTATTCAGAGACAGGCAGAGGCACAGCATGGTTAAAGAAAGAAAATGGCAACTTTCTAAAAGAGGCATTTTCAGACTTACAATTTAAAATCCGTATTCACCATAAGTTGTGATTTTAAATTGTGAGTCCAGAGACACCAAACTCCAAATTTCTCCCTGCTCCCAACTGGAAATTATACTTAAATGTGATTTAAGGCAATTCCAATGTTAACCTGCAGGAGAGATAAGCCTTTCAGTAGTGAACACTTAATTTCACTACCAGAAAATATAGAACTTAAAACAGATGCCCTACTTTTTAAATACACTGCACCCTGCCCATGGTGCTTCCTAGGGCCTACCTTAGGGGTGACTTACCTGTAATAAAAAGGAAGGTTTGGGCCTGGCAAGTAGGTTTACTTGCCAGGTCAAAATGGCAGTTTAAAACTGCACATACAGGCTCTGCAGTGGCAGGCCTGAGCCATGTTTAAAGGGCTACTGAGTGCGTGGCACTATCAGTGCTGCAGGCCCACGAGTAGCATTTAATGTACAGGCCCTGGGCACATATAGAGCACTTTACTAGGGTCTTATATGTAAGTTAAATATGCCAATTGTGGATAAGCCAATGTTACCACATTTTAAGTAGAGAGTGCATGCACTTGAGCACTGGTTAGCAGTGGTGAAGTGCCCGAAGTACCAAAGCCAATATAAATGACATCAGAAGAAAGGGAGGAGGAAGGCAAAAAGTTTGGGGGTGACCCTGCAGTAGGAGCGAAGTCCTACATGATCGATCCTGAGAAGCTTAAATACCTATGATTCCTGGTCAATAGGGGACTAGAGGAAATGGTTGAAGATAACTTAGCACCTTTAAAAGCCAAATCAAAATATGATGCTACATAGATCCAGCTTAATTTATTGTTTTGTGGAAGCATACAAACCATGAAAATAATGGTAGCGCCAAGATACAGTAATATGTTTGGCATATCCCTTTTCCCAATACAGAGATCATGGCTGGCCTGCATTGGCACAGACATTAAGGCATACATCTAGGGGAAGGGAAACCAAGACTACAATCTTAGAAATTCTGGGCACATACTACATCTGGAAATCTACAAATGTCTCAGAAGATATTCTATTATTTACCTAGCCAGCTCTCTTGTTTGCTATGGCACTGAACCCCCACAGTGAGTTTCCATCAAGCAAGAAATACTCCATTGTCAAAAGATCTCTCTCCAAGTTTTATAATCACTACACATTCTCAAAGAAAAGAGGTACTCCTGTGATAAAAGTGATGTCTGAAGCATGGAAGGTAACACACAAACACTTGAATGTACACCCTAGATTACGTAAATCAGTCTATATTTGGTAGAATGGGAGCATCTTAATTGATAACTCATCTATCATTTGGTCCAAATGGATATGAAGAGGACTGAACTCATTAGACTAACTTTTCACCACTGATGTCCTCAAACCACTGCCAGTCTTACAAGCAGAATTTCAGTTAGCACTATCACATCAGTGGAATTAGGAACAGTTGAAGCACTGCCTTCAAAGAGTGGTAGGTTTAGATCTTGTAGTAATACCGACTTCACCTATCACACAATATGTTCAATTCTGGGGACAAAATCATGGGGTACTGTCAGAACTCTACAATGTCCTTACCACTGGCTTAACCCCAACCTATGGAATGTTTCACCAGACTCCATTGGAAGCCATTGCTATGAAAAGAATAGTCCCTAGAGGATTGATCATCTCTACTACTCTATTATAGTATAGTTCTCAAAGGGGTGAAGATTACATTTCTATATTTTAAAATTCTACATGTCTTTTACTGGACCCCCAAAAATGTCATTATGCTAAACTAAAGTTGTGACCATGGTATGTGTGATTTATACCACTTCTTATGGGACTGAACTGCCATACAAGCATTTTATTTTTCAACTGGTCAGAAAAATATGTATCTGTAATTATAGTAAAAAGTGATCGTGAGTCCGGAATTACTTCAACAATCTTTCCGTCAATCTCTGTTTCTCAATTCATCAGAGAACATGATCCCCATCCATCCTGAAAATGATTCCTCAAAATCAACATCATTCTGAAACTTGAATCTAAGTTGCTCCAATTGTATTTTTTAATACATTTTCCCTACTGGAAACTGAAAAAGATTAACCCTCTATGTCTCCCTCTTTATTGTCTATACCATCCTCAACTTTTTCCTCTGCTCCTAAAAGGTTGTTCTCTTGAGAATCTTCTCTTTGAATCAACAACACTGTAGAACACCTCTACTTTATCCCTTCTGCAGAAGTCTGCACTTAGTGATAAACAGACAGTCTCTGAACACTACGCATCATGCACACATTTGCAAAAAAACTATTTTTCCACATTTGTAACATTCTCTTCCCAAAGTAGAACACGACGCGCTGACAGACTGAAGATTTCTCAAACCATGCTTGGAGTGTTTATTACTATATGCCTAATTGTGTGAATATTTAAATTGTTTTTAGAGTTATCCTTAAGCGTATCAACTTTGATTCTCTCAAACAGCACGACCCCAATGCCTAACTGAATCAGCTCTCATGGAATTCAGAACACTCTTCTGATGCTAACCGTCTCACAAGCTAGTACTGAGAATATCTTTTGAAAATACAATCTATCCTACACAAATTTCTACACAAAATCTACTATGGTCTGCACGACAACAGTACTTTTTCCAGGTTGACAGTTCGTGAACTTAGAAAAAAGTCCTCAGGTGAGATGCTGTGGTCTCAATGAAGTTAAGATATTGGCTCTACTTGTGCCTGAGGGTCATGACTGATTTGCATATGGCTGAGTTTAAACTGGAAGTGCATGGGGAGCAAAAAAATGATGGCTTTAGGCCCAGATCTCCGTACTGGGGTGAATGTATGACATTGTTCTTCATTCTGTCCATCAATTGTTCTTTTTGCATTTGGTGCTGATGGGCACAGGCCTGCAATTTGACTGGGTCAAGTACCCAACAAATGTCTTGAATGTCTCCTAAATTTCAAACCTACAAGCCCAGCAATTATCAGATTATGAGGGTAATAGCAAAGAACTATCTTGTTGCAACTGAATGCTCCTTCCACTGCTATCAGTGAAGAAAAGAAGATATCTGCATTGAATTGATGCTACAGTGGTATGCAGCTGCTCAGACTTTGGATCCACATGAATTTCCCTTATTTGGAAGCTGCCTTGTGAGACTGAATACCCCTGCTACTGCAAATGGAAACACAAAGTGGCAGTCCAGCTGCAACATCTATCTTTCAATAACTGCTCTGCTGCTCTGGTGTAGTTACTGCCTGATTTCCTATTCATACTCTACACTTTGGTGAGCACAGCTCAACGTTTGCTTTTCTTCTCTGCCTTGCCTGGGTCTCAGATTGGTCACCATTTCCAGCCATCTACAGAATGGTACATTGTTGGTCATGTTTTTTACCAATAGCCTGTGGCAAATCAACACCGATGTGCAATGCTCAACGTCAAAGTCAGATACCTTCTTAATGAAAATTGATCATATTTGCAAGGCTCTTCTGTGGGTCTTCTTTATGTTTGGTGAGCGGCAGTACTAGTGTTGCACAACCTATGAAGGAGGTACAAGAAGAAACAGGCACAATTTCAGGCTGTCTCATTTTTTTTCATGGCCTTCTAAATAGGCATTCCAAATCATAGCCCTCATCTGATCTCGCATGCAACATAATGGGTGTATAGTTTGGCTCACCTTGCCTATCGGATTTGACTTGAGGGTGAGATTTTTAACTTGGATTTCTCTGATCCCCTCATCTGTATACATGTCACAACTAAACTCCTGCCACAAACCTTGGTATTGGTGCTGCTGCTGCTGCTCTCAGGTGGAAAACTACAGAGAAAGGTAGCAGGAGACGTCCCACCAATAGTGTCTGAAAGTGAATGATGTGCTGAACAGCCCATATATGTGTTTTACTAGCACTGCCCTTCCGTTTGTGGGTTCTGCCTTCGCAGTGATCGGGACAAATATATTAGCTTTTGAATATTGTAGATGATAGTCAGCATCATATGGACAGACCATGTTCCATTTCATATACCACAGTCTGTGAGACGATAGAGTGTGAATGACCTGACACATGCTTCAGTAGTGGCAGCGGTACTACGGCAAAAGGGGAGTTAAAATCTCACTGACAAATAACCAGAAAAATGATAGTCACAAGCAAATAAAAAATCAGGAAATATTAAAGAGTGGCTTTTTATTCAACATGTTTATACATTTGCATGGAATAATGTCTACATAGACATGTAAAAATGGAAATGTACAATACAATGACACAAAATGCACCACGTCAAGTAGAAAATACTAATTGTTGACATATCGTACATTCAATGACGGATCAAAAAGTCAAACTTACATCTCACTAGTTCTCATTAGAACGATTTAATGTATGCTCTGCCTGTATTGTTATATATATCTATATCTATTACCTACTGGTGGTCGCCAGTAGGTAGTTATTGTAGGACCTAGCTTCCATAGGAAAAGCGTTTTTTGATTTGCAACATATGTTTGGTGCCGTTTGACGAATCTTCGTGAAATTTTCAAAACTAATGGGGCGCTCCAGTCAGCTCTTGCCTTGAAAGTTTCGGGATGATTCGTCAAGCGGGGACTGAGAAAAAAGGGGGGTCCCAAAACGCGTTTTCTCCATATTAATTTCCATAGGAAACTTTTGTCGCAGCTACAGCCCGATCTGCTGAACAGAATTACACCAAATTTGGCGGAGAGGTAGCTCTTGGTACAGAGTGCACTCTTTGCTTTAAATGGTGTAAATCCGTTCAGTAGTTCCTGAGAAATTAATATTTAAAATTGATTATATATCTGGTAACCGCGGTGGATCCGCGAACCCTCCCGAGCATGAGCTTGATTCTGATTGGCTGCCAACACTTCAAACCAAGAAGTGTTGGCAGCCACCCTGACCCCCTAGGCCTGCTCACGGGGTCCCACAGGGACCCGCAGGCCCAAAAACAGCATTTTTGTAAAGGAAATTCAGCCGGAGTCACGCTGGGTGCGCGTATCGGTTAGAATTTTTTTTTAAAAACGAAGCGGGGGCTCGTGCGCTCCATTTTTCTTAAGCCCCTGGGTGGACCAGGTCCCGGGGGCAATCCAAATTTATGTAGCGGGGGCCCCTGGGGGCCACCGCAGCCCCGGGTACTGCCACCTCCGGGGCTTTTTAAAAAAAAGTGCACCCCCCACGCTGCCCCGGAGACCGCCACCTCCCAAGGGCATTCCTTGATAAGGGGCGGGGGCCTCACGGGCCCCCCCAAGCCCCGGGGATTGCCACCTCCCCGGGGCTATTAGTAATAATACGTGTGGGGGGCTCAAGCCCCCCCACACTGCCCCGGGGACCACCACCTCCCCGGGGCACTAATTATTGAAATGCGGGGGTCCGGTGCAGACCCCCGGCTCCGGGGACCACCACATCCCCGGGGCTATGTTTATGTTGGGAGGGGGGCCGGGCAGCCATCACGGGTCTCAGCACGGCCCCCGTGTAATCGTGATGGGTTCGCGACTCCACCCAAAATTAAAAAAGAGTATGTATGTTTTAAAATAAATAAGATTGACTGTTGGGTTATAGGGTGGCTCTAAAAAGAGCCCTTGTTTTTATTCTGAGTTTGTTGCAGCTACATGTAAGTGCGGATGCACAACTTAATGTTGTTGAGAAACACTCTGTTTCTTCAACTGTGAAGTGTACTCCATCACTTCTGTAGATGTCATCCATATCAAAACGTAAATTGTTGTTAAAGATGGAGCCCATCCTATGGTCTCTGAGGTAAACAGAAACAGCTTTATTGACATTCTTCCTAGCTTTCTCAAATTGATTTGACCACTTCCATTTCTGTCTTTGACATATATTAGAGAATACAAAGACAGTTTGAGGCAAAAGCAACATCAATTCTGCAAACGTATCCTTCATTAGCATTTCCAGACCTACCCCAGTCAATGTGCCTAGGTCATTGCCACCACAGTGCACAATCATGAGGTCAGGGGGTTGGAGATGCAAAAAGGTTTTAACCAACAGCAACAATTTGTGCCACTTTAATCCTCTCTGTGCAATCCATTTAATGTCAACATTTTGCAAACCTAGGTTTTTGTCAATACCTCTTCTTTTCAGCATACCTTTTGCACCAGAAAACATAGCTGTGCCCTACAATCCACACTGTGAGCATCTTGAAGGGATGTCTGGAAGGAATGAAAAGATGTCTGTAGCTGAGGTAGTCAGTTGGTAGAATGAGAGATATCTAAAATAGTGGAGAAGATGCTGTTTTTTAAAAAGCTGATAAGTGATTGGCCGTTCAGCAAGGTTGTGCACTCAAAAATAGGATGTATGCTAGTTTGCTGACATATTATGTTTGTGATTGGTTTTTAGAAAATGTTTGAAAGGTACAGTAGATACCATAAGGTAATATTTTGCAAAAGTCAACCACACTTGCTGTTTGCATTAGTAACCTTGTGTGCTGGACTAGAAAGTATGGTGAACTTGTGACCTGCCAATACAGTTGAAAGTTCCATGAACTGTTACTATGGAAACTGGCATTAAGCAGAATGGGGGAAGGGTTGTAACTTAACTGTGGATTTAAAATGTGAAATGGAAACTTAAGTATACGTGATATGTTACTAAATTAAGGTTTTCTAAGACAGTAGTATGTGTAGAAGTAGTATGTTGTTAAAAACTATACTAGTATTATTAAAAATAGGTTTTTGAACTACCGTAAGGGTTCGCGGTTCGATCGTGACGCTTTACCACAGCACCGCGGTGGAATCGCGACTCCAGAAAATTACAGAACCAGTTTGGGCACACTTTCAAGACAGTTAGAAAGGGTTAATATGTGTAACCAATAGAAATGTGTTTTAGAATTTGAAATAATGATGGAAGAAATGCGATTTGATGCTTACATTTATTTGAGTGCAAAAAGAGAGGGAAAGTTTGGCATTACTGGTTTCACCTTGCTGAGAGAGCTGCATTACATTTGTTGTGTGGAAAAGAAAATCTTTTAAGAGTTTCTGATATTTGATATTCTGCAATACTATCTCAAACGTGAGTAACACATTTGTATGGTGTATTATATATTATACTGTATTGCTTTATTCTTTCTAAATATATTTTTAGATCAAATAAAAAAAAATTCCAATGTGATGTATGAAATATGTTATGAAATGTACAGATCTCTATTGTGGTTAAAGACATGTTGGTAGAAGGATTAGTGGTTAGGTTTGCTCGTATTGGTTGATGGAGATATCCACTTCAAGTATGCCACATAATTTTAGGGGTCTCTTTAAAATGGGAAGTGCAGTCTGTCATGTTTAAGTGACTTTTTAGTCTTATGACTGAGCTTTGTGTCTGCTTGCACATGTATTCTCACACGTGTTATGCCGAAACAGATGGTAGAGGTTTAAAACTCTGGTGTACATGTATCTGTATGTTTCTTTTATGTATGATGCCACTATAAAAAGGCACAGACAAATGCATGGCATGTAATCCCTCAGACATTAACCATAGATTTGTGCAATCACCCAGGCACTACTATCCCACTCAAACATTCAGTCAGGCACTACCCATGCTCTCAACTACTCACTCAGGTACTACTGATGCACTCACAGTGTTATATTCCATATAGGTACCCTATATAGGCGCAGGTAACATTGCAACCTTTCACCTATATTCTTCCCTACATTACATACATAACGGTTCTTAGGGACTGACCTTTTACCTAGATACAACACTGCATTCAGAACACAGGTTTCCCCCTAGTTTGAAACTCATACATTATGCATGAGGCTTCTTGGAAGCACAGCAGGACTAACATCTCCTGTATAATATCTCTGTATAAAGTTCAGGCCCGACGTCATCCTTTAAGCCAACACAGTAACACAGCAAGGTAGGACCCCTGGGGAGACCTATGGGTATATATACATCACATCTTGCTTAGAAGGACAGAGGAGACCGAGACTTCCTGGCTGACACACTGACCAGAGACGCTGAGGTTCCTGCATGCAGACGCTCCAGCTCGCAGTGGTCTAACATCCCTCGCGGGGTGTCCAACTCGAGACCAGGACGGGGTCCCATATTCTCTCATTCTCAGGTAATGGGGTTGACTAGATCCTAGAGGGATTCTTGGCATAACACCTACTTAGATGCTAGGTACATTTAGGTACATCTAGTTGGGGAGGCATCGTAGGAGTACGCACTTCTTATCCTGTGTTTTATGTACTTGTATATATTCATGATTTCTGCAAGATGGTAGAACTATACCATCCCTTTACTATCGTAGTACTGCTAATCATATATCTCTGCTACTGTCTAATGGTTGTTGCAGCTCATCTATTCTACACTAGAATAACAACTGTTCAATAAATTCTTATTGAAAACGCCCAGCCTGTTTATTCTGTGTATCTATACAAGACGAACTAAGTAAGCACGAATGACTGAGCGAAAAGTAGTATATTGTTTCCACGATTCTGAGGGATCAGGGTTGTCATGTTCTGAGGTTGCCAGAATCTATTCTCTCCTTGGTAAGAGGAGATTATAGTGGCACTGTGAGCTAGCTGATACAGACCGGCTAACATATCCGGTGGGGGTGCACGGAATCAGTCTGCCACCAGTCCCACAGTTTATGTTATCCAAACGCGCAGATCCTGTATAGGTTATATAGGAACTACACGACAATAGAATGGTCCAAGCATTACCCTTACACTCATATTTTCTCTCAGGTACTTGCCATACACTCATACAATCATCCAGTTACTACCACTGCAGTCATAGAATCACTCAGGCAGTACCCATGCACTTTTTTATTCTTTTAAGCACTACTCATACACTCATGTCTTAAACCATGCGTTAGCTTTGCACTCATGGTTTGTGTAAGGTATTTCCTCTGCACTTATCTAATCACCCATTCAGTACTGCTGCTCTCATGCAATCATCCAGGCAGTACTCTTGCAGTGAACTATTCATGCATGGTCTCTGGAATATGGTGAGACTTTTAACAGACACATTGAAAAAGTTGCTGCTTTGTATTTGGCTAGGCCCAACACTCTGAGTAGTTGCTGAATGGTGAAGCTGCAGCCCAAAAGTGAGGTTTAAGACATGTTGGTAGAAGGATTAGTGATTAGGTTAGCTCAGTATTGGTGTATGGAGATCTACACTTGAAGTATGCCGCATAATTTTAGGTGTCTCTTTAATATGGAAAGTGCAGTCTGTCAAGTTTAAGAGAGTTTTTAGTGTTATGACTGAGGTATGTGTCAGCGTGCACATGTATTCTCTCACCTGTTATGCCTAAACAGATGGTAGAGGTATAAAATTCTGGTATACATGTATCTCTATGTTTCTTTTATATATGATGCCACTAGGAAAAGGCACAGACAGATGCATGGCATGTAATCCATCAGACATTAACCACAGATTTGTGCAATCACCCAGGCACTACTATCCCACTCAAACATTCAGTCAGGCACTACGCATGCTCTCATCTACTCACTCAGGTACTACTGATGCACTCATAGAATGACCCAAGCATTACCCTTACACTCATATTTTCTCTCAGGTACTTCCCATACACTCATACAATCATCCAGTTACTACCACTGCAGTCATAGAATCACTCAGGCAGTACCCATGCACTTTTTTATTCTTTCAAGCACTACTCATACACTCATGTCTTAAACCGTGTTACTTTTGCACTCATGGTTTGTCTAAGGTATTTCCCCTGCACTGATCTAATCACCCATTCAGTACAACTGCTCTCACACAATCACCCAGGCAGTATTCTTGCACTGAACTATTCACTCAGGCACTACCCATTCCAGTCATCCATTCTCTCAGGTACTACCCACTACCCATCTATTTGTATGTTTCTTTGATATATGATGCCACTTTTAAAAGGTTCAGACACATGCATGCATGGTCTCTGGAATATGGTGAGACTTTTAACAGACACATTGGAAAAGTTGCTGCTTTGTATTTGGCTAGGCCCAACACTCTGAGCAGTTGCTGAATGGTGAAGCTGCAGCCTAAAAGTGAGGTTTAAGACATGTTGGTAGAAGGATTAGTGATTAGGTTAGCTCGTATTGGTCTATGGAGATCTACACTTGAAGTATGCCACATAATTTTAGGTGTCCTTTTCAAATGGAAAGTGCAGTCTGTCAAGTTTAAGGGACTTTGTTGTCTTATGACTCAAGTATGTGTCTGCTTCACATGTATTCTCACATGTGTTATACCTATAAAGATGGTAGACGTATCAACACTGATGTATTTGTATGTTTCTTTTACATATGATGCCACTAAGAGAAGGTACAGACACATGCATGCTAGCTTTCAGGAATATAGTGAGAATTACATCTCTATCCTCAAGCAATAGGTATGCACTGATGTAAAGAGGCACATATCACTTTTGGACTCATGAATTCACTTAGGCATTCTTATTCAGTTATGTAATCAAGGAGGCACTACCTATACATACTTCTAATCACTCAGACAGTAAAGATACATTTATATAATCACCCAGACGCTTCTGTTCCACTCAAATATTCACTCACACAGTACCTATGAACTCATGAATTCACTCAGACACTAATGATGACCTCATGCAATGGCCCAAGCATTACCCTAACACTCATAGTTTCTCTCAGGTATTTCCCATACACTCATACAATTATCTAGTTACTACTTGTGCAGTGATAGAATCACTCAAGCAGTATCCGTGTACTCATCCATTATCTCAAGTTCTACCCATACACTCATGCAATAAACCATGCATTAGCCTTGCACTCATAGTTTCTCTCGGGTATTTTCCATGCACTGATCCAATCACTCAGGCAGTATCCTTATACTCATTCAATGATCCAGGCAGTACTCTAGCACTGAACTATTCACTTAGGCAGTACCCATCCAGTTATCCATTCTCTTAGGCACTACATATGCACTCATCCAATGACCCTACCATTACTCTTACAGTCATCCTTTTACTCAGGCACTACCCATGGAATCATACAGTTAAGGAGGAAGTACCTACAGACACATTCAATGAATCAGGTATTACGTATGCAATTTTGCAATCACCAGGCACTACTTTTGCAGTCAAAGATTTACTCATACATTATTCATTCACTCGTCGATTTCTTCAGCTACTACTATTACACTCATAGAATGAACTACAGATTACTTTTTGAGTCATCCTTGTACTCAAGTACTAGCTATGGAATGATCTAAGGAGGCAGATATTACTCTTGCACTTATGAATTCATATATGCATTACCAATGCACATACCCACTCATCCAGTTAGTACCTGTGCATTCATGGGATCACCCAGACACTACTCCTGTATTCATGAAATCACCTACATACTACTCATAGACTTATACAATAACTCAAGCACTACTGTTTTAGTAAATCATTCTCTTAGGTAGTACCTATGCAGTCATCCAATTACCCAGGCATTATTC
This sequence comes from Calotriton arnoldi, assembly GCA_963921515.1. Lineage (NCBI taxonomy): Eukaryota > Metazoa > Chordata > Amphibia > Caudata > Salamandridae > Calotriton > Calotriton arnoldi. Next base: position 801,246 of record CAWUFW010003423.1, on the reverse strand, counting down.
TTATAGTGATAGTTTTACCTCAGGTACTACCCATGCAGTTATGTAATCAACCAGACTTTATTTTTCAAGTCATAAACTCAGACAGACAGTACTTATGCACTCATCTAATCACCTAAACAGTACTTCTCCACTTATACATTCACTAAGGCACTACCCATGTATTCATGTAATCACTCAGGCAGTATTCTTAAACTCAACCATTCACTAAGACACTAGCTACGCACTCTTTAAATGATGCAGGCATTTGCCTTGTACTCATGCAATTTTTAAAAGACAGTCTTGATTCTTTCTGCAGTTCGCTTGCGTCATTCTGCACCTCTGTTACTCCTCTCTGTACTTCTGTTGCCTCTTTTTGCATTCCTCTTGCCTCCTTCTGCATTTCTTTTGCCTCCTTCTGTAAATCTGTTGCTTCATTCTGCACCTCTCTTCCTTCTTTCTGTACTTTTCTTACTTCTTTTTCCACTCCTCATGCCTCTTTCCACACCCCTTTGACTCGTTTTTGTACCTTACTTGCCTCTTTCTATATGTTTCTTCCTCTTTCTGCACTTCTTTTGCCTCTTTCTGCACCTCTCTTGCCGTTTTCTGCACTCCTGGTGTCTGTTTTTCCATCAGTCTTGCATGATTTTGCACCTCTCTTGTCTCTTTCTGCACATCTGCTGTTTCTTTCTGCATTTCTTACATTTTTCAGTAGCTGTGTTCTTTAAGTATTTCATTTTGCTGTTTCTAAACCTTTCTTTTTTTCCTTTGTCTTTTTTGCTGCGTGACCACCTTTTCTTCTGTTTTTGCAGTTATTTTCTTCGTTTTTACACTTTTCTCTTTTAATGTGTTATAAATACAATACGAATTTAATTGTAATTTTGTGCATAGTTGTTATTTTCAAAATTGAAATGTTATCAATTTTAATTGATGCAACAAACTAATATTTGTTTTTTAGAAAGATATTTTCATTGGATTATAAATAAAAGATGGCAAGAAAACATGAAAAGAGAAGAGAACAAAGGAAACAGAAGTACTTAATGAAAACTAATAAGAGTGGAGTAGAAAAACAGCAAAAGGTTGCTGAGGATAAAGTGTCTTCTGGTAAGAGAACTAAACAATTTATTAAAAAAGTTGTGGAGAGATTAAACAATCAAAATACTAATCAAAGGAGAAAATAATTTTTTAGAAGAAAGGAGAAGCAAACAAAGAAACACGATGGAAAAGAAACACATGTCAGAAAAAGACAGAAACAATTTAAAGACATACGTGTACATATGTTTCAGAATAGAGTAATTCAAAATTTATTAAAGGATTGTAAAAAGTATAAAAAAAGATCAACAACATATAAAAAGAAGCAACAGATTGGAAGTGTAGTAGATACTGCTTTTGAATTGAAACGAAAATTATTTATATTGGTATTGAAGAGAATGAAAATGTTGAATTAAAGAATGCAGTTTATGAAGGACAAAAGCAAAAGAAAAAGACTGGTTATAGAAGTAACTTCTGCAAAACTTTTTCTGGTGAATAGAAGCACACTTATTGTACTGAGCCCTTCTTTAATGAAGAAAGCTATTTTCAACAAAATAATTTAGTTCATGCAGTTGATACCAGTGGTCGTTGTTATGAAATGAAAGATGGTTGTCCAATTGAAAAGGAAAAGATGGTTCCTACAGATGTTGAAGAAGTAATAGCTGAAGAAGTTTAAGGGAGACGTACACAAGCTCCAGTGTATAAGTGGGATTGTAGTAGTATTTGTAGTATTCAACAGGAATCTATTGATATATTACGAGTTTTCTTATGAGAATATGTCAAAATAAGTGTTAAACAGAAGATTAAGATGTTGCAAGGACTAGATCCTTGTAAAGTGAGAAAATATACTAAGTTACAGGGTCATTCTCACGCTTGTCTTTCTAGAAAAGTGTGTCGAAGTACTTTTCATCATTTAAGAATGTTAGCAGTACATCACTCACAAATGTGGAAGTTAGTAAGGAGATTGTACTACGTAAAAAGTCCTGCATTATCTTCAAGTGAAATGAACACAGCTCTTTTGTATGGTACAGTATCGGATGTAAAAAAAGTTTGTGATGATATAGAGTTTTGTTTCTTTGATTCACAGGAGGAGTGCAGAGAAAGTGACAGTTTGATAAGTGTAGGTGTTGAAGAAGAATATATGATGTTACCCCGCAAACAAACACTCCGCATACCATTACAACAAATTTTTCACCACGCAATGACCCCGCAAGTTATTACGACGAATCAAATACAATGAAATTTGTATGTAAAGTATTAAAAGTACATTTACCCCGCAAATTAAAACAACACATGCTATTACAACGAAAAATAAATGTGTAAATATGTTCAAATATAAAAATTAGACACTTAACTACTGGCACGGGATGCCATGAAAACAGGGGTTTTGGGTGGGTAAATAATTTTAAAATAATGTAATTTAAATCAATACTCGAGTATTAATTTAAAACTGTACATTTCTTAATATTTTTTACAAAATGTTACTTCTCCACTGGGATGGGATAGCAGTAAAACAGGGGTTTTGGGTGGGTAAGTAATTGAAAAATAATGTAATTAAAATTAATACTCGAGGATTATTTGAAAACTCTACATTTCTTAATAATTTTAATAATATGTTACTTCTCCACTACACTCAAACACTACCCTGCACGACTCCCCGACACTACACTACACCACTACACCACTACACTACACTACCTGACACTACACAAACACCACAACACTACCCTAAACCCTAAAACACTACCCCCTGCACGACCCTCCCCTTACCCCCAGTCCTGTCCCTACACTCAAACACTACCCTGCACGACCCCCCGACACTACCCTAAACCCTAAAACACTACCCTACACTACACAAACACCACAACACTACCCTAAACCCTAATACACTACCCCCTGCACGACCCTTCCCCTTCCCCAGTCCGGTCCCTACACTGAAACACTACCCTGCACGACCCCCGACTCTCCCCAAACCCTAAAACACTACCCTACACTACACAAACACCACAACACTACCCTAAAACACTACCCCCTGCACGACCCTCCCCTTACCCTCAGTCCTGTCCCTACACTCAAACACTACCCTGCACGACCCCCGACACTACCTTAAACCCTAAAACACTACCCTACACTACACAAACACCACAACACTACCCTAAACCCTAATACACTACCCGCTGCATGACCCTCCCCCTACCCCCAGTCCGGTCCCTACACTGAAAAACTACCCTGCACGGCCCCCCGACACTACCCTAAAACACTACACTACCATACACTACACAAACACCACAACACTACCCTAAACCCTAAAACACTACCCCCTGCACGACCCTCCCCCGACCCCCACTCCTGTCCCTACACTCAAACACTACATTTCACGACCCCCGACACTACACTAAACACTACTCTACACTACACAAACACCACAACACTACCCTAATCCCTAAAACACTTCCCCCTGCACGACCCTCCCCCTACCTCCAGTCCAGTCCCTACACTGAAACACTACCCTGCATGACCCCCCCAACACTACCCCCACCCCAGGTCCAATCCCCCTTAATTTGATCTCCTCGTGGTTCCTATCTCCTGGTTCCTTCTTCATCTGAGGGGCGGTGCACGGTGCACGTCGTTGTGAGGAAACGGAAGAGCCTCAGTTTCTTCACAACAAGGTGGATCGCCATTATATCGCCTGCGTTGTAAAAGCGCATGCGATGTAATGGCATTTAAATTAATATTAATACATTAATCATTAAATTAAATATATATATTTTAATAAATTAACATCTTAAAAAAGTAATGAAAAACTTACCTTATGCGAAGTCAAAGATGCGTGGTAATAGTCTGTTCGTGGTAATGGTATGCGGGGTAATAGACAGCGTTGTAATACAACATGCGTTGTAATTGAATGCGGGGTAATAGTATTCGTTATAAAAAATTTGTTGTGAAGAATATTTACCATTGAAGAACAGGTGGAAGATATTAGTACTGACAAGTTTGCAGAAGAAATTACAAAGTTTAAGATAGTTTCATCTGAAAAACCAAACTATGTTTGTATTTGTTGTCGACGTACTCACTATAGAAGTCAAACTAGGAATGTTGATGTATATTTAAAAAGTGAAAAGGAAAATAATGATAAGTGACAGCAACTTGGTGCTTATTTGTTGGTGGAAGGTCGTTTTGAGTTGGGTACTGATCAACGTATTTGTAAATATTGTTACAACAAGTTAGAAGAGAACAAAATGCCAGCTAGAGCTGTACATAACCACTTAGAGTTGGTAGCTATACCTCCGGAACTAGCAGATTTAAATGCATATGAGTCCATTCTTATTCAATCTGTCCACCCGTTTCAGGCTACAGTTTGTATGGAGCCTAAAACAGGTAAGCTTCCTCCAACAGATTTGCAAATAGGTCTGAAAGTAAGAGTTGCGTACTTACCTTTAGATTTTAATAAAAATATTGAAACGGTTGGTATAGACAGAGAGGAAAGTGATCATGTAGTTATTCTAGTTAACGGTGTACCAACGGACAGTTGAAAAATATGGCAAGAGTTAGTAGATGTTACCAAACGTCAAAAGGCTACTTTATATCTTGCACAGAACAATTTTTATTATAAAACTGTAAATCTGGAAGAACAGGAAATATGTTTACAGGATGAAAGAGAAATTCAAAGTGGACAAATAGAAAAAGTGGACACGTCTAGGACTGAAGAGATTTACGAACATTACAGCATACATCCTCTACATTCAAAAGAAGTGATTGGAAACAGTATTGAATTATTTCAAATGAAGAAAGCAAAGGGAAGTCCCATGAGTGTGTGGGAAAAAAGCTTAGAAGCTTGTTGTTTTCCATAGCTGTTCCCCACTGGAAAAGGTGGACGATATGATGAACGAACAGTACAGATTCCAGCTTCAGAATACCGCTCTACTAGATTGTACTCAGACGATCCAAGATTTCGACAGTGCATTCCATATGTATTTCATCTTCTGTTTGAAAGTGACTTGTCTACACTTTCATATGCAGTGAACAACATATTAAAAACAGGATTTCATTTTATCCACGTTTCTGCAAAGGAATTCATGGACAAAGTTCAACAAAGAGATGATCATTTAGAAACTCAGTTAATTAACTTGATGGCGTGTCAATGTGGTACTAATGAGTATTGGTATCCTCGTCACAGAGAAATTAAATGTATGTTAAGAAACTTGGTTTCCCCTACGTGGTTTGTAACACTTAGCTGTGCTGAATATGCATGGGACAATTTTCTTGAATTTCTACGAGAAGTAAATCCAAATGTAAAAAATATTGAATTGAAGACAGCTGGAGAACTCTGTTCCTTGGATCCTGTAAATGTGTGCAGATATTTTAATCATAGGTTTCAAGCTATGATGTCTTTTATCTGCAATAAAAATAATCCACCTCTTGGAGAAGTTACTGATTTCTTTTGGAGAAAGGAGTACCAAGCCAGAGGTGCTCCTCATATACACATGCTGTTATGGATCAAGAATGCACAAAAATTTGGAACTGATACTGATGAAAGTGTTTTGTCTTTTATTGAAGAGTATGTTACCTGTACCATTCCGAAAGAAGAAGGACAAAACAACTTGAGACAACAAGTTTTACGGTTTCAAAGTCATTGATGTGTAAAATATTGTCGACCAAAATACAAGTCAAAGGGAACATTTTATACAAAATGTCGTTTTGGATTCCCACGTTCAATAATTTCTAAAGGAAGAGTGAATACTTTTATGTCAGCCGTAAGGCATACACTAACTCGGAAATCTCCGAAGAACACATACAACTTAAAAAGAACCGAAGAGTCAAAGTATATTAATGACTACAATCCAGTGATTTTAACAATGTGGAATGCAAACATGGATATTCAATATGTTGCAGATAACTCAATTGCTGTTGCTCGCTATGTTACGTCATATATAACCAAATCGGAAAACACAGAGTTGAAAGAAATGTGGGAAGAAATTTCACAGAAAAAGAGTCTTAGCAAGAAATTGACAGCTTTAGTTTGACAATGCTTTCCCACTGAGAGATTGGATCCTATGAATGTTCGGATCAGTTGAGCTCTGCCAGTTTATATTCAAAGTCAAGAGGAATCATTTGGGTAAGTCTAGGTCTTGCTGACACACGAAATAGAGTACTGAAATCTCTACAAGAAATTGAATACTTAGCATTGAATGAACCAGAAAGTACAAATATTGTCAAAGCTAATATGTTGGATACGTACTATCCCAAAAGGAGTCCACATCTGGAAAACCTATGTCTCTATGAAATACTTCAACATTACAGCTTTAAAAGAAATGTTACAGAAAATATAAATGAAGAAAAATATGCAGTAATAGGATGTGACGGATGTTTGGTAAAACATGCCAAAGGAAATCTTATTAACCACAGGAAACTCAGTTGTGAAAGTCCAGATAAGAGGGAATTTTTCTATTTAGCACTTCTGCAACTGTTCAAGCCTTGGTGTATTGAAACAGAATTACTTGGAGATTATGATTGCTATGAAGATTCTTTCAATGCCTGTAAAGATAGCATGGAATGCACAATTTTCCCAACTTAGCAACAAATGTTAAATGATGAAATTGAACAAGAAACTACTATTGCAGGTGAAATAGCAAGAGACAGTTCTCGAGATAGTCAAAGTTCAGCTACACTAAGCCAAGATCCACTAGGACAACCAATTATCGAAAATGAAGCAGCAATTGCCATGAATGAAGTAGAAACTGCAATGCAACAAGCACAACATTATATTATTCAGTTAGAAAATTTAGAACAACAACTAAACATTGAACAAAAACAAATATATCAACAAGTGACACAACAGATACAACATGGTTTGCTGCACGAAAAAAAAGAATGCCAATGTTCATCATTTAAACCTATTCTAATGTACATCAGTGGCCAAGCTGGCACAGGAAAAAGTTTTTTAATTAAAGTTTTGACCAGTTATCTCCACAAAACTACAGAATCACATGTATCTTGTGTTGTAACAGCTCCAACTGGATTAGCAGCACACAACATTAAAAGGATTACTTTAGATCGATTACTTATGCTACCAGTTGAACATGATAACAAATTGGAATATCACAAGCTATCTGGAGAAGCTTCTTATGAAGTTTCAAGAGTACTGAAGAAAATTAAGCTTCTAATCATTGATGAGGTGAACATGGTCTCAAACTTAATGCTTGCCTTTGTACACTTGAGGATGCAACAGGTTTTAAAAACAAATTACGATGTTCTCTTTGGAGGTATTCGGAAATCTACTACTACTTACTCCTGTAAAAGGACAACCTGTTTTTAAAACACTTGTGCATGAGGATACTAGGAAATCTATGGGAAGTATTGGAAATGTTAACATCTGGTCAAATTTTGAATATAAAGAACTTATTAAGAATATGCGACAAGCAAATAATGAACATTATGGAAATATTCTTCAAGATACAAGAATTGGTGTCTTGATGAAACATGGTAAAGAAGCTTTGGAAAGTCGGCTACTAAGAAACTTGTTTACAACTGGAAACACAACGTCTGAAATAATGTACAATAAGCTTGAAGAAAAGAAGTCTATAGTTTGCCTAATGCCTACACTGCAAGAGTGTTGTACATTTAATCAAGAACTTTTGAAATTGGAAAAAAGGGAAATAGTTGAAATGAAAGCTATTGATAAAATTGAACACCAGGGAGTGACTATTCTTCTGACAGACAAACTACAGTCTAAATTGCATTCTTTGGAGAAGTTTGTATCTAAAACAGCAAGCTTAGAAAACACTTTACATGTATGTATAAACTATTGGGTAATTTTACGGCATAATTTGGATGTAGAAAAAGGTTTAGTAAATAAAGCAATCGGGAAAGTGGTTGAGTTTGTAAAATTTCAGAACAGAGATGGAATAGAATTTTTGAAGATAAAATTTGATCAGATTAAAGAGGTAACACAGATTGGGCGCTGTGTTGTACGTTTTTTGCTTGTAAATGACTTGTACGTTCGCAGAAAGCAGTTTCCTCTGTCTTTAGCATATGCTGCAACTATTCATAAATCTCAAGGATTAAGTATAGACAGTGCTTTTGTAAATATCGGAAGTACAGTGTTCAAAGAGGGAATGGCATATGTTGCATTATCTCGAGTAAGAACATTGTCTGGTTTGTATTTGATAGATTTTGATGAGAAAAAGATTGGTGCTGATGCAAATTGTATAAGAGAGTATAATAGTTTAAAAAGACTTTATGCTCCTGATTTAGGTGAATATCCCATATATGAGAAACGTGTATTGTGTCCAAAATGGAAAAATGTCAAAGATGGAATTGAGATTCAAAAAACGAAAATAAATGAACAGAAACTTGAAGGTGTAAAGAAAAAGAAAATGGAAACTGTTGATGAGATTTTAGGATATCAGTTGGAAAATAGTTCTGATATCAACTGCTATGCTAATGTGATTTTGAATGTTGTCTTTTTATCTGGAAGAGCTTCATTGTGAAATCATGAGAAATCATGAAAAAAGATTTTGTTCTTTATTACATCATGTATTTCAACAGTTGGTAACTGACAGAACTAAAATCCATACTGCTTCTGGAGTTCGTCATCTTTTGGATATATGTAGTGGTTCACTGACATTTACTCTTAATGTACAACAAGATGCACAAGAATTTCTAATAGTTATGCTTAGAGTGTGAGAACATGAAGGAATTCAGATTGAAAACTTATTTGGACTAAGTTACAGATGGGATCATAAATGTGAAGAGTGCTCTTTTACTAACATCACTGAAATACAAAGAGAACGATTTATATACTTGACAATACCAGACTGTAAATCAGTACCTTTTAACAAATTGATTAAAACAGCCAATCAGGACATGAAATATTCACATTGTAGATCAGAGATGTTTTCTACATTACATATAGAAAGATATGGAAAATATCTCATTTTAATGCTACAATGTTGTAGAGCAAATGGAAGAAAATTGGAAACGAAAATAATTTTTTTTGTTGCAAGTCAAATATCTATTTCAGGAAGAACTTTTATAGCAGTGGCTATTATTCTCCATGCTGGACCTACTACCACATCTGGACACTATACTGTGTATTTAAAATGTAATAAAGGATGGACACATTACATTGATGCCCACTTGGAATTCAAATGTAAGTTGCCTTCTGAATTACCAAATTCATATTTAATATTTTTGAAGCCAAAGTTATGAATACATTATTAAGCCTATTGGGAAGATATGAACACAAAATAACAAATTTAAAATTGGATTTTTTTGAAGCGAAAGTTTTAAATACATTATTCGGCCTATTGGGAAGATGTGAATAGAAATTGACAACATTGAAACAATTACTATTTATAATTAGACTTTGGATTATTATTGGTGCTAATTGATATTGCATTTGGAAATTTGTGTTTAAAAGTAAATAGTTTATATATTTATTGCTTATATTGTACCAGATATAAATGAGAGAGTACATTTCAGCAAGTATACTTGAGAGAAATAATAGAGTTAATGTACAAGAAGGACATAATTAACAAAGTATAGATAGATAAACACATTGCTACACAGATTGCCAATAATTCTCTGCATTGATCTGGGTTTTTCTTTACAATCTCATTGATTGTTTTTCCCCCGCTGTTTATTGATGATACTACATTGAAATCACTAAGTATGGTGATATTCAGTAGAATCTGGGAACAGCAAAAAGGGAAACTGAAAATGTTATATAATAGTAAAATTATATTCTGTTCTTAAAAATATAATATTATAGTTTGTATTATACATTACATTACATAACAGTTTTTCTTCTTGTTGTTTACAGTAGGTAATGGTGAAGTTTGAAAAGAGTTTTAATACTGTTCACTACAATACTACTCTAAAATACTTCCAGAGAATGGTGTATCTAAATTATTAAAAAAGGTAAGAACATATAACATAATATTCATCATAACGTGAAATAATGTTTAAAGTTCATTTAAATGTTATTTATTTCTAATAAAAATAATGTTCATCCTTTACAGTATATAAAAAACATTCAGATAACATCAGCCAGGTAGTGATCTTTTCACATAAACAATATCCATGGTGTAATGTAATCTCTTTAGCTTAACTTTTGCAGTAGTAGAACAACTCAATCATTATCTTTGTATTTTTCGTTTCACAGAGTCAAAACCCATGCACTCATACAATAACCCAGACACTATCTCTGCACTCATCCAATCGCCGAAGCACTATCCATGCATTCCTTCGAACACTCAGGCACTACCCATGCACTCATCCATGCACTCAGGCTCTACCTATTCATTCCTTCATGTACTTAGGCACTACCCATGCACTCCTCAAATCACCCAGGCACTATCTATGCACTCCTTCAATCACCCAGGTACTACCCCTGCACTTATGCAATCACCCAGGCACTACCCATGCACTCAGGAACTACCCATGCACTCAGGCACTACCCCTGCACTCATGCAATCACACAGGCACTACCCATGGAGTCCTCCAATCACCCAGGCACAACTCCTGCACTCATGCAATCACTCAGGCACTACCCATGCACTCCTCCAATCACCCAGGCACTACCCCTGCACTCATGAAATCACCCAGGCACTACCCATGCACTCCTCCAATCATCCAGGCACTACCTATGCACTCATGCAATCACACAGGCACTACCCATACACTCATACTATCACCCAGGCATGACCTATGCACTCCTCCAATCACCGAGGCACTACCCCTGAACTCATGCAATCACTCAGGCCGTGCCAATGCACTCCTTCAATCACCCAGGCACTACCCATGCACTCATCCAAGCACTCTGGGACTACCTGTGCACTAATGCAATTACCAAGGCACTACCTAAACACTTCTCCAATCGCCCAGGCACTACCTTTGCACTCATCCATTCACCGAGGCACTACCCTTGCACTCATCCATTCACTGAGGCACTACCCATGCACTCCTCCAATCACCCAGGCACTACCCACGCACTCATACAATCACCCAGGCACTACTCATGCACTCCTCCAATCATCCAGGCAGTGCCCATGCACTCATGCAATCACACAGGCACTACCCATGCACCCATGCAATCACTCAGACACTACTGTTGCACTCATCCATTCACCCAGGCACTACCCATGGACTCCTCCAATCACCCAGGCACTACCCATGCACTCATGCAATCACCCAGGCACTACCCATGCACTCCTCCAATCATCCAGGCACTACCCATGACTCATACAATCACTCAGGCACTACCCATGCACTCATCCATCCACTCAGGCACTACCCCTGCACTCATGCAATCACTCAAGCACCGCCCATGCACTCCTCCATTCACCCAGGCACTACCCCTGCACTCATTGAATCACCCAGGCACTACCCATGCACTCCTCCAAATATCTAGGCAGGACCCATGCACTCATGCAATCACCCAGGCACTACCCAGGCACACCTCCAATCACCCAGGCACTACCCATGCACTCATGCAATCACCCAGGTACTACCCAGGCACACCTCCAATCACCCAGGCACTACCCATGCACTCATGCAATCACCCAGGCACTACCCATGCACTCATCCATGCACTCAGGTACTACCCCTGCACTCTTGCATTCACTCAGACAGTACACATGCAGTCTTCCAATCACCCAGGCACTACCCATGCACTCATGCAATCACCCAGGCACTACCCATGCAGTCATCCCTTCTCTCAAATATACCCATGCACTCATCCATGCCCTCAGGTACTATCCCTGCACTCATGCAATCACCCAGACACTACGCATGCACTCATCTATTCACCCAGGCACACCCATGCACTCCTCCGTGCATCCAGCCACTACTCATGTACTCTTTCAATCAGCCAGACACTATCCATGCACTCCTCCAATCACCCAGGTACTACTCCTGCACTCATGCAATCACCCAGGCACTACCCATGCACTCCTTCAATAACCCAGGCAGTACCCATGCACTCATCCATGTACCCAGCCACTACCCATACACTCCTCCAATCACCCAGGCACTACCCATGCACTCAACCATTCACCCAGGTACTACTCCTGCACTCATGCAATCACCCAGGCACTACCCATGCACTCATCCATTCACCCAGGTACTACTCCTGCACTCATGCAATCACCCAGGTACAACCCATACACACCTCCAATCACACAGGCACTACCCATGCACTCCTCCATGCACCCAGCCACCATTCATGCACTCTTCCAATCAACCAGACACTATCCATGCACTCCTCCAATCACTCAGGTACTACTACTGCACTCATGCAATCACCCAGGCACCACCCATGCACTCATCCAATAACCCAGGTACTACCCCTGCACTCATGCAATCTCCCAGGCACTACCCATGCACTCCTTCAATCACTCAGGCACTACCCGTACACTCTTCCAATAACCCACGCATTAACCTGCACTCATTCAAACACTGAGGCACTACCTATGCATTTCTCCAATCACCCAGGCACTACTCATGCACTCATGCAATCACCCAGGCACTACCCATGCACTCCTCCAATAACCCAGGCACTACCCCTGCACTCATGCAATTACTCAGGCACTACCCATGCACTCATCCAATCACCCAGGCACTACCCATGCACTCCTCCAATCACCCAGACACTACCCATGCACTCATGCAATCACTCAAGCACTACCCATGCACTCATCTATGCACTCAGGCACTACCCCTATGCAATTACTCAGGCAGTACACATGCACTTCTCCAATCACCCAGACACTACCCATGCACTCCAGGAAATCACTCATGCACTTCCCATCCCATATATATTGCACTTGCTGCAATTCATACAACACATAGAAGTTTGCCTATTTTTAACCAAATAGGCGGTTCTAACAAGAACCATTTTTTTCTTTTAAATGTTTTTGTGTTTTTTTAACTAAAAAATGAAAAAATCAACAGAATGAACTGAGAAAACTTTCTCAAACATTTTGCAATTATAAATTATTGCAAATACAAAAAATTAACAATGGTGGTTTTTGGCAGCAACCACAATAGCATCGAAAGATTGCTCTCCGTAACAAAGAACTTTTTTGCATTTTATGCAGCGCTGCTCAAGTCCAGCAAACTCAGGTATTATTTGGGTTCTTTGTGTTGTTGATGAAGAACCAGACGAGGTGCTAGACCCTGCGGCTTGATCATCTTGCTATATTTGTTTTTGAAGCTCGTGCCGATGTTGCTCACGCGCAAGATGACGTGGATGGATTGTCTGCAGGTGTTTTAGCATAGATGAAGTGCCACAGGAGTATTTTTTTCAGATCCACGAGAGAGGACCTTTTGACAGAGAGTGCACGTCACTTTACGTGCATTGACCTTTTTTCTCCTGCTGGTATGGGAAAAAAAGCCCACACAATGCTTTCGTATCGCTGCTTCACAGGTTCTTCCAACTCTTCTTCACCCGGTATCTCCTGTGCTGGAATTGAAGAAGCCATTCTTTAGTGAAGTAAAAAAAAAAACACCAAAAAAATGCGAAAAAGAAGAGCAGAAAACATAAGAGCTGTGTCTCTGAAGATGTTCTTGGAAGAATGAAAAATTTGGGTGGGGTCCTGTAAGTTCTAGAATAAAAAGCTTCTTAACCAATGACATGCTTTCTTTTGAAGTCACATGGGATGCGCGTACCCGGCGCGTAACCAACGCGCCCCAGACTCGAATCTCGAAAAATATATTTAACAATAATATATCTTTATTCCAGTTACAAATATACTAAATTTACAAATGTGTATATTAATCTCTTGGTATAATATATATATTAAAGTTATATATATATAGTTTTAAAACTAAAAACTTGCGCTGGATTCGCGTACCTGACGTGCACCCGGAAATACATACGTGAGTTTACCCGGGACCGTCGCGGCTTCCGTAACTTCATTATAAGAAGTTTAATGTTCACATTATTTATGTAATAATCAGTTTTATGATGCTTTCAATAAAGTATATAGGATAGATTTAATAAATATATTGTATATATCAAGTATTTCATTTTCTTAAACATAAAAAATTAGAACCGCGAACCCATCGCACACCCTACGCGCATCGTGCACGACTTAACTAATATGGTGGCACGCTGCTTGGATTTGTGCACCCACCGTGACTGGTACACGATGGGTACGCGAACCTCCATTTTTTGGGGAAGAAAAATATGTAAATACATATTTTAAAAAGGATAATAAATCATATTACCTTTTTAATAGTTTAAAAATTTTGAAGAAGCGTTTTTAATCCATAATGTAAATTTTACACAGTGCAATTTTACAGAGATTGCTGTTTCTCTCAAAAAATTTCAAAACAAGTTAGAAAGCCTTAGAAATTCACAGAAGAAAATGTAGGTTTCATGGACGTTATAGTTAGTAATTAGCATTTAAAAAACCTTAGAAATTCACTGAAAAAACCACAGGTTTCAGGGACGTTATAGTTAGAAATTAGCATTTAAAAAACCTGTGAAATTCACTGAAAAAACCACAGGTTTCAGGGACGTTATAGTTAGTTCACTCGTACAAAAGTAGACAAAATTTGGCCGTTATAGTTAGTTGAGCTAACTATATCTCGTGCCCCTGCAATGCACTGCTGATGACGTCACATATTACATCACTCATGACATGGTCAGTGACATCACTGATGACATCACTGATGACATCATCCACGTGATAATCTGATGCACCTCCTCACACCCTAATATAACCTTTGATACACCCACTCTAAAATACAGACTACCATTTTCGAAAAAATAGACACACCAAAACCAGTTACTACATACCCAGTCACTGATTCCTAGGTCTATACACACATCCGCTCATTCCCCCATACAGTCACTCATACATGCAGTCACTCATCAATACAGCACTATCATATGCACTCATATACCTATACAGACACTCACACACCGCCACTCACCCATAGCATTACTCACACACATAGTCAGTCATGCAAAGAATCAATTACACTCCCATTTACTCACCTACACAGTTATACACACACCACCTCACTTATTCATACAGATACTAAGACAAACTTACTCTCTTATACAATCACTGACACAAGCACACACTCATCCATACAGCCACTCTCACAATCACTCACTCTCAGATATAGTCATTTATATAGTCCAACACTCACATATACTGCCTTTCACATATGTAGTAACTCACACATGTACCACTGAGATATATAAACACTCACCAACACACCATACACACTCACCCACCCATACAGCCCTTCACAGATGCACTCATGAACCCATGCACCCACTAAATCACCCACTCACACATCCATGCAGGGAGTTACACCCCCCACCCACCCACACAGACACTCAGGCACCCATACAGATACTCAGACAACCAATCAATAACCCATATAGACACTTATGTAACTACTCACCAACCCATGCAGCCACTTACACAGCAACTGACAGACTGATACAGACATTCACACAGATTAGTCATTCACCCATGCATTCAGTAAGACACGTTTAATCACTCACTTATACAGTCAGTCACGCACCCACTAAATCATCCATTCAGACACTCATACACCCACTCATTCTTCAATACACCTTGGCATATATATATATATAAAACATATTTAAACTTTTTAGAAACACTCAGGGGGATATTATCAAGAAGTGGCGATAATTATCGCTAACCGCCGTTAGCGCGACTTTTTTTATCGCTGTCTACCGCGGGAAATTATCGCCGTGTTAGCGGCGTATTAACAACACACCGCTAAAAGGCGATAGCTACCTTTTCCGGCAGAAATGGACGGCGATAGATTTAGCGTGACGGCGATAAAAAAACGCACGTCAATGTGAAAAAAGTGGCGATGGGCCAATCAGCGACAGAATCCTATCGCTAATTGGCACCAGGCCTGCATTTTACGCGTTCAGCGGGAAAATGCACTATAAAAGGCCCGCCAAGCAGAAAAAAAAAAAAAAAATTGGGAAAATACCACAGGAGCAATGGAAGAAGCTGGGACCAGTGCAGAGGCCACAAACATGCCCACAAATACCCAGGAGGACCAGCCAGAGACCCATGCGAAGGCCAAGAGGAAGAGGAATCCTAAGTTCAGCCTGCAGGAAAACCAGGTCCTGATTGCGGAGGTGACTGAACACCAACAAGAACTGTTTGTCACCTCCACAGTGACATTGGCAAGAAAAAAAGAAATATGGGAGGACATTGTGTCCAAGGTGAATGCCGTTGGAGAGAGGAGGACAGTGGACGACTGCAAGAAGCGCTGGCATGATACCAAGCGCAAAACCAAGGAGAAACTAGCAGCCAACATGAGAGCAGCCAGGCAGACTGGAGGTGGTAGTCCAGCTCCACAGGAGGAGCTGGATGAATTGGAGGAGCAGGTGTCCCGAGTCATCAGTGAGGAGACGGTGGTTGGAGTTGCAGGCCAGGATAGTGCTGAATGTGAACAGACACAACAACACCAGGGTGAGCATCAACCAGGGATGGGGGTGAAGGGGGTGGATGGGCCCATTGGCACTCATGTACAATTAAATTAATTGAAGTGCATACCCACATGTACTGTGGATCATGTCCCGGATACCCCTGTCCATGGTGGCATAGGGACATATCACCCTTCTCAAACAACACATTGCACGACACACATTGGCCGGCATACAGACCTTTAAATGTGCACAGAAAAGGACGCCCAAAATAGTTCTAGGTCAACGCCAGACCACTCCATAAGTGCCCCCTCAAATGACAAAGTGGCACAACAACTTGACATGTGGCAGGGTGGCAAAATGGCCCCCTTGCCACATCACCACGCACATACAAATTGCCTGCACAAAGACACATCTCACTCCAACGCCAAAATGCAGATGCACTGTGAATGTGACTGGTCATGTACACTATAAGGCATGCCACCACCAATGTCAGCACACCTGCAGCATCCTGCACATGTGACTGAGTAGTCTGCAGGAATGTGCATGTGCAAATAGGTGGACTTTACTGCGCATACACAGCCTTGCACACAACACAGACACATGTGCACAATGCTGCAGCTGTGCTGACATTGGTGGTGGCATGCCTTATCGTGCACATGACCAGTCACATTCACAGTGCATCCGCATTTTGGCGTTGGAGTGAGATGTGTCCTTGTGCTGGCAATTTGTATGTGAGTGGTGATGTGGCAAGGGGGCCATTTTGCCACCCTGCTGCATGTCAAGTTGATGTGCCACTTTGTCATTTGAGGGGGCACTTATGGAGTGCACTGACGTTGACCTTGGACTATGTTGGGCTTCCTTTTCTGTGCACATTTAAAAGTCTGTGTGCCGGCCAATGTGTGTCGTGCAATGTGTTGTATGAGAAGGGTGATATGTCCCCATGCCACCATGGACAGGGGTATCCGGGACATGATCCACAGTGAATGTGACTGGTCATGTGCACAATAAGGCATGCCACCACCAATGTCAGCACACCTGCAGCATTGTGCACATGTGCCTGAGTAGTGTGCAAGGTTGTGTATGCCCAGCAAAGTCCACCTATATGCACATGCACATTCCTGCACACCACTCAAACACATGTGCACAATGCTGCAGGTGTGCTGACATTGGTGGTGGCATGCCTTATCGTCCACATGACCAGTCACATGCACAGTGCATCCGCATTTTGGCCTCAGAGTGAGATGTGACCATGTTCAGGCAATTTGCATGTGCGTGGTGATGTGGCAAGGGGAAAATCTGACATCACCTGCATCACCATGCAATGTGCCCCCTTGCCTGTTCATGAGATGCAGTCTGGTGTACACCAAGTGGGGAAACATCTAGTGAGTCTGCATACCACACACACATGCAATGTCACAACGAATTGACCATGTAGGCTGCTGGATAAAGGTTGCACCTCCAAAAATGCACACAAACAGCACACTTCACTCAAAGGGGGATGGAATACAATGAGCAGGGGACGTGCCAACAACCACACAGTACGTGAACAATGCAGAACATGAATGTATCACACCAATATGTACTGCATGCCTTGTCTGTGTGACATACTCGCTGAACCACAATGTGCCTGTAAAGCTGTCTCACTGCCAAAGTATGACAACAAGCAAGGATAGCTAATTTCAAACAAATCATGTCAACTGGCTAAATGCCACCCTCAACCTCTATGCAAAATTGCACTCCCACCCCCCAAGTGTACATATCTGCCACACAGAATACAGCATTCCACATCAATCCTGATGTGAGTTGCCCATCATGTGCAATTCAAATTAACGGTTTGGTAAGTCAACTGTGTCAGTGAACAAATATGCAGTCAAGTAGTCATCACCCACATTCCAACCCAGGCATTGAATAACAGAACCAGGACAGCAGGTATCATCCATGGCAGCAGCTGCGTGGCACATACACAAGCACACATCACCCGCACATTTGCATCTCTTGTGAGGGTGGCAGTGACCAGGCCTGAGCACCATAAATAGGCATCATGAAATGCACATGCATCAGAAAACTGACCACTTACACACCACACGTGGGGTCAACCTTGAGGGTAATGGGTGTTGACACTATGGGGCATATTACCAAGCCCCTATCGCCACCACAACGTCACTCATTTTTGATGTTGGGGTGGTGATAGGGTCAGCGCACCATGATCAAGGCAGCGTTAAGTCACTCAATGTGGCTTAAAGTCACGTTAAGTGGCTTTACGCTGCCTTGAGAATAGGGCCCCTTACACGCTAAACTTTGTGTGAAAGGGGGCGTGCAGTGGGTGTTGTGGTGGGCGTCCCACCACAACACCACCACAACACCCATTGAAGTCGACGCTGCCATCCATTATCAAGTTAGGCGAGAATAGGTGGCAGTGCTGATCTGAACACCAGAGAAATCCTGGGCCTAAGGTTGCAAAACTAGGAGAAATGCATTAAATCACCTTGTTTTTGCTTGTTTCATGTGTGCTGCCTTGTGCAGCCCACATGTGAAAAGCCAAATTCCATGGTATGTTCATGTACAGGAAGGTGTCCCTTCCTGTACATGAACAAACTGTACTTAAAAATGCCATTTTGTAACTTCCATGTGTGCTGCACGAAGCAGCACACATGAAAGTTAGAAAATGCCGTCTTAGCTTTGTCCATGTGCAGGAAGCAACTACTTCCTACACATAAACAAACCTCCCTGCTTGCAGACACCCTTGCACTATGGTGCAAGGGAGCCTGCGCTGGCGCTGAGCTGTGTAATTCACTTCCATTGCAGGGGGAAACGCCAGGCTGCACCATATCCTTGATAACATGTTTGAGCCTGGCGTTACCAAAGTGATGGTGAGAGCCGTGAAGACAAGATGGCTAACGCCTCTCCCTGCCACTTCCTTGGTAACATGCCCCTGTCTGTTCAGACAGCAACAACAATCGAAACTCACGCCGAATAAGCCTGGGCGGTGAAATTCGCTACGCTCGCGAAGCTTGCGAAGTTACGGTAACTTCGCGATTCGCGTAGAACGCGAAGTTACCGTGCACTACGCAATTTGCGGCGTAGCGTAGCTGTTTTTCTTCATCGCGCGCTCAATATACGTTCTCGCGCGCGCGGTAACGACCTACCGTGATTCTGCGTTCGCCGACGCGACTTCCTATCCGTTCGCGGGCGCCACGAGATTTGGAATCCGGCCGCAAGTTCCCGCGAGAGTGTGCGACCGCGAACACGTCATTCGGACGCGCGATCTGACTTCCGGCGGCAGTGTTGGTAAGATCGCGATCCCGAACACGAAGAAACTACATTCTGGCGAAGAATATATCTCGAGCATCATAAAACCTTCTCGAAAATGATGAATTAGTTCATTTTGCACAAAAAACTCCTCAGGTTGTCATTTAGAGATGTAGTTTGGTGAGCAAGGAGTCCTTTTTCTTTTTTTCCAAGAGGAAGGAAGTGCCCCTGATTCTCAAACTTCCTGTTCCTGTCCAGCAGGCTCCACCCAGTGTTTTGTCCATGTGCTGTTCACTTTCATTTGGATTTGGAGCTGGAAGGATCACTTTTTGTGTCTGTCTGCTGCATCATATCATTGGATTGGATTTGAGGACTCTTGGATTTGAGATTTTACAAGTAAGTTGGAGAATTGGTGTACTTGTTTGTTTGATTGGGGCTTGTTTGTACCTACATTTTTTGGGGGGATTTCCATATTTTTTAAAATGTATTGTTGTGGCCTGTAGTTTCGGCAGGGGCCTAGTTGTTTTTCTTTGATTGGAATTTCAGCCAGTAGGCCCAGACTAGAGCCAGAGGTACCCATGGGTGCATGTTTCTGTGATGTCTGTTGAATTTAAAGTTTAAACATCATGTAGGCCGGGCATCCATGGATGGCCTTGTTTACTTTTGAATTGGTAAAAGTGGTTTTTGGGGCGTATTTTATTTTTTGTGGTGTTTGTTAAATAAATAGGCCTTTTCAGCCAGTAGGTAACCCTGGGCGTTCAGCTCGCGGACTTTGGGCAAGTCCGCACTGCGCGACAACGCGGACTTACACTTTTTAACTTCTTTGCGCGCTCAATGTACGTTTTCGCGCGCGATAACGACAATTTGTGACGATCGCGATGCCGAACACGCAGAATTTACAATCTGGCGAACAATATCTCTCGAGCATCATTAAACCTTCTCGAAAATGTTGATTTAGTTCATTTTGCACAAAAAACTCCTCAGGTTGTCATTTAGATGTAGTTTGGTGATCAAGGAGTCATTTTTTTTTTGTTTTACAATTTTTTCCAAGAGGTAGCAAGTTTCCCAGAGTCTCCAACTGCCTGGTCCTGTCCTTTGTCTTCACTTTTTGTTATTTTGGGTGGCCTGGCCATGTGGGCGGCGGCCATTTTGTTAAACCAGCCACTGTGCTTTTGCCATAGGCCTCCAAACTTGCGGCCCAGTATGCCAGTAGGCCCAGAGGTAGTCACCATGGGTGCATAAAACTGTTTCTGTGTAGTCTGTGGAATTTTGGCATCATTTAGGCCATGGATGGCATTGAATAGATTAAATTGAATTGCGAAATGTGGCTTTTTTTGGAGGGTCTGACTATTTCACTTATTGGGTGTGGTAAATAAATGCCTTTTTTGCGTGTGTACTGTGTCATTATAATTGTGTTGTTGTAGTGGTTGTCTAACTTTCCAAAGTGTTTTTAGCCATGTGGATTTTAGTTTTTGCATTAAAGCTGTGTGTGTTTTATAAGGCATCCTTTGTCTGCCCATATATAGGCCTGCTTGAGTTCATTGTTTGCCGTGCCTTGTGCCTGTGAGTCACCATGTTTCTGGGGGCCATTTTGTTGTGGTAGTTATTAGTGTGCTGTTTTTGCCACATAGGCCTGCGTGTCTTTCCATTTTTCCTCTTGTTTTACTGCTTCCAAATCCATCCCCATTGCCAGCTGCAGCTCCCTGATGCTGCTATATAATACATCACACGTGATGCACAAATTTAGGCCAAACATGCTCCAGTACATTTTAGTTTTTGTTCTTTAATATTCTTATTCTTCCAGAGTGTACAGTAGCCATGAAAGCCCTGGCCTTGTTGTCAACGTCTCACAAATGGCTACACTGTGTGTTGTTGTTGGAATAGTTTCTGAAATTTAATAATTGAGGCCACCACACACTAAGTTCTATATTCTATTTGTTTGATTTGTGCTATGTTTGACTGATGTTCTGGCTTTTTTGCTTTTAGGTGCACAAAGACTGAGGAGGAGGTGTGTCTCTCATCATTTCCTGTTGCACTTCCAGACAGACATCCTGCTGCTGGACACACAACGTGACGTGTGACCTGACCAGACATCTCTGCAACTGAGTGCTGCTGACATCTGAAGAAGATGGGCCCAAAGAAAGCAGGTACCAGGTCCTCCAGTACCAAGAAAGTTGCTATTGAGAAGAAGAAGGAACAGAAGAAGCAAGTGACACTGAAGTCTGGTGTGCCGGCCAGTACCTTTTTGGGAAAAAAAAATTGCGCCTGCAGCAGCGGTGTCCGGGGGGCAAGCTGGGGGCAGCACATCCGCATCAGTGGACCCAACCCACCAACCCAGGGCCAAGCACATGAGTGGGGAAGAGGTAGCCAGCCTAATGGTGGAAAGCAGTGATGCTGAGCCGGAGATAAACTTATCGCTATCTCAAAGTAGTACCCAATCAACGCAGGAGGAAACACAGCAGATAAGTGGTCAACAACAACAGCCGCAACCACCGCCCGCAATAGTAGTTGTTGTTCCTCCTGAAGTAGGGGCAGTTCAGGAAATTGAGCCTCATGCAGAGGTAGAAGAAGAAGCCACTCATTCAGAAGATCCATTGTCTTCCAAATCCCCAGCAAGGAAAAGGAGGGGTAGTCCATCGAGTTCTTCGCCAAGCCCCCTTCTGATGATCTATATGCCACTTGGAAGCCACAAACTGAGTCTGAGAGGGAGCCACGTTCCAAGACCAAGCTAGGGAAAAGGAAGGTTCCAGAAAGCCTTACACTTATGGAGGTCGATGTAGAACAGCAAGATGATGATGATGATGACGACGAGCCAGTCATCACGAACATCACTCCCGGCCCCGAGGAGATGGAGACCAACATTCTTACTCTATCCAAAATCGCTGCGAGGGATGTAGCACGCATACCTCCACAGGTAACACCAACACGACCTACAGCTTCCATATTTGCATTAGCAAAGGCCCGGCAGCGACCTACATCCAGCACAACCACCACCTCTGTAGGAGTAGGTAGTGGTACAGCAGCACAGAGTCAAATTCAACACACACCCTACAGATCATCCGGCATTGGAAGTGGCACCTCCAGCAGGAGGCCAAAGTTAAGCTCCCCAGTTTGGGACTTCTTTACGGTTAGCGAAAAGGAGGAGAACATTGCTATATGCTCCATTTGTAATACCTCTGTTAGTCGTGGTAAGCTTGGTACAAACTATGGTACCGGAGGCCAAATGACCCATCTGAAAAAACACCACTTGATCAGCTGGGAGGACCACCTTCGCGACAGAAAAAAAACTGCAACCATTGGTGTTGGTGGGGATAAAGGAGTAGAAGAAGATCCGATCACGGTGGAAGAGGAAGGACATGGAGACATTCTCACTAGTGATACACAAGGTGTCCCTGACCCCAGCAGTGCAGTCTTAACGTTGCACACATCTTCAGTGGAGAGGTGTGGTGCAGCGGCCAGGGCAGCTGACTTCGGAGCACAGGGTTCACTGTTCGATCCCCGGCTCCGGCGGCAGCTCAGTTCAGCACCATGTGACTCTGGGCAATAGCTCACTTAATTTCCACGACGGCCCCCAGCGCCTTGAGACCCGTAAGGGTGAGTAGTTCGCGCTTTACAAATACGGATTTAGATTTAGATTTAGATTTAGCAACATCTCAGTGGCACAAGAGTAAGAGTCAGCCGGAGACACCAAGAAGTACCAGGTCCGCACTACCAAAAAGTGCGTTGAGCCTAAGAGAAAGGAAAACCATGCAGCCTACCATTATCAGCATGTTTGGGGGTGAGGGGCAGTACGAACACAACCACCCAATAGCACGTTTGTACAATGCGAAGCTGGCTAAAATGTTAGCACTGGACCTTCTCCCTTTTTCTTTTGTTGAAGGGTTGGGTTTTGTGGAATTTGTGTCAACCATCTGCCCAAAATGGCATGTTCCCAGCCGCTACTAT
The DNA here is from genome assembly GCA_963921515.1 of Calotriton arnoldi. NCBI lineage: Eukaryota > Metazoa > Chordata > Amphibia > Caudata > Salamandridae > Calotriton > Calotriton arnoldi. The sequence continues at coordinate 777,605 of CAWUFW010003423.1, read as the reverse complement.
TTTGCCAGAGTTGCAGTTCCAGCACTACATCACGACGTGCTGGAATTGCTAGGAAAGGCCTTGAAGCAGAGTGCTGTTCACAGTATCCACCTGACTACAGACATGTGGACCAGTTGCCAAGCCACAGATTACATGTGCATCACTGCACACTGGATCAGTTTTGTGGGTGTTAGAGAACAGCTATCTGCTGGTGTTGATACTGCAGAGATTTTTCATGCCACTCGCAAACATGCAACTGTAGCCATGTTTGCCATGGAGAAATCTCATACTGCTGCAAACATTTTGGAAGAGTTTAACACCAAGGTCTTTGAGTGGCTGCGCCCAAGAGGGCTTACAATTGGTTTTGTTGCCACGGACAACGGCAGTAATGTAGTTTTGGCCATGCGCAATGGTGGCTATTTCAGGGTCCCGTGTTTGGCACACTGCATTAACATTGTTGTTCAAGACTTTTTGAAAAATGAATCAAAAGTCAGCAACTTACTGGTCACCTGCAGAAGAATATGCACACATTTCAGCCATTCTTTTAAAGCCCGGAAGCAGCTGAGGGTCATTCAACGTGAGCATAAACTGCCAGTCAAAGCGCTCATCCAGGAGGTGCCAACACGTTGGAACTCAACTTATTATATGCTTGATCGTCTGTTTGAACTGTACATACCACTCAATGCTTATGTCATGCAAAGAATAGGGGAACCTACTGTGAGAGGCATGACCGTTGAGATGGCTCAATGGGACCTCATTAAATGCCTGACTGAGATGCTACTTCCTTTTGAGATCTTCACACGTGAAGTCAGCAGGGAGGACTGTACTATGGGCCAAGCTATCCCATTGTTGCACATGCTAGAGCAACAGCTGAAGGATGTGTCTGAAACGTACGCAGGTGTGGATGACAAACAAGACGCATATCATTTGGCGGAGACCTTAGCCGCTCGCTTATCGGAAAATACAAGGATTAAAAATAAAATTTTGTCACAACCACATTACATTAGTGCCACAATTTTGGATCCACGGTACAAAGTATTTCTGAACAGCAAGGCAGTAATTCCTTTTTCGGAAGTGGATGTTGCCAACTACAAAACTTTGATAGCTAAGGAAGCAACTATTTTCGAAAGCGAACGGCTGTTAATTACAGGCCCCCACCACAGGCCATAACCAGTACTACAGGGCATCCAGAGTCAAGTTATACTTCGGAGCCTGAGGGCAGTGCATTTGCCTCCCAGCAGTCACCTACACCAACAATAACATCAAGAACAGGATCATCCGCAGCACAATGTGCAACTGATTGGTTTCTACAGCAGGGGTATGGTAAGTCCAGTGCTGATGCAAAGGCAAAACCGGCCGAGCACATCCGAGCACCCCTTAACATTGAGCGGATGGTCCAGGCCTATCTGGATGACCCAACAGAGGTCTTCATGGATGGAAACCCATTGGTGTATTGGTATGGGAAAAGAAGCCAATGGACAGTGCTCAGCAGGCTGGCGATAAAGTATCTCGCTTCCCCTGTCGCAAGTGTCTCTTCTGAGCGTGTTTTCAGTGCTGCTGGTGCCATTGTAACTTCGAAAAGGACCAGTCTCTCGGCCCAAAGCGTGGAGAGGTTAACCATGATCAAAATGAATCAGCACTTTATACCACCGGATTACAAAATACGTGAATCACAGCAGGAAGAGCAGAGCGACTTGGATGACGTAAATAGTGCGTTACAGGACCTACTTCTGTCCGAACCACCAGAGTTTGAGGACGAGCTCCTCTTCCCTGACAACTAGGCTTTCAAATTGTTGCTTTCTTCCTTCCTTTATGTGTCTGTGTATCTGTCTTTCCGGTTCAAATCAAATCACAACAAAACCATCACTACCGTCTTCTTTTTATTTCCCTATTGGAGTTGCACGTCTGTGCATTTAACTGTCCACTCTTCAGAGTCCTGCTTCATCTTCCTGTCTCGCACGAGTACATTTCCATCAAGGCAGACATTAGTACAAGAAATGTTGCCTTTACCAGTCCCGCCTCCATTAGAAGTGAAACGTGACTACTATAGCTATCCTCCGTTTTGTTTTCGAGCTGAAACTCATCAGTGTCCGAAGGCTACAGCCTCAGCAGGCATCCAAAGGTCCTCACTGTCAGGACAGAAGGTACTTGGCAGAGAAAGACAAGAGACTCTTCGAAGAAACTTGCTGACATTTGTGCAAACTCAAATGACCAGCAATGAGCACTACACAGGCCGCGGACCATCATCACAGTGCTGACCATGGGAAGCAACTTAAACTGTGACAAAGAAGTGCCACAGATGAATAAGACGAAAACCAAAACAGCGCCTAACACTCAAAATGAATGTGGACTGGAGTAATAATGATGAGGCCACTGCCCCGCAAAAAAAAAAAAAAAAATGGCAGAACTAGGCATCTGATGATCTGACAGCCAAAGAGAAGAGCAAGACAGGTAATGATGGAATGCATTGGATGTTTGCAGACTCTGAGCGATTGCTGTTGTTTGTTGTTGATGTTGTGCATGAAGTCGAACTCTACTCTACTAGTTAATCTACAAAGTGACTCAAGTAAGTAAGTGACAGTCAATGTTTCCTTTCTTGTTGTTTAATAACCAAATTGTACTCCTACTACTGCAGGTGCAGGCCAATATCTGTTGCAATTTTTTAATATGGAATATGGACTTAATCGGAGTCAATACAGACTGAGTTGTAGTTGGACAACACGTACCACACCATGATGATGACCATACTATCTTTTCGCGCGCAGTCATTCAGTTGGATCGGAGATGATTCAAGGACTAACTGAATTTCATGAAGTGGCATAAGGTAAACATAAACACAACAATTCAACAAGAAAGTAGTAAACACAGCAGACCTACATGTCCATGTAGTGGTCTAGTCGAGTGTAGTGATGACTGACAGCGGCGCATTGATTTTGTCACTTAATTAGGAAAATGCTAAGTTGCTGTGTATGCCTTTTGTCTGGCTATGTCAAAAATTAAGGTAAATGGAGGTTGGGTCACGGGCTGGTGCTGTGGTGGGCCTGTTCTGTCCTGTTGTTGTTGTAGCTTAATGCTGTAAACAGAATCTACACGATATATCCAAGCCGCCTCACTCTGAAAGTGCTTCTCTCTTCTTGGACTCCACCGTAAATGATGTTTTTTTTTTTTATTCATTGATTTCTCAATACCCCTTTTGTTTTTCCATCTAGACGTTACAGGCCGGCCTTTACCCTGTGCTTGCTATACTGGGAGACACAACTCACATTTACCTTACCAATCGGCATCAGGAAGGCCACCAAGATTGATGTGCGGAGCGTCCATGGAAGATAGGACCAAGAGGAAGGAAGAGATTCAACTCCACAATTTTAGCATGATAATACAGTAACTTTAGTATCATTCATCATTCATCTTTTAATTAATTTGAATCCTTTTTTCTCTGCAATAATTAGGACTGTGTGTTGTGTGTTTGTTTGCTAATTGATCCCTACAAATGTTTTTTAATTGTCTTTGCTATCTTTACAAGTAAGCCCAGTACAACATGGAATTTGGGTCTCTGAGGGCATATTACAGGCAAGGCAAATTGCATAGAATATACTGGTGCCCTGTACTGTCTAATTGTCTAGTAGGAGTTATTAAGTACTACTCATTAACCATCAAGTTATCTAATCTTCATCATCATTAACGCATGCATTTCCCTTTTCTCGCTTTATTGATTTTTTGGATAAGATCATGGTCGTCTGCCAAGATTGCGCTTTGCTTTTGTTGTCCATGCGTACTGTTTTTCATTTTCAAACCTTTCCCCAAACCCCCCTTCCCATCCATTCATCAAACCCTAACCCTCTTCCCCGGGCTGTGATTTATATTGAGGTGTGATGTGACTACATAAAATGTACACCAATTGATCACACGCTTGCTGGGGCAGATGTGGTGAAAGCAACACTAATTCAATTGCAAGGCAGGGCGAGGAGCTTCTTCTGCTTGGCCACCCATGCTCAGTCTATGTGCATTGTGCAAGCCGTCAACGGCTAATAGTAGTACATCATAATTAATTGCCGTCATTGATTGGATTAATCATCAAACTCCTACCACACAGCAGTAAAGGTTACGAATTACGATTGTGTTAAGTTAAGTGACTCACTCGACAGCCCAACTGCAGTTTATAACTTCTTGTACTAGGCTGTCCCCGCCACCATTATGTTTAATTTGACTTTAGCAGTTGCAACTGCAATATTGTTTGTTTGGCAGTCGTCTTCTGTACTGTATTTCACTTCGTTCGACTACTCCTCCCACAGTTTTTCTCAGGCAAGTGACTGTCTCTTTTTTTAATTTTTTTAGCAAATGCTACTGCCAGTGTCTACTCTACTACTACCACCACAACCGTGGCATCTTCTACATTCTCTATGGAAACCATGCAGCCATCGCTGTGCCGAACGTAGTCATCATCAATCACAGGTAAGATAAGTTTGGTGGGAGGTAGAATACTAGTAGGACAAATAACTCAGTGAGGGGTACCGCATCTATCTGTTTGTTATACATCATCGGCAGATTATTTAAATCAAACACTGGCTGCGGCCCTGCAGCAGCAAGCAAACCAATGTGACGTTAATTCGTAAAACAGTAACCCCCACAAAACATTAACATTGTATGTTTAAGTATAAATATAATTTATTACCCTAACAAAAATAAACTATCCCACACCTGACCCACCCCTCTCCCTAACCCCAACCAATGTCCAAAACGAAAAAGTCCAAATAATGTCCCGAAACCCCAACGCCCAATTCCCACCCACCAAAACAAGGAATAAAAAGGGGCAAAGCAACAGGGTCCTCGATGTTATAATCGGCGGGCTTTGAGGTGTTTGTCCACCAGGATTCTCACCCACTCCTCCATTTGCTCCTCTTGCCGCGCCATCCGGAGGAGAATCTTCTTGCGGAATGCCCTGCAGTGGCATCCACAATGGGGGACAGCAGTGCTGGCTGCTAGCGAATTGCGGCGGGTGGCTATCAGACCGTGGCGCCGTACCGCTGGAGTTGGGGCCTGGCTGGGGCCCGGGGCATCGGACGAGGCTGCAGCTGCTGCCGCCTCCTCCTCCTCCTCCGCCAGAGCCACCAGCCGCCGGTACTCCCGGCATATGGCCTCCAGTTTCCGGCGCCGGGCCCTGACTGCCAACTCCTTCCGCGATGGTTTGTCTTGGGAAAAGAAAGAAAAAAAATATTGTTGTAACCAGTACTCTTACCTAAACAGTAACACAAAATTAATTCAACACATTAGCACTAGCACTAGCACACTAGCACAGTAGCACTAGCAAGAAGCACAGTACATAACATTTGTGGTAATAATCTATCTATCCTCCCACTTCCTCGGCCTCTAACATTTGTGGGAGTTTCAGGCATTATACTAGCACTATGGACTCCAACCAGTACACAGTACACCAGTGTTCTTCTTATCTCTAGTTTAGGGAAATGACATAACCTGGTTGTAGCCGGCATTGCCAGCTCGGTCATCTATGCTTGGCTTCAAGCATAGATGTCATACGAGTCATGACGCAGAGTCACATTAGTTTGATTTACTACTGTTTGCAGGTGGGGAAGCTCGTATTTTTCTATTACGGGTGGCACTGGCCATACTCTCTCTGTTACATGGAGGGCAATTGCTCAATTTCACAGTGCCTTGGCTACTACAAAAAGGCAGATTATATATCTGATCCAATGATCGTTGCTTTTATATGGGACAACGACATAAGGTCAGTAGCGGTCGTTGGTGGGACTCGGGAGTTTGGCCGGGCGGTGGCGTGGGTAGGGGCAGGATGGGGGTAGTAAACTATGGATTACGGCCAATTACAGGTAAGTAAAAATATAAATAAATGAAACTAATTTTGTTTCGCACACTGCATCGCATTTGGCGGTGCAGTGCGCACAATGAAATTCACTTTATTTATTTGTATGTTACAGTAAAGTTACCTGTATTTGCCCGCGTAATACATTGTTTACTACTACCCCCCACCCTGCCCCTCCCCACATCGGCTTTGGTACGCTGGCGCGGTTTCTTTAACATTCCCTAAAACTGTGCATCCCGTGACAGTCTCCACCTATGCTGTCTATGATGAATACATACAGGCATCCATCCATTCTAAGTAAATGTCAATCATTCTTCTTAATCTCTCCACAAACGTTACTTTGTTTCACCAACAACAACGCATGCGTCCACTCACTCCGTTGCTTGCCTTGGCTTAGAGTTTCACCCAAACACCGCTGATGATTCTTGCTATCCACAGTATCCACCCATACTGTGTCTTCCACCCAGGCAGGCATCCATTCTTCTTTCACCTCCCACCCATCCTTCAACAACACATGCATCTGATTCCTATCAGCCACCTATCCATGCTTCCAACGTATCCTTCTCTGCCAGTCATCATATTAAATCTCGCCCGCCCTTCCTCCTTCCACCCTTCTTTCCCTTTTTGTTCAACACATCCATCAAGGTCATCTGATCTGACTTTTAGTCTCCTCCATAAAACTTTCACAGCTGAGTTGGAGTCAGATATAAGAGGCCATTGGTTAATGAAGTCACGCTGGTAATGCTATTGCTACTGCATTGCTCATGCTGCTAAGTAAAGGGTGTCTTCTTTATTAACCGTTGTATAATGTTCACTACAACTTCATACCTAATAAGTCTCAACAACAGTACAGTGAGTGAAGTCCACTCCACACACCCTTCCAGCTAGTGCAATGTCAATAAGTCATGAATATAACTTACCACCGCCCGCCACTGCTGCTGGCTCACCCCTGTATCTCCTGCCCCCTCCGGAATGGCCGCAACGCCATCGCCGCTGGCCCCACCGGCACTGGTGGTCGGTAGTACGCCTAGCAAAAACATGACACATTTTTAGATGCCTGTACACCTCCCCCTATTTATTCTTTTTCACTAGCAAGATTGAAAAAAGGTTAATACATATTATTATTATAAATCACATTCAATAGTCCAAATCGGGTACTAGAGTACAGTCAGTAGACAGACACTAGTAGTGTTATTATGGTCCCTAAGGTCATTATTATACTATACTCTACTCTTTGCAAAGTTAGCCTGAGCCATGCAACCATTTTTCGCTTCATGTCTTTTGCGCATGTTACCTCGCAGCTTGTTGTGCAGTAACAGTAAGACGCCTTTTGAGCCCACATGAGCACATACAGCTACTGTCTGAGCGTTGCGTACAAGAGGTCGGAAAACAAGCCACTTTGTTATGGAGTTCCGTTAGTCCGTATTACTTAGCCATAGGTAACATGTTACAGTTTTTGGGCAGGACTGACAAATGCTTGCATTAACACGCACCATTTTTCTCAGGCAGAGGATTCCCTTCTACGAGTACGAACCAGAGATTTGCAGAGCTTATGAATGATGCATGTAACCAGTAATTCTACGTTCTACGGTGAGGAGTCGCCCAGAATTCACACAGATCTTTTGTCTTATATCATCATGCACTTGTTGCAACAATTTTTATTGTTTTAATCTTATGCATTTTGCTGTTGGAGCTGGCTGGAGTACACTGAATTTTATAGAACAACAACATACAGAAGTTGTCATTTGAAAATAAACCTTTTGAACTTACACATAGACTCTGTGGTATTTGGTGTGGTGGTGGTGGTGGACTTACACGAGTGAGTGAGCGAAAGTGTGTTATGTTCTGGGTTGTGGAATCATAATCATTGGGTATCTTCGGGTGGGGGTTCGGGGACCTAATGAGACACTAGCTAGTCGTTCAGGGTATTGTGGGTTCACTTCTGACTGAGGTGTGAGTAACGTCCAAGTTCCAAACTCTCATCACCAACATCCTCTTTCATTGTGCATAGTTCTGCATGGGGCTGTGCAGAATCCAAGTAGTATGTACTATATCCTATCAAAAATAGTCAAATATCTGGTTGTGCATTTTGTTTGTGGTAATTGTCAAAGCCTCAAGATTAAGAAGCCTAGAAGAGGACAACCGAAAGGACTGGACTCAGTGGCTAGAGCTATTAGTATTGGTCAATCTGAGTTTTATTCAAAACCGTACAATAAAGAGTGGCAATGCAAACTGGGCAAGCTTAGCGACAGACTAATAGTAGTAGTACCGAGTACAGACATTCATAGCAGAGGCAGTTACAACTTAGAGGCAGGGATAACCAGAATTTAGAAACAGATAGTCAAGTCAAGATCAAAGAATCTTTTGTAAAAAATATAATTAGGGAGTGGAGCCAGAATTAATAGTTCTGAATAAATAAGGTCCAGTAAAAGTTAGGGCAATATAATTGTTAATATAACCACTGGAGGACTTACTGGGACCAGCAGCAGGGCCCTCGGTAGAGGAGCGGTCCTCTGGTGGTTGTCCCGCCGACTCGGACCCCGTCTTCTTGCCCCTGGGTGCTGCAGATCAGTGTTCATGTAAGATATAATAAAGAAAAAGAAAGACACAAACATTAATGATTGCTGTGAAACAAATAAATTATCTTAAAAAAACGCTCAAAAAACGTTTTAGGAAACAAAAATTGCAATAAAATTGACCTATCGAATCCGAGCGCCTACTGGCTTGCGGAATTCACGGACAGTCTACTTATTGGGGAACACTAATTCAGTGTTCCATTCTGATTGATTCAAATAAAATCCAGAACACTAACTAAGCCTAAGTACCACCTGACCTAGCCCACCTATTCCAGGCGGGCCAATTGTTCATTAAGCATGCATTTCCATTTTTTTTTCCATCAAAAATGCATAGGTGAGAAGGAGGACACATGCATAAAGTCAGTGCATAATGCATACATCAAATTGTTGGTTGGTTGCGTCTGATGTTCTGCAGCTGACTGACACTGCTAAGCTAAGCTTACCAGTACCACTCACTAAACAAACTACAAAAGGTTCTACTAAGGACTGGGGTAAGCAGCACTCAGTGACAGAGGATGCGTCACGCACACCGTTCAAAAATTATCAACTAATAGTAACTAAACCTAGTATCAAATCCATCCACCACTATTTGACAGGAGGACAAAGGAAGGACTACAGTCTCTCTAGCAATAGCATTACCTAACTGAAGTTCTCTAAAGTAAACTCTTACATAATAATGACAAGCGAGCGCAAAGTTGCAAAAAAGTAAGAGTACCGCCCAGCACCTGTGTCCTACAATCACAGAAGATTTTGAAACGTAATTTACCTGCAATGTAAGCAGAATTTTTCTTGTTATTTGTAAAAAATGTATACACAAATCACAATAATAATACTACTATATATATTGGCTACTCACCAAGCCCCACGACCTCGACACCTAGCAGGTCCAACAGGTCCTGCTCCCGGTCAAGAATGTCTGACCACCGGTGGGCCAGCTGGTTATGTGTGCGCCGGACCGCGGAGCAGCGAAACACTGCCCGACGCACCTTCGCCCACCGACGGTGACGCTCCTGGGTCGGGTAACCGGAGCCTGGCCTGCCGCCTGCTGCCAAGGTCAAGGGGAGGTGGCGCTGAATAAAAAAACAAGGGCGGCCACCTCCTCCTCCGTAAACAGCTGGCGGGCTTGCACCCCTGCGGGGCGCAGTCTGCCGCAAGGCAGGCGGCGATTGGGCGCACGCGCCTTGCCCTTCTTTGACCCGCTGCTGCTACCCTTCGCCATGGTTCTGGGGTGGGAGGAGGTGAAAAAGAAAAGTTAGAAGGGAAAAATAAAGTTAGGGGAAGAAGTAGGAGCTTAAAGAAGAAAGTTATATAAAACAGTTGAAAAGTAAAAAAACACAGTAAAAAGTAGAAAAAAATGCAAAATATAGACTTAGGCAGAGAGAGAGATAGGTAAGAAATAAAGAAAAATTGAAAAACAGTGTAAAAAACTAAGGATTGCAAAGATTGAGGGAGGATAGAAAAGCAGGCCCAGAACCATAGCATAGAGTGGTAAAACAAGATGGCCGCGCCCATCGCGACCGCATGGGTAAGTTCGCGCGATATTTCTCCCCGAGCACGCACAAAACGTCGCGAACACGTACAGAGCGTTCCCGAACATGGAATGCGCATTGCGAGCACGCTATACGCGACCCGGAACAGGAAAAAAGGGATCGCGAACAGGCGGGACAAGTGAAAATCAAAATGGCCGCGCCCATAGGCGACCGCATGGGTAAGTTCGCGCCCCCGAGCACGCAAACAGCGTCCCGAACACGAACAACGCGTTCCCGAGCAAGAAAAATGCATCGCGAACGGGCGCACCAAGCAGCTACGCACGCTCGCGAAGCTACGCGAAGCTCGCGTAGCGCTTCGACGTCTTCGCGTAGCTTCGCGTAGCGCGACTACGCAAACTACGCCCAGGGTTAACGCCGAACCATACTCACAACGGGTCAGCCAAATGGAGGGCACTCAGCAATGCATGCAATAAAAAAAATGAAGGACGACATGCACACCAGACAAATCACAATAGACAAAGCAACATGGATGTCCATGTGTACTACATAGTGCAGCACATGTTGAAACAGCAAGTAAGCTCTCATTGCCAATGTGCCTACAGGGTGCCCTACTCACACATAACCATACTTGCACAAAACACATGCACATGTGCAGTACCCTGCAATGCTGCGTGTCCGTGAGCCACATTGACAAGGCAAGTGACAGTGCATGATGAATAGCATGCCTGCAGGCCCAACCTATGAACATGGTTCAGGCCACCTCACTGAGGTGGCTGAGTGTGGACAACATCCTTAAACAAGCAAGTCACACCCTGACACATCCTCGTGTACATACAACCCCTGACGTAAACAAGACATTTGAAGTCAAACAATGCACAACTCTCACAACTCTGACCAAGACCCATATCCCACCCAGTTTGCCTCAGCACAGCATTGTAAATGCACAGAACTCAAAGGCTCACTACCTGAAAGGTATAATGGGCAGCTAAACCAAAGCTGCAGGTGCCACCAGCACACAATGCAGTGCACGCACAGACAAATCTGAGCCCATCAACATTGACTACTATGTGGGCCAAATTGCATTACTCACACAAATGAACAGAGGACACAACTTGTGACGCTTGTATGTAGATATTGTACAATAACATTTGTCATAGCTGGAAACTGTGAGATGACAATGTACAACTACAACATCACATCTGCTATTTCTTCAAAGTCATCACTATCCTGCAACAAATAGGCATCTCCTCAAAAACAGTATGAATGGACACTGTCCTGCTGTCTGCTTGTAAACTCATCCAATGCATGATTGTACATGACAAACACTGTTAAACTGTATCTCCCCTATCACATTGCAGAGGGAGAGACTGCACCTCCTGGACAGCAGACTGGCCCAACCTTCACTGATGACGAGGAGGAAAACCCCACCATCGATCAGGAAGCACTGCAACACCTGCTAGACTCCTTCAGCACCCCACCTCCAGGAGCAGGGCAACCCAGCAGCATTGCGGCAACCCCACCCCCTGCACAAACCAACCAGCAGCAAGCACCTCCCACCACAGCTGCCTCCCTGGACCTCGAGGACCCACACCTGGCCTTCCAACGCCGTGTGCTAGAGGTCCAGCGGGAGATGGCGGAACAGGTGCGGGTGGGGTTCGAGTGCCTGGCGGACAAACTTGAGGCCATACGTGGGTGTCTGAGTCCCATCCGGGACCACATGCAGAAGATCACAGACACCCACAGCCCGCTCGATGCCCTCCAACGTTCCATGGCTGACATTGCTGGAGTCATGATTCTGAGACAACAACAACTGTCTGCTCAGAGTGGCTCCAGCAATGTCAGCCAGGATTTGGCCTACATCTGTCAGATAATGGAGAGCATTGAACAGATGCAGGCACAAGATATGGCTGCCAGGGCCGCACACCAGTGCGAGGTTGCTGGGATCTATCATGCCCTGCACCTGCTCATCACTTCATTGCTGCCACAAGGTCTGGCACAGATGAATGCTGCTGCTGCCTCCACATCCTCAGCTCCGCCACCTGATGTGTCAGTGCCTCACAGTGCTGCACCCACCATACCACCACCCACATGTGAGGCACATGACACATCAGAGGACGAAGAGGAGGATGAAAGTGCATTTTTGCAAAGGAGGAAGCGGTAGCATCCATCTGCGCCAAAAGGCCAGTTTCCTCCTTGGTGCCGGGCTTAGTATCATGCCACGGAAAATCTTCTTGCACTCTCTTCCACTGTCCCCGGACAATCACCTTGGACCTCCACATGGATTGCCATATCACTTCTTTCTTGCCAATGCCACTGCAATCAGCCTGCGGACTGAACTATGCCTCTTCCCTTGGACCTGTTACCACCAAATGACTCTATCTGGCCCTCCAACGGGCATCCATGCAATGTGGGCATGTATGGCCAAGCACTGGTCCAGTCTTCATCCTCTGAATGTCAATAAGATTATTTTAACTCACACAGATGTGTGTGGTTCTTGACCAATCAAGTATAGGAGTATGTAAAAAGTGTTAGGACACTGATTCACCCAGAATGTACACCAAGGGAAATACGAGTAATGTACCTGTTTTACCTGATACAGATAGGCAGTGAGATGGCGGTGTATGTGTGAACTAGCGGTGCCCCCATTGCTCCAAAACAACCAACTAGCAATATACCAACCTAGCCCCACGTCCTTTCGTGAAAAGGCATGTGTGCTAAAATGTCCTAGTCTGTTGCAGGCCACGAGTTGTATCCTCCTTAACACTTGTAAACAAATATCTCTTGGCATATCTACTCACACACTACGTGGTGGACAAAGCCTGTTGTGATGGTGCACATTGCATGTCACATCCCAAAATACTGGACAGCATATTCACATTGATGAAGACACAGAAGGGCACATGTCCACCATACACATACGGAACCACAATGTCTGCCTCAGTGAAGTAGATTGGCAAATAGGGGCTCAACCCAAAGTGCAAGCCGTCAGTCAGCCCCTCCCTGTCGACAAACGATGTAACCTAAAATATGCCCCCTCTCATGCTGTGACCACTGCGAGCGTATCGGGCAATGTGTGTAGAGATGTGTGTGGCACTGCACTCAGCATATAGTCAGATGCATGGACAACATTTCAAGGGCGTCATCAACATGAGCCAATGGCAGAAGTAACAGCTGGGACAAGTCTCCATGACACTGTCACTACAGGGAGCAATGCAACATTTCCCCCTTGTGTGCAGCAGAACAGTGTGCCACCCTCCAAACGTTAGCTGTGACAAAATATGAACTTGACTAGTCCAGTGAGTCACGAAAGGCATTTAGGAGATGTCAACTCTGTAAAGCAAAATGCACTACTCCCAAAATACATTTGTGAGTAATGTAAAATGTGAAGTCATCACTTACTCTCAGATTACTTTGGTAAATCAGGAACACTGCTGTTCCATGTCCTGTACACAATGCACACAGATTTCTAACAAATCATGCATGGTCTGGATAGTGAGCGTACATGAAACTGAACATATCTTGCAAAGGAAGCGGACACACTGGCACTACGCAGCAAGTGTGGCTAGGTCTGTGCAATGTAGATGGACTCTGCGGCAGGAGCATCTGACATGCAGGTGTGTGACGGAATCTGTGGAACATGGCGCATACATCCATCTCCATGATGGATAACAGTAGCTAACTGTATTCACTTGCCATGCCATCTTACTAGGTTATGTGCAAAATGGGCAACAATGTGCTGTCCAAATCCGTGAGTCACACAGAAGATGTAGAACGTCACAGACGACTGTCCCTAGACTAGGGCGTCAATCCAAATTGACACCCTGTCATCAATGCAAGTTCAGTGTGCTCACATCTAAGGTATCCTGACACAATACATCCTGCAAACTTACATGTCATGAGCAGAATTAGCGATTTAAATGGATAGTCCAGTGATTGCAAAAGTTGCATACAATGGAATGAGACACACTCTACAACCTCATCCCTGACATAAGTGCAAGCAGAAATCCAAAGTATCACATTTTTATTAGAACAGTATAGATTTAGAAGTGACCTAAACTAACACTTATCACTATAACTACTACTTATATCTAAACTAACTATAAAACAATCTTACTTACCTAAACTATCTACCCTAATTAATCCTAGACATGCAACAACACATCATAGACATCAACCCCCCTCCCACCCTTAAGGCAAACCACGAGACAGGACAAAGACATCTAAGCTATACACAAACTAACTAAACATGTAACCTACACAAAGATATATTTTTTTGTAAGTTTTATTTTTATAATTTTTTATGAAGAAAAAACACATCAACCCCCCACCCAAAGGAAAAGGAAACGTATCCCCAAATAAGGATGACTAATTCAAATCTTATATCTACCTAACACGCTAACACTAACTAAAATCTACACTAAAACTACACTACCTAACAAATAAATAACTAACCTAACACTACATAATAAAAGATGGCAAACATTGGGGGAAGGGAGAAGAGGGGGATGGTGTCCAACAGGTCCACCCATCATGGCAGTCCCAAGTGTTGGTGTATGTCCGCCACTCGTCTGTTGACATCAGACAATTCATGCCTGAGCTCTGCCAGCGAAAAAACAATGTCCTGAAGCAGCTTCCTGTCCCGCAATGTGAACGTGACCACTTGATCCCCAGTTGCAGGTGGGACAGTGCCTTGGGGTGGGGGGGTGCTGTAGGGGGATGTGCCACCTGTCCCGGCTGGGACACACCACTGACACCTGAGGGGCCGGGGGGGCTGTGTGACATCCTGGGCATGCTCAGGAACCGCCTTCCATGTGCCCTTCTTACGTTCCTCATGGTACCTCTTGGACATGTTGCGGTACCCCTTCGCAACCTTCTTCACATGTCGGTAACGGTCCTTCCGCAACTGGAAGACATGTATTTGGCCAGGCGTCATGTTGTCTGTAAAACATACACAAAGGCAAATTAGAGTCCCTTAGCCAATTTCAATATCCTCCATACACATCTGTAATACAAGTTCACTTCAACATGGGAGCATACACTACAGCGTAACTATGTGAAGTCAGCAAGTGACCTGGACAACGACATGTTGAAGCATGGATCAGTGACTACATGCTTGGGAGACTGACATGACAGTGCATTGCATGGTACATGCACTGTCACTGAGAAATTTGGCTGACAGTGCCAAAAGATTTTGCCATTACATACATGGGCAGAGGGTGACATGTACAAGCAATCGGAGGAGGAAAGCATTACCCCCCTGTGTGTAGCACCACCCTCATCCTCTCCAGTGACACAGGGCTGCATGATAGGTACAATGCCCATGTGCAGGCATGTGTGTCCCCCAGCACATGTGTGCGGTTCATCACGACTGCGCCAACACAGGCAATCTTGCAGCAGAGTGCAAGTGTGTCTGCGAGCAGGGATGTTTGTTCATGTGTAGGGAGGACTTACTCCCGGCACATGAACAATCCAAAATGCCATTTCAGTAACTATCATGTGTGCAGCGTCGTGCAGCACACATGGTACTTAGAAAATGGCTTGTTTATCTACAGTTTGTTCATGTACAGGTATGGACATCTTCCTGTACATGTCAAAACATGGCATTTTGCTTTTTCCATGTGTGCTGCACAAGGCAGCACACATGTACAAAGCAAACATGATGATCAAAAAGCATTCCTGCTCATATGGCCAGAATACAACCGGGATGTAACTGTTGGTAAGTTGTGCGCTGCCAACTATGAATGCCGCACTTGGACATCAGGGGCAGCCTCTGATACAATGGGTGTTGCCGTGGAACACCGAACGCAACCCCCAATGCACGCCCCATTGACACTCAACACAGCGTGACAGCGTACCTCATTGACAAGTAAGCATTAATAAACGTGGAATGTTTCAACGCTGCTCAGATTATGATGCTAGGCCCCTATTGACAACACAACTTTGATGACAGTTACGTTGACTTTGCGATATGGGCTTGATGATATGCACCTCACTTTCAATGTGTGTCACTGACTGGGGATGGGCCAAGTCACAACTGTGAGACCAATGCATTTGTCCAGAGTAACTTACCGATCAGTGCACACTGCTGACTTCCACTATACATCATCACACTGTAGGCAAGTTAGACGTGATACGCAGCCATACTTCATACTGCAGCGGTGATCATGTGACCCAGACATACATGCCAACGCAACATGCTAGTCAATTACATTCCAACTCACCTGTGGCGTGTGGGTCCTCGAAGGTGTCAATGTCCCCCTGTGTGATTGGCGGTCGTCCATCTGTGAAACAAGGAAAGAAATATGTGTTGGTATCAGACTTCAATTCATATGTGTCGTATACCTCATACCAATCATCACCATGACAGCAAATGCTATGTAACTGTAGTGTGGCATTTCATGTTGACTACATGATTGGGTCAACTTTGACTGCCATTCACACCAGACCTGTGACAGCTGATTTTGGACAGACAAGACTATAATGCTAGTTGACATGCCCATAATCGTAGTATGAGTCATCCACAAGGCAACATTACTAAATGCATCCTGATGTTCTACATGCACTTTGTACAATTGAGTAGCTGCAGATTGCACAAAGCAGTCACACAGAGGTTGTTGGTGTATGACAATCTGGGGATGTCCACTTTCCTTAGACCATTTGTCCCTAAACCAAAGTTTTTAACACAGCAACTATGTTCACAGGGCAGCGTAGCTGACGTAACAGAAATCATGAGGACAGCATTTTGTCACTACCTTTTGGCCAGCAGACAGCTCACATGGACAATTCCATGGTTAGTTAATGTACAGTCACCCATGCCGTACACACACAATCGTCTGCCTGCAAGCACATTTTGCGCAGGTGTGCCAGCTATGGCAGTACAGTGCTAAGTGTTGGTCCAGCGCAGTGGGTGACACAGACTTGCAACATATGCTTGTCAATGTGATGCTGCGTTGTGTCTCGGATGTGCCAACAATATGCGCAGACGCTTTGCGTCTCCCACCTAAATCAGCAACCATTTCTCACTTTGTCAGCAGTGTCACACACGTCGTAATTTTCATTCCTTACAGTCCACAGAAATAAATGTGGAGTTTGTACTTACCACCCTGTAGGCCTGTCATGACTCCCACGTAGTCCAAGAGGTCTGCCTCACGTGCAAGCATGTCCTGCCATCGATGCTTCCACTGGCGCACGTTGCGGTCCACTCCGGAGAAACGTGACATATGCACCCGCACACGCTCCCACCTGATCTTCCGCACAGACACATTGTACCCTTGCAGGATACGGCCTCCCCTCTCCAACATCAGTGGCAGGTGGATTTTTATGAGCCACAGGAACCCCCCCAATGTCCCCTCGGACATCCTGCCCTCCCTGCCCTCACCCGGCATCTCCCTACACACCTGTGAGCCCACAGCCAGAAAAAAAGAGGCCTCTAAAATATCCCCAACAACAATTTAACTGCACTACCCCAAGACAGACTCCCGACAAAATTGAGGACAGGAGACAGTAAAACACAATTAATGAGTACACAACACTTCACAGACACTATACACAGGACACAGGACACAGCAACACTCTCAACATCACTAAACTGCAGCACACACCACCAAAAACCTCCAGCACTCTCCACAATCACCAGCAATGTGCTCAAAAGAGAAACTGAAAGTGCAGAACACTACTCCAGTAGACAGGAAGCATGCAGACATCACTTCCTGTCTCTTTGCGGCCCGTTTTTGAGTAAGCGGCGAAAACTGTACGCAAATAATCACATGAGTAGACTTTATAATGGCAAAAAGTGTCGCGCGATGTATTTTAACATCGGGCGGATGAAAAAAATATCACTTTTTCGTGTTAGCGGCCAGATCTGCACGCTAAGAGCAAATCAATACACTGATGTACAGTCTTGTTGCAAATTTAATGTCAGAGCCCTGTAACAACATGTTGAGGTTGGTTGGCACTCAAATGACAACATGTAAATGATGTTTCACAACACATGACACCCTAACTTGCAACATTGAACACAGGTCACACCATAATTGCATATCTAACAACAGAACCATCAATCAATCATGGATTTTTAAAGTGTGCCATTCACCTGTGGGGGTCACAAGGCGTAGGGGCATGACTTTCGGCACGCTTCAAGTTGTCTGTGTACGTGCATGTGTTGAAGGTGATGTTGGTGTTGCATAGGGGTTCGTGTGCGATGGCAGATGTGGCTCTGTGGTAGATGTGAGGGGGCCATGGGTCTGTGTGGGCCCCCGAGTGGATGCCTTTCCTAGCGGAGGAGGTGTCTTCAACCGTGCCTGGTGTCCATTTGGAGATGACGTTCTGGTTGTTGTCTCAGGGGTGCTGGTGGTCCGTCTGCTGCGTCAAGTTAGTGGTCCACATACTTGTTGTGGGGCTTGTTGATCTGGAGGTGGTCGTGGCTTCCAAGCTAATTGCTTCTGACACACAGAAAAGCAGGTTTTACCCCATTGCACGCCCTATTTTCATACTTTACCCCATTGCATGCCCTATTTTCATATTTTACCCCATTGCACGCCCATTTTTCATATTTTACCCCATTGCATGCCCATTTTTCATATTTTATCCCATTGCACGCCCTATTTTCATGTTTTCCCCCATTGCACGCCCTATTTTCATATTTTACCCCATTGCACGCCCATTTTTCATATTTTACCCCATTGCACGACCTATTTTCATATTTTAGCCCCATGCACGCACGATTTTCAGATTTTACCCCATTGAACGCCCGAATTTGCATCTCTTACCCCATTGCACGCCCACAGTTTCATTGTTTTACACAACGTACACACTCCAATAAATTATTGACCGCTGACTACAGACTACAATTGTGCATTTATTCACAGACGACAACCTATATTGACTGATTTACACAAAGGACACACAACAATTTTGGATTAGGTAGCCCAATTTGCACCATGAAGACTCTAGTCTTACACATTTGACACACTGAAAAGCATCTCTGTACTGAGGAGACATTCCCAGCATGAATGAAGTTTTGTTATTTTCTTTGCACGTATTGTGCAACGTACCTTTTCAGAGTGATGTACCCATGCTGGACAGTAACATGCAGACAGGGTATGTGTGTATGTTTTTTTATTGGCACACACCGTGATTGTGGTCATTTTGCTATGAGATACATTGGAGGGGGACTGTCACAATGTGACGTGCTCAGTTGAAGAAATTGTTTATTATTCGGTCCCTTCGGGCAGTTGCTGCTGCATTTACTGTGGGGTGTGCGCCACCTGCCTCATCTTCATCATCATCCTGGTCATCGTCCAGTGCAGCAGGCACTTGAATCCATGGAGCATTGGTGCGCACACATATATTGTGCAATACACAACATGCAAGGATAATTTTGTTGACCATTTCAGGTCTGTACAGCAGTCTGCCACCTGTGATGTCCAGGCAACGGAAACGTGACTTTAGCACGCCAAATGTGCGCTCCACAATGGACCGGGTGCGTCTGTGGGCCGCATTATACTGCCTCTGGGCCTGGGTGGTGGGGTTTTAGAGGGGTGTCATCATCCACGGGCATAGTGCATATCCTTGGTCACCTGTAACATGTGAAAGCGAGATGTTTACATTATTGGTTGGGCCGGCTGTGTTGTTGGTGAAGATGGTTTTGTGGTGTGTCATTTGTGTTGTGTTGGATTTCATGTTAGCCATGTGTTGCTTCTGACTGATTATAAGCATCACTGCAAATTAAATTGACTCACTGTTGATACTCCCTCCCCCACGCCTCATCAATTGTGTGCGCTGCGCGGTTGCATGACTGGCTCTTCTACCATCTAGCGATGGCACTCATCCCCCCTCCTCGCAGTCAATGCCATGTGAACGTTGAAATGGCAATGGGCCACACCAGACACGGTTCACGTTCAGTTGTGCTGCTGTCGCTGCTGCCAGACCTGCCCCAATGCACAACACATGCTGTTTCCTGTCCCGAGCGGCCACATATCAACAGTCATCAGCCCCCTCGCATGCAGGGCCCATTGCAGGCAGGAATGCTTCACCCACACCATCAGCATTCAACGCCAGCGAAGGCAGAAGCAGGACGCTCTCGTCTGCACAGCTCCAGGCCCCCAATTAATGCCCTGTTGTTTGCTTCCATCAAATAATACCAATCATCCTGCCCAGCTGCCTTCCCACCCCAGGTTTTCCTCAAACATAAGCAAACACGAGTACAGGGCAGACATTTCTACTCAGTTCCTTGGCGCGCTTCACATAATCTCACGTCCGCCGCCTAATCTAAAAATCAGTACCAGCCGCCAACACCATTAATAGATGAGCGGGTCTAGGATGACTTTTCTTTCCTTTAATTCAGCTTGCTCACCCTTGTCCTGAAGATGAACCCCAATTATTGGGTTCGAAATTCCGTCGACCACCATACAACGTGAACTCTTATGACTCTTTGTAAAATAATTGTGGAGCTCATAATACTGTTGTCAATGTGATGTCTTTTTAAACTTCACTATCACCCTGCATGTCACGCTTCCTTTCACTTAAAAATGTGAGCACCTGAATACTAAACAAGAAACTGTAAAATAAATGTTTATCATTTATCTGACCTACATGACCCCTTTTTGATCTTTTCTTTTGCTCCCTCAAGAATTAATTTCAATTCCTTAGAACCAAGTGTTCCCTGCTGGGTCACTTTCTCGCTCTGGACCACTTAGGCCACATTGAACCACTGTTTCCTAAATACATCACCCACACCATCAGCATCATCAGACGCAACACTGTCCACTCCGTGGACTACGTACTCATTCGGGAGTGTAGCCTCCAACTCACATGCCATGGCTACTCAAGATTCATTTGACTGGAAAATGTTAGCTGACATCAGACTGTCCCAGATCTTCACCACACTGATCCACAAGGCAGGGCACACCTTTGACGGCTTCTTTGCATGTGTAGACTTCGTCCAGTTCATCGGCCCCACTAAACGCACATGTGTTGACCACTTACGCATGCACCACCTTGTTGATGTACCCCAAGCCACCGTTGACCACATGCAGGCCCCCACAAAGTTGGTGTAGATCATTCACCGAGGAGATGCTACACACCACCATAAACTGCAACAACCACAACACTGCAGTCATCAACAATGGCGCAAGTCCACATTTTCCAAACATGTATCTCCAACTGCGCATGCACCCTTGTCCCACTATGCAACTGCAACATACGGCAGGCAATGAATGCCACCTCAGTCTGCACCAACCTCTGAGTTGGCAGATGCATCTGCTGACACATGGAGTGCAGCTGGTGCAAGCTTTGGGATACCAGTAAACAGCACCACCAACACATACAGAATGCTCATATTCACCATCAATAATACGCCCACACACCAAACTGCTCTTCCAGGTAGGATTGCTGTGAGTTGCAACATGGATGATCAACAGCTGGGGCGTGCTATAAGCAGGGGAAACATGAGTCCTCATCCTCGTAACAGAACAATCAGCATGTGGCATCACCTGGTGGTCCAACGACTTCGGATGCCCCCACCCCACATCTAGGTACCTAGGCCCCATATTTGCCTCCTCCATCTCCATGTACCTACAGGTGTACACAGTGGCCTGCAGCTGCTTCACCAGCCTCTGCATCCTCCATGCAACATTCAAATGGATCCCCCCATTGTCGGGTGTAACAGTGACCCACACAGTCATTGCCATCAGGCGGGGCTACAGTAACACGCTATATGCCAACATGGGCATGTCTGCGGTCAGCTTACTCCCGACTGTCCAGCACAACACCTACACACTGGGCCTTGTGTTCCTACTTTCATTATGGATCGTGTGCCTCCATCGCACAAACATGGTTCCCACCTCTCACCACATTTGCTTATGGGTGGCCCAGGGGCTAAGGATTTGAGGATGGTATGTCTACATATCTAGCCACAGTTCCCACAGTTCTTGGTGTTGTTGTGTCTGGTATGTGGGCATGTTGATTGACATGTATGTGTGATTGAGACATGTACATTCTCACACTTCTGATTTGCATCTCTGTGAAGTTGAGGCATGTGGTGGGTCACATTAGTACTTACCGACTAGCACTGCATTTCCATATGCGCCATCCTGGAAGCACTGGTTTATGATGGACTGTCGGAAGATGTAGGAATCATGCACACTCCCTGGAAACTTGGCTATGACATTGGTGAACAGTCCCCGGTGGTCCACTATTGCCTGCACATTCATGGAATGGGTGTGCTTTCTGTTGCGGTATATGTGTGCACTGTCCGCAGGGGGCACAAATAGGACATGTGTGCAGTCAATTGCACCCAACACCTGTGGGAATCCGGCTATGGCGTAGAATCCTTGCTTGGTCTCAATCTGTTCCTGCACAGTGTTGGGGAAGTGGAGGTGCTGGGGTATCAGGCTGAGTATGCCATCCAAGACAGTTGGGAGGAAGATTGAAAAGGCTGCCTGTGAGACTCCTCCAACTCTGGCCGTTGTTGGTTGAAAGGTCCCAGAGGCCAACATATGCAGCACAGCCAGCAGCTTTGTCTGCGGAGGGATGTTGGTTCTCTGCTGTGTTTGTGGCGTCAGCCTGTGGGCTATCAGGTTCAGGATGTGTTGGATGGATGTCCTTTTGAGCCTGTAGTGGGCAATGACATCCTCTGGCGTCAGGTCTGCGAGGCTGAGACGTCTGCGCAGGGCCCACTCTCGTCTTTGGCGCAGCCTTGGTGGTGGTCCTGGGGGAGGTGGCAGTGGCGGTGGTGGTTGTTGCCTTCGTGGGACTCCAAGCTGAATGATTAGTACCTCCAAGGCGTCTGTGGGTCTTCAGGTGTGGGTCTGGGCTAGTCTCCCTTATATGCCTCCATTTATCACCATTTTTACAATTTTTAGAACTGTTTTTTTCAGGTCTTATTTCCCTGCAGCTAAGGGGCCTTAGCGGGACTTTTTTTATCGCTTCGCGGGTCTGTGACATCATTGCTAATAGTGCGATGGTGTGTTAGCGACTTTTTTCATGAAATTTTGAGAGGGAACGCCTACTTAGCATATCATTAGCGGAAACTATCGCTGGCATGCATGGCGATAGCAAAAACGATAGCTATCGCCAGAAAGCTGTTGCTAACGCTTGTTAGCGACATCTTGGTAATAGGGCGATAACTGGCTTGATAATATGCCCCTCAGTCTCTGGATGATGTCATCAGTGATGTCATTTGAGATGTCATCAGTGATGTCATCAGTGATGTCACTGACCATGTCATGAGTGATGTAATATGTGACGTCATCAGCAGTGCATTGCAGGGGCGCGAGTAATAGTTAGCTCAACTAACTATAACTGCCGAATTTCTCTGGTTTTATACCAGTGAAATGTCCAACTAACTATAGCGTCCTTGAAACCTGTGTTTTTTTCAGTGAATATATATATATATATATATATATATAAAATATATGTATAACAAAAGGGGGGTGGAAAGGAACGATGTACATTGTGGAGGTGTACATTGTGAAGCAAGATTGTGTGGGGATTTGCGTTTTTGATTTATACATTTAAATTTACAACTGCATTTCATCTGTTTACATGGCAAAGGTAAATTAAGTGATTTGCCGAGAATCACAGGAGATTCAAAATGAATTACCCATAATGAAAGGTTAGCCGCTAGACCATATTCTAGTACCTTCAAGCTAATTTCACTTCCTTTATTGGGGAGTGATATATTATATAAATTACGTCTGTATAAATATTTATAGCTTTCATCTATTTCCATGACCCGTGACTGCCTCTAATACAAGGATTACTGTGCTACAAAACATCTTGCATGGGTTCTAATGTGTCATGAAGCTTGCATCTGCAAACCAGGCAAATCCCTCGAATGCACAATGTATTCAAATTAAAATCCAAAGACAAGTTATGCAAGTGCTACCAAAGCTGATCCCTTAAATATGAACATAGGACTACACAACAGGGTTGTTACATTATTAGGTTTCAGTTTTGACGCAAAGGTAAACAAAGGCACATAAATATAGATGGTTAACAATGGCAAGGTTACATTTTATGTCTAGCCTTGGTTGCTGCAGTTTTGCTTCTGTACGTCTTGGGAAATCTTTTCTCTTTTCAAACACCTTCCGGAAGTCTGTTTATATGACAGGCCAGGGGAGTAAGGGGAGGTACTCTGAGCGACATTCAAGTAATAGGAACGGGCCGGCAATCATCATTAGAATACCACCGTGGGTTCAAACCACAGAGACGCGTTTTCAACACTATTGCTCTTATTCTCAAACAAACTTGTAAATCTGTTTCATAGACTTACGCCTAGGCTTGGAGAAAATGTACATACTTTTTGCTATTCTGCATAACCTACAGCATTACTTATGCGAAGCTGTGGCAGTTGCAGCTTTCCAAGAGTACTCACAATGTCGACCTTTAGCAATCCATAAATGTACAATTGTGTACTTCTAGACATGTCTGAATGTTTAGCAAAAGTGGTTTTGCACATTCTAACTTTGTTTTTTCTTCTTTCTTTGTAGGAAATTATTTTTCCCATGGAGAAATCCTCTTCCCCAACCACCAGTAACTCTAGGGTGGTTGCCACCCCTTTCCCATCTGTTTTCCAACTCTTTGGGGCAGATTCCGATTCGGGCCGGAAATCTCTCCGACCGAGCCGGACTCGGAGAGATTTCCGACCGAATCGGACCCTAGCAGTCCGACCGAACGAGTACGATGCGCACGTATGCTATCGGACTCGATTCGGTCGGACTCCCATTGAAGTCAATGGGAGCCAGTCGTACGACGCGTACACGGGCTCCCATTGACTCAATGGGCACGACGCGAACAAGGGCGCCCCTACAGCGTGTTCGCGTCGATGCGGGTCGCACCGTACATGCACGTGTAGGGGGACCCATGGCTCCCCCTGTGTGCGACTCGCGTGCTTACGCTTCCAGGGGGGTCCGACACGGACCCCCAAAGTGCGGCTCCGACAGCTCCTTGGAGCCGGACTGCGCGAGTCGGTCGGAGCGGTCGCGATGCACATCGTACTTACCCGGCTGGGGAACGTCTCCATTGCGCGGTGCGAGTCGTCCCTGTGCGAGTCGGTCGGAGCGGTCGGGTCCTGCGAACGAGTCGGTCGGAGATTTCGCTAGCGCACGCATCGTACTCGCTCGCCCGGACGCGCGTACGAATCGGTCGGGAAATAGGGCTCCGAATCGGATCCGGTAAAGCCGAATCCGATTCGGAGCCCTACCGGCCGAGATCGGAATCGGCCCCTTTGTCTTCGCTTTCCAGCCCTGTTCACATCCATTGCACCCCCTTTTTCACCACAGATAGATATATCCACTTGTCCTCGAGAAGCCCAAGGGGCATATTCTCAAGGACTTATCGCGATTTACCAGCACTTTAGCGCCGCAAAAGTGGCGATAGATGTATCGCCCCATTCTCAAGCTGCTGCAAACTGCTGATATCGACAGTGATCCAGCGATACCTGCCGCAAAAAACATCGCCACGGATGAGAGCGACAACTAACACTAATCATATGCAGAGTAGGCGTTCCCGTGCAAAAACTCACGAAAACACCACTTCGCGATATTCTCAACGATCAGCCAGATCGGCGATGCGATCCAAAAACAGGCGATAAGGCGCGTTAGCAGCAGGCATTTAACACCAGCCTTCTACTGGTGTTAAGCAGGACGACAACCTGCAGTATAAAAGGGAGCCCAGCCCAGAGCCACATCTGAAGACCAACACATGTCATGGAGCTACTGATCATGCAGCTCGGAGACCCAAGAGGGCCACAACATGCACTGCCACCACCCCCAGCCCCCCCCGGACCCCCCCCGAACTACCACAGAGGCAACGCAGAACAAGACAGCGGACCTTCCGAAAATGCACCAGCCTCACAGACTTAACGCCAAAGGATGTCATTGCCCACTACAGGCTCAAAAGGATAACCATCCTCCGCATCCTGACCCACATTGCCCACAGGCTGACGGTACCAACACAGCGGACAACCAACATCCCTCCACAGACAAAGCTGCTGGCTGTGCTGCACCTGTTGGCCTCTGGTACCTTCCAACCAACAACTGCCAGAGTCGGAGGAGTCTCACAGCCAGCCCTATCAAAGTCCCTCACACCTGTCTTGGATGCCATCATCAGCTTGGTACCCCAGCACCTTCACTTCCCCCACACTGCGCAGGAACAGCTGGAGACCAAGCAAGGCTTCTACGCCATAGCTGGCTTCCCGCACATGTTGGGGGCAATTGACTGCACACATGTCCTACTTGTGCCCCCTGCCGACACTGCACACTATTACCGCAACAGAAAGCACACGCATTCCATCAATGTGCAGGCAATAGTGGACCACCGGGGACTCTTCACCAACGTCGTCGCCAACTACCCAGGCAGTGTGCATGATTCCTACATCTTCCGACAGTTCATCATCAACCAGCGCTTCCAGGATGGCACCTATGGAAATGCACTGCTCGTTGGTAAGTACCAAATGAAAACACCACACACCTCAACTCCACAATCATGCAACTCACAACTGTGGGAATGCACACGTTACAAAATCACATACAACATGCCAAACAACATGCCCACCTACCAGAGACGACAACACAAGTAACTGTGGTAACCGTGGCCAGCCATGTAGACAAACCATCCACGTCATGGCACCTCTGCCACACAATTGCAGAATGTGGGGAGAGGTGGGAACCAAGTCTGTGCGAAGGAGGCAAGTGACCCATGAATAAGAATGTACACAATGCCAAGTGTGGCAGTGATGTGCTGGACAGACTTCAGTATGCAGAGCACAGACATGTCCATGTGGACATATACTGCTGGTGTTTGTAGTGTTGTGGACAGTGGACGCAACCATGTCACCTCAGACAGTGGGAAAGGCCCTGGACATGTAGCTATGTCGTCCCCCCCTGTAAGCGTAAGCGGAGTGGGCTGGGCCGGCGTACACCAGTCCAGCGTAGGAGTGGGAATAAATAGCCCGGGGCTCTGGGCGTGGTTCACTTCCGGGATGGCCACCAAAGTAAATACTGCGTGTGTCTCTGTGTCCACCATATCCTGACCATAGGCCTACACACACGTGGCCGACCACCTTCAACGGCCAATATCACAGTGTCGTTGTCAGGCTTGTGGACATGCGCAGACAGTCATGACAATGGTGTCTCTTAGGAGTGCAAGTGATACAACCGCACAGCGCACACAAGTAAATAGGCTCGGGGGGAGTGAGGAGCAGCTGTGAGGCAACGTAATACACATGGTTGCCGCTCATTTGCCACAAGCAATACATGTCAAACATGAATCCCAGTCGCACACATCACACACCACTAAACTAATAAGCCTGCCAACACAGAATGCAGAACCACCGATTGACACATATTTCTCTCCCCTGTCACAGGTGATCAAGGATATGCACTCTGGCCGTGGATGATGACACCCCTCCGAGACACGAACACCCAGGCCCAGAGGCAGTACAATGCGGCCCACAAACGCACCAGGGGCATTGTGGAGCGCTCATTTGGCGTGTTAAAGTCACATTTCAGGTGCCTGGACATCACAGGTGGAAGACTCCTGTACAGCCCGGAAATAGTGTGCAAGATGATCATTGCATGTTGTGTGTTGCACAACATATGTGTACGCACCAATGCCCCATGGATCCAAGTGCCAGATGGACCGGACGATGATGATGAAGATGAGGCAGGTGGACCACACCCCAGTGCAGCTGCAGCAGGATTAGCCCGAAGGAACACAGGGGCATATTATCAAGGGCTTTATCGCCGCTTTAGCGGCACTTTTTGCCGCTAAAGCGGCGATAATTTTATCGCCCTATCAGCAAGCTGTCGCTAACAGGCATTAGCGACAGCTTTCAGGCGTTAGCGGCCGCGTTTTCCATCGCCTTGCTTGTCAGCGATAATTATCGCTAATGACATGCAAGGAAGGCATTCCCTACTAAAAGCGACTGAAAACAGTCGCTAACACCACTACCCCCTATTAGCAAGGCAGGCGAAGCGATAAAATAAATCGCGCTAAGCGCGTTTATCGCTAGATTTTATCACCTGCTAGTGAGGATGACTTACCTGTTTAAAGTATAGGAGGTGGATTCTAATGCTGAATCCACCTTAGCGTTAATGCGAGAATATCGCTGCTTTTCCAGCGATATTATCACATTTTGCCGCTATCGCTGGAAATTTTATCGCTATGGAGATAAACCTTACTAATAGGGTGTTATCTCAGTGATATTTTCCAGCAATAGCGGCGTTAAAATAATTCGCGCTAAGCGCGGTTAGCGATAAATATCGCTATTCCTTGATAATATGCCCCACAATCATTAACAATTTCTTCACATGAGCACGTCACATTGTGACTGTCCTTAGCAATCATGGGACAGGACAAAAAGACCACAGGCACAGCATGTGCAAATACATTCATTCCAACACACATTCCCTGTGTGCATGTCACTCCTCTGCATAAGCACATCACTCTGACAAGTGTAAGTGCAACATTTAGTGCTAACAATCTTACAAATGGCAATTAGATGGTGGGTGTGTCACCTCTGTACAGAGAGGCTGTTTAGGGTGTCACGTATTCAAAATGCCATTTCAGGGTGTCAAAGATAGTACGTATTCCCACTCAGCAGCGTATCACATGTGTCCAAATTCATGACATAAAGGCTGTCATTTGTGACCAAGAAAAGACAACAGGGCGTCTTTTGGGGTCAAATATGTACCACCATGATGCAGAGAGTTGCACCCTGTGACTCAAGTCCCACAACATTAGCAACATGGACGTGAGGGGGAATAACTGCCCCTACATTCATCCATACTTTCATACTTGATTGAACATAGACATGACACATCTGTGTGAATTAGAATGTTTTATTGACATTCGGTGGAGTATTGAAGCTGGAGCAGTACAAGGCCATTCAAACCCCACTTTACATTGTTGCCCCATGGAGGGCCAGCCAGAGTCCTTTAGGGATTGACAAGTTCATCGGTAGAGGAAGAGTTCAGTCCGCAGTCTGATTGCTGTGTCATTGGTAACCAAACAGAATATGGCAGTCCATGTCAAGGTCCAAGGTGAGTGTCGCAGAGTGTATCAGGGGACAGTGGAAGGTGATGATGCAGAGGGCAGAACCAAGCAGAAACAGGCCAAATGGCGGAGATGAATGCTACCGCTTCATCTTACCACTAAGGCAGAATCATCCACATCTTCGTCCTCTGATGTCTCATGTGCCTCACATGTGGGTGGTGGGGTTTTCTCTGCAGCACTGTGTGGCACTGACACATCAGGGGCCGGAGGTGGATTGTCTGCTGCACTGTGAGGCACTGACACTTCAGGGGGCGGAGATGTGGATGGAGTAGTAGCAGCAGCATTCATCCGCGCCAGGCCTTGTGGCAGCAATGCCATGATGAGGGTCTGCAGGGCATGGAAGAACCCAGCTACATCTCGTTGGTGTGCAGCCGTGGCAGCCATTCTTTCCGCCTGCATCCGCTCCATGTTCTCCATGATCCTCCGCATGTGTCCCAACTCCCGGCTGACATCGCTGGAGCCACTCTGACTAGACAGTTGTTCTTGTCTCAGAGTCAGGACTCCAGCGATGTCAGCCATGGATCGTTGGAGAGCATGGAGCAGACTGTGGGTGTCCGTTAGGGACTGTAAGTGGTCCCTGATGGGACTTTGACACCCACGTATGGCATCTAGTTTGGCTGCCATGAGGTCAAACTCCACCCGCACCTGAACAGCCATCTTCTCCCTGCACCCTAACACACGGCATTGGAAGGCCATGTGTTGTTCGTGGGGGTCCTGGGAGACAGCCGTGGTGGGTGCTTCCTGCTGTGTGGTCTGTGCAGGGGGTGAGGTCTCCTCGATGCAGCTGGGTTGCCCTGCTCCTGGAGGTGAGGTGCCGAAGCTGTCCATGAGCTCTTGGAGGGCATCGGTGTCGAAGGTGTGGAGGTCCTCTTCGTCATCAGTGAAGAGATGTTCGGTCTGCTCTGCAGGAGGTGTTTATTTTCCCTCTGCAATGTGAAGGGGAGATGCAGTTTAACATTGTGTTCAAATGTATGTTGACGCATTGTACAAGTTTACATACAGACTGCATGACAATGTACATTGTGACTGTTTGGGAGGAGCTGCCTTATTGATGCCGGACAGTGGACATTTCGACAACATCACGGATGTGTGTTTGTACTTGTACATTATCATCTCACATTTCCCTGCTATGCCAATGTGATTGGCCAGTTTCTACACACAAGCTGCACCAGTTGTGTCCTCTGTTCTGTTGTGAACGTGTTGCAGTTTGTACCACATTGTTGTCAATGTTGATGTGCTCTGAATGTTATGTGTGTGTGCTGCATTTTGGGAGAGTCGCCCCTGCAGCTCTGATTTTGCTGCCCCTTATCCCTTTCAGGAGGTGTGCCTTTGACTTCTGTGCTTATACAGGGCTGAAATGTTGCATACTTGGGTAAATTGGGCTCTTGGTGGGAGTTGGGACTCTGGGGCATGGTTTGTCCGCAGATGTGTTGTTGACATCAGGGGTTGTATGTGCACGTGGATGTGTCAGAGTGTGACCTGCTCCTTTACGGATGTGGTCCACACTCAGCCACCTCAGTGTCGTGGCGTGCAACATGTCATGATATATTGACTGCAGCCATGCTATTCGTCATGCAGTGTCACGTGCATTGTCAGTGTGGCTCACAGACACGCCGCTTTGCTGGGTTTGGCACATGTGCATGGGTTGGTTGTGAGATTGGTGATGTGTGGGAAGAGCCCCCTCTGGGCACATAGTCGACGGGGGCCTACTTGCTGTTTCTAGGTGTGCTGCAGTGTGCCAAGGGGATCAGGGGCATGATCCAGAGTCATTGTGGGTGTGCACTGTGCAATACTTAATTGTGCATGTGTGCCATTGTGCCCATCTCCCCCCGTCCCCCGAGTCCCTGGTCGTTACTCACCCTGTTGCTGTTGTGTCAGGTCATGTTGAGCAGTGTCCGGTCCCCCAACTCCTGCCACCGTCTCCACACTGATGACTGTGGACACCATTTCCTCCATCTCATCCAGCTCCTCCTGTGGCGCTGGACTCCCACCTCCAGTCTGCATTGCTCCCTTCAAGTTGTTGCCGAGTTTCTGCTTGGTTTTGCGCTTCACATCATTCCAGCGCCTCTTGACCTCTTCCATTGTCCTCCTCAGCACTCCGACTGCATTCACATTGTCCACGATGGACTGCCATATTCCATTTTTTGTTGCCAATGACACAGTGGAGGTGACGAACAGTTGTTCATGGTGTTCTATCACCTCCGTTATCAGGATCCTGCTTTCCTGCGGACTGAACCGCGTCTTCCTCTTCTTCTTCTCCTTGCCCTTCCCTGACCGCGAGGTCCCAGGCTGGTCCTCCGTGGGGCTTGTGGGGTTCTGGTTGTCCTCTGTTCTTGCTCCGGCTACCTCCATTGTGCTTGGCAGTTGTTTTGGTTTTGTTTGTGTTTATTTTTTCTGCTTTTATAGTGATTTTTCCCGCCTGACGTGTGTGAATTGCAGGCCTGGCGCAGCTTATCGCTGATTTTTTATTGCGGTTGGGCCCATCGCCACTTTTTTCACGTTCGGCTTTAGATTTTTATCGCCGTCCCGGTAATTTTATCGCGGACATTTGACGCATTATCGGGAAACTATCGCATCTTACCGCCGTGTTGAGAATACGACGTTAACACAGCGTTATTTTCCCGCGATAGGCGGCGATATGAAAAATTGCGTTAACCTATTTTGGCGATGATTATCGCACGTTCTTGAGAATATCCCCCCAAATCTCCAACTGTATCCAAGGTGGATATGAGCCATCAAAACGTTTGTGATTACCCGTGCTCAAGTTTCAGGTTTACTTGTATTTTTATGTTTGCTGCTATACGATATTACCTCAACCTTGTGTAATTCTACACGTGAGTACATCTACTTAGGGTTGCAAATTTACATTCATCCTTTTGAGAAACACATGTGAATTTGCGTTCCAAAAACACATCATTTGTGTGCTTAAGTTGATCTTGGGGATGCAAATTTCTTCTTGAATAGGCCCCTATATAAGAGAAAGATGTTTTTGTCTTCCTATTTTATATCTTTGGCGGTTTCGGAGTTTTTGTGTACTTAAAAGTACCTAAAAGGACTTGAGAAAAGTAATGGGAAGTTATATTCTAGTTCAGCTCTGTGCCAACTGTTGATTGGGATTGTTTGCACCCATCATATACTTTCTCAGATTTTTAAAATCATCTTCCCTTTTAAAGCGTTTGTGCTAGAGCTTTAATTGACATTTGTATATCACTTTACTTGTTTCTTCTTTTCTTTTAGATTCTAAATTTATACAAAGAAAAAACATGACAAGCATTCCACTTCAAAAACAAATCTGCTAAAATACAGCACAAGCACTGGCAGACACATGATCTGACTGTAATATACTAACCCATGCAAACAGACCAGAGACTCTATGTCTGTTTGCAACCAGTCTTTTTTGCGATATTTATGTATGTCAAGTCAAGTCAAATAGCTTTATTTCGATAACAAGTATCATAAAAGCATCAGACAATACTTCAATACAAAAAAATACAGTCTATTCAGTTAAAACTTGTATTTTAAAACATAAGGATATATGATTTAAAAATAGTCAAAATATAAAAACATTTCATCATGACTAAAATATTTCATTTTGGATAAAAAACGATAAAACCTTACTTAAAAATAAAAATATTTAATGTACTATGTGCAAATGGCTATGCAAAGCAAGAAATTCACTTTACATTGGTCCTCCTCTTAGGCTCAGCTGTATTGCTCATGGAACTTGTGAGGTTAGATTAGGTCGCCCCACGTATGGCTCTATACCTGATAATCCAGGCACAGCCTAGAAACTTGGCGACTCCGCAAGCAAAGAGGGTTCTCGCATCGGATTTTAATATTCGCAGGTCAACGCGATGATCGAGAGTGCCTAGTTGCTTGCAGATTGGCTCAAGCCATCTAGACCTCGCGTTTCCATACCCTGGGCAAGCAAACATAAGATGAGCGACACTCTCTCTCGATGCCCCACAGCAAGGACATTCTTCAGTAGTCTGATATGGAGGGCGCCACTTTGCAGTAAATTCGTGAACTGGGAGTGAGCCAAATGTAAATTGGGTATAGAGTGCTCTGTCTCTTGGGATCTGGATTATATCCAAGTATGGTTCAAGGCTTCTAGATTGTTTGTGCTGGAAGAATTCTTCCGTAAGCCTTCCCATGTTTGGATTATTAAGATCCCTGGCATCTATCCAGTCCCAATAGATGTGTTTGAGCTCCCCCTTGCTCGGGGGGTTTTGGGTGTCCCAGAATTCCTTGAGACCAAGAGTTATCATTAAAGCCTTAACATTGGAAATCCATTTGACACCCAGGTTGGTGTCTAAGTTCTTTACTTCTGCAAATGCTTTTGCATAATTCGAAAGTTCTGGAGTACGCCTTAGACGAGCCCAAAAAAGCAATGGGCGGAGTTTAGCCAAGTCGCCAAAAGAGCGCCTGCCCAAGTCATGTGTCAGGGGGATTAGAGGGACACCCCGAGGTAACATGATCCTGAAGAACTTATGTTCTGATCTGCTGATCTCTTCTACATTGTCAAAACCCCAAAGCTCGGCACCATAAAGGGCCGAGCTGACTGCCTTTGCGCCATAAACAACAAGTGCCGGGGCAACCGGTCTACTTAATGAAGAGCGATGTTCTTTGCTCAGTGCCACGACGGCGCGTTTATGAGTCAGAAGCATTTTGTCGAGGTGAGGTCTCCACTGCATTTTTTCCGAGAGTCGTATCCCAAGATAGTCAAAAGTGCTGACTCTCTCTAGTCGTATCCCTTCTAGGGTGATGTTATTTCTGAACGGTTTGTAGGCATTGAATGTCATAAATTTTGTCTTAGATGCGTTTATGACCAGCCCTCAAGAGTTACAAAATAGCTGAAATCTGGTCAGTAGTTTTTGCATGCCAGCTGGAGTTTTAGAGATCAGCAATGTGTCATCCGCAAACAGGAGAGTTGGTACCTTGTTTATGTATGTCACTTATTTGTTATTCGTCAATCTTGCAGTGCTGCATGGCACGGACATTGTCACAAAAAGGGAAAGGTTTCCCAGAGACACAGCACAAATACATTGTGTACATTTGTGCATTCAGACATTTTAATGCATTAGTACACTTAACCCAAAATTGTTGGCTTTGAAAATGCTTGGATTTTTAAAGGAATAAGAAGGTGGTTAACAATGCAATCTGGGAGAGATAGCAATTTGTCTGTGGTGTCTCTTTATGAAAATCAGGCCCAGAGTGGAGCCCTAATTGTAGGCAGGGAAAGTGTAATGTTGTAGTAGGTTGTTGATTGAAGGAAATGAGGAGCAATGTGTGGGTGTCTTTCTTTTTTTTTGAGTGGAGGGTGCAGTCACCCAGGACAATCTGATCACAAGAGGCAGTTAGTATATCAGTGCTTTAATTATTAAAACAATTTACTAAACAGTTTATGGTGTCGGATACAGGGTTTCCAGCCTCAGTGGTTTAGTGTTGTATTTGTAATCAATACATTGAGGCATTGGAATGAGGAGGGAGTATTAAGTTAATTCTGTTTGCATTTAAGGGGCTCCTTGTGAATAAAGGCAATCCCCCATCATTTTTACTGTACTAACAAATAGGAGGAAGTAAGAAAACTAGTGCTGACATATGGTATAGAGAATGAGCAGAAATAAGTGTGACTGCAATAGCATTGATGCAATAGTCTTAGAAGAGGGCAGATATGGAAGTTGTATTGAGACCCACAGTCCAGGACAGCGGTTTTGATGGGATGTATAGAAGACAGACACTCTGTTGAGCGGAAATTATGCTTTTCAGTTTGCTTCTCCAGATTCCTTGATTGTGTTTGTGACACCTACTTCTGGAGATTGTGGCAATCAGCCTGCTTACTGCAAATGAAAACAAGTTTCCTAAAGTCAGCATTGGAAGGATACAACTCATCCAGTCAACATAGTGTGAGTATGTTCCTTATTGTCCTCTCTGATGGATGCAGCTCCTCCTAACCATATATATTTCTGAGAATATTTTATAAAGGTGATCACAAAGCAGGTTATTACCATTGTCCATTAACCTTTGGAGTTTGTTACTGCCCATTCAGACAATGGATTTGTTTGCCCCAATCTTGCCAGGGCAGTTTAAATCCATACTCCATATTTTGCCCATTTTATGCCCTTTCTGCACCGTACTCATGAACTTATATATTTTTGAGTAGAAAGGAACTTTGCAGAGGTCCCCACACTACCCAATGACCATGGGTCCATTGATGGTTATGTTTAGGACCAGTTCTTAATTTGATCCGGAGTTTGCTGGTGATCTGCACGATAACTTCATTCTCAACACCGGCACATATGACAGTCCACCACCTGGTGGCATTGTTTCTCTAAATTTGAGGTGAGCACCAGAACGAAGTGGATAATAACTTAATATACTTTAAAAATTAATAATACCTGCAGCCTAAACCATTCTTATAACTTTGGGTGGCCCGTAATAGTCTGAATTGTCACACTTGTAAGAGTGTAATGGGGCTAGTGATTGTGTTGGTAATAGCATTGTCAGCTCTGGCAGAGGCAATGGGTGGTGCAAGCTGCAGTGGCCTTCTGAGAAGGACCCTGGCACTTACTTTTCTTTTTTTTCACAAATGAATCAGTGTTTAGGGTCCACTGACCTCACTGTAGGCTACAAGGAATATCTTTAACATGTTATCAGCTCCTCTGTCATTTCATTTCCCCAAACCCTTTACCCTGCTTTCCATTTTATGTCATTTGATTTACTTTTAAAAAACTATGTAGTGAATGCCTTCCGTATTGCTACACCTCCCCCTTACTAATTAAAAAGTACAAACTATAATCACATCTTATTTCTTCAATAAGGTGTCAAGGCGCTCGTACTAGTCGGGCAGATCGAGTGGTATGAGATGGTTGAGATGTACTCTGATTGTGCACCGATGGCACAGGTTCTGATGCTTGATCTGGACTGTCAGGTGGGGTCACCTCATTCATGACTGCAGGAGCTGCCAACCATCGAGGTAGGTGCTTAAAGTGTGACAAGTCCCAGTGTGATGGTCTATCCCGGGATGATGTGCCATCACCATATTCCCTTTGCACGTCACAACACTAAGAGGATCGACAGCAAACGGAGTGTCTGTTTTCCACTTTCATTTCTGCTTGACCAAGACCTAGTCACCTTCATCAAAGACTACTTCCTGAGCTCATCAATGACTATCTGCATATGCTTTCATCTGCCACTTCCGACAAGAGTCCGTGACATGAACCTTATCCGCATTCAAGGATCGGTCTACTGTCCACTTGGGCAGATTAGTTCTGATAGCTCTCCCAGATAGCAAGGTGGCATGACTCTCACCAGTTGTGGAGAGAAGAGTTGAACGATAGGCACAGAGGGCTTGACACAGGGCGTGGTTTAACTTTATTCCCTCCATCGATGGTCATTGAATTACACGTTTGAGGGTACTCATGAATCCTTCTACAACACCATTAGCTTGAGGCCACAGAGGTGTGCTCTTTGGATGCTTGACATTTAGTCTGACCAGAAATTCCTTGAATTCTTTGCTATTGAACGGTAGACCATTGTCAGATTTGAGAATGGTGGGGTATCCCATGCTGCACAGACGTCATCCAACCACTCCATGATCTTATCATTGGTAGTTGGCTGTAACTCCTCTACTAAAGGAAAACGTGAATACTCATTGATGACTACCATGAGATTATGTCTGTTTTCTACAGGCCCAAAGAAATCAACTGCAACTCTTTCACATGCAAGTGCTGGAAGATAACATATAGGCAATGGGTGCTGTGTCACTCTGGAGGAAAGGCAGTTGAATAGATGGCATTCTTTTAGTTCCCTCTCCACCCGCTCATCTAGGCGTGGGTACTACACTCGATCTCTGCCACAATCTCAATGCCACAATGTCCTTCATGGGCTAGTTCATGGACTTGCTCTGTTAGGCTCTCAGGTATGATGATTCTTGAGCCTGTCAATACAACACCTTCCTTGGTAATGGACACTTCATCCTGTACATTTTTGAATTTTTGAATTTCAACTTTGTGAGCTAAAGGTCGAGTATGCTTCTTCCACGATTGAGTTGAAATCATGTTTTTGAGGATAAGCATGTTCTTATCAGCATTAGTAGCAGCAATGGTCTGTTCATTGGATAGGGCTGCTGGTGTGCTTGACCTCACAGTGAATTTAATGTACTCCTCAGCTGTTTTGGACGTTGAACTGTCCAACACAGAGGAAAGGTGTGGTTCAGCGGCCAGGGCAGCTGACTTCGGAGCAGAGGGCTCACGGTTCGATCCCCGGCGGCAGCTCAGCACCATGTGACTCTGGGCAATAGCTCACTTCATTTCCACGACGGCCCCCAGCGCCTTGAGACCCGTAAGGGTGAGTAGCTCGCGCTTTACAAATACGGATTTTCATTTTTTATAACTGTGCCGCTGTAACCGTACTCTTGAAAAGTAATCAGCAGGGTTCTGATCTTTAACTGGCTTGTGTACAATTACATAGTCATGTTTGCAGTCACAACCCCCACCTCTCAATGCAAAGGGGCATCTTGGCTTTCAGGTTTTCAAAAATAATGAGCAGCACTTGGTAGTCTGTAATGATAGTGAAATGTTTTCTGTATACAAACACATGAAAATGTTTTCAGGCCCACACTACAGCCAGATTCACCTTCTCCTGCTGAGAATAGGCATGTTCTGTGCCAGACATGCTTTGACTGGCAAAGGCCATAATGTGTCTCCGAGCATTTGGATACCATTATGTTGAGCAAGGATTTCCCCCAACCCTGCCAATCTAGCACCGATTGTGATCTCATTATGTAACTAGGTGTCAAAATAGGCCATCTTGGTTGCATTTTCAATCACTTGTTTTATTCTTTTGAAGCTTTGATCACATTCAGCAGATCACTGGAATAGGATATCTCGTTTTGTCAAGTCTCTCAATGGGGCACTCACAGTAGCAAAGTCACAAATGTACCTTGGGCAATACCTGGTCATGCCTAAGAAGGATTGCAGCATGGTGACATCTTGTGGGTGGAAGGTAGCTGATGCATGAGTGGATGCTGGAACAGGGGTGGGAGCACACCGCTTCACCCCCCAGCAAGGTTCGCCCCTGGCATTCTGGTAAATGCAGTCTCATGTTGCTTGCTTTACTGTAGTATTCCAAGTGTTTCGCCAGAGCTGGCGCACATAGTGCTGATCTCTAGACACGTGTTTCTGGTTCTTTAACCGTCATCAGTAGAGATTACAGGCTTCAAACTCAGCAAACCCCAAAATACAAGACTGTATTCTATACTGATGACGGTTAATAAACCAGAAACACGTGTCTAGAGATCAGCACTATCTGCGCCAACCTTGGCGAAACACTCGAAAATATCGGAGCGAACTACAAGAAACTGCATTTACCAGAATGCCAGGGGCGAACCTTGCCTGAGAGGTCAGCGGTGTGCTCCCACATCCTGTTGTCTACTTAAAGTACTCCCGTGAGTCATTGAGCTGACGAGCTCGTGGATGAAGCACCTGCGCGCCAGTCAGAGGTACCGGACCTGATATAATGTTTGGCAGCCTACTCAGCAAACCCCAAAATACAAGACTGTATTCTCTACTGATGACGGTTAATAAACCAGAAACACGTGTCTAGAGATCAGCACTATCTGCGCCAACCTTGGCGAAACACTCGAAAATATCGGAGTGAACTACAAGAAACTGCATTTACCAGAATGCCAGGGGCGAACCTTGCCTGAGAGGTCAGCGGTGTGCTCCCACATCCTGTTGTCTATTTAAAGTACTCCCGTGAGTCATTGAGCTGACGAGCTCGTGGATGAAGCACCTGCGCGTCAGTCAGAGGTACCGGACCTGATATAATGTTTGGCAGCCTACTCAGCAAACCCCAAAATACAAGACTGTATTCTCTACTGATGACGGTTAATAAACCAGAAACACGTGTCTAGAGATCAGCACTATCTGCGCCAACCTTGGCGAAACACTCGAAAATATCGGAGCGAACTACAAGAAACTGCATTTACCAGAATGCCAGGGGCGAACCTTGCCTGAGAGGTCAGCGGTGTGCTCCCACATCCTGTTGTCTATTTAAAGTACTCCCGTGAGTCATTGAGCTGACGAGCTCGTGGATGAAGCACCTGCGCATCAGTGAGAGGTACCGGACCTGATATAATGTTTGGCAGCCTACTCAGCAAACCCCAAAATACAAGACTGTATTCTCTACTGATGACGGTTAATAAACCAGAAGCACGTGCCTAGAGATCAGCACTATCTGCGCCAACCTTGGCGAAACACTCGAAAATATCGGAGCGAACTACAAGAAACTGCATTTACCAGAATGCCAGGGGCGAACCTTGCCTGAGAGGTCAGCGGTGTGCTCCCACATCCTGTTGTCTATTTAAAGTACTCCCGTGAGTCACTGAGCTGACGAGCTCGTGGATGAAGCACCTGCGCGCCAGTGAGAGGTACCGGACCTAATATAATGTTTGGCAGCCTACTCAGCAAACCCCAAAATACAAGACTGTATTCTCTACTGATGACGGTTAATAAGCCAGAAACATGTGTCTAGAGATCAGCACTATCTGCGCCAACCTTGGCGAAACACTCGAAAATATCGGAGCTAACTACAAGAAACTGCATTTACCAGAATGCCAGGGGCGAACCTTGCCTGAGAGGTCAGCGGTGTGCTCCCACATCCTGTTGTCTATTTAAAGTACTCCTGTGAGTCATGGAGCTGACGAGCTCGTGGATGAAGCACCTGCGCACAAGTTAGAGGTACCGGACCTGATATAATGTTTCGCAGCCTACTCAGCAAACCCCAAAATACAAGACTGTATTCTCTACTGATGACGGTTAATAAACCAGAAACACGTGTCTAGAGATCAGCACTATCTGCGCCAACCTTGGCGAAACACTCGAAAATATCGGAGCGAACTACAAGAAACTGCATTTACCAGAATGCCAGGGGCGAACCTTGCCTGAGAGGTCAGCGGTGTGCTCCCACATCCTGTTGTCTATTTAAAGTACTCCCATGAGTCATTGAGCTGACGAGCTCGTGGATGAAGCACCTGCGCGCCAGTGAGAGGTACCGGACCTGATATAATGTTTGGCAGCCTACTCAGCAAACCCCAAAATACAAGACTGTATTCTCTACTGATGACGGTTAATAAACCAGAAACACGTGTCTAGAGATCAGCACTATCTGCGCCAACCTTGGCGAAACACTCGAATATATCGGAGCGAACTACAAGAAACTGCATTTACCAGAATGCCAGGGGCGAACCTTGCCTGAGAGGTCAGCGGTGTGCTCCCACATCCTGTTGTCTATTTAAAGTACTCCTGTGAGTCATTGAGCTGACGAGCTCGTGGATGAAGCATCTGCGCGCCAGTGAGAGGTACCGGACCTGATATAATGTTTGGCAGCCTACTCAGCAAACCCCAAAATACAAGACTGTATTCTCTACTGATGACGGTTA
This sequence comes from Calotriton arnoldi, assembly GCA_963921515.1. Taxonomy (NCBI): domain Eukaryota; kingdom Metazoa; phylum Chordata; class Amphibia; order Caudata; family Salamandridae; genus Calotriton; species Calotriton arnoldi. The sequence goes on along the minus strand of CAWUFW010003423.1, from coordinate 737,222 downwards.
ATAAACCAGAAACACGTGTCTAGAGATCAGCACTATCTGCGCCAACCTTGGCGAAACACTCGAAAATATCGGAGCGAACTACAAGAAACTGCATTTACCAGAATGCCAGGGGCGAACCTTGCCTGAGAGGTCAGCGGTGTGCTCCCACATCCTGTTGTCCATGAGTGGATGCCGTTTATCTGGGTCAGGAATCATTCCCCCATCAGAGACTATGTACTCAAAGAATTTGAGTTTGGTATTGGGAAACTCACACTTTGCTGCATTTAGAGTGAGACCTGCATCAGCAAGTAACTGCCAGACTTGTGTAATAGCCTTGTCAAACTCCTTTTTCATTGCCACAGAAACCAGTACGTCATCACTGTAATTAAAAGCATGTGTGACAGGTTGAATTATTTGATGTATAACATCCTGAACAATTTCTGCAGCTGATGATACTCCAAAACTCAACCTTTTGTATCTGAACAAACAACATGAGTCGAAAAAGTAGTGATGCACCTGCAGTTGTCTTCCAACTCAGGTTGATGGTCTTCCTTTTTCAGATCAAGACAGGAGAAGACTTTGGCACTGTTCAGTTGCATGATCATGTCCGCTATGTTTGGACCAGGATGTCTTTCTCTTTCAATTGCTTTGTTGGCCTGGCGCATATCAACACAAATTCGCACTGCACCTCCACTGTCCTTTTTTGGCACAACTACTATGGGAGAGACATGGTGTAGGACCGATGGAGCACTCAATTATGTCATGCTTTAACAGTGTTTCTAGTTCTTTCTCAACAGCTTCTTGCAAGTTAAAAGCGACGCAGCGGTGCCACTAGGCAACAGTGCGAATGTCCTCATTAATATGAAGTCACACTTTTTAAAATTGTTTTGAGCCTTCCTAGGCCATGAAACAACAATGGCAACTGACTCAAAAACTTCAGATTGAATGTGAAGGTTGTAATTGAGAGATATCAATCCCATGTCAAAGGCAGTGTCAAAACTGAGTAGGCTTGCACTGGACAAAGTTCCTGGAAGAACATGAATTGGTGCTTGCACTGATACTGCTTTTTGTTGCATGACCCTTGACTCTGCACCACTTTAGAAGCAGGCCAGGTGTATGCTTTCATGTTTGATGGGTTGAGGCATGGCACAGGAGAAAGGCTGTTGAACTTTTCGACCAGCATGATTTTAATCGACGCACCACTGTCTATGATAAAGTTTATGGGACAACTGTTGACCTTTATTGTATTCTTGGGGCAATGTCCAAATGAAATCTGTTGTTTCGTGTGGTGGTTTGCCTTTGTCTTTTGTTTGTCTTTGCAAGCAGCCAAACCTACATGTGCCTATTGTTCCTTGGTCGATACCATCATCTTCTTCACTGGTGCTCGATAATGACGTTGACAAGCCTTTGTAGGATGACCTTGATGACGATTGACATTGTCTGGTTTCTACTTGTCATAACTGATGTTACTTTTTGGCTTTGTGGGCATGGCAAGAATGCTTCTGGAACTTTCTGGTGCCCACTTTTTCTTATTGTTGTGATGTAGTTCATTTCTATTTCGCTTTGCAAACCGTTATGAAGTAGCTTTCTTTACCGCAACCTTTGCACGTTTGTCATATGGTTGGAGATTTGCCTTCATGGGGAAATGAAAACCTACATCAGAAACAGCTTTTTCTTCTTTGGAGGCATCGACTTGTACGCGTTTACCTTGTGCTCACTTTTCATGACCAACACCGATTCATTTCTTGCTGTTCAAGCTTCCATATCAGCAGCTTGTCTATCTGCTCTTTCATCAGCTCTTGCAGCCATTTATACTTTCTCTAAACTAAACTGAGCGTCTCTCTCAACATGCATGTTAGAAATGGGGTTTCTGGTTGGCTAGGGTATGCACCTAAGCCAGGTAGAACCTACCACTCTAGTCAGGATAAGGGAGTTACACACCCCCTTGGTAGCTTGGCAGAGCAGTCAGGCTTTTCCTAGAGGCAATGTGTAAAGTGTTTGCGCAACACACACTCACACCAGTGAAACATTAGACACACCACAAAAGAGACTGCACACCAGGTTACATAAAAATATCCTTTGTATTATACATAAAACACATTAGACCATAGTTACATGAACCAGAAATCACTTTGCCAACTAGGCAATAGTCATAATGTCACATAGATCATAAATCACCTTTGCCACTAGGCAATGGTCATTACATCACATGTAGTGCACTGACGTAACTACTAATAAGTTGCACAAGTTATAGAAACATTAGGCAAAACATCACAGCTAGCGCACTGAAGTAAATAATCATTACTTGCACATTAGTCCACAGATTCTTCGTATCATACTTAAAGCACATGTGACCACAAACACTTTGCATTATATGTGAAGCACAACATCAGGGCATAAATCAATGCAGCAGTTAGGTTTGAGGCCTACTACATAAATCACCCAAGGAGCCATGTCTGCGCTCCTAATATCAGCAAAACTGTCATTTCTGGCTCCACATAGTGCAGGGACACCTGCCCTACACTTGGGGACAATACAGTACTCCTAGGTAGGTTTCCTTTTGATGTGGGCAGTTCCTGATGGGGGGCCTGTCCCTGGCTCTCCCCGTGTTAGAGAAAATGCCCCCTAAGGTAAGTGACCACAAGGTGTGAGTACGCTCACACCTGCACTGCCCCAGGTATCTTTCTGATTCACAAAAAGGGAAGGGGGTGGGCCCGCAGGTCCTTGCAGGAGTCCCGGTCTTCCCGCACTGCCCACAGTGAGACACCAAGATCTTCCGCCTTCTCCTTGGCCCTTCTCTTGTGGTCTTTTGACCCAGTACAGCCTCACGAGTCCCCTCTCCTTCGCTGAGGGAGACTGAGGCACGGCGAGCTGGTGCGGCTGGACCTGCAGGATCTCTTCAGCCTCCGTGGGCATCACCAGGCACTGTGGGACTCCTCGCACCAGCGCAGGTTGCTAGGCGACGCTGGGGCCTCCTAGGTGCTCGCTCAGAGGTCTTCCCTCCGATGCAGACCTTGCAACATGGCACGGCTGATGGTGCCAGCAGCGCAAAAGGGCAAAACAAGGACATTTTCAGTAGAGTGGAGCCAACAAGGAAATTCCCAGCAGAGTCCCACAATATGGTGATTTTCCAGCTCAGTGAAGCACCAGGAAATTCCAGCAAAGCAGCAGGAATTCCCAATAAAGTGTAACAAATAGAAAGAAGACTTTGATGTCCCTGAATCTTCCAAAACAGGAGACCAGCTCACACAAACCCTTGGAGATTTCTTCCTAAGCAGGGTACCACAGCAGAGATAAAAGAGTCAGTCCTTTTCCTCCACCACAGACAGAAGTAGCAACTGCAGGTCAATCCACCCCTCACTCAGAAAAGGCAGCACTCCTCACACAGTCCTTCCATTTTTCTTCTTTGCAGGGTCCTCTAGTTCCTGGAAGTAATCTAAAGACCTGGGGTTTTAGGTTTAATACATATATCCCATTTTGTCATTGTTCACTTTGTGCAAGGGTCTCTGAACCTAGTCCAAACCAGTCCTGTCCTCCCTGGTGAAGCATGACAACAGGGGGCGGAGACAGCATTGTGAAAAGGAGACACAGCCTATTCAGGTGCAAGCAAAACTCCTCCCAGCACTCTAAATGCAGACCAGGTCTATTCAGCCCAGCCATTAGTCACCCAGGCAAGGCAGGACACACCTCAACCCCCCTTGTGACTGTCTAGAGTGAATGCACATCCCCAGCTCCTGTCACCTCAACACCAGACACTGAATACACAAACAGCCAGAGGCACACAGATGGTAAAGGAAGAAAACGGCCACTTTCTAAAAATGGCATTTCCAAACACACAATTTAAAAACCACCTTTACCACAAAGTGCGTTAATAAATTCTGAGTTCAGAGAGCTTAAACTCAATTTTTCTATCTTGTCCCTATGGAACGTTACACATCTACAATTGTTACAGTGCAGCCCTTATAGGACAGACAGCCTTTCAATAGTGAAAAACAAAATACACAGTATTTCACTATAAGGACATGTCACATACAACAGTACATGTCCTATCTTCAACATACACTGCACCCTGCCCATGGGGGTACCATGGGCCTACCGTAGGAATGCCATACATGTAAGAAAAAGGAAGGTTAGAGCCTGTCAAGTGGGTGCACTTGCCAGGTCTGCATGGCAGTTTTAAACTGCGCACCCAGACACTACAATGGTAGGTCTGAGACACATTTACAGGGCTATTCCTGTGGGTGGCACAACTAGTGCTGCAAGCCCACTAGTAGCATTTGAATTACAGGCCCTGGCACACATGATGCACTTTACTAGGGGCTTACCAGTAAATCAGATATGCCAATCATGGATAACAAATCTTATTCACAGTTTACACAGAGAGCATATGCATGTTTAGCACTAATCAGCAGTGGTAAAGTGCCCAGAATCTTATAACCAACAAAAACACGGCCAGAAAAATAGGAGGCAAAAGGCAAATTTTTGGGGGATAAACATCCAAGAAGGGCCAGGTCTAACAATGCGTCTTCTAAACGAAATTGAAAGACAGCCATCAATAACTCTGAGGCGTATGGCTTCTTCATTAATAAATTCACTAAACTTGCAGTGTTTGAGAAGCACATCAAGACTGTCAACAAACTCATCCATCATTTCACCAGGTTGCTGTTTCACTTGATTGAAAATGTACCTTTCATAGTCGACATTCAGCATTGGATTGAACTTGGTTCCCAATGCATCTTTGATCTGATAGTACGATATTGCATCAGTCTGCAAGATTTTCTTCAGCACTTCTTGCACTTCATCACTGGAAAGGTTCTTTAAATATGCAATGATTTTCTTGTCATCTACTTCTTCTAGGGCATCTATGAAGTCCTCGAACTTCTCAATCCATGCAGTCCACCTGGCGCCAATATTCTGCTTCTTGACGGTGTCGAATGGCATCGGTGATTTCAGAAACACAGCTGCATCGCCCTGTGCGCTCTTTTCTATTGCCGTTAAGAGCATTTCCTGTTCAGACAGCTTTTGCTGTGCACGTTAATCTTCACCTTTTGTAAGCACCGGACCTGTGCTTGAGCTTGGGCCACCATGCCCCCTCAGAGGCCTTGTGGCACGTCCTTCCTCCTTGATGCTGAGTGAATTTTCTGTTTCTCGCACGTGGTTGTCTTTGCCTTCATCTTCCTTCTTGATGTTGGGTGATGGTTCCGTTTATCGCACTTGATCAGGGTTGCGTTTAGCTTTTTGCATCGCACCTGGTGGTGACTGCCTTTAACTTTGTATCGATGATGGCTCTGTATTATGATGTGGCGCTATATCTCTTATTTTGGCCTTACCAGTGGGTTTCTGGTGGGGTTTTCAAATGCGCTCCTCAGCAGGGCCTTCAACTTCTTTGGGGGCTGAATATGGGGTGGAGCAGGGCTTTGATAACACACATGCCAAATTTTAACTTCTTCTCATCAATTTGGGTGCACGTGGCATGCACAAGCAGTTTGCTGTAGCATTGCAAACTCTCAGGGAGAGTAGTCTCATTTCTTTGGGGCACAGATCCCATCCTCATCGCCAGTTGTAGCGTCCTCCCCAGCCCGTGGGCATGCGAAATTAAAATGCCACACATGGAGCTCTGTAGTAGATATCTTTATTCCACAGCATATGATCACACACTGCCCACTCATTACGCCATAAACATTAACAACTACACATTAACACCTTCCAGCAAGTTATGTAATTCCCTGTTGAGTCCGCCCAGAATTGCAAGGGTCCTAGTGCACATAGTCTCACAACACTACAGTTATTGTATTTTAAACTGCACTGAAAGCTAACACCAAGCCTCTTCTAAGTGCAATATCTCTTCATTTCTCATTGAAGGGCTTGGGCGTGCTCTAGAACAGCAGCATTTCAACCGAAAGCACTTTTATAACCAGATAGCAGGAAGTCAATAGCGCACAGAGCTCACACACAGGCATCACTTACACAAGCAGTGACCGGGGCTCCTATCTGCTCACTTGCATTATGGGTCATTACTTGTGGACCGGCTAAGGTGTTTGAGCGATGTACAGGAGACATGTGCCTTGTCACAGGCTTATACTGATCTCACAAACAGTGCGTTACTGTATGTAATACTGACTCATCATGCAGGGGCTATAATGCATGATTTCTACTGAGGGGATGCTGTGTGTCAGCACATCCTGGACGCTTCGGTGGAGTGGCTTTTTAACAGGATGTCCGGTTCAATGGGCCAGATTTATGAGTCTTTATCCTGCCGGTCATCAGGTTAAATAGGAGATTCAGCAGCATCACTCACAGTGGATCACATTATATTGTGACAACAGATATTATCAGCTTTGATTGTGACAACAGATGTTATCTGCTTCCAAATGTATTAATATGTGGACATGGGTACAACTGCTTTCTTTATGTGATAGGATTCTTTGCCACATGTCATATTTTTTTCCACGCATGGGGAGATTAATTGATTTGCTCAGAATCACAGGGGTGTTGTGCCAACAGATAACAACCATTCTCAAAGCCAATAGGTCTTGCCTTTAAGACTATTGGCTCTGACATTGCCTTTTGTTCATGCTGTACAGTAGTGATTCTTAACCTTTTGCCTTCTGTCGGCCCCCACCTAATCCTTACTGGAACCCGAGGACCCCCACTGAAACATTGTAGGAATCTGGGGAACCCCACTAAGTCATTACTGGAGCACTGGGACCCCAGCCAAAGCATTTTCACTGATTTGAATTTCAAAACAATACACACAAAATTAAGAGACAAGCATTCATCCTACAAATGATGAACTATTTTATTTAATTCACAATCAAATATATAAAAATCAAAATTTTTATTTTGATGGGAAGGTTAGAGCTTTTTGAAATTCAATTGCGGCCACTCATCATCCATACTATTTTTCATTGATGCACATGCACTGCTCCCACAAATCAAATTTTTGCCTCAAGTTTCAAAATCCTTCACAGTTACAGAACGTTTTAAAATTTTCAGTTTGACATTTTGATTTTTGGGATTTTTGTACACTTCATCACTGTGCTAATAAGGTTTCATTTTCTAAGCAGTCGCAGACTCCCTGAGTAGGCTTTGCAGACCCCCAGGGGTCCCTGGACCAGAGGTTAAGAACCATTGTGTAAAGCATGAGCATAGCCGACTCTGGTGAAGATCTGCTGTAGTTCAGTACGTGAGGGAATCCCCACCCACTCCCCTGCCCATATTTTTCATTGGCTTGTGCCTTTGTCCTTCGTAAATGCTGCCTTCGGATTCGTTTATAGGGTTGTTAGTCCCTCCTTATTACGGCCATGTCGTCATTTGTATCCTCCCATGGCTACTGGCCCCTTTACTTCGAGTGTTACACAGTACGTGTTATTTAGACTGTGAGCACTATTTTCTTTAATGAGGTTCTCCTACTGCCTTCTCTACACCCCCCTCCCGTTGTCCGTGCCTTCTCACCCCTTCCCCCACCCGCACTCCCATTGTCCATGCCTTCTCTGCCCCTTCTCACCCCTCTCCTGCCCGCACTGCCATTGTCCATGCTTCTCCCCCCCTCCCTCCTGTTGTCCGTGCCTTCCCCCGTCCTCTCTCCCGTTGTCCGTAATGACTACCGTTTGCAATGCAATAGGTCTCACGTAATGCGAGTCCTATTGCATTGCAAATGCTTGTTTTATTTACTTCCCGTAATCACGCAGTATTAACTTGTTGCCAGGCCTGCATTCATCATTTTATTTTATTGTTGTCAGTGTTACACAAGCTGTCAATGTCCCGAGATTGCAACTGTACACCCAACAAGCGAATACACAGAAACATTGCTACAGCATTCTGGAGATGACCATGTCTGTGGCAATGTTTTCAAAGATTATACTGGGTAAATAAAACGAGAGCCCCACTCCGCTCCAATAATGTCAAGCAAACAGCTCAGAGAACTAACAGCACTTGTTGCCAGAGCTGTCTGCAGACATCAAGAAACAAATGCTGACCAGGGAACAGCCAAAGATGGGTATTTACATTTATTGAGACTTTGAATGTTGCTGGCCTTTGTACTTCCACCTTTACAGCTTGTCACCACTTGCCTCAGTCAAAATGAAAGGAGTTTGCAGTTTTGCTCGAAGCAAGGGCGGATGTGTTTTGCTTCTTTAGACTGACCAGAGTTGTTTGCAACAGAACAGTGTATCAGTGGCGTCTGTGGGGCGGGTCTTTAAAGGGCAATTTCTGGGCAGTGAACAGAATAGTCGGCATTCACGTTTGCTGCCATAGCTGCCGAGCCCTTTTCCTACTGTGCCCCAAGTGTAAGAAAACATCTTGAAAAAAAGAAAACATATTTCTGTCCGTGGCACCACGGGCGCCATCAGACTTAGCCCTAGAGTCTAGCAACATCTCGAAAGAATGAGGGTTTTTATAGCTTTTGAAGGAGTTTGCGAGCCTTTTGACATTCAGCCACAGCAGATGGTGGGCGCCGTGAAGCGGGCGATAAAGGTATGTGAATGCCAGCCAGCAATGAATCGCCTTGTTAATGTTTTTTAAAATGTACATAAAATATGACTCATTGGTGGTTGTGATTATCCCAACTAGTAATTACAGTTTTCTGGCAAGTACATTGTTGTTAATCTGGCTTGCGTAGTATTATATATATAAAACAATTAAGAGCATACAATATTATGTAGAGTACCTGTAAAGCAGGCAAAGCGTGGTATTAGTCAGTGTCATCTTAGGGGTTTTTGGGGCCCACGGGCAAGATATATTTTGGGGCCCCTGTTTGGTAGAACTTTGAATTTATTCACCCATTTTCTGCTAATTCACGTCTTATGAACCCAAATAATATTAAATCGTACATAAAAAGTTGAGATAGAGAAATAGACAAAAGTATGATAGAGAGAAAATCCCCTCCCCAGAGGGAAAAAGGGCTTTTGAAGGTGGGGACCCAAAAATCCCCTTCCCCAGGGGCCCCTTTTGAAGGTGGGGGCCCTGGGCAATTGTCCACTTTGCCCATGCCTTAAAACGTCTCTGGTAGTAGTAAAACAGTGATTATTAACAGAAAGGATTCTAGATTCAAAATGTAGTCACTGCCACCTGTGGACAAATTGGTGTTCTCACATGATTGCCAGTTTAATCCGTATTATAAAGCATGTATACATTAAAAGGGAGCTTCACAGATTCTGTTTAAATTAATAAATGCATTGGAATCTTTTGTTATTGAATGTGAGTGACTTGGCCAGGTCTTGTTAAATCTGCCGCCTTTCGGGAATGGGATGACAGCCTTTGAGGAGTGGGGAGGTAATCAGGGAATTTTGTCAAGGTTCTGGTCCAAGCTTGATTGTAAAATGAGGATTCCATGTAGAGCAGTGGTCTTGAAACTTTTTAATACCACCCCATGGACCCTGTGGAAAAAACCAAATCATCGGGCCCCCTAAGAATTTTTCACAATTATTCTATTAAGTTGGCAATGTTTAAATATGTCTAGATTTATTTAAGCATTACAGTGGAGTTCTCATACTGTTTTAAAAATGTAATCAAATACATGATTGCCAAACATACTATTCTGGTCAGGCAGGCCTTACCAACGTGTAAACGTATCCACGTATCCACAGTGTGATTATTAGAAATAGGGTTGGGGGATTTGAAGAATATTTGGAGTCCCCTCCCTTTTGACACGTACTCCCAGCCAGGATATATAAACGACAAAAGATGTTAGTGATGGCCTATTACAGAGGGGTTTACTGCCGCTCGCTTAAAACAATGCACTGTTATCAGCATAAAGCTTCTTTTGGCCAGAGCATGCCCCCCAATCACTTGATGCCCCCATAGGGGCGCCTGCCCTCCATTTCGAAGATCCCTGATGTAGAGGGATTGAACTGGCATTATCAGGGGCCTGTGGGGTGCCTGTAATCATGCCCCATCTAACGGTTCTTGTAACAATAATCTAGCCCAGTGAATGGATACTTTGACAATAATTAATCCTCAATTAAATAATGTGCCATCAATCATATCCCATTGGAAAGTTATTTTATTATTACCCACACATCACAGCGATGTCCATGACTCCTGGCAGGAGCTTCATGCCCCAAACTATTCTGCTACAGTCCACATCAGTCATAAACTAACTTTGCTCCAGTCACCGACTTCCAAGCCTTTTCTGCAAAATGTCTGACTTGGAGCTGGACTTGCGGGGCTTCAACTCTGGGTGGATAGCCCAATGTTAGGTTGACAAGTGACTACAAACAAGAGTCAGAGAAAAATGCGGTGAGCCATCAGTGCCCACCTCAGGCACCGGTCATACGGAATAGGAAGGTGGCACGCTGAGATCTCAGAGTGGCATGTGGACTGGAACAAATCACCCTCAGAACTGTGGAGCAGGGTACCCTCGGTGATGCCAGGGGACCATGGCTGTAAGTGATATCAGAAGCATGTTAGCAGGTAGACAACAAGTCCTTTCACCCTTGGATCTCCAAGACACTGTTGCTTTTTGCTGCCACTTAATTTCCTAAAAATGTTCTAGATTGCTTACTCAGGTATTTAAGTATATTTAGTTTTGCATATTTTAGAATTTCTCAGTGTGACTTTCCAGCATTGTCATGAGAGTCTGCTGAAAGGTAAGACAGTCTTATATTTGAGGCTGAGTTAAAAACGAATTCTCCCCTCTGTTATTCATTACACACCATGGTCTGCGGTATGCATCACAATGCTACTCCTGCATAAAGTGCACACTTTTTTCAATGGTGTCTTCTGATTGATAACGCTAACATTAGCTCATAATCAAATGTTTTTCTAGATACTAGTCTTCATTAAAAATTTGTTTTATAATGACATATTGTTATATTTTGTATTATTAATTAATCACCTTATCTCACAAAATTATAGGATTACATTACACACAGACAAACCTCCCTGGAACCCTCTTCTCAAAATGTCAGGCTTGCTCGTACGCAGTATACTTTATTCATTGCGCTTACAACTCACCACTTTCAAATTCCACCAGCCGCCACTACACAGATGACCAAGGGAAACAAAAACAAAATTTCTTTTCACAAATAGTCCAGACTTGTTGAAATTTTCTTTCACTATATCTGCATGACCCCTAAAATGAAAGCAAGGTATTGAGGATAAATATGTACCTTGTATTCCATATTATGGTCTTCCTTAAAATTGAAGGTTCCCTTTAATTCTATGGGATTCATTGGATAGTCCAGAGTATTACAATGCTGCTGGTGGCATCCCTCCCAGGAGGGACTTATACAAGCCAAAAAGCACTGTAAATTGATTTAAGTTTGAGTGACTAACAGTTGGCATTAAGCCTTGATCATGTGGTGTTTTAGACAGGATTGTGATCTCATGTGGCTCTAGTGAAATGCTGCTGACTTCTTGATTAATCACTACACTATTTCCTATGAGGATATGTAGTTTGTTTTATATCAATCCTGATTTTCATCAAGGAAATATGAGTGTGATCTGTTTTTTTGGGACTGGTGTGCACCAGGGACAGGGTCATTTTACCCTTCATTTATATGTTAAGCATGGATTGGATTTTCTCAAATGGCATTATTCCACTTGTATCTAATAAATCCCCAATCCTTCCCACTCCAAGCTCCTCCCAGCGTGGCATTACTACATCATGAAATATCTCTGGGAATACTGGGTTCCTAAAAAGCGGAGTATAGAAATTCATTCTCCCTAACACTAATTTCTTTCTCATGGCCATCCATACACGGGATGCCACCCATAGGGTTCTGAATCTAACTTTCTTGTAGTAGCTAGTTTTGTTAAATTTCAGAAGCCATTTATGAGCCTCCTTTCCTATTAACAACTCATATATATCCTGGAATCCGTTGCTACATCATTGGTCCGTGACCTTTTACCCTAGTAAACCCCCATAAACTGAATTTCGGCTGCCCAATAATACATTCTTAAGTCTGGGACAGCCCATCCCCCTCTTTCCCTGGGAAGCGTCATGAATCTGAGAGCCCTCCTGGTCTTCCCATGTGCCCATATACATTTATTAACCACCATTTCTATCCCCTTGAACCAGTGGTTTTCAATCTCAAGGGGTATTGTTCTAAATAGATAAAGAATCTTTGGAAGAAAGATCATTTTGATAATATTGCACCGGCCCACAATTGTAAGATGCAAATTACTCATTCTGTCGAGATCTCTCTTCCCTTCTGAATAAGATTTCTGGGTAAGATTTAACTCCACAATTTGTTCCAACTCTGATGTTATAACCACGGCTAAATAGGTGGGTTTGAGGTCCTTATTAACATGCTTTTGGTAAATTGATATTCTCTATTTAGTAAATTGATATTCTCTATTTAGTCATGTAGCTGTATAGCCCTGGCTTTTCGAGTACTTTTATGAAGGACGGGAGTGCAGGAGGGTGATGGGGCAAAAGTTATTCTTCTAACTCACAGATGAACCGTATGAAAGTGATACATTTATAATGTTGAGGATTGGGGTGAGTGCATCTCCAGGGAGAGTTTTAATGTTAAATCAGTGAGGTAAAACAGGTGTATAATGTGACAGTTGAAGCAAGTGAGAAAGCAAGCCAGAATGTGTGTGAGGTGGGCGTGAAGTAGAATGTGGATTACAATGTATAGGAGTGAGTTAGATCACGAATTGGAGTGTGGTGGGTGATCAAGGCAATGATTGGCCTCGTTGCTCTTTTACAGTGAACCCTATACGTAAATTAAACATTACACCTCACCTGAGTTCACACCTTCGTCTTTGCCACAATTGGCAATAAGAGGAGTAGACAGGAGTGACAAGGGACAGAACAATTTCACAGAATCGATGGTGGTAGAACATGAGGTCAAGTACAGAGGAGGAGACTCAACTGTTGATTAAAAGGTCAATCTGCACTCACAGTTCTCACCTGTAGGAATTGGTAACCTAAGTTGTCATGAGATTGCACACAACTGAACAGCTAAGTAGATCAGATTTTCCAAATCAAAGCTGCCAAGTGGATCTGAAGAGGGCGCAAAAACATGGAGTAAACCCGAACTTGGTGGCAGTGTCAAACTCCCTACACAATATTTTAGTGAACAACACTGTGTCAAGCATCGTTCCTTCAACTTGTTACATTTTAATCGCACTTGGTGGATGTCGTGACCTGGGCATAAGGGCACTAGGACCCTGTACCCGACGGGTGGGAAAGGGGTGAGAACCGGACACCACTTCTGGTCAGGGGAGTGGGGAGGAAGGCAGACCACGAGGGGATAAGGAAGCAAGAGGACGTGTGGCCAAGGCAGCAGCAGCGAGCAACACAATAAAGAACCTATAAACCCTCTTACCTGACTCCTGTGAGTGCCTGGGATCGGGGACACGACAACTGGCGACGAGGGTGGGATAGAGAAGAAGACGCGTGTGTCCAGGTCCCTCTGGAGTGAGAACCGGAGCTAGGAGCCCACCCTGGTCCGAGTGAGGGAGAAGAAGAAACGGCGCGGGAGCCCACACCGGCCGAAGAAGAAACGGCGCGGGAGCCCACCCCGGCCGCACCAGAAAGGCGGTAAGAGGCCCCCGACCTGCCCGATACTGATCATCAAGCTGCCCGTAACACAGAGTCCGCGCGCGAGCAAATTAAACGAAGTCTCGCGCGAGGACAGCAGCCATCTCAAGGACAGGCAAAAGAGGCCAATCAGCGTCGCGGAAGGCCCGGCGGCCATTTTGAAGTCAGACAGAGGCATGAAAGGTCCCGCGATCTTGCGAGATTTGGGCGGTCATTTTAAAATCAGGCAAAATAAGCCAATAAGAAGGGCGAGAGGCCTGGCGGCCATTTTAAAGTCAGGAAACAAAGAGAATAATATCAGAAGAACTGCGCAAACGACAAAATTAAAAGAAATAACAAAGGAAAAAAGGCATAAATAGGATATAAGAGAAGACGAAACAAACCAAGCTGCAAAAAGCTGCGCAAAAGAAGAAATTAAAAGAAATAACAAACAAAAGGCACAAATAAGAGATAAGAGAAGACGAAACTAAACAAAAGGGACAAATAGACAAGGAACAGAAACTAGCACGGTGGTACCAAGGAAAAGAAGGACGCCCTAGCGCCAGTGCTGCATGCCAACAATGGCTGATCAAGCAAATGACAAAACAAGCACGCAAGCAATATTCCGCAGACCGCTTCCATTCGACTTATCTGAACCACAGATAGGTATCAGATGGGAACGATGGATTCGCAAGTTCGAGAGGTACACGCCCGCCACAGATGTGGCGGAGGCCAAGCAGATAGATCTATTCTTAAACCTCGTAGGGGACGAAGTAGAAGACCTGCTAGTGACATTCCCTGAAGACCAAACGGCAACATACAAGGGACTAATCAAGTGCCTCTCCAACAAGTTTGACCCGCAAAGAAACATTGATTTTGAGAGATACACCTTCAACATCGCATACCAGCAAGCAGAGGAGTCCCTTGACGACTTTGCAACACGACTGCGCAAATTGGTCACGCACTGCGAGTTCGAAAAGTTCGACAACGAACAGGCAATTCGACTGCGCATCATTGAAGGATGTCGGCCTGTGGAATTCCGCACACAAATTCTGAAAGAACCGACCTCGCTAGAGAAAATTCTGACCATGGCCCGGGCAGAAGCGAGAGCGACCACGCACCCAAAACAGATGGAACTGGGAAAAGACAGGCGCATAGAACAAGCCAACCGCATGGTCGGAAGCAATCGAATGAACACCCGGAAGAAAGACAGCAATGAACAACTGCCCAGAAAACCACATGAGAGAACATGCTACAGATGCGGGCTCGAGTTTCCACACGTCGGTGCCTGCCCGGCAATGGGTCAGACATGCAGAAAATGCAACAGAAACAACCATTTCGCAAGCGCCTGCATGGGCACACAATTCAAGAGTGAGAGAGGACGACTTGGAAGACCACGGATAACAACAAACAGATATGCCAGGCACATGGAAACAGCAAATCGCAGCTCTTCAACTGAGTCGGAAGGAGAAGCAGTGCAAGAGAACGTGGGACGACTATACCTGATGTCCGACGTCGCTCCTGCAGAAGGAGCAGAAGGGCGAGAGAGCATTCATCTAATAGAGAAACATCAAGTAAAAAAAACGGCGACCGTAGACATAGATGTAGGAAAACACAACACACGATTCGTGCTAGATAGTGGCGCCACATGCAACATAATGTGTGTATCAGAATATAAAAAGATGAAAATAAAACCAGCGCTAGTGCCCTCCACTGTTGACGTATTCACCTGGGGGTCGAAGAAACCAGTGCTCAACATGGGGAAGTTTACAGAGACACTGATATACAAAGACCGATCAAGCAAGGAAGACATACATGTACTGAAGGGTGACATTCCAGCACCATGTTTACTGAGCAACGTCATGGCGCAGGTGATGGGCCTCCTCGCAATGACATACCACATGTCAGAGAAAAAGAACATCCTGCGAGACTATCCAGGAATATTACAAGGACTAGGAAAACTAAAAGGACGGCAAATAACACTGCACATCAATGAAGCAGTAAAACCCGTAGCTCAACATCACCGACGAGTGCCGATACACCTGCAGCAACAGGTAGAGGAGGAAATACAAAGCCTGTTGAACCAAGACATTATAGAGCCTGCAGACGGGACGACACCATGGGTGTCACCAATAGTGGCAGTCCCAAAGATGAACACATCCAAGATTCGAATATGTGTCGACATGAGGATACCAAATACAGCAATTGAAAGGGAAAGACACCCAGGGCCGCACCTAAATGACATGATCAGCTGCCTCACTGGCGCCTGCCGATTTTCAAAGCTGGACCTGTGCAAAGGGTATATCAGCTGGAGCTTGACCCACAATCAAGGCACATTACCACATTCTCCACACACATGGGTCTATTTCGCTACAAGCGACTGAGCTTTGGCATCTCGTCGGCCGCAGAGATATTTCAAGAAACAATACGGCAGGTCATACGGCCAATAAAGAACAGCCTCAATTACAGTGATGACATTCTGGTGTTTGGTCGATCAGATGAAGAGCATGACAGAGCGTTGCGGGACGTATGTTCGCATCTGGAACAAGCAGGCCTAACGCTAAATGAAGACAAGTGCGAAATAGGGAGAAATGACCTGGTATTTTTTGGACACAACTTCTCTAAAAAAGGGATGCGACCAGACCACAGCAAAGTGGAGACGCTGGAAAAAGCGAGTCCTCCGGCCGACGTTGCAGAAGTGAGGTCATTCCTTGGGCTTGCGAGCTACTGCGCTAGATACATAAAAGACTTTGCCACAGTGAGCACACCACTTAGGGAATTAACGAAGCAAGGCCAGACCTTCATGTGGACAGAAGAATGCAACAAGGCGTTTGAGGCCATCAGACATGCGGTGATAGCGGTGGACCATCTTGCCTACTTGGATCCACTGCTGTGCATGGAACTGATGGTGGACGCCAGCCCGGTAGGACTAGGAGCGATCTTAGCACAACACATGCCAGGCAAAGATTCTCCAAGAAAGATCGTGGCATATGCAAGCAAAAGTCTGTCTGACATTGAGAGGGCATACTCGCAGCCAGAAAAAGAAATCCTCGCAGTAGTATGGGCGTGTGAGCACTACCACATGTTCATCTACGGGAAACCATTCACTATCATAACAGACCATCAGGCCCTAGTGACAATATATGGAAATCCGAATGCGAAAATACCACTTCGCATCGAGCGCTGGGGCATAAGACTGATGGACTATAACTTCAAGATCGTGCACAAACCAGGGAAAGAACATAACCCGGCGGACTACATGTCGCGGCATCCTCTACCACAGAGAACTCAGGACACATCAATAGCGGAGGAATATCTGAACTTTGTACTGAAACAAAACACTTCGGCATCGATAATTATCGCAGAACTGGAGCAAGAAACAGAGAGGGATGCCACGATGCAGGCGGTAAAAATGGTGACAAGACAGCAAAGATGGAGACATGTCAACAACAACAGCATCATGGAAGAAGGAGTGAACATGGAGGAAATGCTGGCGTTCAAGAAGGTTCATGAAGAACTATCAGAGACCGTGAATGGCATAATCATGAGAGGAACAAGAATAGTGATGCCGAGGGTCTTGCGCAGACAGACTGTAAACTTGGCACACGAATCACACAGAGGCATGGTTGCGACAAAGAAACTGCTACGGGAGAAAGTGTGGTTCCCTGGTTTGGACAATATGGTGGAGACCACCGTCACAAATTGCCACATCTGCCAAACGACAGGGCAGCCAGCAAAACCAGAACCACTACAAATGTCAGAGCTCCCGCGGGCAGTGTGGACGGAACTGGCAGCAGATTTCTACGGACCTCTAGAAACGGGCAACTACTTGCTCGTGATCATTGATGAATACTCAAGATTTCCCATCGTGCGACAAGTCTCGTCAACATCAGCAAGTGCAACGCTGCCAGTACTGGATGACATACTCGCAGCCTGGGGTTCCCCACAAACACTAAAGACAGATAATGGCCCGCCATTCTCAGGAGAATAATTTCGAAAGTTCATGGACTATCTAGGTATTCATCACAGGAAAATAATACCTCTGTGGCCACAAGCAAATGGCATGGTGGAACGATTCATGGGAAACATAAAAAAGGCAGTCCAAAGAGCAAAGCTGGCACAGATATCAATAGGCCAGGCCCTTTGTCAAGTACTAAGAGACTATTGAAACACCCCTCACAGCTCCACGGGTCGGTGCCCTGCTGAGCTGGTGCTAGGCAGAACAAGCAGGACAAGACTACCACAGCTGGAAGCAACAGCAACACCAGAACACAGCAGCATTGCCGTCAGAGACAAAGAGGCCAAGGAGAAAATGAATGGTTGAAGAGAACAGTGGTCTCAGGGAGGCCTCAGAGGTCCTCGTGTAGCCTGGGCTACTATTAATGGGTGCAGTATTAATCTACAGAAACACTTTCAGAGGGAGTCCGAGCAGGACTCATTAAGCAATGTATGCCAGGACACAGGGTACAGAATGACATCACATTTATTAACACCATAAATGGAGTATCATTCAATTTTCAACAGTAATAGTTCTGGTGCTCACACGAAAAAGTGCAAGTGCGTGAAGTGAAAGTGCTTAGTGACATTAAAAGCATTACATCGCATTGACAACAAGCTACAAAACTCCAATCTATTCAATTACAATGAAGGAGTTTTGGTTGTGAGGTCGACGGCGTTTCGATCTTGTTAACTAAAAGATCATCATCAGGACTGGTGTGTGAGCAATTAGAATCTATAGAGGAAGAAAAATAACGGAGTGACCATGGTCCCGGAAAGGACAATTAAACAGTTGCACAATTAATGATAGGTTTAAACTATAGCATTAAAGGACGATCAATGTAGGCAGAAACAAAAATTTTGCCTTAAAACCGGCTTAGTCAGGGTGACGCAAGAGGGCGGCGAAGGAAAGAAAGGATTCGAAAAGAAGGTAAGTTAAATTAAGGAACATGAGAAAGCGGAACAATTCCAATTTAGGCATGAATAATTATAAGGTGATGGCAATAAAACACAGGGACTGTAAGGTGACGCCTGCGCGGTGTCCGAAAAATAGCGGTGGTAGCGAGTTGCAAGGCAAAGGAGGAAGATATCCTAACCTAAGGCATGCCCTGTGTTTTATTGCCATCACCTTATAATTATTCATGCCTAAATTGGAATTGTTCCGCTTTCTCATGTTCCTTAATTTAACTTAATTTAACTTACCTTCTTTGCGAATCCTTTCTTTCCTTCTCCGCCCTCTTGCGTCACCCTGACTAAGCCGGTTTTAAGGCAAAATGTTTGTTTTTGCCTACATTGATCGTCCTTTAATGCTATAGTTTAAACCTATCATTGATTGTGCAACTGTTTAATTGTCCTTTCCGGGACACATGGTCACTCCGTTATTTTTCTTCCTCTATAGATTCTAATTGCTCACACACCAGTCCTGATGATGATCTTTTAGTTAACAAGATCGAAACGCCGTCGACCTCACAACCAAAACTCCTTCATTGTAATTGAATAGATTGGAGTTTTGTAGCTTGTTGTCAATGCGATGTAATGCTTTTAATGTCACTAAGCACTTTCACTTCACGCACTTGCACTTTTTCGTGTGAGCACCAGAACTATTACTGTTGAAAATTGAATGATACTCCATTTATGGTGTTAATAAATGTGATGTCATCCTGTACCCTGTGTCCTGGCATACATTGCTTAATGAGTCCTGCTCGGACTCCCTCTGAAAGTGTTTCTGTAGATTAATACTGCACCCATTAATAGTAGCCCAGGCTACACGAGGACCTCTGAGGCCTCCCTGAGACCACTGTTCTCTTCAACCATATATACCACCCCTGGTCTTACTACGGGGGTACCCTTGTTTTTTATACATAAGGAGAAAATGAAGGCGTATGCCGACGCCAGAAGACATGCCACTCCAGCGCACCTCAAGCAAGGGGATGTCGTGGTGGTACGCCAGCGGCAGCTGAGAAAATTGGACAGCCCATTCTCAAAGGAACCATTAACAGTGACACAGGTGAAAGGGCCCATGATAACAGCAACAGCAGGCCCATACCGGATAACACGGAACAGCTCTCACTTCAAGGAGCTAAAAAACATGGAGGAAGATGGAAGAAACACAGCAGCAGCAGACAAAGGCACAGACGAGAGACCGGATGAGGACTGGCAGAAAGACAAGGGAGAGACACATCAAAGAAGAGAATGCAAAAGACCAAAAAGACTGATTGAAGAAATGTAACGATGAAGACAACGACACGTCGTTGTACACATCTCTCTCTCTCTCTCTCTCTCTCTCTCTCTCTCTCTTTTCTCTCTCTCTGTCTCTCTCTACAGCTCTTTATCACTCTCCACCATCTTCTGTTGTTTTCCTGCAACAAAAGGGGAGATGTCGTGACCTGGGCATAAGGGCACTAGGACCCTGTACCCGACGGGTGGGAAAGGGGTGAGAACCGGACACCACTTCCGGTCAGGGGAGTGGGGAGGAAGGCAGACCACGAGGGGATAAGGAAGCAAGAGGACGTGTGGCCAAGGCAGCAGCAGCGAGCAACACAATAAAGAACCTATAAACCCTCTTACCTGACTCCTGTGAGTGCCTGGGATCGGGGACACAACAGTGAACCTCTGATGGTCTGAGAGATGTGGTCTGAAGTATTCCTGGCCTATGCTGAGGTGCTGGCTAGCACAGGACATACCCTCTCTAAGGAAACTGCCTCTTTTTAAATATTGTTTTGGGTAGCGGTGTTGGACTAAAATAATTAAAAATGTCCCATCTACAGAAAACATAGGTGATTAAAAATATTTGAATAAGTCATTAAACAGGGAGGGTTAATCATGGGTAGAAAGTTAACATAGTAATGGGGAGGTTCAACTTGTACTCCATGAGATGAGGGAGGGGAGTCAATAGAGGACCCTGTTGAAGCCCTAGGATTCTTCGTTATTACAAGTGATTTTGTACGCTGACGACTAAGAGGTGTAGCAAGACCATATACTCATGGAGACCAATAGTAGGAAAGTGCAAAAACAATTGAGAGTTAGTACTGATTTAACCTTGATTTAATATTGAAAAAAGGATGTACCTATTGGAAAGACTTTTTTTAAACCTTTTACTAAGTATATAAATAATACAGCTTTATCCTTGATAACAGCCAATCAGTCAGTAGTTACATACATGTGTTTAAGCATGTTTACAAGGCACATTTTCAAAATACAAACATATAGCATCTAGGTGCTGACATCTTTTAACAGTGTACTTTATACAGCAATGTGCATGCAATACTATAACATCTAACGCATGAGGTCCCATATCAAGTAAGTCATTATGTGGCCTGTGAGAGTAAATAGGAACACAAGGGGGCCTCTGAAGTCTTTAGGACATGATCTGGAGGGTATACCTTCAGCATATATTTCCATCTGGTCTCTGCAATATGTCATATCTAGTACCCAGTCCCCTAACTTGGGAGCTGTTTTGCTCACTTATAATATAGCCTTGTCTCTCTTAGCTAATAGCAGGGACATACTGACAAACCATCTAACTTTCTTTGCCACATCTGCAATGGCCCCTAACAGTCCCCTCAGTGGAGCAGGTTGGAGAGGGTCACCTGTCATAATCTGCAGTGGCGTGAACACTACCTCCCACTATTCTTGTGCTCTAGGGCAGTGGGAAGTCTGCATTTTTAGGTCGAGCCTGGGCAGCGAATGCGCTGCTCTGCGAGGCATGCTGTATTCAGGTAGGGACTTGAAGCTCCGGCCACACTCCGCCTATATATTTAATTGGCTTGTTTCTTTATCCACTGTAAGCCGTTGCTGTTCAATGGTCAATAGGCTTAGTAATCCCTCCTTAGTACCGCCTTGTCTCATTTTGTAACCTCCCATGGCGATACCCCCTCTTACGTGTGTTGTTACTCGGTAGGCTTTAATTACAGCCTCCGAGCACTATTTTCTCAAATAGCTTCGTACTGCCTGGTGTTGCAGGCAGGACACGCTCTCTCCTAAAGCTTTTTAAAAATGTTTATAGCACGAATGCATTTGCAATGCGATAGGTCTCGCATTTGCGAGAGTTTAAGCTATTGGCATGGCATTGTAAATGACAATGCCTTTTATTTATCTGTTTTAAAAACAACACATAAATAAAAGGCACTGTCATTTACAATGCCAATAGCTCAAACTGTCGTAAATGCGAGACCTATTGCATTGCAAATGCTTGTTTAAATTAGTTTAAGCCACACTGCAAAGCATCTGCGCTGCTGAACAACATGGCTGTAAACATCGCCAAAGCCAACAGGTCTCATAGGCGAGACCTATTGGCTTTGACAATGCTTGTTGATATTGATGAGATGACCAATGGCAGGCTGCGAAAACAATCCCTATTCATTTCTAAACTGCTCTAAACGTGTTCAGTTTTTCAGAAGATTGAAAACAGAAACACAGTCTACCCTGACATCTAGTGGCCAGAGCACACAATTTCAAGCTCGTTGTACACAGTCTCTCAGAGGCAGGCGTAATGATACAATAGGCGATACCGTTGTTCAAAACATGGCAGTGGCTGTAAGGTCTTCCGTATACGGGCAAACGTGGTTGTGCCATTACAGAATGCACTTTAACACAAAGAATTAAAATTCCCAATTTTCACCGGCTGTATGTATATAATTGTATATCTTTTTTTAAAGTATTCCGGCATGACCTTCATTGTGAAATGTAACACAACTGCATATTGCAAGAATGCGGAAATAATCTCCAGAATCAGCATAGATGAATGCTGGCCTTCTTTAAAGCACTTCCACGAGAGAATTTATAAACGTCATAACACCGTGGATGTTTCTTTGGTTCTGTGGCACTGCAGCTTTAGTACTGAGTAGAAGAGATAATGGGGCATATTAGCAATGCCTGGCGATAATTATCGCAAAGCGCAATTAGCGCTTGGATAATTATCGCCAGGCATCGCCGGTTTCTATCGCGGAGTTAGCGTGCAATCAGCAATGCTAATCTCCAAAGCGATAGAAACCTTGGAGAACAGTGTGAATATCGCCTGAAAACAGGCGATATTCACACTGTTCCCCAGTTCTGCTTGCTGATAGTGCGAGGGGGATTTAGCCATGTAATCCACCTCTCATTGGATTACATGGCTAAGTCAGGGTGGGACCAGGTGTTAGCAAACCAGCGCTAAACGTGTTTAGCGCTGGTTCGCTAATCACCGCCCCTGCCTCGCTGATAGGTGTTAGCCACCTCAGCGACTGTTTCCAGTTGCTGTTAGGTGGGGAACGCCTACTTTGCATGCCATTAGCGATAAATATCGCTGGCATGCAAAGCGGCACCCAACCCGGTCGCTATCGCCTACAAGCTGTCGCTAACAGCAGTTAGAGACAGCTTGTTGATAAGGCGATAATATTATAGCCGCTTTAGCGGGAAAAAGTCCAGCTAAAGTGGCGATAATCGCCTTGCTAATATGCCCCAATATTTTTCTACTTAATACCACGTTTGTATGTTGCCTTAGTCCTGAACGTCATTTAAATCTCCTAGCGGCCTGAAAAACATTCAAGTTGTTTTGAAACTGCTGCTAATCTCGCATAAGAAAAGGCCCTATCCTGGCTAGGAGGACAGCAGGCTAGGTATTCTGCATGTGTTCCGCATGTTTATATGTATGTTTGTATTTATTTATTTGATAGGTCTTTACATGGAAACAGTAGTGTATGTAGATGTAGTAAGCATGCAACGAGACACTTTAAAACTTAGGTCAGAAATAGGAAACATGCAATTGGTCGATTCTGCATTTTTAGTAGAGGTCAGTAATATTTGTGTCTTTGGAGAAGGTATTTTAATGCTTTTTTGAAGATGCGAAAAGATGGAGTATGGAGTATGGTGGATCTGAATGGATAGTGCATTCCAGAAGTTCGGTGGGTTCCCAGAGGAGAATTTGCTGAGTGGATTTATTGTTTAAAGGCTGTACTTAAAGGCATAGCCATGTTTTGCTTCTGAGATCCTAATGGGCACCGGGATTTTGAGTTCTTCTGCAATATATTTTGATGAGAAGGGATGGATTGCTTTAAAGGTCATCTACACAGTCTTGTATGTGATTCTACATTCCAAGGGGAGCCAATTTAGAGAAGTAACAAACGGGGTGCCCTGGTCCTGTCTTTTAGAACCAGGTATAAGGAGAACTGATAATCGTGATAGTGCCTTGAGGGATAGGAAACACATTTTAAGCATGGACGTCATTTTTGTTGTTGTCAATTTTTTAATTATACTAAGAGTGACTAATATTACATTTTTCGCTATTAGTTTAATAAATATGGAGTACAAATAGCGGGAATATGACTTTCGCTGGCAGCTGAGGTACGTAAAAAAATGCTTTTAGATGTATGTTGTGTGCGTGCTTGCAGTTTTGAGTGTGTTTATGTGAGAGGGTGTGTGTATGTGTGAATGTGTGTGCATGTGTAGACAGAGTGTGTGTGTGTGTGTGTGTGTATATGTGTATGCATGTGTATGTATAAGCATATGTATGTGTGTCAAAGTGAAAGTGAAAGTGAAGGTCAAGGGGCATGTGAACTCACTTCTGCTACCTATGACATTTTGTTCAATTGACGTCTATGGTTTTAGGAATAACTGTTAGCAGCGCATTTCCTTATTTGATACCGGAAATACTTACTAATTGGACAGCAAGTTTTAAGTCAGTGTTTTCCAACTTGTTTGTGTGACTTTTGTTGCAACCTGAAGTCTAATATGAAGCCTTGAGATTAAACGGTTGTAAATAGTTTAAGAAACAATCCTACAGATTTTACATTATCTCCCTATGCATTTGGGAGCTAAGGATCTTGTTTGCATGTTAGAAGTTTGAATTCAGTTTTTTGAGGGTATTGAATTTCATTAAAGTGTATGGTAAAGTTATATATGTTATATACATATATTACAAACCATCCCCGATACAATTAGCTACAGTCCTTACAAGGCACAGTGTGATAACAGGTCTGGTAGCCCGGATGACATTCCAACAGTTTTGACTCCCCAATGAAGAACCCACTCATTGTTACGGGGGATTTATAAAGCGCACGTCCACCAACAGGTCTCTTGGTGCTGTGTTAGCGACCACCACTAACGCTGCATATAGCTGTAGGCTTGAAATATGTTATGTTACGGGGGATTTATAAAGGTCATTGAAGGGCCTGAATTCCAAATCCGGATATACTGCAGCAATAGACTCAATGCATTACGACTAATGTAGCGGGTCCTTTTCACGGTGGCCACAGTGCTATACATTTATACCTCGTGACTAGTGCAACTGGTGAAAAAAGACTTTAAATTGTCAAAGATTATATTTACATTAATATTCCTCTTGTATTCGTTTTTTGTCTAATTCAATCATTGCCTAGAGTCAATTATGCTGTCACTACTGAAAAAATACATTGCACAATTAGTGTTAGAGGTATTTTGGCAGGTGGATATTTCATTTACTCAGCATCACATCGCTTCTCCCTCTCCACAAGGGATTCATTTCAATTCTACAATTTAGAATGCTTGCAGAGATTAGTATCCAATAGGGTGAGAAAATACCCCTTTTGTGAGGTCACTCTCATTTTTGCTTAATTTTATTGCTGGTTTTTAAACTCTGCACTTTAGGGCACTGTTGTTCAGTGCCTAGTGTATGTGAACTGACACGTAAAACATGGATAAATTGGCTAATCCCTCTTGGCTTATTAATCTTTCTATAAAACCATAGTATGTGGTGCGAAAATACACGCATGGCATGAAAAGTTAAATGTCACTTGTGGACTGCAGCACTTAATGTGCCGTCCACTACTGTGACAAATGAAAACATTGCTTCAGGCCTACCATTGTAGCCTAACTGCTGCAGTTTAAAATCTGCAGTCTGACCTGTTAAAATCACCCTTTTTAACACCCGCGGTCCGTGCAGGTAACAGCGGTAGGGCGGTAGGGCGGTGGGGCCGGGTGAGGGGGGATTTCGAGGGATGATGCTGAGGGAAAATTAAATAAATAATTAATTTTCCCTCAGCATCGTCCCTCGAAATCCCCCCTCACCTGGCCCCACCGCTGTTACCTGCACGGACCGTGGCTGCTTTTTAAAGGTAAAATGTTCCCTTTTAAATATTAGTAAGTCAGCTCAATTAAAGCTTTGTAGCCCACAATGTAGGGTGCATGGTATTTAAAAGTGGGACATGTAGAACATTTATGTAACCATGTCTCTACAGTGACAAGTCTTTAAAATCTATATTTGTGTGGCAGGCCTAGCTGTCCTACATAGAGAACTTGAGTAAATACGAATGCTAAATAATAAAATAATTTTAAAAATGAATACATAAGTAAATATAAAAGTATATAAAAATATTTGCAACTATAGAACATAAAAAATATACAAGTATATTGCTAATAAAAATAAAACTGATATCTTGGAAATCAGACAAACTGTTTAAATAGTTAAACCACTATTTTGTAGAAATTATTAAAAATCCAATTCAATGGTGTAGTCAGATTGTTAATAAATATTAAGGAAAAGTAACTTTTCAACAGTTACATTTACCTGTCGAAACTGACAGATGGCTAATTAGCCCAAGTATCTATGAGCTCGCAGTCTGTACTGAAGCCCAGGAATAGGAGTGGAAGTGATAGGAAATCCTTCCCAGGAGAAAATAAAATGTTAATCTGCATTGGCAGAGATGGCTTCTCTGAACTCCGCAGAATATTCGGAGTGGAGGCTGTTGGGATACTGTGGCTACCACACTGTCAAATCTTGCTTGGCAGGTCTGATAAGCCACATGTAACACAGGGAGGACACTTGAAAGGGAAAGGGAATGAACAGGATGCAAAGACAATTCTTGTGTTTCCCCATTATACCCCCTGTCTTGTCGCTGTAGAACCCTGCTTTTGTCCTATCAAATGTCTGTCTCTGAGTTTATTGGTGGTACAGTGCCTTCTTCAAACTGCATTTCAGGAGTTAGACTTTGGAGGACTGTGGTGATTTCCATATGTCACGCCCACAAAGCCCCAGTTTAATGTGTCCAAAGACATTCCCATCTTGAAAATGCTCTAACGCATGACATTTTGGGCATGTTTACAGTGAGGTAAATTAGAACTACTGGAAAGGCGGGTTGGGTGCCTCCGGGAACATTTACCCCATTTGTTAGGGAAAGCCCAGGAGTCACCCACAGCCACTCACGGGTGCCAAGCATAAATGGGTCACCCAAGGGCATGGGAAAACTACTGGACTTGTGAAAGGATACCAGACTGACTGACTCTGCAGCACTTAGCATCTGTGCCCTTTGAGAAGGACCTGAGGAGGTTGTACCCCCTTCCACTTGAAATGCAAGGTCTACCTCGACCATTAGCCACAATTAGAGCTTTGTGCTGCTTGGCACTATTTTCTCTTAAATCTTAAAATAATTAATAATTCTGAATCCCATTATTGGATTTTTAGTTTTGTTGTAATTTTATTAATTACATTTTACTCTGTTTTTAAAAATTGGAGTGGGATTTTTATTGTTGTGTTTTCAACTTTTTAACTATTTTGGTACTTCTAAATACTTTACACATTTTTGTTAAGTTAAGACTGTGCTCTACCTTCCAGGGGTTGAGCTCGTTAAATTATTGAAACCTTTGACTAGACCTAAAAGGATAGTGACTTAATTACTTGTGGTGGACACCAATCCATCTCAACCAATAATTCCCTTTCTCAGAATTATTACATACATAGAGCAGGGATTTTTGTCATACTTAGTGGTTCTGTAGCTGTCATCTGAAAAAGGCAGAAAATCCAGCTGGCTACCTATTGCTCTCATAAACAAATTGATTGACTGCTTTCCTTTGATCGGATGTACGGGCACACACAGCAACACACAGGATTGCCAGAATAGCAGTGCTATCAGTTCACATTACAAGGGCCTTTTTTTGGATTGTGACAATAGGTGAGAACCATGAATGACATATAGGGAGTGTCAAAAGTTCTGAAAACATAGTCCGATATAACAGATGATGAATAATCCTGAGCAAGAAAAACAATTAATGACCATTTCACACTCTTTATAAAGAACACAGTGAAGACGTTATCAGCTAGGAGTTTTTTGATGCCTTTCGATTTTTCCTCCAGCGAAAGTGCCAGTTTCT
Source organism: Calotriton arnoldi (assembly GCA_963921515.1). Lineage (NCBI taxonomy): Eukaryota > Metazoa > Chordata > Amphibia > Caudata > Salamandridae > Calotriton > Calotriton arnoldi. Next base: position 709,672 of record CAWUFW010003423.1, on the reverse strand, counting down.
CGTGGGCACGTGCCTACTTCATATTGCAGTATGTGGGAAATTATGGCTTCCGGAAACAGTTGTCTTTACTCCAGACAGCAGATAACCTGGACCTGGATTACGGGTAAGCACCCATCCCTGAACAAACACAATCTTTTAGAGCACAGCCCAGACAAGTGGGTAGTCCCTGTGAAACACTTGTCTGCTGGCTGCAATATATGAATGTATTGATATGGTATTTCTATAGCGCAAAACTAACTGAAAGGAAGCAGAGTGCTGCACATGGTTAAAGGCTATGCAATCGTCACGGGCTGATCTCAAGATCCAACATAGACATTGGAGCAACAAAATTTTGGATTTTATCTAGCCTTAGGATATGAGTTTTTGAGAATTAGAAATAAGGACAGAGGAACTGCATTATTGTAACCCTATATTTTAACTTTAAAACTAGACATTAGGACTGCAAGAAATTCATTTTTGCATATGAGATATTTTGTAAAAAGTAATAAAAGATTTTTGATACATTTGTAAATTAAGTTTGGTATAAATTTGTGCTAAGGCAATCAATTTGTATATTAGTATCCAATATATTAAGCCCTGGTAGTCATTTTTAATTTCATTAATGCATCCAACAGTGAAAAGTCTAATCTGGGACTCAAGGAGATGACACATAATAAAAAGAGAGACATGAAGTAGGGGAAAAAGAGTTCAAGACAGAAATGTAAGCAGGTATAGCACAGAAAGGAGGTAGTTTTCATGAAGCATTCATTATTTGGGCAAAAGGTACAAACAGGTTTTCAGCAATATTTTAGCAACCTTACTCACAAATCTCAAGGCTCTAGCATCCATAAACCGCTCAGATTATCACCTTCTCTGGGGTGTTTTGGAACTCTATTGATGTGAAAAAAGTATTTGGCACAATCAGCATTATGGAATTTCTTGAAATAACTGGCTACTTGCTATCATGAGTCAGGATTGCCCAAAAGTGTTCCAGAATGTGCATTTTGCACTGAAAAGTAGTGTTTTGTGTATGTTTTTTTGATAAAGGCAGGTCATTATGTATATAGTGTAATCAGGTTTACATGAAATACATTTGTCTATTACATACTCCCTAGATGTGAGTGGTACTTTGTAATTTGTGACAACATTACCATTCTTGCATGCCTTGAATTCTTGCTTATGGGGAAAAAACCTGGTATCTCTCTTAACCATGTATGGGAATACTGGAGACAAATATATATTCTCCAGGATGTCTCTAGATGTTCTAGGCTTCCTATACATGATACTGAGATTCTGTGAAGATATTTCTGTATCGGATGGTCATTCAATAATAGATCCTAATGTTTCTGAAGTTTATATTTGATGATATTAGATCATATTGAGAATATGGTTGTGAATCTAACTGTGATTTGCAGCTGATGCATTAGATACTATTAGTGGAAGTTCAGTATTTGCATGTTTGAAGAGTAGATCCTTTCTAGAATGGTAACTGGGATTTTCTACAGCATTTTGCACAATTCTGTCTAGATAGCCTCTTGCCCTGCGTCTTCTCATCAGATTTTCCTTTATTTTTTGATAAGGTATGCAGGACTGCAATTTCTTCTCATTCAGATCAATTCCAGTAGGGAATATTCTATTTTATAGGACTAGGGTTGCAGCTTTTAGCATCTAATATGCTATTACCTGCCATTGGGTTTCTGTACAGAGATATGAGCAATTTACTAACCCTGACAATCCACACTTGACTGTCTGTAATTGATAGTCAGTGAAACATTCAGTTAATTCTCATTCAGAAGCAGCCACAACTGTGTGTGGGTGACAATTGAGCTTTTCATTCCACAATATAAATAAGTTATCTATGTACCACAAGCATAATTTCACCAACCCCAAAATGATTGGTATTTTTCTTCAGTGGTCACCTGCCTCTCCCATGTGTCCATGAAAAGTTTTATATAGCTGGGGGTGAACCAGGTGACCATTGCTGTATCTTTTACTTATTTGCATGCCTCATTTTCAAAGAGAAAAATGTTCTCATTCAAACACATCTGGAACACCTAAATCAACAATGGGGTATGTTCATTGATTGGCATTGCACTTAAAAAAGGTTCACAGACTTTTATCCTATCCTAGTGACAATTTCTAGTGTATAATCTCTTCATATCCATGGTGACCACATAACTCCCAGGATCTATATGTGTGTTATGGAGTCTCAAAATAAAATCAGAAGTGTCTTTCAGATAGCTAGGTAGGGTTTCAGCCATGGGAAACAGGAAATTATCTATTTAAGTAACCATGGGAAACAGGACATGATATATTTAAGAGTAATTTTTCACAAACACACTATTGATAATAGATGCTATCGGTTTTCCAGGTAGGCTACTAAAACTTTGTGGATCTTGGCTGCGGATATATGGTCGGCATTGTAAGGTGCTCTTTTCAGATGTAGGTATATTTCATATTCCAGTAAACCCTCATCACTCCATTCTGTTAATTGTGTGTGATAGCTGATGACCAAACTATTATGATACCCATGATTTACCTTCGAGTAACATTCATCATCATTAAATTGTCGCTTAGCTTCCTCTTTATATTTATGTCTAGGCCAGCTCACTGCAATCCCTTCTTTATCTGAATACTTGATAACCGACAGGCATAATTAACCAGTCTTCCTGGTGCTTCATATTTGGACCATGTTATGTTTCTTTTAGTTTACTGTAATGCTGCCATCTTTTTCTGTTTAATTCTTTGATCATAAGACTAAAGAATACTTCTATGGAGTCAAAAGGTATGTTTGAGACAGTGCATGATCCTAGTTTCTTTCTTTTTAATCCCCTATCTGTTTAGAATCTGAATAAAAAGCAAGGCATTGTTCTCATAAGTAAAATCATGTGTGTCCAAACGTTCATTTTCTGCATTTAAATCATTAGCAGCACAAAGTTCTTCAACATCCACTTTTGTCCTGGATCCCCCATGCTCCTAAGATACATTTTCAGGCATTTTCAAGTGTTTGTTGCTATGTACCTTCAGCAGTTTAAGTTCAAGTATGAACTGGAATAAATCTATTCTTGTTTTGAAATAATGAAAGTAATTATTAGGGTAAAAGTATAGACCCGGTTTCTAACCCATCTCTTCGCATTTTATTTGAAATGAAACAAAAAAAAACAAAGTTTAAAATGTGTTATATTTAGTAATGGTAATCAGATCTTACTTGTGTTAAAAAACAAAACTCAGAACTTCACTGAAAAAACAAAGGCTAAAGTGATGTTATAGTTATACATGGTAGTAAGATTTTAACTCACATTATTAAAAAACCTAAAATTCACTGAAGAAAATAAATGGTAAATCGACCTTATGGTTAGATGTTGAAATACAAAAAACCTAATCTTTAAAAATGAAATAAACACTGAAATCTACCAGTTATAATTCACTGAGCTAACTATAACTTGTGCTCCTGGCATACACTGCTTATGACCTCACATATTACTTCACGCATGCCATATTAAATGATCTCATTGATGAGATCACATTTTATATTAAATTGTAAGAAAGTGGGTTATTTGTTGAGAGGGGTGAAACCTTACTCAAGCAGCAACCACAATCCTTGTCAGGGTGAAGTCATAAACAAACCCCAAATTAACCTGTGCTTAACCCTCTGGTAGCTTGGCACAAAAGCAGTCAGGATTAACTTAGAGGGAATGTGTAATGTATTTATGCAGCACTTCAAACAGCAATAAAGTGAAACACAACACAATATAAATCCCACACCAATTAAAAAAAATAGAAAATATTTTAATAAATAATTTAAGACCAAAACAACTAAAATCCAATAGTGGAACTGGAGATATGCAATTTTAAAGATGTAAGTGAAAATAGCACCAAAAAGCACAAAGCGCCATCTGTGGTTGTCTGGGTTCGCCGGACCGGGACAAAGTCACAAGTTCAGGATGACGACGATGGAGCACGGGCCGGCTACAGAGGCCAACTTAGGCCTGCTGAAAAAGAGTTCCTTAAAACTTGCAAGCAGAGTTCCGCGTTTAGGATGTGTCATACAGCAGTAATTCCTAGGAGCTGTGCAGCTGCGATGCAAGGTCCTCCACCATCATTGAGGATGCCGTCAAAAAGGGGCTTGCAATGTGAGGTCCTGCATGGAGCTGCGTCGCACACCAGCTGATTTTGATAAAGCTCTGGGGCTTGAGATGAGGATTCTTGTGACCCGTCAAGGATGCCATTGACAAGGAGCTTGTGATGCAAAGGCCTGTGTTGAGGATGCGTCGCACAGTGGCGGTTCCTGGAAGGCTGCAGGCGGCGATGCAAAGCCCTGTGCTGGAGATGAACCATGCATTGGTCCTGATGCATAGTCTGGAGAGGCAATGTATCGCGCAGTGGCTCTGATGCAGAGTTTTGGGTAGGCGGTGTATTGCCCTGCGGCAGTAATGCGTCTGTTCTTCTGAGACCACAGTTTGGCTGGTTGAGCACATTCGGTCCCACTTCCAAGGGTCCAGGACTGGTGTGGCACTACATGAGAGGGCAGGACTCACAGCTGACAGAGTCCAGGTGCTGGGTTCACAGTGGTTGGAGCCTTCTGTCTCTGAGGCTCTGGTCAGGAGGAAAGCCAAATAGCCCTTGGATTCACTCTGGTGGTCCAGGGTTCAAGAAGCAGGTCAAGTACTTCACTCAGACAGCCCATCAGAGTGGCAGTTCTTTCAGCAGCACAGCAGCCCTTCCTAGCAGTGTCCACAGGTCGAAAAGTGTACTGAAGTGAATATTGGGTCTAAGGACTCAATATTTATACCTGGTGCCCACTTTGAAGTAGAGGAAACTTCTACAGGTTTCCACCACCCCTGAGGTGTCAGGCATCCCCTTCCTCTCTGACCTTGCACCAGCTTACCTGGGGTCACAAAAGACCAGTGTCAAACCCTTTGTGAGAGTGCTCAGGCAGAGTCTTTGTGATGTGCAAGTGTTGTAGGTAACAGATCCTCTCCCTCGTTAACTCAGAGTGGCCAATATTGGCAACACCTATCTTACCTTTGTCCCACTGTCTGGGAGCAATACACAAAGCCCAACTGCAAGCTACACCTTGTCATGTGACCCAGGAGCAGGTTACAGGCACCAAATGGTTAGACAAGAAAAAAACAAATTTCTAAATGTGGCATTTTCTGAATTGTGACTAAAAATCCGACTTTACCATGAAAGAGGCCTTCTAATTACAATTCTTTAGACCCCAATCTACCGGCTCCCAATTGGAAGTTATCACTTATTAAATATAATAAGGAAACCCAAAGTTATGGGAGATGTAAGCGTTTCAGTAGTAAAAAATTAATCTAGGAGATTCTCACTACCAGGACATGTAAAACTTAAAAATGCATGTCCAACCTTTTAAATAAACTGCACCCTGCCCTCTGGGCTGTTTAGGGCCTACCCTAGAGGTGTTTATCTGTATTAAAAAGGAAGGCTTGTGCCTAGAAAGGTTTTTTTGACAGGCCGCACTGGCAGTTTTAAAACTGAACACACAGGCTGCAATGGTAGGCCTTAGACATGTTTAAAGGGCTACTTAAGTGTGTGGCACAATCAGTGCTGCAGGCCAACTAGTAGCATTTAATTTACAGGCCCTAGGTACATATAGTATTCCTTTACCTGGTACTTGCAAGGAGATTACATAGGCCAGTTGGGTGTAATTCCATTTGACTATATTTAGAGGAGAGAGCATAAGCTCTTCAGCACTGGTTAGCAGTAGTAAAGTGCGCATAGTCCTAAAAGCCAACAAAATCAGGTTAAGAAAACAGGAGGGTGAAGGTAAAAAGTTTGGGGATAACTGCAGAAAGGGCCAAGTCTAACAGTATTCACAATGGAGATAGACAGAAGACTGCTTACTTTACAAGGCATTGCAAATTATTCACATAAATATCACCATAACTAATTATTACATAACTATTCAATAATCTTTGAGGGACTTCTCTTGAAAGCATATGGTTATTCAACTTTGAGTAATCGTTTCTTAATCCTGGGAAACTGTTCATATATTTGAATATCCACAACTGTATAGCAAAGATAAATTGTCAAAAGTAAAATTGAGGATGTCCCTTTAATACATGCTTCCATAATATAGAACCAGTATGCATTCAATTCCATCATCACTTTATTTGTTATTTTTTGTCCATATCAGTCCATGGTGGAAGCCATCAATCTCTCTAATGTAAAAACAAAAAATTAAGAGCCATGCAGGAAAATAAGAGCTGTGAATTCAGATTTATTGCTAATTCTACATCAGTACTAGGCCTTCTTGAGTTTTTTTTTAAAGCAGGTCAATTATGTATTACATATTTCGATTCCAATATGCTAAGGACTCTGATTCTGTTTCTCCTCCACCCCCAGGATTGAATAGGATTCTGTCATCACAAAATAACTGTAACAGATATCTTTTACGCCTCTCCTTTAAATGCTGTGTTTGAGAAATTGGGTTAATGGTTGAGGGGGCAAAACCCTACTCAAGCAGCAACCACAATCCTTGTCAGGGTAAAACAAAAGCGAACCCCAAATTAACATGTGCTTAACCCTCTGGTAGCTTGGCATAAAAACAGTCAGGCTTAACTTAGAGACAATGTGTAAAGTATTTATGCAGCACTTAAACAGTAATTCAGTGAAGACACAATGCAAGAAAAAACCCACACCAATTTAGAAAATAGAGTTACATTTAATAAATTATTTGACACCAAAACAATAAAAATTCAATTAGTTGAACAGGAGATATGCAGTTTCAAAGGATTTGAAGACTTAAAGCGCTGAGAAGAAAAAAGCGCCAACTGTGGATATCTGGTTACGGTGGACCGGGTCCAATTCGCAAGTTCAGGCTGATCGTGATGGAGTACGGGCCAGATATAGGATTGGGTTCAGTCTACTGAAACAGTACCTTGTGGCCTGGGCATTGAGATGTGGAGTCCTTGCATCAAGCTGCATGGGCCAGCTTTGAGGAGTCATCAAAGAAGAGCTCGATGCGAAGTCCAGTTTGGAGATGTAAGGTGCAGTGGCAGAGTCGATGAAGCCATTGACAGGAGCTTTCAATGCAATGCCTTTAGTCTTCATCAAGAAGCCGTCCACGGAAGCTTGCTAGGATTTGCGCCGGTAAGTGCCTTTGCTAGGGACTTACCTCACATATCCACTTAAAGACTCATACATCCATTCACATACCAACTTAGACACTCATATACACACTCTAGAACCCACTCAGACACTGTTGTACCCACTCACTGATGTAGTAAAAGACTCATGTGCCTACTCATACACCCACTCAAAGACTTATACACCCATTGAGAGACTCACTCAGAGACTCATGCGCCTACTTACATACCCACTCAGAGTCTCATGCACCCACTCGTATATCCATACAGAGACTCATGCACTCACTCGTATACCCACTCAGACACTAATGCACCCACTCACATACTCACTCAGAGACTTATGCACCCAGTCACAGACATATTTAGACTATGAGAGCCACTCACAGACCTACTCAAACACTCATACACCCATTCATACACCCACTTACAGACTTATGCACCAACTGACAGACCCAGTCTAAGACTCACATACCCACTCAGACCCACTCAGACACTTATGCACCAAGTCATAGATCTAGTCACACACTCATGTACTCACTGAAATAACCACTCAGACACTTATACACCCATTCACATACCCACTAAGAAACTCATACATCCACTCATATACCCACTCAAACACTTTTGCACCCACTCACAAACTCACTCAAAGACGCATGAGTCTATCACATGCCCACTCACATACTTATATACCCACTCACAGTCCCACTTGGATCTTATGCACCCACTTACATAACCCACTGAATCATTAATACACACTGTTATAGAGACATTGAGAGACTGATAAATGTTTTCATAGAGTTATTTAGATAGTGATGTATCTAGTGTGATGGTTAGAATTAATTATATAGTTATAATTTTTTAATGTGGTGGTGGATATTGAATTCCTGCTTTTGCTTTGCATTTCCGTGACATATTCGCGATGGTCGTCAACATCATCCCGACTCCTGATGTCACCGCAAAAATGGAAAATTGGTTTTAGAGATGGTTTTTAAGAAACTCATTAGAAAAATATGACTTTAAATAGTACAGTAATAAATCCCTAGTGTGTGCAATACTGTTATATGTGTGCATATATGTGTTTTACACTTAAAAAAAAAAAGGCGTGGTCATCGCAATTAGCGGTGCGACACCCTGAATAACAGCAAAAATGGAAAATAGGCTTTAAAGATGATTTTTAAAGAAACTTACTAAAAAAACATGAGTTTAAACATGTTTTTTAAAGAACCATGTATATAGTAATATCTGTAGTGCAATGTTTAGAATGGATTCTGTTAGTTATCATTTTTGCATTTGCTGGTGACCATTGAATGTCTGCTTTCTTTCAGATTTCGTGACTTATTCGCGACCATCGCCACGTAGTCGCGAAAATACCTGAAAACTAAAAAAGGATCTTTATAAAAAAAAATTAACAATATTTTATTTTTGGGACTAGGGTGGCCCTGACAAGAGCCTTGGTGTTGATTGTGTGTATATGACATCTACACATAAGACCGCATGAAGTGTTTCAGGTTACTTAGAAACACCCTGTTTCCCTCGTCTGTAGAGTGCACTCCATCATTTCTATAAATTCCATGCATGTCAAAACGCAGGTTGTTGTTATAGATTGTTATAGATTGAGCCCATGTTATAGTCTTTGAGAAATGCAGAAACATTTTTATTAACATGTTTCCTGGCTTTGTCTGTGGCCAGAACTGATTAGACCACTTACATTTTTGCCTTTGACATTTGTTAGAGTTCACCAAGACAGTGAGAGGGAAAAGCAAAATCAATTCGGTAAGGTATCCTTCATTATGATTTCCAGTCCAAATCCAGTCAATGTGCCTAGGTCATTGCCGCCACAGTGCACAATCATGAGGTCAGGGGCTGGTAAATCCACAAAACATTTAACCAAAGGCAGCAGTTGATGACACTTGAATCCTCTCTGCCCAATCCAAGTTATTTATCCAAACCCAAGTCCCTGTCAATACTTCTTTTTTTCTTGCAGCCTTACTAGCCCAATAGACATAGCTGTGTCCCACAATCCACACTCTAAGCATTTTGAAGTGAAGCAGCAGTAGCAGACAGGAGATGGCTGCAGCTGAATGATGCAGTTGCTACAACAAAAGGCGGTTAAAATGCATGTGTGGTGGTGATTACTAAAAAATAAAAAATGTGATTGGTTGCAGAGAATATGCAGGTGAATGAAAGTAGGTAGAGTTTGAAAATAATAAATAGATGTTTCATTGGTTCTGGTAAATACAAAAAATGTAATACAGACTTGGATATGCTTTACAATATGTGCAGTAAACCACAACTACTGTAGTTCACTTTGTAAGGAGTATGACCCTTCTAGAATGTGCTATGAGCTTCTGACTTACTTGTTCTAGTGGGTTTTTATGGAGAGTTTGAAGAGGGTACATTAGGGGAAGGGAGTTAAATAGGCAGGTATCAGTTTTTACAAATTGGAGAGGTTTAGGTTGATTATTTTCAATGGGAGGCAAGATTCCCTAGTGAGGATTTTGCAATAAAGTGTAGTATGGTGATAAAAATAAAAAGGTATAAAGGAAAGTAGGTTTTCCACCTCCCGTTTACTTTTGCGAATTCATCGTGATGATCTGATTACGTCTCGCGTATTGACACAAAGGCATCCGTTTTGGGCTACCTCTAAAAAGGAGTGATGGGGTTAACAGACAGTAACCATTCAGAAATGCAGTTACATCAATGAAATTTTGACTTTTTCAGTATCAGGCGATGCAAAGTTCAGAAGGTTGCCATTTATGGTTGCTTTGTATGGGAGTCGTGTGCCATTCTTGTGCTAGGTTTTTACAAAACCTGAGAGTATTGCATCTATCTAATAAGAGAAAAAAAAGCGATTTTACCAACGAACTCAGTCTTCTGGTATGTAAATATTTTTTTTTCATAAATAAAAAAATTAATTAAGTTGGTATATTTCTATAATACATTGTAAAAAAGCAGTTTGGAATGTAAAAAAGAGTATTGATAAAAGATAAGATGGTTTATAACTGATAGTATGCATATTTTTATATCACAACTAATAGGATGCCTAAGACACAGTTTGTCTGAGGTGCATATTAGGGGTCTCTGAAGTTAGTTTAGACCATGTTTCTACAGACCTGCATATTGCAGTTGTTCTCCTTTACTCTATTGTGCAAGTGGTAGAAAGAAAGACTGTATACTAATGGTAAAAGTTATATATAATTATGTAGTATAGGATGTGATACTTTTACATGTGTATACATGATGTACTGCTTACAAACAATGTTTTCATTTGAATTGTGGGAGTTGTAGTCTTATTTTGTCCATTATAAAAGAGGAATAGAACAGTTACAATTGAATGTGGAAATCATGCAATGTGGGTGTACATGCATTATGAATCTGTCAAAGGTAACAGCTATCTTTACATACTCTTTAGTGTAGGTGTTGGATAATTTCAGGGCAGATTTGTATGTGCATAGATGGTGAGATATGTTCTTTATTATTCTAAGTGAGATGTGTAATATAACACTGCTAGGCATAGGTAATCATGCACTGTTTAATTATGTATTCCTGTTAGTAGTGCAAAGTGTGCCTTTGTACTGTTACTAGCAGCATGTAAAATTAGTTTGTGATGTTTTCAATGTATGTTTGTTTTTGGTTAAAAAGGGAGAGTTGTCCATTTGAGTTTCTGTTACTTAGTCATCATGTGGAGAGTGTTATGTGAGGCTGTATATGGTCTATTCCAGTTATTATGCAACTGACATACATGTTTAAAAAGTATTTAGGGTGTTACTGACACAGGTATGTATTAACAGAAACACTTATACATTCACTAACTTACTGAGAAAGTAGGTATATTTCTAGCAGTATAAAAAGCAGTTGCTATATGTTTTGTAATTGGTAATAATTTAACTAAATTATTCATTTAGCTATGTATGTTCAGATTTCTAGTGCTTTCAAAACAGACAGTCAAATACTGGTAGATTTTTTTAAACATGTTATGGGACTGCTAGCTAGACCACAGGGCTGCAGATAGGGACTGACACACTCATAAACATATGTGGTAAGAACTAGATTTTCAAGTATTACATGGCTAGAAGTAGCACTTGTATTATATTTTGGACCACATACTTTTCATTGTTTGGATTGAGTTTTTCTGCTAGGGCAATGTTGCTATTTTGAACTCCTACACAAGGCATAAACTGATGTTCTAATAGATAGAAGTGAAAACTGAGGTAGGCTGCAAATAGGCCATAGGGCAGTTTGGTATGTGCTTAAAGGTAACACATGTACTATAAAGACTGAGTGGGCTATATACGGCCATAAATTCTGATATGCCCTATTAAACATCCACACCGTAACAGGAAAGCAGACAGGTAGTAAAGAAGCACTGATATAGACAGGCACAAGTCATATTTATATACCGCTATTGAAGGCACTAGCACAGATACCAGGAGGCATAAAATGTTCTCATAGCACATATAACTTACTACTGAGATAGGGTGCTTAAGATGTAACACATGTACTCTGAAATTTCAATGAGCTACATATACTGTTAGAGACCATTGTGCCCAATTATACATCCACCCTGGCACCCAGGCTTTAATCTGACATACCTAAGTAGACAAGCATACAGATACTAAAACAGCCATACAGACTGTGACAGAAGCACCTAAACATTCACTCATGCAGACAGGCAGAACTGTTATGTATGTAATGCTAATGGAGACATTTGCACATACACCTAAGAAATATACTACTTACTAACACATCCTCAAGGCAAATCATGTAACCCCTTATAGACACATTTAGATAACGATAGAGGTTACAAAGAGAGGCAGTCACTTATGCACAAAGTTACATACACATGCAGTGACAGCTACAGATATGGACTGAGACATTCTTTCACATATCTGCTAAGGAACCCATACTTTGAAGTCTAATGTGCAGAGAAGTTTCTCTTCCATTATGTTTTGGGCCTTGCACAGTTTAGCCTTTGGATGTAGTTTTAGTGCTAGGTCAACAATCATATTTTAAAGTCCTAGACAAGGTATAAACTGATCTTTTACTAGATATAAGTGAGCACTGAGGTAGGCTGTAGCTAGGCCATAGGACAGGCTGGTATGTGTTTAAAAGGTAACGTATGTAGTCTGAAGATTCACAGGGCTATATGTGGTCAAAGAAACTCATTTGCTCCATTAAACATCCACTCAGAGTTTAATCTGATACACATTAATAGAAAGCACACAGGCACTAAAAGGCCCAGTAAAATATTAACAGAATCACCTAAACATTTACTGATATAGAGAGGGAGAAGTATTATATATGTACCACTAATAAAGGCAGTTGCACGCATATCTAAAAAACGTAATACTCACTAATAAATCTAGGAGGCAAACCATGCAGTCTCTTACAGATACATTTAGATAGCCATAGAGGTTACAAAGAGACACATTCCTTTACCTATAAACTTAAATACAAATGCAATAATAGCCCCACGTATGGACTGAGACATTCATTCACATATTACATAACCTTAGAGGTTACGAAGAGAGGTACTCATTTACTAACAAAGTTACATGTCCATGCAATCAGAGTCCCAGATATGAACTCAGACAGTTATTGAGATATCTGCTAAAGTAGTGACATGTTCAAATCTATCATGCAGAGAAGTAACTGTTGTATTATGTCTCAAGCCTGCTATGATTGAGCTTCTGCATGTAGTTTTACTGCTAGGGCTATCTTGTCAGTCAAAACTTGTAGCGAAGGAGTAAACTGCTTTTCTACCACATATAACTGACCACTACAGTAGTCTGTAGTGAGGCTATAGTGCAGGGAGGTATCTGATTTAAAGTTAAGAAATGTACTCTGAAGTTTCAGTGCGGTATGTGGACTGTTAGAGACCCATGTGCCCAATTAAATATCCACCCTGTCACTCAAAGTACAATCTGACATATGTAAGTATAAAAGCACACACAGTCCAAAGCACCCTGTGAGATAGTAAGAGAAGTATCTAAACATTCACTTACACAGAGAGGCAGAACTGATATGTATCTAGTGCTAATGGAGGCAGTTGTATACAGACAGTTAAGCAACGTAATAGTCACTAACTCACCCAGGAGGCACTCAATGAAGCCCCTAACAGACACATTTAGAGAAGCATACATCTCACAAAGAGAGACAGCCATTTACTAAGAAACTTACATGCACATACAATTAGAGACCCAGATAGGAACTGAGACACTCATTCAGATATCTGCTAAAGAACTGACACTTTCAAGTCTACCATGCAGAGAAGTAGCTCTTGGATTATGTCTCGGTCTGCTATATTTACATGCAGTTTTATTGCTAGGGCTGTTTTGTCACTTAAAACTCCAACTCAAAATATAACTGCTCTTGTACCACATATAATTGACCACAAAGGTAGACTTGAGCTAGGCCATAGTGCAGGAGCTATGTGCTTAAAAGGTAATACATGTACTCTGATGTTTCAGTGAGCTATATGTACTCCTAGAGAACCATGTGGCCAATTATACATCCACCCTGCTACCCAGACCTCAATCGGACATACCTAAGTAAAAAATCGACAGACACTAACTGTTAGAAATGGGATCTCTAGTTGGCAAGGGCTTGCACCTTTGTCCAGGTAGGGACCCTTCTTCCTAGTCAGGGTAAGGGTGTTACACTCGTGAAGTAACCCCTGCTCACCCTCGTGGTAGCTTGGCACGAGCAGTCAGGCTTAATTCAGAGGCCGTGTGTAAAGCATTTGCACATAACCAACAGTAATACAGTGTAAGCACTACAAACCGACACCACACCAGTTTAGAAAAATAACCAATATTTTATATACTCAAGACAAGACCAATTACGACAAAAATCCACAATACTGTACTTTACGAATGAATGCTTGATACGGTAACTTCTTCTTTGCAGGAATAGCACAAAAGCAAAGTTCGTACGAGTCGGTAGCTCCGTCCGAGCCTACCGTGATGCTGAAAACCACAGAGTCTAACAGTTCCAGCCGACCGCGTCGATACGGGCCAGCAGAGTCATGAACAGACTCGGTTACAGTACCTTTCTCGTTGTGGCTGGTACGGAGTGTACGAGCCGGTCGGCGTTCGTCGCGGTTGCGGTGCAAGACGGAGCGATGCAAGGTGCGGTGTCCCTCGATGCGGTGCAGGCAGCGGCTCGATGAGCGTCGTGCAGACGGAGTCGGTGAGTCCAAGGCGTGCGATGCAGGGTAAGACGATGCTCGATGCGGTGCTGACAGGTTGCGGTGCAGGTGACCTAGCCGGAGTGCGGGAGCTGGCGTCGGACAGCGGTGCGAGTCGGAGCGGTGCGTCGCAGACGCGCGAGCGGTGCCCCAAATGCGGTGCGGTCACGACTCTTGAGCCAGTTGCAGCGACCGCGTCGGTCGGGTCCGGTTGGTTCAGTGAAGCGATGCGATGCGAACTGCGGTGCCCACAGGTCACGGTGCAAGCAGCGGCTCGATGTTGGCGGCGTCGGACGTCGCCCACGGTGAGACCAGGGTTGCGATGCGAAGCGTGGCGATGCGGTCTGCGGTGCAAACAGGTCACCGGCCAGGGATGGATTCGGTTGACGGAGTCGGTTGCGGTTCCCTTCCTCTGTGGCAACTGAAACAGCATTCCAGAAGCGGTATCCAGAGGCTTGTGAAGTCTTTGTAGTCCCTGAGACTTCTTAACAGGAGGCCAGCTCGGTTCCTGGGCCTTGGAGATACTCAGCACAAGTTTGTAGAAAGTTCAGTCCAGTCCTTTCACTGCCCAAGGCAGAAGCAGCAGCTGCAGGCCAACCCAACAAAGCAACAACACAGCAAAGGGGCAGTACTCCTCCTGGCAGCTCTTCCAGCTCTTCGTCTTGGCAGGTTCCTTGATTCCAGCGAGATCTAAATTCATGGGGTCAGGGCCCCAATATTTATATCCCAAATTCCTTTGTTCTCTGAAGGCAGAGAGGCCTTTGCCTAGTCCAAACCAGTTCTGGAGCACTTTGTTGACAAGTCTCCGTCCCTTCTTTCAGTGAGTAGGCCAGGGACATCAGACGCACCACAGGAGGTGGAGCCAGCATTGTGGAGGGAAGGCACTGTCCTATTCAGGGCCCAGGTGCGACTCCTCCCACCCATCTACATGTAGATCTTGCTATTCAGCCCTGTGCTGACTCACCCTGTCTCCTGGCATCCCCCAGCCCCTGTCACTCACACTCCAGACAAGGAATACACAACCTCGCAGAGGCAGGCTTGGATGGTTAGACAAGAAAATACCCACTTTCTAAAAGTGGTATTTTCAAACACAGAATGTTCAAACCAACTTCACTAAAAGCTGCATTTTATCATTCTGAGTCCAGGCATACTAAACTCGAATTTCTACCATGTTCCCGGGGTCAGTTAGGATTATAAGCTGTAATAATCAAAACTGCCCGTTCTGGCCTAGGGGGAACAGGTAGCCTTGCAATAGTGAAAAACGAACTAGGCTGTAATTCACTATCAGGTCATGCCGCACACACCCGGGCATGTCCTACCTTTCGCATACACCGCACCCTGCCCACAGGGGTACCTTGGGCCTACCTTAGGGGTGACTAACATGTAGCAAAGGGAAGGTTTAGGGACTTGCAAGTGTGTGCACTTGCCAAGTCGACATGGCAGCCCCAGGCTGCGCACAGGCTCTGCGTTGGCAGGCCCGAGTTACACTTTACGGGCTGTTTGCGTGGGTGGCACAATCCAGTGCTGCAGCCCACCAACAGCATTTGGTCTATAGGCCCTGGCACTCGCAGTGCACTTTACAAGGGACTGACACATAAACCAAATAGGCCAATAATGGAAACACCAATCCATAACGCATTTTATACAGGAGCACTTGCACTTTCCCACTGGACAGCAGTGAGGAAAGTGCGCAGAATCATTACACCAGCAAAAACAGAGTCAAAACCAGGAGGTAGAAAGCAAAAAGTCAGGGGAAACACGCCAAAAGATGCCAAGTCTAACACATGTCCCCTCCAGCTGAAAGTAGGGAGAACTACCCAACCCCATTGGAGTTCTCCTCACTAAGGCGGAAGAACCTGGACAGACCATCTGCATTGGCGTGTTGTGTACCAGGACGGTGTTCCACCGTAAAGTCCATTCCCTGTAGGGAGATGGACCACCTCAGCAGTTTTGGATTCTCGCCCCTCATTTGCATCAACCATCTGAGGGGCCTGTGGTCTGTCTGAACCCGGAAGTGAGTCCCAAATAGGTATGGTCTCAACTTCTTCAGCGCCCAGACCACAGCAAAAGCTTCCCTTTCTATGGCACTCCACCTCTGTTCCCTGGGAAGTAGTCTCCTGCTAAGGAAGACTACAGGCTGATCCAGGCCCTCTTCGTTCAGTTGTGAGAGCACCGCTCCCACACCATGCTCTGAAGCGTCAGTCTGCACGACAAATTCTTTGGAGAAGTCAGGTGCCTTGAGCACGGGCGCCGTGCACATGGCTGCCTTCAGGGCATCAAAAGCTTTCTGGCAGGACTCAGTCCAGATCACTTTCCTGGGCTGCCTCTTAGAGGTCAGCTCTGTTAAGGGGGCAACGATGGTGCCATAGCCCTTAACAAATCTCCTATAGTAGCCGGTGAGACCTAAGAAGGCTCTCACCTCTGTCTGGGTCTTGGGGGCTCCCAAGCCAGAATGGTGTCAATCTTGGGTTGTAGGGGCGCCACCTGGCCGCTTCCTACCTGGTGTCCCAAGTACACCACAGAACCCTGCCCGATCTGGCACTTACTGGCCTTGATCGTGAGGCCTGCACCTTGCAGAGCCCTCAACACTTTCTCAAGGTGCTGTAAATGTTCTTCCCAGCTGGAACTGAACACAGCAATGTCATCCAGGTAGGCGGCACTGAAATCCTCCAGCCCAGCCAACACCTGATTGACCAACCTCTGAAAGGTGGCAGGGGCATTCTTCAACCCAAAGGGCATCACCCGGAATTGGTAATGACCTTCTGGGGTTGAGAACGCTGATCTCTCCTTGGCCCCATCGGTTAAGGCAATCTGCCAGTACCCAGACGTTAAATCAAACGTGCTGAGGAACCGGGCAGCTCCCAACCGATCAATGAGCTCATCAGCTCTGGGGATGGGGTGCGCGTCAGTCTTGGTGACGGCATTGAGCCCACGGTAGTCCACACAAAACCGGAGTTCTGGAGTGGCACCGGGCGCCGCAGCCTTTGGGACCAAGACCACTGGGCTGGCCCAAGGACTGTGGGAGGGCTCAATCACCCCTAACGCCAACATCTTAGAGACCTCCTCCTTGATGCTGGCTCTGACCCGGTCAGTCAACCTGTAAATTTTGTGCTTCACAGGATGGCTGTCACCGGTGTCCACGTCATGGGTACACCAGTGAGTAACACCGGGGGTCAGAGAGAACAGTGGGGCGAACTGTCCCAACAACTGGCGACAGTCCCCCTGCTGCTCCTGAGTCAGAGTAGGGGAGAGGATCACACCCTCTACTGACCCATCATGCTCCTTGGTAGACAGGAGGTCAGGGAGAGGCTCACTCTCCTCTTCCACCCCATCATCTGTCGCCAAGAGCATACTCACTTCGGACCTCTCGAAGTGGGGCTTGAGGCGGTTCACGTGAAGGACCCTCAAAGGGTTCCCTGGAGCCTGCAAATCCACCAGGTAGGTGACGTCACTTTTGCGCTCCTTTACCTCATATGGCCCAGTCCACTTGTCCTGCAAGGCACAAGGTGCCACTGGGGCCATGACCCACACTTTTTGCCCAGGTTGAAATTCGACCAGAGTGGCATTCTGGTCATACCATCTCTTCATTTCTTCCTGGCTTGCTTCTAGGTTCGCCTGGGCGAGTTTCCTGAAGCGGGCAGTTTGGTTTCTAGAGGCCAGCATGTAGCTAAATACATCCTGGGGAGTTTTCCTGGGAGCTGCCTCCCAGCCTTCCTTTACCAAACTCAGAGGTCCTCTGACAGGGTGGCCATACAGGAGCTCAAAGGGGCTGTACCCAAGAGACTTCTGAGGCACCTCCCTGTATGCAAAGAGTAGGCATGGCAAGAGGACGTCCCACTTACGCCTCATGGGTTCTGTTAGACCCTTGATCATGCCTTTCAAGGTCTGGTTGAATCTCTCCACCAGACCGTTTCCTTGTGGGTGGTAAGGAGTGGTGAACTTGTAGGTTACACCACACTCCTTCCACAGGGATGTCATATACTTCGATATGAAATTGGTCCCCCTATCAGAAACCACCTCTCTGGGGAATCCCACACGGGAAAAGATCCCCATTAACGCCCGGCCCACCACTGGCGCCGTCGTTGTCCTGAGAGGGATTGCCTCCGGGTACCGGGTGGCATGGTCCACCAAGACCAGGATGTACCGGTTGCCCATGGCTGTCTTGGGATCCAGTGGCCCCACAATATCCATCCCTACCCTTTCAAAGGGTGTTCCAACAACAGGAAAAGGTTGGAGAGGAGCTTTGACCTTCCTCCCACTCTTACCACTTGCCTGGCAAGTTTGGCAAGACCTACAGTGTGCATATGACTGCCTTCGCATTTGGGGCCAAAATAAGTGGGTGACAAGCCTGTCAAAGGTCTTGTCCTGCCCCAAATGTCCTGCCAAAGGCACGTCATGAGCCAGACCCAGTAGGAAGGTACCACCAGCACACGGGCTGACCCAGGCTCAGCAACCTTAGGCTCACTGTATAGGAGACCACTCTCCCAGTAGATCAGATGTGACCCGGACTGATTACCAGCTGCCTGGTCTGCAGCCTGCCGCCGCAGACCCTCCAGAGTAGGGCACTCGTTCTGCTCCCTGCAGAACTCCTCCCTGGTGGGACCCCCTTCTTGCTGCCAATGGGTCAGCTCAGAGATGTCTCCCAGTTCGGCTACCTGCTCCCCTGTAGGCACCGGGGCGTCCCCTCGAGGTCCGCCTCCTCCCGGTCCGTGGGAACTTCGGGGGCCGGTTTCCCGCGCCCCTGCCCTTTCTCTTGGCAGGGACTTGGGCCACTGTTTCAGGCTCCAAGTCCTTTTGATCACCCTTTCTGGCTGCCATTGACCGAGTAGACATGCATGCCCACTCTGGCAACCCAAGCATCTCCAAGTGAGACCTGAGCTCAACCTCCTTCCATGAGGACTGCTCCAGGTCGTTTCCTAGCAGACAATCTACAGGCATGGTAGGGCTCACAACCACCCTCAAGGGACCTGAGACCCCCCATTCAAAGGGAACCTGCGCCACCATACACTGGCGCTCAGAGTTGTCTACAGCAACTACTTGGTGGAATGCTCCTGGGACTACTTACTTCTCAGACACCAGGTGACACCGGACTGAGGTCACACTGGCTCCAGTATCTCTGAGAGCCTCTACCCTGTTCCCATTAATGGTCACCCAGGTGCTATATTTCTTTGTGTTAGGGGGCACCTGGTTTCCTGGGACCATCTCACTGTCCCCGAGTGAGACAAGGGTCATTTCTGCAGGATCCCCACCCTCCTGTGGGCACCCCTCCTCCCCAAGCGCTACACTAGCCAACACTTTGGATTGTCCACCGGTGGGTGGCTGTGTCCCCTTCGGGCACTTGGGGTCCCCCTTAAAGTGACCTACCTGGTCACATGCATAACACTTGCGGGGGCCGGTCTCAACAGGCTTCCCTGTAGAGACCCCTTTCTTCTTATCACCGGGGGCTGGGAACCTTTACCCTGGGTACTAGTTTGGGGCCCTTTAGAGAACTCCTGTGCTTTACCCTTGTCCCCCCACCTTTCTGCTGGGGACCCTGCCCACCTTTGGCTGAGTCTCCCCCAAACGCTTTCTTGTGGACCCTGGTACTCACCCAGCGGTCCGCTTCCATAGCAAGCTTCCTGGCGTCAGTTAGCTTACTATCAACTAGGTGCTGGCGCAGATCTGCAAAACATAGACTAGACAAGTGCTCCCATGCAATCAAGTTGTAGAGTCCCTGAAAATCTGTTACACTACTGCACTTTACCCAACCATCCAGAGACCTGCAGAACACATCCACACATTCCAACCAAGTGTTGGCATCAGACTTCTTACAGGACCTGAACTGATCCCTGTACTTTTCAGGAGTAAGACCATACTTCGTGAGAAGGGCATCCTTCATGTCAGCATAGGTGAGGTGATACCCCTTACCCAAAGCTATCAGAGCATCCCTTGCTTCTTCAGGGAAAAGTGGCCACAATCCTACTCCCCAATTCTTCTCAGGGACTCCATTCATGTGTATGGCTGCCTCATAACCCTGAAACCACCTTTGTATGTCATCCCCCTTCTTGAACTCCTTGCCTACGTTCTTGGGGATGTGCACAATCCTGTCTGCCTTTCTGGACGAATTGCTGCCACCATCTGAGCCTGACTTACTCCTAAGTTCTAGCTCCTTCAGTTCTCTCTCATGCTCTAAGAGCATCTTCCTCTCCTCTATGGCCAATCTCTTCTCCTCCCGCTCACTCTCCAGCCTGAGCTTCTGCAGCTCAAACTGCCTTGCCTCCCGCCTGTCCTCCAGCTCCTCTGGGGACAGACTGCTGCTGCCTGACCTGGCGGGTTCCCCCTACCCAAAAGCACATCCACCCTGGAAATAGGCTCCTCCACCTCCTCACTGAGATCACCAGGCTGCCCATTGGCATGTCTGGCTGCTACCCAGGCCCTCAGCGCCTTCTGTAGCTCCTCCTTCCTTGTGAGGCCTTTAATTTGGACTTTCAGGTTTTTACAAATCGCTCGTAACTCCTTTACGGCGTAGGATTCCAACCTGTCCTCCTCAAAGATAACTTCCAGAGATGCTACGGATGATGCAATTGATTCAGGCATGACAAAAGTCGTGAGTTGAAAACTGGCAAGATCAAAAATAGGCCAAAAGAAAAAGAACCAGTATGTGGTACGTAATGGTCTGCGATATGGTAGTAGTGCACACCAATCACTGTAAGTCAAGTGCAAACGCAAGTCCTATCCTCACCGCTGACAACCAATGTTAGAAATGGGATCTCTAGTTGGCAAGGGCTTGCACCTTTGTCCAGGTAGGGACCCTTCTTCCTAGTCAGGGTAAGGGTGTTACACTCGTGAAGTAACCCCTGCTCACCCTCATGGTAGCTTGGCACGAGCAGTCAGGCTTAATTCAGAGGCCGTGTGTAAAGCATTTGCACATAACCAACAGTAATACAGTGTAAGCACTACAAACGGACACCACACCAGTTTAGAAAAATAACCAATATTTTATATACTCAAGACAAGACCAATTACGACAAAAATCCACAATACTGTACTTTATGAATGAATGCTTGATACGGTAACTTCTTCTTTGCAGGAATAGCACAAAAGCAAAGTTCGTACGAGTCGGTAGCTCCGTCCGAGCCTACCGTGATGCTGAAAACCACAGAGTCTAACAGTTCCAGCCGACCGCGTCGATACGGGCCAGCAGAGTCATGAACAGACTCGGTTACAGTACCTTTCTCATTGTGGCTGGTACGGAGTGTACGAGCCGGTCGGCGTTCGTCGCGGTTGCGGTGCAAGACAGAGCGATGCAAGGAGCGGTGTCCCTCGATGCGGTGCAGGCAGCGGCTCGATGAGCGTCGTGCAGACGGAGTCGGTGAGTCCAAGGCGTGCGATGCAGGGTGAGACGATGCTCGATGCGGTGCTGACAGGTTGCGGTGCAGGCGACCTAGCCGGAGTGCGGGAGCTGGCGTTGGACAGCGGTGCGAGTCGGAGCGGTGCGTCGCAGACGCGCGAGCGGTGCCCCAAATGCGGTGCGGTCACGACCCTTGAGCCAGTTGCAGCGACCGCGTCGGTCGGGTCCGGTTGGTTCAGTGAAGCGATGCGATGCGAACTGCGGTGCCCACAGGTCACGGTGCAAGCAGCAGCTCGATGTTGGTGGCGTCGGACGTCGCCCACTGTGAGACCAGGGTTGCGATGCGAAGCGTGGCGATGCGGTCTGCGGTGCAAACAGGTCACCGGCCAGGGATGGATTCGGTTGACGGAGTCGGTTGCGGTTCCCTTCCTCTGTGGCAACTGAAACAGCGTTCCAGAAGCGGTACCCAGAGGCTTGTGAAGTCTTTGTAGTCCCTGAGACTTCTTAACAGGAGGCCAGCTCGGTTCCTGGCCCTTGGAGATACTCAGCACAAGTTTGTAGAAAGTTCAGTCCAGTCCTTTCACTGCCCAAGGCAGAAGCAGCAGCTGCAGGCCAACCCAACAAAGCAACAACACAGCAAAGGGGCAGTACTCCTCCTGGCAGCTCTTCCAGCTCTTCGTCTTGGCAGGTTCCTTGATTCCAGCGAGATCTAAATTCATGGGGTCAGGGCCCCAATATTTATATCCCAAATTCCTTTGTTCTCTGAAGGCAGAGAGGCCTTTGCCTAGTCCAAACCAGTTCTGGAGCACTTTGTTGACAAGTCTCCGTCCCTTCTTTCAGTGAGTAGGCCAGGGACATCAGACGCACCACAGGAGGTGGAGCCAGCATTGTGGAGGAAGGCACTGTCCTATTCAGGGCCCAGGTGCGACCCCTCCCACCCATCTACATGTAGATCTTGCTATTCAGCCCTGTGCTGACTCACCCTGTCTCCTGGCATTCCCCAGCCCCTGTCACTCACACTCCAGACAAGGAATACACAACCTCGCAGAGGCAGGCTTGGATGGTTAGACAAGAAAATACCCACTTTCTAAAAGTGGTATTTTCAAACACAGAATGTTCAAACCAACTTCACTAAAAGCTGCATTTTATCATTCTGAGTCCAGGCATACTAAACTCGAATTTCTACCATGTTCCCGGGGTCAGTTAGGATTATAAGCTGTAATAATCAAAACTGCCCGTTCTGGCCTAGGGGAACAGGTAGCCTTGCAATAGTGAAAAACGAACTAGGCTGTAATTCACTATCAGGACATGCCGCACACACCCGGGCATGTCCTACCTTTCGCATACACCGCACCCTGCCCACAGGGGTACCTTGGGCCTACCTTAGGGGTGACTAACATGTAGCAAAGGGAAGGTTTAGGGACTTGCAAGTGTGTGCAATTGCCAAGTCGACATGGCAGCCCCAGGCTGCGCACAGGCTCTGCGTTGGCAGGCCCGAGTTACACTTTACGGGCTGTTTGCGTGGGTGGCACAATCCAGTGCTGCAGCCCACCAACAGCATTTGGTCTATAGGCCCTGGCACTCGCAGTGCACTTTACAAGGGACTGACACATAAACCAAATAGGCCAATCATGGAAACACCAATCCATAACGAATTTTATACAGGAGCACTTGCACTTTCCCACTGGACAGCAGTGAGGAAAGTGCGCAGAATCATTACACCAGCAAAAACAGAGTCAAAACCGGGAGGTCAGAAAGCAAAAAGTCAGGGGAAACACGCCAAAAGATGCCAAGTCTAACACTAACACACCCAGTGAGATAGTAAGAGAAGCACCTAAACGTTCACTAACACAGACAGACAGAACTGATAAGTATCTTACGGTAATAAAGGCAGTTGCACACACAATTAAATAACCCAAGAGTCATTTACATAGCCAGAAGGGAATCCATGCACCCTCTTGCAGACACATTTACAGAAGCAAAGATCTCAGAAAGAGAGGCACTAATTTACTAAGAAACGTACATACACATACTATCAGAGCCCCACATAGGAACTCAAACTCTCATTTAGAAATTTCCAAAGAACGGACACTATCAAATCTACCATGCAGAGAAGTAACTCTTGCATTGTGTGTCAGGCCTGCTATTATTGAGGTTGTGCATGTAGTTTTACTGCTAGGGCTGTCTTGACGCTTAAAACGTCTACAGAAGGTATAAAGTATTCTAGCCCCCCCCATAAGTGAGTACTAAGGTAGGGTGTAGCTAGGGCATAGTGCAGGGAGTTGTGTGCTTAAAAGGTAAAACATGTAGTCTGAAGTTTTAGTGAGCTATATGCACTCCTAGAGACCCAGTTGTCCAATTAAATATCCACCCTGCCACCTAGACTTTAATCTGACATACCTAAGTAGAAAAGTACAAAAAACTCCAAGTCACCCCGTGCGATAGTAAAATAAACTGCTAAGCATTCACTCACATAGGCAGGCAGAAGTGATATGTATCTTGCGCTAATGAAGGCAGTTGCACACACATTAAAATAATCCAAGACTCACTAATACATCCATAAGGAAATCCATGCAGCCTCTTAGAGACAAATTTAGAAGTGCACATATGTCACAAAAAGAGATATAGCTTTAGTAATAAACTTACTTACATATAGACTCAGAGCCCCAGTTAGGAACTGTGACATTCATTTAGATATCTGGTAAACAACTGACACTTTGAAGTCTTCCATACATTTGTTATATCGTGTGTCTGCTATACTTGAGGTTGTACATGCAGTTTTACTGCTAGGTCTCTCTTGTCACTCAAAACTCATCCTAAATTGCTCTCCTGCTACGTATAAGTTACCACTGAGATACTGTGCAGGTAGGCCATAGGAGAGGTTGATATGTGTAGTCTGAAGATTTACTACGCTATATATTATATAAAGTAAATGATTAAATAGTAAAAAAATGTAATGCAATACTACGTCATTAACTAGTGAATGTACTTTCATTTTTTTTATTTTAGGCATTAATATCTAGTTAGCAACAGAGAGTTACATTGCCATCTAAAAGTCAGAAAAGAAAGAAACATCAGCAAAAATACCATCGCCTCAGAACTGAGAAACCAAAGGGGCAAAAGGCGGAAATGGTGGTGAAAGAGAAAAGAACTTCTGGTAAGAGGACAAAGACATTTCTTAAAATTGTATGTGCTCAATTAGAAAAAGTGTAAAAAGGAGTTATAAACAAGGGTATATTAAATGCACTAAGAAAGGTGAACAAATACATGGAAAGAAGACTGAAAAAGCGAAGAGAAAAGGAGACACCTTTAGTAGGAGACAGAATCAATTTAAGGATATTAGATGTAGAATGTTTCACAGTAGAGTAATATAAAATGTAAGTAGAAGTATGAAAAAGTATAAAAGAAGAGGAGAAGTAGTGAGACAAAAGGAACGTGTTGAGTGTGTAGTTGATAAGGCGTTTGCTTTCAAGAGGAAGCTATTTGTTTTGATAGTAAAGAGAAAGAAGACATTATACAAAATGCTATTGACAATCAAAAGACAAAGCCAAAAGAAAAAACTTGTGAATGGAACAAACTTTTGCACAGTTTTTTAGTCGTGAATGGATACATATTTTGAGTACTGAGCCTTTTTTGTAATGAAGAAGGCTACTTACAAGACAACACATTAGTGCATGCAGTTGATGAATCTGGACGTTGTTATGAAATGAAGAAAGGTACTCCTATTCCAAAAGAAGTAATGGTACCTAGAAATGTAGAAGAAGTGATTGCTGAGGAGGTGGAAGGAAGGCGTAGACAGGCTCCTGTATTCAAATGGAATTGTAATAGTGTTTTCAGTATTCGACAGCAATCAATTGATATATTGAGACATTTCTTGCGTAGCTTTTCAAGGAAAAGTCTAAAACAGAAAATTATGGCTTTGCAACTTTAAATCCATGCAAACTGAGGAAGCACACTAATTTACAGGGACACTCAGCAGCGTGTCTATCAAAGAAAGTGTGCCAAAGCACCTTCCAAGATTTCAGGATGTTAGGTGTACACCACTCAAAAATGCGAACTTTCGTTAGACGGCTTTACTATGTGAAAACTCCTGCTCTATGTTTAGGAGAAAAGAATAGAGCTCTTTTGAATGGCAGTAGAAAACATTGGTGATGATGTTCAGTTCTGTTTCTTTGGACTTGAACAGGAGTGTAGGGAAAATGAAAAGTTGGTAACAACAGGAGTTGCAGAACAGGAGACAGGTGTTAGTGTTGGTAATTTTGAAAAACAGATTACAAACTTTAAAACAGTGTATACTGAGAAACCAAATTGTGTTTGTACATGTTTATAATGCAGTCACTACAAAAGTCAAATTGTTAATGTTGATTTGTACATTAAAAGTGAACAAGAGAATAATGATAAGTGCCATGAATTTGTTGTTTACTTATTTGTGGAGGAACGGTTGGCTTCTCCACCTACAAGTTATATGTAAGTACTGCTATAGTAAGTTAGAGGAAAACAAAATGTCTGCTAGAGTTGTACACAACAGCATAGAAATAGTACCTATTTCAGATGTACTTAAAGACTTGAATATTCATGAATCCATACTAATCTAATGTATACATCCATTTCAAGCTAAAGTTCGTATGGAGCCTAAGACAGGGAAATGACCTCCAACTGAGCTCCAGAAAGGTCTGAAAGGGAGAGTTGTATACTTGCCATTAGAGTTTAAGCAAAATATTGAACCAATAGGGGTATAGACAAATTTGGAAGACGGACTTGTAATTCTAGTGAATGATGCCCCTACTAGGAGTAAAAAAATATGGCAAGTTAGTAGATGTTACTAAAGTTAAAAAGGCAACTTTATATCTGGTACAAAATAGCATATAATATAAAAATGTAGATATTCTTAAAGATATCACACATATGGA
Organism: Calotriton arnoldi; assembly: GCA_963921515.1. NCBI lineage: Eukaryota > Metazoa > Chordata > Amphibia > Caudata > Salamandridae > Calotriton > Calotriton arnoldi. The sequence continues at coordinate 683,146 of CAWUFW010003423.1, read as the reverse complement.
GGACAACTCATCACTATCGACAGGTCAGATAGAAAAAGTGAATCGATCCAGAGTAGAAGAAATTTATGAACATTATAGCATCCATCCCCTACATTCTAAAGAAATTGCTGGTGATGCTATTAATCTATGTCAACTAAAAGAAGCAAAAGGAGCTCCCTTAAGTGTATAGGAAAAAAGTTTAGAAGCTTGCTGTTTCCCACATCTGTTTCCTACTGGAGTAGGTGGTAGGTATGATGATCAGCCTCCACAAATAACAGCGGGCGAGTACAAATCTACTAGATATTATTCTCCTCTTGGTGAATTAACTGATTTCTTTTGGCTCAAAGAGTACCAAGCCAGAGGTGCTTTACATATTCACATGCTGCTATGAATAAAGGATGCTACAAAGTTTGGAACAGACAGTGATGAGTCTGTGTTTTCCTTTATTTTTTTTTGTTTAAATTTGTTTATTGAGTTTCATAATTATAATTCACTGCAGTTTACACAATTGTATCACAATACAGTTTTGATCCGATACATTTTGCTAATCTGGTTTGCAGCGCAACGTGTATAAGGTTAAAGTCGCATTTGACATTGCAAGAATGGCAACACTGGTACAGTGGAAAATATGATAAGGCAATTTACAACATAACATTGATATAACAAGGGTTATGACATCATGGCTCCTGTCCTCCAAGATTCAGACATGGAAACAGTGCATCACATCGTACATCCTATATCGCCCTTCTATGGGATCTATCTGTTTGGGTCCGCGCAGCGCTTGAGTTTGTGCTGGCCTAATGAAATGTCTCACACTAGATGCCCATGCCATCATTAATGTCCATTACACGTTATGCTAGTTGTCTTGGGAGATGTCAGTAAGTAACTTCTACTACGTTGCCCTTTGTATGTTACTGAGCGCGTCATGTACATTCTGGTGCGACCCTTGTGTCCGAGCTGTCCCACCAGAGTCTGGTCTGTGCTTCACTCAGGTGTGGTGGTTGGTGTTTCGATCTGACTCTGCCGGTTTGTACGAAAGTCTGTCAGCATTGCATCCCAGTTTGCAGCAAGTGGCTGCTTACGAATACCTATTGCATCTTCTCGTCGCAGCGCTATACTCTCCGCTTGCGCCCAGCAGAGCAGCGATTGTGCCCAAGCCCTCTCTGCGGGAGGGTCAGGAGATTTCCAGCGTCGCGTGATCAGGCGCTTGGCCACTATGAGACCCAGATCTATGTATCGGGACGTTACCTTGTGTTTGCTGGACCTCTGGTATAGTCCCAATAGGCACACCTCACATGTCCAATTTAACGCACGGTCCGTGCATTGCGCTAAGGTCGTGGTGACCACGCCCCAATATGTTTGTAGGGCAGGGCAGGACCAGAGCATGTGAAGCAGGTCGCAACCCAATTCCCCGCACCTGGGACAACTGGCGTCGGCGCGATTAAAATATTTATTAATCTTGGCTGGTGTCAGGTAGGCCCTATGCACTATGTAATACTGGATGAGCCGGAATCTTGCGTTACGGGGGATACGAGTGGGGCCCTCAAGGACGGCTTCCCATTCACGCTCGGTGCAGGGATGCTGTAGGTCTGTGTCCCAGTGAGCCCGAAGTGAACACAGCTGCGGCGCTGTGTGTACCCTCAACGACTGCGCAAACCATTTAACTAGATGACGGCCTGTCCCCATTTCGTGTAGGTATTGTATGGTCAAATGTGTGGTCGGCTCTTGCGCCATGTTGCCCCAAGCCTTCTGTAACGTGCGGACTAATGCCGCATGTAAAAGGAACTGGCCTTGCGGTAGGCCAGAGTTTTCAGCAAGTGCATCGAAAGGTAGGAGATGCCCACTTCCTCCCAATGCGGCAATTCCGCATTACTGATAGCTTGGTGCCTTCTGGGAGTGCCCGCCACAGGGAGGGATGGCGCATATGGGAGCACACTGCGTGTGATTCACAGGCTGCGGCGGAAGCAGCAGTGGGACACTTCCAGGAGTAGTTGAGTTGGGGGCCTGCCCTTTCTGCAGGAGTGGAATAATTCCACCACTTGCGGACGCGTGAGTTCCGGCAACTGAGACGCTAAGTCTTCTAGGTGGCGCGCACTCAGCCACCTCGCCACCCACTGAAGTTGGGCCACCAGGTAGTACTGCTCCATATTCGGCAGCGCAAGACCTCCATTGGTTGGCGAGGGGTACATCTTGGCTAGGGATACTCTGCTGTGTGATCCGTTCCAGATGAATTTCCTCATGTCTAGTTCCTGGCCCTTAAATAGTGCTGGCTTAAGACAGGGCGGCAAATTCACGAAATGGTACAAGAGGCGCGGGAGTACCACCATCTTTAATAGTGCTATTCGTCCCATGACCGTCAATAGTAGAGTGCCCCAAAAGGACATCTGTGCCCGCACCGCAGTGATGGCGTGTACCAGATTACCTTCGAGGAGGTCCGCGGGGTCCCTATATATAAATATACCAAGATACCGGAATGTGGACAATTGCCAGTGCACTGGTCTGCCATCAATAGACGTGTGGATTTGGAGTAGACTCCGTGAAGGGGTACAGGCACGATTTATCCCAATTCACGCGGAGTCCTGAAACAGCGGCGAATTCTAGCAGTGTTCTCTCTACCACCACACAGGGAAGCCTGATGTCTTTAAGGTATATAAGCAGATCGTCTGCATATAATGAAGCTCTGTGCAAGCCATCACCCAACGGGATACCCCACTCGTCCTGTGTCTTGCGTAGTGCTTCGGCCAGAGGTTCAATGGCCAGTGCGAACAGGAGAGGGGAAAGTGGGCAGCCCTGCCTCGTACCACGCTCGATAGGGATCTGGTCTGATACATATGGGCCAGTTTTGACCCTGGCTACTGGCTGAGTATACAGCAGCCGAACAAGTCTTCACCCAAGTCATATCTGCGCAGTGCAGCGAATAAGAAACTCCACTCCTGGGTGTCGAAGGCTTTTTCTAAGTCTAATACTAGGCACCCCGAGTGTTCCCAGACAACCCTGGAATAGTGCGCCACCCTGAAGAAGCGGCGCAGATTTAATGACGTACTGCGATTGGGTACAAACCCATTTTGATCTGAGTGGATAAGCGACGGCACCAGTGGGGCCAGTCTAGATGCCAGCATTTTCGCTTGTACTTTATAATCTGTATTCAGAAGTGCTAGCGGGCGGTATGAGCCGAGTAGTTCCACATTTCTATTCGGTTTTGGTAGTGACACCAGTAGCGATTCAGCCGTGTGCCAGGTAGTACTACCAACTCGTGTGCACTACGAAGCATAGTGAGGAGCTGCGGCGCTAGGGCTTGTTGATAGGCTTTGTAGTATTCGGCCAGGAAGCCATCAGGTCCCAGTGCTTTGCCCTTGGCCAGAGAGTCTATTGCTGCGTGTACTTCTAGCAAAGTTATTGGTTCGTTTAATTCATCTCGCTGCACGGCAGTGATTTGTGGCAGTGTCAGTAGGGAGAGGAAGGAGTCCGGTTCTGCTGCCCCCTCTCGACGCGCGGATCTGTACACTTTGGTGTAATGCGTTGTGAATTCAGTATGTATTTCGTGTTGTTTGGTGAGGATTTGCCCGGTGGTAGATAACAGACGTAATATGGGTGTCTGCACCTGTTCTTGCCTGATCATGCATGCGAGCAGCCTGCCGGCCCTATCCACTGCTGCGTGAGTGCGCGCTGAGTGCGACGCATAATTTAAGCAACGCAGCCTTTCCGAAACCTCCGCGTGTCTTTGCTTTTGCGCGTCTATTGCGCACTGTGTGTCTCTGCCACGTGCTCGATCAGCCTCTAGACCCGTTAAGGTGTTTTCGATAAGTGTCACTTCACTGTCGAGTTGCCTTCGAACACACCAACTCAAGCCCAGACACTTCCCCCGGACTACTGCTTTACCTGCATCCCATACCAGTCCCATGTCAGTTACAGAGCCAGTGTTTTCTGCAAAGTAGGTGTCAATCGTCGTGCCTACCGCCTCTCTGAATGGCGGGTCCTCTAGTGCTAGGGTTTGCAGTCTCCATACATGTGTGGTTTGCCCTCCTTCGTCCCCTCGTAGCTGTATTACATGGGGATTGTGATCTGAGTGTGTCTTACCCAAGTAATCTGCGTGTGCACATTGCGTTACCAACGATTGGCTCACAATGAAGCGGTTAATGCAGACGTGTAGGCCATGTGGGTGAGAGAAATATGAGTACAAGCGCGCCTGTGGGTTCAGGGCCCTCCACACATGAGATAAACCCCAGTGATACATCCACTCTCCCAGTCCGCGTGCGTTAGATGTTGCTGCAGTCTGTGCCAGTGGTGGGAAGGATCTATCTAAGGTAGTGTTGAGTACGGCATTGAAGTCCCCACCCAGCAGCCAGGGGATGTCACACCAGCACATGAGCCGGCCGGAGAGTGCCTGCCAGAATTCATTTTGGTGTGTGTTTGGGGCATATATGGAGCCCAGCACCAGGAGCCTCCTGTTCAGGCGACCTTTGGATATGACATATCGGCCATACGGGTCTACTTCGGTCTCTTCCGGTGTGAATAGAGTCCCTGGCCTGATCCAGATTAGGGCCCCCTGGCAAAAGATGAGTACCCCATGGCTAGTATCTGCCCTCTCCACCGCTGCTGGAGTTTGCGGATCTCTGGTTGCGCTATATGTGTCTCCTGCAAGAGTGCTACTTGGGGTTTATGACATTTGAGATATGCGTAGATGTCATATCTGCGGGCTGGCGTGTGTAATCCTCTGACATTCCAAGTGACTATATTGGTGTGTGGCATGGGGTATGGTGATAAGGTAGCACCGCGCGCATATGCTGCAATGTGTCTAGGATTGGGCGTCCATACGATGTGCTACTGGTGGATGTAATGTGCACATCTAATTCCCTGAAATTTGTGTGTAGGACATTTCGAGGAATTATTGGGTTGGGGAGCCATGTGTATCTGAACTGGGATGGGGCAGAGGGACAACAGGTATCTGCCCAAACAGGGAACAATGCCATACGGCAACTAACGGCAGCGTGCGCCGATTTAAGCATGTCAGGGGGGAGAGTAAACGGTATTCAGTTTACAGTAAGGCAGATGGTAGTACGGACCCGTGGTGAGCGGGTACATTTAAGTGCTGTGCCGTGGCGTGCGTAGTGTGATGACCAGTGAGTGGACAGCACTGAAATGTGGGATTCGGCGCGGCCCAGCGCAATTCAGATATACATTACCAGGGTGCCCTGTGCAACATGTTCATACCTTCCTGAAGTGGCTGAGCGGTCTAGCGCGGCTACACATGTGCAACTTCAAAAATCATGGCAAACCATTACATTAAGTCGTCAGCGGTCTGTGGCGTCACCACGGGAAGTGACTGCGAATCTTCAATTTTTGGCCACACTGCCAAGGAACTGCTCCCACTCGATGATTGTACCGATGAAGCATCAGTGTCGTTGCTGGGTCGCCGAGTTCTCATGCTTGCTACCGCTTTCAGGATCTCGCATTCGGGTCTCCTGGAGCACCTGTTCAGGGCTAGGTGCAGCTGCTATTTGACTCGTCGAGTCTCCTGCACGCAATCTGTTATTTCTGTGGCGACTTCTGCGTCTCCTCGCATGGGATTCCATATTGTTGCCCCTCTGGCTTGGTGAGGTGTGGTGACCAATAGATTCGAGCCAGTCCCATGCGTCGTTTGCCTCGTTGAAGAAGTGAGTGGCCCCGTTTGCGACAACTCGCAGGTGAGCCGGAAATATGAGCGAGTACCTTATATTCAGGTCCCGCATGCACCTCTTGACTGAGAGGAACGCACTTCGTTGCCTCTGCACCCCCACAGCATAGTCCGGAAAGAAGAGGACCTGGGAGTTGTCCACTTTAATCGATTCCATTTTCCTGGCTTCGCGGAGGATCGTATCCCTATCTTTGGAATTTAGGAGCTGAAATAAGGAAGGGGCGAGGCCTAGCTCCCGGCAGTGGTTGACCCGATGGTACCCTGTGCGCACGTTCCACTGTGAAGTAAGGAGAAAGAGAGTCTGCTGGCAACAGGGATTTCAGTGTATGCAGGCGCATCTTTACCTTCAGCGCCTTCCGGTAGCCCCACTACCCAGACATTGTTTCTGCGGGAACGGCCCTCAGCATCATCCGCCCTGCGCTCCAGGGAGCGTAGGTGCGCCGTGAGTTCTCCGACCTCTGCCGTCAGTGCCTTGGCGATTGGGGCCACTTCTGCAGCCTCCGCCGCTAGTTCACCAACTTTGCCAGCTAACTTCTTATGATCTGCATGAAGGAGCGTAAAGTCAGATGTGACTTTATCGATACAGCTTTCTAGCGACGCCCTGGTTTGTGTCAGCGTTTCACCAATGTTCGCCACTGCCTGTAGTACTGAGTTAATTTTTGATTCCAGCGTGGACTGTCTGGATGTGCTTCAGTTCTCAGTTGGCGGAATTTCCTGCGTGAGGTCTGATGTCGTCTGCGTGCGGGTGGCGCTTGCTCCTGCTCGGGCTTACCCATCTTGCCCAGCTGGTTGTGTGCTACTTGCTGGGGGACTGGTTACGTTTCTGAGACCTCCTGTCTTCCCTGAGGTCCCAACGGAGCTCCCCGTGTGTGGTGCGCCAAGAGAACACGTATGGTGCTGTGCTAGCCTAGACTAAGGGTGGCCTATGAGGGCCCGTCCCTCGGCCTCAGTGCAACTCACCTCCTGTGACGCTGCTTGGTGGTAACCGCCCCAGGCGTGCTCACAAGTCGTCTTCGCTGCGGCCCCAGGTCTGTGCCTCGTGCAGCGCGCCGGGGTTTGTTGCGCTCCGTAAGTAGCCAGGCCCAATCTGTCCGTCACCTGCAATTATCATATAGGGGATGACTTGTGTAGTCGGAGATGCCACCCCCAGCCTTGCAAGTTAGAACTGGCCTGCACTGCAGCCTTTTCACTGTAATAAAGTACTCAATGGCTTGTTGGTCCAGGCCTCACTCATATTGCTCCACCTTGGATCACGATGCTTCGGGCCTGGCCGTTTCTCCAACTGCCGGTCAACGTCGGGACCAAATCTCCACGCCCACAAGAGCGCTTTCAGGTCCCGGCCCCAACTTGTTGTGCCGGCCTGTTATCTCTTCTGTCGCCCCTCACAGCCTGGTCGGCACTTCGGATTGCGGGCAGGTTGCAGGCACCTAGCTAAGTCTCTGAACGGGGGTCGCTCACCTTCCGGATCTTCCGTGGCTTGCCGTGAGTGAGCCCTGCACTGGTATTCTTCAATATCCGTTTGTCCCCACGTGTAAGCCTAGGGAGACACAGGCCCCAGGCCGACCGTTCCTTCGGTGCGCCTCAGCTCGTTGAGGCCCGCCGGGCCGGTAGCGCCACCCAACTTCGGGCACTATATGCTGGGGGGATTGGGGCCTCAAGTCAGCCGTTCCTCTGCACCCACCACGGGTGTACATAGCGATCTGGAGCCGTTGGGGCAGCGATGCCTCCCGACTTCTGCTGTTGCTCGCAACTCCCACTTACACTCCGGTCCAGGCTACGCGCATGCAGACGCCCTGGCTATTTGTCTCGGAGCCGCGGCCTGGCCCACGCACTCCTCGTCTCACCAGTCTTTCCTTCGCATGGACGTAACTGCCTCCACTGTCTGCGGCGGGCACAGGCCAGCGCATCCACAAGGGCACCCTCTGGAATCTTCCGCGATGTGGCTGGCTAGCCGAGTCCTCTTGCGGAGCAAGTCCGGGCCGAACCCACAGCTACGGGTCTGCGCCAGGGCCCGCAGGTGGTCAACTCTCACTGTCCAAAGTTTCCTCAGCAAGCCGCTCACAGGTCCCGCGCCGATGCTCTCCGCACACTATGCTCCACATGCGCGGCTCCAGATGATGCAGGCCTCAGGTCGGCCCGACTCTCCCCACATTTCAGGTGCGTGCTCTAGTTCTTTAGGTGGTGCCCGCCGCGCTGATCAGCTATGATCCTTGGGCACCGTCGCTCCACTGCTCAGGTCTAGGCAGCGCGCCTGTGAACACCTCAGTGGACTTCCATAGAGCTGCGACCCGGCCCCGTCCCACGCCCGCTTCCATTGAGCGGGCTGTTGTCTGTCAATCGGGCAACCCCGTGCCTTTGAAAACACCCCGCTCAATCCCTGCCGGTATGAGGCAGCTGGGCGGCTGGTCGGGGCAGCACGATGGCCCTCATAGCGCAGGATAAATGTAGGATTAACGGGTCGATGGACGGAGCGTCTCAGAGTGCGTCCGCCATCTTGGCTAGTTAGCCACGCCCCCTTGTGTTTTCCTTTATAGAGCAGTATGTCACTTGCATCATCCCACATGAGAGTGGTGACAAAAGTTTAAGACAACAAGTTCTACGATTCCAAAATCATAGGTGTGATAAATACTGTCATCGAAAATACGGATTGAAAGGAACATTTTATACAAGATGTCTTTATGGATTTCTATGACCTGTGATCTCAGAAGGAAGATTTAACAGCATTTTGTCTGCAGTCAGACACACTTTGACATGGAAATCACAGAATAAGACACATACAACCTCAGAAAAGCAAACGCTTCAAAATACATCAATGACTACAATCGTGTGATTTTGAAGATATAGAAAGCGAATATAGATCTGCAGTTTGTTGCAGATAATTCAATTGCTATCGCTTGTCATGTCACTTCTTATACAACAAAGCCGGAGAAGACAAAGGTGAAGGAAATGTGGGAGGAGATTTCAGCAGAAAAGAGTCTCACAAACAAATTGTATAGTTTTAGTTTGAAAATGCTTTCCCACAGAGAAATAGGCTCTTATGAATCCACAAACAGGTTAAGCTCAGCTAGTCTAAATCAAGACAAGTTGTGTGGGTGAGTTTAGGGCTTGCTAACAGTCATAATAGAGTATTGAAGTATACAATATCTTGCAGAATTTGAGTCAGAGAGTACAAACATTCTGAAGACTAGCATGCTGGATACGTACTATCCAAGAAGGAATCCTTATCTTGAACGGATGTGTCTATATGAAATACTTCAACATTTTACATACAGAAGTAATGTCAGTAAAAACATAGAAAAAGGAAAATTTGCTGTCCTTGGATGTGAAGGGTGTTTGGTCAGACATAACAAAGGAAATTTAATCAACCACAGAAACTAAGTTGTCTAACTCTGCATTAAAGAGAGTTTTTCAATTTAGCACTGTTGCAGGTGTTCAAACCATGGCTTGCTGAATCCGAGTTGCTTGGATACTCTGAAGATTCATTCAATGCTGTGAAAGATACCATTGAGTGCTTGATGTTTCCAGTCTATCTTCCAATGTTGAGATATGAGATTGAACAGGAAGAACAAATTGCTGCTGAGATAGCAAGGGAGAGATCTCAGAGCAGCCAAAGTTCAGCACCTGCAAGTCAAGATCCGCTTGGACAGCCAATAATTCAAAATGAAGCTGCTATAGCTATGAATGAAGTGGAGAATGCAATGCCGCAAGCAAGAAAGGAAACTGTGGATTTGGAACAAATAATACAACAACTGAATACAAATCAGAAGCAAATTTTTGACGAAGTAAAATATAGAGTTGAACATGGATTCCTGCATGAGAAAAAAAGAGTGTGAATGTTCTACATATAAACCAGTTCTACTATATATAAGTGGTCAAGCTGGAATTGGGAAATGCTTCTGATTAAAGTACTCACAAATTATCTACAGAAGACTACAGATTCTAATTTGTCATGTGTAGTTACTGCACCAACAGGATTAGCTGCACATAGCATTAAAGGAGTTACCCTTCATCGATTGTTAATGCTACCTGTTGAACTTGACAACAAATTGGAATACAAGCAAGAGTATTAAAAAAAATGTAAGCTTTTAATTATTGACGAAGTCAGCATGGTGTCAAACCTAATGCTTGCTTTTATACATTAAGAATGCAGCAGATATTAAAAATTGAGTACAACATGCTATTTGGTGGAAAACACTTAATAGTGTTTGGAGACCTGCTACAACTGACACCAGTCAAAGGACAATCTGTTTTCAAAACACTAATACATAGCAAAACAAGGAATTCCCTAGGAAGTATTGGAAATGTAAACATTTGGGAAAACTTTCAATACAAAGAGTTAGTAAAATATTTGCACCAATCATCAGATGTGTAATACGGAGATATACTAAAGGACATAAGAGTGGGAGTTCTCACAAAAAAAGGAAAAAGTGCATTAGATCTATTTCCATCTAATGTTACATCTTCTCAACTAATGTAAAATTTCATTAAAGAAAACAAGTCTATAATTTGTTTGGTGCCAACCATTCAAGAGTGTTGTAAATTCAATGAAGAATTACTACAACTGGAAAAAGAAGACATTATAGAAATTACAGCAACTGATAAAATAGATCAGGGAGTTACAGTACTACTGACAGAAAAACTTCAATCAAAATTAGACACTTTAGAGAAGTCTGTTTCCAAAACTGTAGGATTAGGGAAACGGTTATGTGTCTATACAAATTGTCAAGTAATCTTGCTTCAGAATTTAAATGTCGAAGAAGGGCTAGTAAATGGAGCTATGGCTAAAGTTATAAAATGTATTAATTTCCCATAGAGAAATGAGGTGGAATACTTAGCCATAAAATTTGATGAGGTTGATAAAGTTAAGCAGATTGGTAGATGTGTTGTTTGTTTTTTATGCGTGAAAGATTTGTATTCCAGCGAAAGCAGTTTCCAGTGTCTCTAGCGTATGCTCTAACTATCTACAAATCACAAGGTTTAAGTGTAGATGCAGCTTTTATTAATATTGGTAGTACTGTATTCAAAGAAGGAATGCCATATGTAGCATTGTCAAGAATTAGAGCATTGGCCGGTTTGTATTTGATTGACTTTGTTCAGAAAAAAATTAGCGCTGATGCTAGCTGTGTAAAGGAGTACAATCGGTTAAGGAATGTAGTTGCTCCTCATTTTGGCCAGTACCCAGTTTATGAGAAATGAGTATTCTGTCCAAAGCAAAAATTAACTAAACAGAATATAGGTGATGAACAAAAGACAGTACAGAAGGTAAATTCCCAAGAATCAAAGAAGAGAAAACTACTAAATGATGGAGAACTTGTAGTTTACCAATTCAACAACACTACAGGGGTCAAATGCTATGCAAATGTTGTCAATGCACTATTCCATTTGCCAGATTTTGTTACCGAAGTTCAACAAAAAAGAGATAAGAGAGTTTCTAAAGTGCTCTGTAGTTTGCTGGAATGTTTACAGAGTGATAGAACGAGAAAATATTCTGTTGCAGGACTACGACATCTTATAGACATGTCTACTGGATCAATAGTATTTACTCTCAATATTTAACAAGATGCACAAGAATTTTCAATAGTGATGCTAGGAGTATTGGAGAAAGAAAAAGTAAATATTAATTACCTATTTGGATTAAGTTACAAATGGGTCCATAATGGCGGAGAGTGTAAGTTCACCTCCACTACTGTAATCAATTCAGAACGATTCTTGGACTTAACATTACCAAATTGTAAAACTGTACCTTTTCAGCAATTGACCAGAAAACGTCAACCAAGTATATGACCTGCTCAAACTGCAAATCAGATTTTCTATCTACATTATTTCTGCAAAGAACAGGAAAGTACATTATAATAATGTTACAATGATGTAGACCATATGGTTCTAAATGAAATATGAAATAAACTTTGTAGCTGGACAAATATCAGTTTCAGGAAGGACTTTTACTACTTTGGCAATTATCTTTCATGAAGGTGTAAATACAATGTCTGGACAATATACGGTTTATTTAAGATTCCAATCTGGATGGACTGAATGCAAAGACACTAATCTAAAATTAAAGCAAGACTACCTAGGAGATTACCAAACTTATATATCTTATTTCTTCAACCAAAGTTCTGAGGATTATTTATGATTTACTAGACTTTATTTGGTCTATTGGGGGTAATGTCTTTAATTTTTTTTTAGAACAGTCCTTTTACATTCAAGAAAGGAGTTTATATAACCTCTAAACACTACATTCTCTTATTACAGTTGAATGCTAAATGGAAATAGTGCAGTAACAGCAGTCTTACGTTACCACCTAAAACTGTTTACAATTTTTTTTTTTTTTTACTTTTGTATCTCCAACAAGAATTTTTACATACTACTGTGTAGTACTTTGCCCACATCGATCATCACCATTTTCTATATTACTTTACCTAGAAGAAAGGATGCTTTCAAAAGGATCTAAAAAAATTGAGGAGTGCTCCACAGTTATATGTCATATTGTACCAGATATAACAATATAAGAAACAGTGAAAACCTATGTTTCTTGAGACTATTGTAGTGGCCTTAGAAATTTTTTAGTAATTTGTGAGTTGTAGTGAGTGTTATGCATAGTATTATTTATTTGTAAAAATGTACTATGCAGTATCTGTTTTTAAAAAAATCCATTGATTGTTTTTTTTCTCCACTGTTCATTGATGATGTTTCATGCAGACCATTGTTTATGGTGAGTAAGTATGAAAGCTGAGAACAGTAAAAAGGAGAATTTTTTCTCTCGCTATGTTGTATTAAGCTGTTACAGCATTAGTAATATATGTTGGTATAATTTTGTAATCTTCAAGATCAAATACTAACATTTTGTTTTCTTTTTCCAGAGTGGATGGAGTTCTCCGAGATTGTATGTGTCAAATCATTTTTCAATCATAGACAGATTCATTACTCATAAGGAAATCAATGCATTCATTCACTCACACATATATGCCCTCATACACCCATGCATGCAGGCACCGAATCACTAACTTATACATCTATTCATACAGCCAATTACAGACTAATACAGTCACTCAATCACTATTTCAGTCATCCCATATACAAAATGAACCACCCATTCTCTCACCCAAATAGACACTGATGCACCCATTCACTCACCCATACACACACTAATACACCTATTAACCTCATTCATGCATACACTAATACAGCCATGCATGTACTCATACAGCAGTTCCCTTATCCATACCAACACTAATGCACCCAGTCACTCAGCTATATAAGCACCATCGCACCTATTTACTCCCTGATTCAATCATCCATTCAGCTTTTATGCACTCATTCAATAACCTATGCACTACTTATGCATGCACTCATTCTAACATCCATGCACCACTCATGCAGTCAAATGATCATCTATGTACCACTCATACACTCATTCTACTATCCATACAACACTCATTCAATTATCCATACTCCACTCATCCAATCATCCATGACATACTTAACCACTCATTCAATCATCTATGTCCCACTTGTGTAGTCATTGAATCATCCATACACACTTATACACTTGTTTAATTATCCATGCACCCCTCATGCACTCATTCAATTATCCATGTCCCACTGATCCACTTATTCTTACATTCATGCAACACTCATGCACTCAGTCAATTATCCATGCACCACACATGCACTCATTCTAACATCCATACACCACTCATTGAATCAGCTATGCACCACTCATACACTCATTCAATCATCCATGCACCACTCATATCCTCATTCAATCATGCATGCACCACTCTTTCAATCATCCATGTACCTTTCATGCACTCATCCATACACCACTCATGCACTCATTCAATCATCTACATGACTCATGCACTCATTCAGTCATCCATGCACCACTCATTCAATCATCCATATACCACTCATGCATTAATTCAATCAACCATACACCACTCATAGTCATTCAATCATCCATGCACCACTCATGCACTAATTCAATCATCCATGCACCACTCATGCACTGTTTCAAAAATCCATACACCACTCAGGCACTTATCTTATTCAATCAACTATACACCACTCATACAGTCATTCAATTATCCATGCACCACTTATGCACTGATTCACTCATCCATGTACCACTCATGCACTTGTGCAATCAACCATGTTCCACTCATACAATCCTTCAATCATTCATGCACTACTTATGCACTCATTCAATCATCCATGCACCATTCATGCAATCATTCAATCACCATAGACGTGCTCATGCACTCATTCATTCACTCAACGTATCTTTTTTTTTAACCAGAAATGGCGGTTCTGAATAGAACCATTTTTTTGTCTTTTTTCAAAACTGATTTAGATTTTTTTTAAACTTTTTTTGTATTTTATCAAAAATAAAATGATAACGAAAACAACATCCTTGTAACCAATGACAGAATAATAGTGGTTGAAGTGGTGCAATAAAAAAGTTAAAAAAATTAACAAGAATGGTTTTTCGCACTCTGCAAGATTACATCCATGGACTGCTACCGGTTGTTACGATGGTGTTATATTCCATGCAGAAGGTAGCAAATTGGTTTAGTTCTGGTGACATTTGTCTGCAGGTTCTCTCCACTTCAACTGCTACTTTGTTGCCAAGAGCAGGTTATGAAGGTCTGGAGGCTGATGATCCCTCTCCATCTTTCTCCCTCCATGCAATTTTTAGTGGCTTCTTGTGATATGTTTTCAAGTGGTACAATATACTTGTTGTACCACATGAATATTTTTTTACTGTACCCCGAGATAATGTCTTTAATGTCTTATCACATATGCTACACTTCAACAACTTGGATGTAGTCTTTAATTCACCTGATGTGATATTGAAGAAATCCCAAGCTATGCTTTGTTTTTTCATTGGTGGTTATTCATCAGAAGAGTCTTCTTGTCCATCTAGGACCTTCTGCTCTTGAATAACTTCCTCTGCTCCTTGTGTTGCCATTTTTTTAAAATAACAAAAAAATACAAACCTGCACACTTTTAAAGTATAAATGTGGCAGAGCTCCTAGAATGAATCAGGTATTTGTGAAGCGCGCTATTCACCAGTGAGGTCTCAAGGGGCTGGGTAAAAAAAAGGGGGGGGTTGCGTGCAGCTCCGTATCAACCACAGAGCCAGGTCTTGAGGCTCTTCCTGAATGCTTGCAGAGTGGGGGATCTTCTGATGCTGAGGGGGAGTTCGTTCCAGGTCTTGGCCGCGATGTAGGAGTAGGCTCTTCCTCCCGATCTGGCTCTGTGGATGCGTGGGATTTTGGCCAAGGCGAGGTCGGTGGAGCGGAGGCTTCTCTTGGGTGGGTAGAAGGAGACTCTTTCGCTGCGGTATTGGGGTCCGGTGTTATGGAGGGATCTGTAGGCGTGAGTGAGCAGCTTGAAGGTCACTCTCTTTTCAATGGGGAACCAATGGAGTAACTGGAAAGTTCAAGAACGGAGAAATGGGTGTGTACTTCCTTTCATAATGGAAAGTGTGTAAACCAATTAAATCTATTCATTTGGTATTCGCGACTACAGATGTCATAGCGACTACCAGAGTCGCTGCGAAAATAGGGAATATAATTTAGCAGTACTTATTTTTAGACAAATTGGGTAGAGAAAGGAAACTTAAACCAATATCTTACTAAACAGCTAAAGTCAAACTTTATGTAAAATATATCTATATATGTGTTTTACACTTTGTCAAAAACACGCGCTATTCGCAACCACCAACGTCATTGCGGCTTCCGGTGTCACCATAAAAATGGGAAATACATTTTAAAAGTGCTTTTTTCCATAAATGAACACAAAAAGGAAACTCAAACCAATGTCTTACTAAACACCTGGCGTCAAACTTCATATAATATATGTCTCTATATGTTGTTTACAGTTTGTCAAAACATGCGCTATATGCAACCACCAACATCATCATGACGTCAGGTGTCACCTCAAAAACAGGAAATACATTTTAAAAGCACTTTTTTCGACAAATGAATAAAAAAGGAAAGTTAAACCAATATGTTAATGAACACTTACCGTCAAATTTCATATAAAATATGTCTATGTATGGTTTTTACACCCGTGAAAAATATGCGCTATTCGTGGTGTGTCCACGGTGATTGTAACGACGTCACGAAGACCAAAAAAATACAAATATTTCAAAGGAAGAAAGATTAACGAAATACATGATAAATACATGACAAATACAAGAATGAGTGGTGCCTAATACAGATGTAATGTACAATATCCAATTATAAATAAAAAGAAAAGCCATACTAGTTCATGAAATAAAAGACAAATGAAAAATGGACATTAAAATTATTAAATTGAATTTCACGTAAAAGAAAACCAAAGCTTACAGGGACATTCTAGTTAGGAAATAGAACTTGAAAAACCTTAGAAATTCACTTAAAAACCTAAGCTAACAGGGACGTTACAGTTAGGAAATATAATTTAAAATAAATTAAAAATTCCCTGAAAAAAATTAAAGGTTACAGGGACATTATAGTTAGGCAAACATTTCACTCGCACCAAACCAGATAAGTTCAGCAGTTATAGTTACCTGAGCTAACTATAACTCACGCCCCTGCAATGCACTGCTTATGACTTCACATATTACATCACTCATGACATTGTGTGGAACATACTGGACACAAGTCATCAACAGTTATCTGCACACAGAGTTATTCTTCAATGCAAAGATTTATAACATGTTCAATACTTCTAAACACCTATGAAGCACATGCGTTTTGTAAACACTTACACACATTAACTGGACAAAGGCTGTAGGAAATGAGGTAGAAAAGTAATATGGTAGCTACCTGCCACTATGTAAACTATAAAACAAACTAACACATTCATTGGATGATGCCATCTGTGATGTCATCAGTAATGTGATGTCATTTGAGATGTCATCTATGATGTCATAGAACATGTCAAGAGTGATGTAATATGTGAGGTCATGAGCAGGGCATGGCCGGGGCTCAAGTTATAGTTTGCTGTGGTAACTATAACTGGCGGTTGCTAGTAGGTAGTTATAGTTAGGGCCATGTTTCTATAGGAAAAGTGTTTTCTGACTTGCCTAGAACTTTTGGCACCATTTTGCAAATGTTCATGAAATTTTCCAAACAAAATTGTCAAGCTAGTTGTTGTGCATGGAAAGTTTCGGGGCAATCTGTCAAGCAGGGGCCAAGAAAAAGAGGGGGTAAAAAAAGTGGATCTTGAAATGTTAATTCCCGTAGACTCTTTATACATGCCTGCCGCTCGAACCGCTGCACAGAATGACACTAAATATGGCAGAAAGCTAGCTTTTGGTCCACAGTTTGTAGTGTTTGTTATTTGATGTAAATCCATTCAGTAGTTACCAAGATATTAAAGGAAATTTAAATTTGTATATCTACGACCTCAAATAATTTGCAAATAATTACAAACTTGTGCAGAGATCTGCCGAGCTCTGCCTGGCTGCCAACACTTCAACCAGGAAATGTTGGCAACTATCTTGGTACTCTACTCATACAAAACCAGAGAAATTCAGCAGTTATAGTTAGCCCAGCTAACTATAACTCGTGCCCCCACAATGCACTTCTTATGACCTCACATATTACATCACTCATGACATGGTCAGTGACATCACTCATGACATCTCAAATGACATCACTGATGACATCACTGATGAAATCATCCAGTGACTGTGAGTGTTTTTAAAATGTTTAATGAGTGTTAAATATATATAACCAGGTGTATTGATGAATCAGTGACTGTATGAGTGCCTGTATGGATGATTCCGTGGATGCATGTCTGACTGTATAAGTGAGTGATTAGGTAACTCAGTGAATGTATGGGTGAGTGACTAGGTTTTGAGAATGTCTTTATCAGTCTGTCAGATGGTGTCTAAGTGGCTGTATGGGTTGGTGAGTGGGTAGGTGAGTGGCTGTATGGGTGATTGATTGGGTGTACGAGTACCTGTATGAGTGTCTGTGTGGCAGGGTGAGAGGGTGTACAACTGCCTGCATGGATGAGTGAGTGGGTGAGTCAGTGGCTGTAGGGGTTAGTGAGTGTGTAAGTGAGGGGCTGCATAGGTAACTGAGTGTGTGTATGGGTGTGTTGGTGAGTGAATGAATGTGTCAGTGGTATATGGGTGAGTAACTGGATATGTGAAAGGCAGTATAGGTGAGTGTTGGAGTATGTGAGTGATTGCATGTGTGAGTGAGGGATTGTGATAGTGGCTGTATGGGTGAGTGTGTGCTTGTGTCAGTGAATGTAAAGGTGAGTGAGTATGTGTTAGTATCTGTATGAATAAGTGAGTGAGTGTGTATAGCTGTAAAGGTGAGTAAATGGCTGTGTGAGTGACTCTATAGGTAAGTGCGTAGGTGTGAGTAGCTCTATGAGTGATTAACAGTGTATGAGTGGCTATATGGGTATATTAGTGGATATATCAGTGGCTGTATTAGTGAGCGCATTGGTGTATGAGTGGCTGTATGGGTGACTGAGTGACTGAGTGGATGTGTGTGTAGACCTATGAATCAGAGAGTGGGTGTGTAAGTACGGGTATGGGTGTGTCAATGGTTTTGAGAATGGTAGAGTGGGTGTATTAAAGGTTATATGGTGGTGTGAGTGGGTGCGTCAGAGATTCTGTGGACGATGCCATCAGTGATGTCATTTGGGATGTCATCATTGATGTCATGAGTGATGTCACTGACCACGTCATGAGTGATGTAATATGTGACGTCAGCAGCAGTGCATTGTGGGGGCACGGGTTATAGTTAGCTCAGCTAACTATAACTGCTGAATTTCTCTGGTTTTGAATGAGTGAAATGTCAGCCTAACTATAATGTCCCTGTAACCTTTGGTTTTTTCAGTGAATTTCTAAGGTTTTTAAAATGTTAATTACTAACTATAACGTACCTGAAACCTGTGTTTTTTTCCGTGGATTTCTAAGGTTTTTTTAAATGCTAATTTCTAACTATGCCTACATAGGTAGAACATGTACAGAAAGAGGAAGAAAGAAGCAAATAAAATACAGAAAGAGGCAACAGAAGTCCTGAAAGAGGAAGAAAGGTGGAGAAAAATGCAAGAGAAGTGTAGAAAGAAGCAACAGAGGTGCAGAAAGAGGCCTACTTTGACTGTACCTTTCCACAGACTTGTACAAAGTAGCTGTTAGACTTGGTACCATTGGCGTGGGTCTCCCTTCCATTTTTTGCTGTTGCCTCTTATGTTTTGCTGGTTTTAGATGCTTTTGGGCACTGTGCCACTGCTGTTCAGTGCCACTGCTGTTCAGTGCCACTGCTGTTCAGTGCCACAGTGCAAGTGCTGCCTACTGTAAATTGATGTGTTGGTTAGTAACTCCATGATTGGGTTATTTGATTTACTTGTCAGACCCTAGTACAGTGCACCATGGGTGCCCAGGGCTTGTAAATCAAATGCTGCTGGTGGGCTTGCAGCACTGGTTGTGCCACCCACAGAAGCAGCTTGTAAAGTGTGTCCCAGGCCTGCCATTGCAGAGCCTGTGTGCAGTCTGTGACTGCCATGTCGACTTGGGCAAGTGCACCCACTTGCCAGTCCCTAAACCTTCCCTTATCTTCATATCAGACACCCCTAAGGTAGGCCCAAGGGCAGGGTGCATTGTAAGTATAAGGTAGGACATGCCCTGGTGTGTGTGGCATGTCCTAATAGTGAATTACAGCCATTTTCGTTTTTCACTATTGCAAGGCTACCTGTTCCCCATAGGCCAGAATGGGCAGTTTGATTATTACATCTTATAATCCTAACTGACCCAGGGAAGATGGTAGAAAAACGAATTTAGTATGCCTGAACTCAGAATGATAAAATACATCTTTTAGTGAAGTTGGTTTTAACATTCTGTGTTTGAAAATACCACTTTTAGAAAGTAGGTATTTTCTTGCCTAACCATCCAGCTGCCTCTGCTCAGGTTGTGTATTGTATGTCTGGGTTTGTGAGTGACAGGGGCTGGGGGATTCCAGGAGGCAGGGTGAGTCAGCACTAGGCTGAATAGGTCTGCCTGAAGGAGGATGGGTGGGAGGAGTTGCACCTGGGTCTGAATAGGGCTGTGCCTGCCTTCCACAATGCTGGCTCCACCTCCTGCCGGGCGTCTGATGGCTCTGCCCCTCACTCTCAAAGGAAAGAAGGAGTCATGTACACAAAGTGCTCCAAGACTGACCAGAACTGGTTTGGACTAGGCAAAGGCCTCTCTGCCTCCAGAGAACAAAGGATTTCTGTGTATAAGTACTGGGGCCCAGACCCCATGAAATTAGATCACTTCTGGGAAATCAAGAAACCTGTTGCCAAGGAGAAGAACCGGAGAAGCTGAAGGAGGAGTACTGGCCCTGTGCTGTTTTGCTGATTGGGGTTGGCCTGCAGTGGTTGCTTTCTGCCAAGGACAGGAAAAAAGACTTTGCTGTGCTTTATCATCTTGAAGAAGAGAATCTCCAAGGGCTTGAACAGAGCTTGCCTCCTGCCTGAAGTCACAGGGACACAAAGACTTCACCCCTTCTGTTTGCCTGCATCTAGAACTGCTGTTTTAGCTGCTAACAGAAGGAAATTGCAACATCGACGCCGGCGAGCGACGCCGTAACCTGCACCGAAGCCGTGGGCACCGCTCGTGAAGAGCACAACGCACCACCCCGACTTGCACCGTAGGCCCGACGCCTGCCGACGCCGTGCGACATCGACTCCAAAGCTGTCACCGAGGCCGCTGCCTGCACCGGAGCCGAGGACACCGCTCGTGACGCTCACGACGCACCGTCCTGACTCGCACCGCAGCCCCGACTTCACCGACGCCAGGGCTTCATCATCGCGGAGCCGATCCTCGACGTGGGTGACCCCCGAATCCATTGACACCGCACCATCGTAAGGAACCGCCGCCATCCGTGACGTCACCTCCCCGACACAGTAAGGAACCGACGCCTCACCTCCCCTGCGCTGCAGTAAGGAACCGAGACATCACCTCCCCTGGGGTCGTAAGGAACCGACACCGCCGGCGCCAACGAAGCCTCACCTCCCCGACGCCGTGCACCGTCTTTGTTTTCATCGAATTCCAGGTACTGTTCTTTGTGGGTCTGCTCGACTCCGGGCTCCACGCCGCGCACCTCGCGGTTGGCGCCGTACTTTGGGATTTCCACCGGTCACGACATCGTGATAACTCCAAGTGGAGTTATTTGTTGCTACAAGCTTTATTTTGATGGACTATCCTATTTTTTAAGTTAACGTGAACAGTCTCTATCATTTTAAGTCTATTTTTGGATTACAGTATTGTGGACTTTTGCTATTGGGTCTTGTGTTAAGTCTATATAAAGATTACTTATTTTTACATACAACCTGTGTGGTGTCCATCTGTAGTGTTTTCACTGTATTACTGTATGTGTTCACAAATGCTTTACACACTGCCTCTGAGATAAGCCTGTCTGCTCGTGCCAAGCTACCAGGGGGTGAGCAGGGGTTATTTTAGGAGTGTATCCCCCTTATCCTGACTAGAAGCAAGGGTCCCTATTTGGACAAAGGTGCAAACCATTGCCAACTAGAGACCCCCAGTTCTAACATTGGTGGTCAGCGGTGAGGATTTGGACTTGCATTTGTGATTCATATACAGTGATTGGTGTACACTACTAGTGAGTGCAGACCAATACGCGACCACATACATTTTGATAGGACTTTTATTTCCTTGGAACCTTTATTTTTGTTGAGAACTGCCAATTTTCACAATGAGCAAAAGAGGATCCATTGCACCTGAAGATATTGAATTTGAAGAAGATAGGGTTGACACCTACACTGTGCCTGAGCTCAAAGCCGTTTGTAAAAAGTTTAAAATCTCTATGAGAGGCCTCACCAGGAAGGAGGAGCTTCAAAAGGCGCTGAGGGCCTGGTTGGAAGCATGGAATGCCGGTGGGTAGCCCGAGGAGCCTGTGGAGGAGGCAGAGAATTTAGATGAGCAGCTTGAGGGGCTATTGGGCTTACCTGGGAGGAGAGTGCCTTCCAGGGAGGGCAGCAGTGTTTCTCAAAAGGGCCTGTCTCCAGAGGAGCTGGAGGACAGGGAGAAAAGCAGGATGCATGAAATGGAGATGGCCAAACTGAAACAGGGAAGCCATGATAGCCTTGAGCACAAGAAATTGGAGTTGGAAAGTAAGAGGTTGGCCATGGAAGAAAGGAAGATGCTTTTAGAGCATGAGAGAGTGGTGAGGGAGCTAGAGCTAAGGGCTAGGAGCCTAGAAATCACTCCCTCTGGTGGCAGCACACCTCCAGGGCCTGTAGAAGGAAGAGTGTACATCCCCAAGGAGGCTATTAAAGATTTTATGAAGGGGGAGGACATTGGGCAATGGTTTAAAGCATATGAGATCGCCATGACATGACACCGGGTCCCTGAGAAGGATTGGGGAGCGGGGTTGTGGGGCCGCTTTACAGGTGAGGGAAGGGAAACCTTGCTAGCCTTGCCCACAGAGGATCAGATGTCCTATGCCCACCTGAAGGAAGCTTTAGTGGCAAGGTGTGGGTTAACTCCAGAGCTTTATAGGCAGAAGTTTAGGAACTGCAAAAAGCTGGAGTCTAGTACCTGGGTGGAGTATGTGTCTTATTTTTGCAGAGCATTGGATGGATGGGTGAAGGGTAGCAAAGTAAATGACTTGCAGGGGTTGTATGATTTAATTGCATGGGAGCACTTGTCCTGTAGTTGTTTTCCAGAGCTACGCCAGCACCTTGTTGACAGTAAGCTGACTAATCCTAGGAAGATTGCTGAGGAGGCGGACCGCTGGGTCAGTACCCGGGTCCACAAGGGTCTTGTGGGAAACTCCGCCAAAGGTGGGCAGGGTCCCCAGCAGAAGAGTGGGGGGGACAAGGGTAAACAGAAGGAGTTCCAAAAAGGGCCCAAAGTAAACCCCAAGGGAACCAAGGTAAGGGTTCCCAGCCTCCCACTGAGAAAAGACCATGGGCCCCAACAGATAAGTCTGTTCAGAAGGGGCCCAAGGCAGGTTTAATTGTGGTCAGGTGGGTCACTTTGTAGGATGTCCCAAGTGCCCCAATACCGTGACCACTGCACCCACTGGTGCACCACCCCGGCAGATGGCTAGTGTAGCCCTGGGAGAGGAGTTGGGTGCCCAAGGTGGTTGGGGTCCCGCAGAGATGTCCCTGGTCTCTTTAGGAGACAGTGAGATGGTCCCTAGGACCCAGCTGCCTGATAACACTAAAAAATACAGGCAGTGGGTGACCATCAATGGCCATAGGGTGGAGGCTCTGAGAGACACCGGGGCCAGTGTGACAGCTGTCAGTTGTCGGCTGGTGTCTGAGGAGCAGGTGGTCCCCAACGTATTCTACCCCGTAGTTGCCGCTGACAACTCAGAGAGCCACTGTAAGGTGGCCCAGGTTCCCTTTGAGTGGGGGGGTCTCAGGTATCCTTCAAGTAGCTGTGAGGCCAGCCATGCCTGTTGACTGTCTGCTAGGCAATGATTTGGAGAGCTCCCTTGGGCGAAGGTGGAGCGGAGGTCTCATTTGGAGATGTTGGGTCTGCCAGAGTGGGCGTGTGTGACCACTCGGTCAATGGCAGCCGGTAAGGGTATTCAAGAGGACCTGGAGCCTGGAAGAAGGGCCAGGTGCCTGCCTTAAAGAGAGGAGGCAGGGGGCACGGGAAACCGGCCCCCGAAGTTCCCACGGTCCAGGAGGAGGCAGACCTTGAGGGGGATGCCCTGGAACCTACAGGGGAACAAGTGGCTGAACTGGGGGACCTGCCTGAGCTGACCCATTGGCAGCAGGAAGGAGGCCCCTCCAGGGAAGAGTTCTGCGAGGAGCAGAAGAAGTGCCCTTCTCTTGAGGGCTTGCGGCAACAGGCTGCAAGCCAGGCAGCAGGTGATCAGTCTGGATCACACTGGATCTACTGGGAGAATGGTCTCCTGTATAGTGAGCCTAAGGTTGCTGAGCCTGGGTCAGCCCGTGTGCTGGTGGTACCCCAGCGCTTCAGAGCCTTCCTACTGGGTCTGGCTCATGATGTGCCTTTAGCAAGACATTTGGGGCAAGACAAGACCTTTCAAAGGCTTGTCACCCACTTTCATTGGCCCCAAATGCGCAAGAGTTCAGATACTCATTGCAGGACCTGTCAGACTTGCCAGGCCAGTGGTAAGAGTGGGAGGAAGCGCAAGGCTCCTCTCCAACCTTTCCCTGTTGTCAGCACCCCCTTTGAGAGGGTGGGTATTGACATTGTGGGGCCTCTGGATCCCAAGACAGCCATGGGCAACAGGTTCATCCTGGTCTTGGTGGACCATGCCACCCGGTACCCGGAAGCCATCCCTCTTCGGACAGTGACGGCCCCGTGGTGGGACGTGCACTGATGGGGATTTTCTCCCGCGTGGGGTTCCCCAAGGAGGTGGTGTCTGACCGTGGTACCAACTTCATTTCCAATTATATGAAGTCCCTGTGGCAGGAGTGTGGTGTAACCTATAAGTTCACCACTCCTTACCACCCCCAAGGTAATGGGCTGGTTGAGAGATTCAACCGGACCCTTAAAGGCATGATTATGGGTCTTGAAGAACTCATGAGGCGTAAGTGGGACGTCCTCTTGCCATGCCTGCTCTTTGCTTACAGAGAGGTGCCCCAGAAGTCCTTAGGGTTCAGTCCCTTTGAACTGCTGTAGGGCCATCCTGTAAGAGGACCTCTGAGTCTGGTCAAGGAAGGCTGGGAGAAAGCTCCCAGGAAAACTCCCCAGGATGTATTTAGTTACATGCTGGCCTTCAGGAACCAGACTCGGCGTTTCAGACAACTCGCTGAGGCGAATCTGGAAGCCAGCCAGGAAGAGATGAAACGTTGGCATTATCAGAATGCCACTCTGATCGAGTTTCAGCCTGGACAAAGGTTTGGGTCATGGCCCCAGTGGAGCCCTGTGCACTCCAAGATAAGTGGACCGGACCATTTGAGGTGGTGGAGCGCAAGAGTGATGTCACCTACTTGGTGGACTTGCAGTCTCCCCTGAACCCCTTGCGGGTCCTGCATGTGAACCGCCTGAAGCCCCACTTTGAGAGGTCTGAAGTGGGCATGCTCTTAGCAACAGATGCTGGAATGGAAGAAGAGACTGAACCTCTTCTTGACCTCCTGTATGCAAAAGAGCAAGATGGGTCAGTGGATGGTGTGAACCTCTCTCCCACCCTGACCCCTGAGCAGCAGAATGACTGTCGCCAACTGTTGGGACAGTTTTCTGATCTGTTCTCCCTGATTCCCAGTATCACTGAATGGTGCATCCATGATGTGGACACTGGGGACAGTCCTCCTGTGAAGCAAAAAACTTACAGAGTGACTGACAGGGTGAGAGCTTGCATCAAGGAGGAGGTCTCCAAGATGTTTGCCTTAGGGGTGATTGAGTCCTCTAACAGCCCTTGGGCCAGCCCAGTGGTCTTGGTCCCAAAGGCTGCCGCGCCTGGTGCCACACCCGAACTCCGGTTCTGTGTGGACTACCGAGGACTCAATTCAGTCACCAGGACTGACGCGCACCCCATCCCCAGAGCTGATGAGCTCATTGATCGGCTGGGGGCTGCCCGGTACCTCAGCACGTTTGATCTAACGTCTGGATACTGGCAGATCGCCTTAACTGATGGGGCCAAAGAGATGTCAGCATTCTCCACACCAGATGGGCACTACCAATTCCGGGTGATGCCCTTTGGGATGAAGAATGCCCCTGCCACCTTTCAGAGGTTGGTCAACCAGGTGTTGGTTGGACTGGAAGATTTCAGTGCCGCCTACCTGGATGACATTGCCATGTTCAGTGCCACTTGGGAGGAACATCTGAACCACCTCTGGGAAGTGTTGAAGGCGCTGCGGAAGGCAGGCCTCACGATCAAGGCGAGTAAGTGCCAGATCGGGCAGGGTTCTGTGGTGTATTTGGGACACCAGGTTGGGAGCGGCCAGGTGGCGCCCCTACAGCCCAAGATAGATACCATCCTGGCTTGGGAACCCCCAAAACCCAGACAGAGTTGAGAGCCTTTTTAGGACTCACCGGGTATTACAGGAGGTTTGTCAAGGGGTATGGCAACATTGTTGCACCCTTGACTGAGCTGACTTCCAGGAAGCAGCCCAGGAAAGTGAACTGGACTGATGCCTGCCAGAAGGCTTTTGATGCCCTGAAATCTGCCATGTACACGGCGCCCGTGCTTCAGGCGCCCAACTTCTCAAGGGAATTCATTGTGCAGACAGATGCTTCAGAGCATGGTGTTGGGGCTGTGCTTTCACAGATGAATGAGGAGGGCCTAGACCAACCTGTAGCCTTTATTAGTAGGAGGTTACTCCCACGGGAACAGAGGTGGAGTGCGATTGAGCGAGAGGCATTTGCTGTGGTCTGGGCACTGAAGAAGTTGAGACCATACTTGTTTGGGACTCACTTCCGGGTTCAGACAGACCACAGGCCCTTCAGATGGTTAATGCAGATGGGGGTGAAAATCCAAAACTGTTGAGGTGGTCCATTTCCCTACAGAGGATGGACTTCACGGTGGAACACCGCCCTGGTACAGAACACGCCAATGCTGATGGTCTGTCCAGATTTTTCCGCCTTAGTGATGAGAACTCCCAGGAGGTAGGGTAGTTCTCCTCACATTTCAGCTGGAGGGGACACGTGTTAGACTTGGCACCATTGGCGTGGGTCTCCCTTCCATTTTTTGCTGTTGCCGCTTATGTTTTGCTGGTTTTAGATGCTTTTGGGCACTGTGCCACTGCTGTTCAGTGCCACAGTGCAAGTGCTCCCTACTGTAAATTGATGTGTTGATTAGTAACTCCATGATTGGGTTATTTGATTTACTTGTCAGACCCTAGTACAGTGCACCATGGGTGCCCAGGGCTTGTAAATCAAATGCTGCTGGTGGGCTTGCAGCACTGGTTGTGCCACCCACAGAAGCAGCTTGTAAAGTGTGTCTCAGGCCTGCCATTGCAGGGCCTGTGTGCAGTCTGTGACTGCCATGTCGACTTGGCAAGTGAACCCACTTGCCAGTCCCTAAACCTTCCCTTATCTTCATATCAGACACCCCTAAGGTAGGCCCAAGGGCAGGGTGCATTGTAAGTATAAGGTAGGACATGCCCTGGTGTGTGTGGCATGTCCTAATAGTGAATTACAGCCATTTTCGTTTTTCACTATTGCAAGGCTACCTGTTCCCCATAGGCCAGAATGGGCAGTTTGATTATAACACCTTATAATCCTCTTTAGTGAAGTTGGTTTTAACATTCTGTGTTTGAAAATACCACTTTTAGAAAGTAGGTATTTTCTTGCCTAACCATCCAGCTGCCTCTGCTCAGGTTGTGTATTGTATGTCTGGGTTTGTGAGTGACAGGGGCTGGGGGATTCCAGGAGGCAGGGTGAGTCAGCACTAGGCTGAATAGGTCTGCCTGAAGGAGGATGGGTGGGAGGAGTTGCACCTGGGTCTGAATAGGGCTGTGCCTGCCTTCTACAATGCTGGCTCCACCTCCTGCCGGGCGTCTGATGGCTCTGCCCCTCACTCTCAAAGGAAAGAAGGAGTCATGTACACAAAGTGCTCCAAGACTGACCAGAACTGGTTTGGACTAGGCAAAGGCCTCTCTGCCTTCAGAGAACAAAGGATTTCTGTGTATAAGTACTGGGGCCCAGACCCCATGAAATTAGATCACTTCTGGGAAATCAAGAAACCTGTTGCCAAGGAGAAGAACTGGAGAAGCTGAAGGAGGAGTACTGGCCCTGTGCTGTTTTGCTGATTGGGGTTGGCCTGCAGTGGTTGCTTTCTGCGAAGGACAGGAGAAAAGACTTTGCTGTGCTTTATCATCTTGAAGAAGAGAATCTCCAAGGGCTTGAACTGAGCTTGCCTCCTGCCTGAAGTCACAGGGACACAAAGACTTCACCCCTTCTGTTTGCCTGCATCTAGAACTGCTGTTTTAGCTGCTAACAGAAGGAAATTGCAACACCGACGCCAGCGAGCGACGCCGTGACCTGCACCGAAGCCGTGGGCACCGCTCGTGAAGAGCACGACGCACCGCCCCGACTTGCACCGTAGGCCTGACGCCTGCCGACGCCGTGCGACATCGACTCCGAAGCTGTCACAGAGGCCGCTGCCAGCACCGGAGCCGAGGACACCGCTCGTGACGCTCACGACGCACCGTCCCGACTCGCACCGCAGCCCCGACTTCACCGACGCCAGGGCTTCATCATCGCGGAGCTGATCCTCGACGTGGGTGACCCCCGAATCCATCGACACCGCACCATCATAAGGAACCAACGCCTCGCCGCCATCCGTGACGTCACCTCCCCGACACAGTAAGGAACCGACGCCTCACCTCCCCTGCGCTGCAGTAAGGAACCGAGACATCACCTCCCCTGGGGTCGTAAGGAACCGGCGCCGCCGCCGCCAACGAAGCCTCACCTCCCCGACGCCGTGCACCGTCTTTGTTTTCATCGAATTCCAGGTACTGTTCTTTGTGGGTCTGCTTGACTCCGGGACCGACGCCGCACACCTCGCGGTCGGCGCCGTACTTTGGGATTTCCACCGTTCACGACGTTGTGATAACTCCAAGTGGAGTTATTTGTTGCTACAAGCTTTATTTTGATGGACTATCCTATTTTTGAAGATAACGTGAACAGCCTCTATCATTTTAAGTCTATTTTTGGATTACAGTATTGTGGACTTTTGCCATTGGGTCTTGTGTTAAGTCTATATAAAGATTACTTATTTTTACATACAACCTGTGTGGTGTCCATCTGTAGTGTTTTCACTGTATTACTGTATGTGTTCACAAATGCTTTACACACTGCCTCTGAGATAAGCCTGTCTGCTCGTGCCAAGCTACCAGGGGGTGAGCAGGGGTTATTTTAGGAGTGTATCCCCCTTATCCTGACTAGAAGCAAGGGTCCCTATTTGGACAAAGGTGCAAATCATTGCCAATTAGAGACCCCCAGTTCTATCAGTAGCCTAATTACTAATCCTTCTCCCAAGATGTCTTAAACCTCACTTTTCTTTTGAAGGTTCACTATTCATTGACTGCTCAGAATGTTAGGCCTACCAAATATAAAACAACAATCCTAACCATATCACTGTTGTAAGTCTGACCAAGTTTGTGAAGGTATGCACGCGTGTGTCTGTGCTGTTACCTAGTGTCATGTTGCATAAAAATAAACATACAAATTCTTGAATACCTGTGTTTCAAACAGCATACTCTGTACATTTGTGTGCACAAAGGTGAATATATTTCTTTCTGCTCATAATACAGGGCACACGGGTATTCAATAGTATATTTGAGGGGCTGAAAACACCTATATACATAAAACATGGCTGCCTGTGCAGCTGAATGACAGAGCAGAACTAAGAAGATTTGACCACCTATAAGAGAAGCTATCTGCTTTTTAAGCTACCATCTTCAGATGCATAACACATGTAAGAATACATGTACAAGTAGACCTATACCTCATTCTCGAGAGCATACAGACCTTTAAACTTGACAGATTGCACTTCCCATTTGAATATAGAAACAGGCGAGAGAAGTACAGAAAGAAGCAAGAGAATTGCAGAAAAAAACAAGAGAGGTGCAGAAAGAGTAAGAAATGTGCAGAATGAGGCAAGAGAAGTGCAGAAAGAGGCAAGAGAAGTGTAGAAAGAGGAAAAAGAAGTGCAGAAAGAGGCAAGAGAAGTGCAGAAAGAGGGAAGAGAGGTGCAGAAAGAGGCAAGAGAGGTGCAGAAAGAGGGAAGAGGGGTGCAGAAAGAAGCAAGAGAGGTACAGAAAGAAGCAAGAGAAGTGCAGAAAGAAGCAACAGAGGTGCAGAAAGAGGCAAGAAGAGTGCAGAAAGAGGCAAGAGAAGTACAGAAAGAAGCAACAAAGGTGCAGAAGGAGGCAAGAGAAGTGCAGAAAGAGACAAGAGAGTTGCAGAAAGAAACAGGAGACGTGCAGAAAAAAGCAAGAGAAGTGCAGAAAGAGGCAAGTGAGATGTGGTAAGAGGCAAGACAGGTGCAGAAAGAGGCAAGTGAGGTGCAGAAAGAGGCAAGAGGGGTACAGAAAGAGGGAAGAGAAGTGCAGAAAGAAGGAACAGAGGGGCAGAAAAGAGGCAAGAGTACTACAGAAAGAGGCACGAGAGGTGCAGAAAGAGGCAAGAGAGGTGCAGAAAGAGGGAAGAGGGTTGCAGAAAGAGGCAAGAGAGGTGCAGAAAGAGGGAAGAGGGTTGCAGAAAGAGGCAAGAGGGTGCATAAAGAAGCAAGAGAGGTGCAGAATGAAGCAAGAGAAGTGCAGAAAGAAGCAAGAGAGGTGCAGAAAGAGGCAAGAGGGGTGCAGAAAGAGGCAAGAGAAGTGCAGAAAGAAGCAACAGAGGTGCAGAAAGAGGCAAGAGAAGTGCAGAAAGAGGCAAGAGTGGGGCTGAAACAGGCAAGAGAGGTGCAGCAAGAGGGAAGAGGGGTGCAGAAAGAGGCAAGAGACGTGCAGAAAGAGTGAAGAGGGGTGCATAAAGATGCAAGAGAGAAGCAGAAAGAAGCAAGAGAGGTGCAGAAAGAGGCAAGAGAGGCGCAGAAAGAAGCAAGAGTGATTTACGCACCATTAGTACCAATTTAACACCCACATTTAGCAATAAGTAACAGGTGACCATTCCAGCTCCGCAAAGGGCCTTCCACCATGCTGTAACACTTGTCGCTGCATTTTTGGTAATGTTTGAGCCGTTTGAGCTAGAAACAAGGTTTTTTTTGTTCAAATCTGCAGATTATGCAGCAGATGATGGAATATGTGGCAAATGCAGAAAATGTATAATTATGCGAAAATTGGTGCAGCCCAACAGTCGCACAATTCCAGTGGCCCTGTTCATACCTCTGACTTGGTCCAGAAGTGCTCCTCAGTGGTTCCTTCTTTTTTTGTCTGATTGAGTTTATAGGTTAGCTTCTATGGAAACGAGGAAGACTAAACCTGAGGTTACCACTACACAACACAGACTAACATACCACATAATTACTCTCCATAGCACATAATCCCACTCTACATAATTCCTATACACTAAATACCACATACTTTCTATCCACATAATTTCACAACACAACATACCACATAATTCCACTACACACAACGTACATCCACTTAAAAAAACATGAGTAAAAAACATTTACATTTACAACATCAATAGCTCTAACTCTCGCAAATGCGTAACCAATTACATTGCAAATGCTTCTTAAAGCTAGTAGTTGTGTTTGCAGAGTGGTGGAGAAAGGGGGCTGGGCCTCTGAGCGGCACTCAGGAATTCCACTGCATAGGACTTACAGGATGTTCCAGGAGGGCTTCTTGGCCCCCAAAGTCCCTCAGGAGTAAAGTGGACTTCATCCCCCAACCAGTAGTGTGCCAGGAGGTACGTTTGTAGAGTGGTGTAAAATGGGGCATGGTCTCCTACCACCTGTCAGCAAGCCCACTGTGTGGGGCTTACTGGAGGTACCTGGTGGGCTAGTTGGCCCCTAATTACCCTCAACAGCGCAGGGGACTTCATCCCCCAACCTAGAACATGCCAGGAGGCATGTTCTGGGTTGGGGGATGAAGTCCCCTGCGCAGAACATGCCAGGAGGCATGTTTGCAGAGTGGTGCAGGGAGGGGGCGGGGCCTCCAGTGAGCTGTCTGTTTCTTTCTTTTTATTTTAGGAAGGGGGGCTGTGTGGCCCCCCTTCCCTTGAACATTTTGGGTCCCGGTGACCCCATCTCCCGGGGCCTGAGCCACTTAAAAAAAAATATATACATATTGAAAAGGGAGGGGTGTGCGCAACCCCCCTCCCCAGGCCGATTTCAGCCCCGGGAACCCCATCCCCCAGGGCCCGGAAAAACGTTTTTTTATGGAAGGGGGCTGCGTGATCCCTCTTCCCTGGGCCCCTTTTGGCCCTGGGGACCCCATCCCCTGGGGCCTGCCCAGCCTTTTTTTTGTAAAATTTAAGAGTGGGGGCCCCCTCCTCAGGCCAATTCTGGCCCCTGGGACCTCATCCCTCTGGGCCCGGCCTTATTTATTTATTTATTTTAATTAAAGGGGGAGGTAGTCCGAGTGGCCCCCTCCCGGCCCATTTTGGGCCCCGGGGACCCCATCCCCTGGGGCATGGCCCTGGTTTGGGGACCACGGGGGGAGCCCCAATGCCCTTGCGGTCCCTGCTGGCTCTTCACCTCCTGCGGGAGCCGGCATTGCTTTTGGGCAAAGGAAGCTGCTGACATGCAGCTCCCTTTGCCCAAAAGCAATACTGCTTCGCTTCATGGAAGCGAGAGCAGTTTTCCTGGTCTTGCTTCCATGAAGTGAAGCAGAAGTTTGCTATGCTCACACCCTACCATAGCAAACTACAATGTCCCGGGGATGGGCAATCCAGGACATTGCTGGAGCTGGTCCTGGGGGGTGGCGGTCCCCAGGGCCATGGAGGGCTCCTGGAGGGGGGCCGCACGCCCCACTCCCAGCATGTTTAAAAACCCGGGGAGGTGGTGGTCCGTGGGGCAGTGAGGGGTGCAGTGTTTCTGCACCCCTCTTGCCTCTTTCTGCACCTCTCTTGTCTCTTTCTGCATCCCTGTTCCCTCTTTCTGCACTTCTCTTGCTTTTTTCTGCACTTCTCTTGCTTTTTTTGCACCTCTCCTGTTTCTTTCTACAACTCTCTTGTCTCTTTCATCACTTATCTTGCTTCTTTCTCCACCTCTAGTGCTTCTTCAGCACTTCTCTTGCTTCTTTCTGTACTTCTCCTGCCTGTTTCTGCACCTCCCTTGCCTCTTTCTGTACCTGTTGCTTCTTTCTGCACCCCTCTTGCCTCTTTCTACACCCCACTTCTCTCTTTCTGCACCTCTCTTGCCTCTTTCTGCACCCCTGTTCCCTCTTTCTGCACCTCTCTTGCCTGTTTCTGCACTTCTCTTGTGTCTTTCTGCACTTCTCCTGCCAGTTTTTGCACCTCTGTTGCTTCTTTCTGCACATCTCTTGCCTCTTTCTGCACCTCTGTTGCTTATTTCAGCATTTCTCTTGTCTCTTTCTGCACCCCTCTTGCCTCTTACTGCACTTCTGTTGCTTCTTTCTGCACTTCTCTTGCTTCTTTCTGTAACTCTCTTGCTTCCTTCTGCACCCCTGTTGCCTCTTTTTGCACTTGTCTTCCCTCATTCTGCACCTCTCTTGTCCCTTTTTGCACCTCTCTTGTCTCTTTTGGCACTTCTCTTGCTTCTTTCTGCATATCTGTTCCTTCTTTCTGCACTTCTCTTGCCTCTTTTTGCACCTCACTTACTTCTTTCAGCACTTTTCTTGCCTCATTCTGCACCCCTGTTCCCTCTTTCTGTACATCTCTTGCCTGTTACTGTACCTCTCGCCTCTTTCTGCACCCTTGTTCCCTCTTTCTGCACCTCTCTTGCCTGTTTCTTTTCATTGAATTTCTACGTATAAAAAAATTCAATTTCCAAACTATAACGTCCCTGTAACCTTTGGTTTTTTAAGTTAATTTCTAAGGTTTTCAAATTTTCTTTCCTGCCACCTGTAACCTTTGAGAGTGAGTGTGTGAGGGAGTGCTTGGGACTGCCACCTTCCCGGGATTTAAAAAAAAACAAAATGTGGGGGGTGGCTCCTGCCCCCCCATGCTGCCCCGGGGACTGCCATCTCCCCAGGGCTTTAATTAATTGTGGGTGGGGGGCCTTGCCGCCCCCCTGCAGACCCGGGGACCGCCACCTCCCCGGGGCATTTTTTAAATTAATAATGTGTGGGGGACTCCTGCCTCCCCCCACACTGCCCCGGGGACGACCACGTCCCCCGGGCTTTAAAATTTAAATTTGAGGGGGAGCCTCGTGCCCCCCCACAGCCCCGAGGACCGCAACCTCACTGGGGCTTTTTTTTTTATTAAAATGGTGTTGGGGGGCTGACATTCAGCTCCCTTTGCCCAAAAGCAATACTGCTTCGCTTCATGGAAGCGAGAGCAGTTTTCCTGGTCTCGCTTCCATGAAGTGAAGCAGAAGTTTGCTATGCTCACACCCTGCCATAGCAAACTGCAATGTCCCGGGGATGGGCACCCCGGGACATTGCTGGAGCTGGTCCTGGGGGGTCGCGGTCGCCAGGGCCATGGAGGGCTCCTGGAGGGGGCCCGCGCACCCCACTCCCAGCATGTTT
Source organism: Calotriton arnoldi (assembly GCA_963921515.1). Taxonomy (NCBI): domain Eukaryota; kingdom Metazoa; phylum Chordata; class Amphibia; order Caudata; family Salamandridae; genus Calotriton; species Calotriton arnoldi. Next base: position 649,443 of record CAWUFW010003423.1, on the reverse strand, counting down.
AAAAATCCGGGGATGTGGTGGTCCGTGGGGCAGTGTGGGGGGGCAGGAGCCCCCCAACACCATTTTAAAAAAAAGCCCCAGTGAGGTGGCGGTCCTCGGGGCTGCGGGGGGGCACGAGGCTCCCCCTCACATTTAAATTTTAAAGCCCCGGGGAGGTGGTAGTCCCCGGGGCAGTGTGGGGGGCAGGAGTCCCCCAAACATTATTAATTTAAAAAATGCCCCGGGGAGGTGGCGGTCCCCGGGTCTGTGGGGGAGCCTCGAGGCCCCCCACCCACAATTAATTAAAGCCCCAGGGAGGTGGCAGTCCCTGGGGCAGCATGGGGGGCAGGAGCCACCCCCCACATTTTATCTTTTAAAAAATCCTGGGGAGGTGGCGGTCCCATACACTACCTCACACACTCACTCTCAAAGGTTACAGGTGACAGGAAAGAAAATTTGAAAACCTTAGAAATTAACTTAAAAAAACAAAGGTTGAAGGGACGTTATAGTTAGGAAATTTAATTTTTTAAACGTAGAAATTCACTGAAAAAAACAAAGGTTAGAGGGGAATTATAGTTAGGAAATGTAATTTAAAAACCTTACAAATTCACTGAAAAAACAAAGGTTACAGGGACATTATAATTTGACTCAGATCTCACGCATACAAAACCATAGAAATTCAGCAGTTGCAGTTACCTAAGCTAACTATAACTTACCTCACCTATTACTCCACTCATGACATGGTCAGTGACATCACTGATGACATCAGTGGTGACATCTCAAATGACATCACTGATTTTTTTTAAATCTGTTTTTTATTAATTTTGTAATTTTTACATTATGACAAATTGTACATAAGTTTCACATATGTGTCCAATTGGAACTTGTAAGAGTTGCTTTTGTACATGCCTCAGCTGGTCTATTCTACGACATTGTGAACATAAAGTGTAGACATGTCAACGATTCAATGTACAGTGCACATTTACCACTCTTATTATCTCATTACTTTTACATGCTTAGGACTGTTATGCAACTGTATTACTTTTTATCCCTTTACTTTTCCTTTTCCTTTATTGCTTTCCACATTTTTAACGCTGCTCGATCCCTAGGCTAAGCATAGCTTGTACATTATTGCTATTAACTTACTGTGATTATGCATGCTAACAGAATAAACTGTGGGAAAGGGTCATAATATATCAAGAACAGATGAAACGTAATGATTTTTAAACTGAGTTGTGAATGCTATTGCTGGGGCACCCTGGTTTTCTGTCGTACAGAGTATGATATGTGTGGTTTACATCTGCGTCATGGTGTTTATTGGGCTGTGAGGGCGCTCGCCCAGTGCTGCTAATTGGCTGTCTGTTTTATGTTTAAATCAGCATCCTGGTTTAGTCTAATTATGTGTCCCTGTTCATCTCGTCGTTGTTATTTTTTGGGTGAAGTAGGGTCGTCATTATTATCTATGTGTGAGAGAATTGTTATAATCTCATCCCAGTTGCTAGCGCTTTGGGTCTTTCGGAGTCCCAACGTGTCTTCTCTATGAAGTGCCACCCTTTCTGCTTATGCCCAGGTGAGCATTGAGTGCCTCCACATTACAATGTTTGGGGGAAGAGAGGCTTTCCACTTTTTGGTAATTAGTCTCTTTGCTACCACCATTCCTAAATCTAGGAATTGGGAAGTGACTTTGTTGCTCCAATTCCTGTGATATAGATGTAGTATGTATGTGGCCATTCTGGGGAGAGTTCTCTATTTGTGTAGTGCACTAGGTCTTCCGTTACTGCTCTCCAATATTCGGCTAGCGTGGGACACCCCCAAAGCATATGCAGTAAGTCCCTGTCTACGAGTGCGCATCTAGGACATTTTGCGTCTTGGCGACTAAAGTGTTTGTTGATTTTTGCAGGCGTGAGGTACGCTCTATGTATAATAAAGAATTGGATCTGATGTAGATGCGTGTTTCTAGGGATGTATACGGGGCTCTGCAAAACTGAGTTCCATTCTGTGTTTGAAAGTTGGTGACCTGCTTCGGTTTCCCAATGCTGCCTGAGTGACGACAGGTCGGCAGCTGTCTGATGTCGCAGCGAAGCTGTGAACCATTTAGTTAAGTGCCCCCCTTGGCCCATAACGTGTATATATTGCAATGTGAGGTGCATAGTTGGTTCTGTGGATAAATCACCCCATTTGGTAGTTAGTGCTGCCATGAGAGAACGGCGTAATAGGAATTGCCCGGGGGGCAATTCCTCGACTTCTACGAGTGTGGTATATGGTTGTAGCGCCCCATCAAGGTATAAATCTCCTATTTCCTGAATTCCTGCATCCCGCCATTGCTGCAATTCGGCCGCTGAGGTAACTGTGGCACCCCTGGGGGTTCCTTCCAGTGGGAGGGTGGGAGTGTATGGGGTGGATGCTCGAGTTATGTATAGCACTCTGCGGAAGCATTTGTGCGCCACACACAGTAATAACGAGTTTGGGGGTCTGGCTTTGGTGCAAGGATGGAATAACCTCAGCAGTTCTGGGAGCTGGGAGTTGTGCAGGAGGGAGTGTGGTTGCTGTGTCTTCCCTGTGTCTGTCCGCTATCCACCTGGCTACCCACTGCAGTTGGGCAGCCAGGTAGTATTGCTCTAGATTTGGGACAGCTAGGCCCCCTTGGTATGTGGGTAAATACAGCTTTCTGATTGCTACTTGGTGCCTTGAGTTTCCCCATATAAAATCTTGGATCAGAGTCTCTAAGGGGTGGACATAAGATGGGGGGGACGTATAACAGGAGGTTCATGAAATAGTATAAGAGCCGGAGGAGGATTACCATCTTTATCAGTGCAACCCTTCCCGTGATTGACAGCGGCAGAGTTTTCCAGAGGACGTTTGGGACCTGACTGCTGCTATGGCCTTGCCTAAATTCCCATCCAGTATATCTGGCAGGCTGCGGTATACGCGTATCCTGAGATAGCGGAATGTGGTTTCATGCCATTTAACTAGTTCTCCATTTAGTGTATAACCAGGGTCTATATTGTTTTCGCTGAAGGAGTACAGGCCCGATTTAAAGACATTCACCGTAAGTCCTGAGATATTAGAGAATCTGTCATGTAGAAGGGATAATCGGTAGGATATTTGGTGGATGCCCCTTATGTACAGCAGGAGGTTGTCTGCGTATAACGATATAACATGTGTGCCATCTCCTAGCATGATAGCCTCCCTCACCTCTGATCTGAGAATTTCTGCGAGTGGCTCAATTGCTAAAGCAAAAAGGAGTGGGGAGAGGGGGGATCCCTGCCTAGTCCCTGTGCATACCTTTACCGGTTCTGACATATAAGGGCCTGTTTTTACCCTTACCATTGACACATCGTACAGCAGTCAAACCATGTTAGTGAAATAGTCTCCCAGATTATATATGTTTAAAACCGCGAAGAGAAACCCCCATTCTAGTGAATCGAAGGCCTTCTCCAGGTCTAAGACCAGTCATCCTGCTTGTGGCCAGCAACTGTGTGAGTAAGTAGCTAGCCTGAAGAAATGTCTTAAGTTTAATGAGGTGCTCTTTGGAGGGTATGAATCCATTCTGGTCTGCGTGTACTAATGAGGGCACTATTTGTGTAAGTCTGTCAGCCAATAGCTTTGCTAGTATTTTGTAGTCGATGTTTAATAGGGCTAGCGGTCTGTAAGATCCCATGTCTGTGGGATCTTTGTCCGGTTTGGGCAGGGATACCAATCTCGCTTCCCGCATGGATGGGGGGAGCCGCTTCACATTAATTGCTTCTGTATAAAATGTGTGCAGGTGGGGGACTAGTGCTGTGGCATAGGCTTTATAGAACTCTGCCGGGAGGCCGTCCGGGCCAGGTGTCTTCTCGTTGGCGAGGGCTATGATTGCACTTCTAATTTCTTCAGGTGTTAATTGTGCGTTCAACTGTAGTCTCTAGTCTGACATTGTTTCGGGCAGTTGTACTGAGTCTAGGAACTCTGAGAGTAATCTGTCGTTCAATGGTCTCAGGGATTGGTACAGTTTAGTGTAGTGTCTGGTAATTGCGTCATGTATTTCATGTTGTGTAAAGACTAGCTGTCCTGTCTTGGTGCATATGGCTCCTATGGGGTGGCTAATTTGTTCTTGACGCAGGAGCCATGCTAGCATTTTGCCTGCAGGGTCTGCAGTGGCATGCGTACGCACAGAATTTGCTGCATAATTGTGGCAGCGTAGCCGCTCCAGTATGTCTATGTACTCTGATCTTAGTGCGTCTAGTTTCATAGTGTTTGGGTTGCCCCCTGATTGCTTTATTTCTTGCCCCAGCTGTTGTTGTTCTATTTGGCTAAGCTTGTTGTTAAGTTGTTTCCGGATGTTCCAGGTGGCCCCAAGCAGTGCCCTCTCTGGGTCACCTTGAAGGCATCCCACTCCATAAGGGGGTCTTCTGCTGTGTGTTCATTTATCTCAAAATATTCTAATATGGATGTCCCTAGGGACGTACAAAACACCTGGTCCTCTAATGCTACTGGTTGTAGGCACCAGGTAGGCACTGGGGGGGGCCTGTGTCCCATGTGAGTTGCAGGAGCTGTGTATTGTGGTCTGAGTGTATGCGTCCTAGGTATTCTGTGTGCTTAATGAGTGGGAGTAGAGGGGATGATACTACTATTCGATCAAGATGAAAGTGTAGGTCGTAAATTGGGGAGTAAAAAGATTATACTCGTGTCATGGGATTGAGTGCCCTCCACATATCTACTAGCGACCAGTTTTTTAGCCACTCCGTGAGAGCCTGTGCATTGGACGTTGTTACAGCGTGTGTCAAATGGGGATATGACCTGCCCAAATCTACATCCAGTACTGAATTGAAGTCGCCTCCTATCAGCCAAGGGAGCTTGTTACAGTTAGCAAGTATTCCCGTGAGCTTCCTGAGGAATGAGTTTTGTTCTACATTCAGGGCATATATTGAACCTAGAAGTAAAGCTTGACTGTTCAGCATACCCTTGACAAACACGTCCCTCCCCTCCGGGTCTATCTCAGCTTCGTGTCAGCTTTGTGTGAGACGCCTGACTTGATCCATACCATTGCCCCTCTAGCTTGTGAGGAGTAATTTGTGCTGTATATTTGCCCTCTCCATCGTTTACATAGGCGGGTTGCTTCCACCTGGGTGAGATGTGTTTCTTGTAATAGTGAGATGTTAGTATGTCTGCATAGGAAGTATGCATATATTGAATATCTACGACTGGGCATGTGTATGCCCCTCACATTCCAGGTCAGGATGTTAGTTTGTGCCATGTACGTGCTTTGCGCTTCCTTTCCTGGGGAGGGCTTTGAAAGCTACTGTGGCCTGGGGCGCCCAGCTGGGCATTCAGTGGCAGAGTGGACGTATCAGGGATTGGGGGGTTGAACTGGGTAATGTAAAACTCGAATAGGGCAAGATCATGGTCGATGCTCGTCCAAACAATGGGGCCTGTTGGGAATGACTTAATTCGGGGTGGCGTGTGTTATGCTTGTGTATGTTGGGGCGTGCCTTGTTCTGAGTGAGAATAATTAATGGGTTCCTGCCCTTCTTTGATACGCGTTAAGAGTGTGGCTATCATAGTGAGGAGCGCACACTGCGGCGGGGGCGTGCTGCATTATTGTCCCACCGGCTTGGGGCGTGGGATGCCTGTGTGTGCCTCTACGAATTTTATACTTTACTGCACGCCTGCTTGTAATGCTTATACTAGCTTTAAAAGGATACATTGTACTGTGTAATTGTCCATTGTCTATATTATATTCTCTGATGTTTGCAGCGTGATATCGGGTAACTGAATGGAGTCCCTGTCTTCGGAACGGGTCGGTGATGAATTCGTGGAGCTTCGGGAGTGGGTTGAGTGTGCATCCATCTCAGAGGGCTGTGAGGCAGTTCGGATGGTCGCGGCCACTAGTAGGGCCTCTTGGCATTCCGTCATCCTTTGTTCCTTGTCTGGGATGGCCATCGATATTCTTGGCGACTTGCTTGTCCCTGTTCTGCCGCGTCGGCGATTCCTTTTGGTCTGGCATGGAGGGAGCGAGTCCGCAGGCGGTCTAGGCCCTGTTAGTTGGCCTGTCTCTTCCAGCCAATCCCACACTTCAGATGGTGCGTCGAAGAATTTCGCTTGGCCTTTCATAGTTAGCCTAGCTGGGAACATTAAAGAGTAGCGGATGTCCAGTGCCCAGAGTTGCTTCTTGACTTCTTTAACGATCCTCTGCGTCTTTGCACTTGTAATGTATAGTCTGGAAACAACATGATCTGCTGGTTTTGTATCTTAATTTCCGTGAGTTTGCGGGTCTCTCTGAGCACTGCATCTCTGCTCCTATAGTTTAATAGTTTGAATAGTAGCAGCCAGGGCCTGGATCCTGGTGGTGGTCGATGTGTTGGCACTCTGTGTGCCCTCATCACTACAAATTGCGGCGACAATGAGCCTTCTGGGAGGAGCTCCTGCAGCCACCAATTTTCGATGTATGCCGTCAGGTCTTGCTCTTCTTCTCCCTCCGGAAGGCCTACCACGCGTATATTATTGCGATGTGAGCGGCCCTCCGCATCCTCGAATCGATCTTTTAGTATATTGACGCGGTCTATGATATCTTGCTAGGCTGCTGCAGGACTGTGGGTGGTGGGCTTCAGTTCTGACAGGGCTTGCTCATGTATTTGCACTTTATTCGACAGTTTGTGGTGATCTGCTCTGTGTAGGGTGAAGTCTGACGCCACTTTGTACATTTTTGCTGCGAGCACTGTGCTGGTTTGGTCTAGGGTGGCACCTATTTTTTCGACTGCTGCCAATACTGTATCGAGCTTGGATGATGGCATTGGATTCATACCGTCACCTGCTGTTTCCGCGCCTGCAGACTGCCTACCTTGTGTTTCTGGTTGTGCAGTAGAATGCTGTGCGGTGTTCTTTAGGTGACCCATGATTAATTTCTGTGTTGTGGGCATGTGGGTTTCACCTGGGGGTGGTCTTCTTCGACATGCTGCTCTACCCCCTCTGTATTTTTCAAATCAGGCGTCTGCCATGTGCTACACTGCGGTATTGTGCGTTGGGTTGCTGGCTATTAGGCCAATTACTTATGGGTACCTCTGCTTGTCCCTGCCAGGCAGTTCTGGGCTGTTGCTGCCACTGTGGCATTGCCCTTTGGGGCTCAGTAGGCCTTTAGTTCTCTGGTGTGGCTACGATGTGTAGCAGCGCTTAGTCTGTCCACCCCAGGGACACTCGCTGTTGGTTGCTGCACTCTGCGTTACCCGAGTTCTCCTGTCCTATCCCTTCCTTCCTGATCTGCACCAGTCAATGTGCACGGTCTTCTGCTGGGTTTTCGGGCTTGTTTGCTCCTCGGTCTCCACTCCGCTGTTTGGCTTTCATCCAGGACTATGGACGTATGTAGCAAGGAAAGGGGGGGGCCCAGCCGCCGAGCTCCTCGCTCCTTGGGCTAGTGTGGTAAGTCCTGTCCTTCGTGTATGTTTCTGGGGATTGGTGTCTCGCCGGCCAAAGCCCAGGGGAGCCCCTCTTCCTGTTAGACAGGCACTGGCTGTCTGTGCTGTTGGGGTCCTCCCGCGATTGCCATGGTTGTGGTTCCGGTGTCTCTGCAGGTTCCATGGGGCTAAGCCTATCTCGCTACTTTTATTGGCCACGCAGGCCGAGGAAGGCTCCACTCGTGTCTCCGCAGGTGCGACTGCTCAGGAGTATTTAAGTCTCTGCGGTAGCTGCTTCGTGTCTATTTAGGCTGGTTTTGCCCCATCCTCCTATTATATGGATATTTGAGTCTTACCGCCTGGGACACAGGGGGCAGCTCTTCCTGCTGGCGTTGCTCCGTCCATCTCACCACGACCGGTGTAGTCACCACTGGGGACACGGAGGAGCACCTTGTCTCACTGGTTGATTTCTAGCTGCTTGCGCCTGCAGGGTTCACCGCAGCCACCGCAGATGCAGTGGCGGCGGGACCCAGCCAGCCCCTATACTCTCGTGGCCCGCGTCGGCCAAAGGCAATTCCGGCTGCCCCCCTGCCGTCGCATCCGCACTGCTGCTCAGTATGCTCTGCTCACTCACAAGGGCCGTACCTCATAGGTCGCAGTCGGCAGCGCTCGCCGGGGCTCCCTGGGCTTTTCCGTGCAGGATGGCAGGCTTGCCCTCGCATTTGTTCCGGTGGCGTGCTTCATGTCGTAGGCCTCGTACCTCGGTATTTTGCCGCGTCGCAGGTTTTTGCGGCTCTGCTCATTCCAATCTGTGCACTGTGGGTTTGTACTGCCTTGACACTCAGTTTTCGCGCTGTGGTGTGGAGGCTCCGGGTATAAATTGCGGATAATCGAGGTCACTGGGACAGAGCTCTATGGAGCTGCGTCCGCCATGCTGGCTAGTTAGCCATACCCCCCTCAAATGACATCACTGATGAAATCCTCCAGAGAACCACTCACACACCTATTCACAGCCCCATAGAACCTCTCATATACTCACTCCCATTCCCATACAACCCCTTACACACCCAGTCACAGAACCATACCAGTACTCTCACAACCAATTACTCATCCATAGAGCCACTCATACATCCACTCACACACCCATTAACTTACCCATACATTCACTCTTGTACCCACTCACTCACCAAAACCGCCACTCACTCATCCATTAATACAAAAACATACACATCTACTCATATACACTTACAGCCACTAAAACACCCACTCAATCACCCATACAGAAACACACATAGCCACTCACTCACCCATGCAGGTACTTACATACCCTACACTCACCCATACAGCCACTCACACTGCCACTCACTCAACAATACAGCTGCTCCTACACCCACTATCTTACCCATACTACCAGTGACACAGCCACTCACTCACCCATTCAGCCATTCACACACACACACTCACACTCCTATAGAACTACTTACATACCCATTCACACATCCCTATGACCACTCACACTTACAGCTACCCATACAGCCACTCACACACCCACTCAAACACCTATGAAGCCACTCACACAGTCACTAACACCCATCAAGCCACTCACACTCATTCTCCAATACAGCCACTCACTCACCCATACAGCTGCTCAAATACTCACTAACACATCCATACAACCACTCACACACCCACTCATACACCCATACAGCCACTCAGACATCCACTCACACACTGATACAGACAGTCACACAGCCCCTCGGCTGAGATATGTTAAAAATAGTATGACTAGTTAACAGTATAGAAAGAAAAGTAATTAAATGTATGATGTAGCTTAGTATATATATTTAAGTCTCAGAAACATTTACAAAACACACTCACAGGATCATGTCATCAGTGATGTCATCAGAGATGTCATTTGAGATGTCATCAGTGATGTCACTGACCATGTCATGAATGATGTAATATGTGAGGTCCTAAGCAGTGCATTGCGGGGGCATAAGTTTTAGTTAACTCAGGTAACTATAACTGCTGAATTTCACTGGTTTTGTAGGAGTGAAATCTGAGCCTAACTATAACATCCGTGTTACCTTTAGGTTTGCCAGTGTGTATGTATATATATATATATATATATATATATATATATATATATATATATATCTTCTACTGGTGGCGGCCAGTACAGTTATAGTTAGGACTAAAGTTTCCATAGTAAAAGCATTTTTTGTTTTGCCAATAACTTTGGTGCCACTTGACGAATCTTCACAAAAGTTTTAAAAAACTCCCTTTCTAATTCAACTGCTGTGCTGAAAGTTTCGGGGTGATTCATGAAGTGGGGGCTGAGAAAAAATGGGTCCCAAAACGCATTTCCCCCTTGTTATGGCTATGGGGATATTTCATTTTTTGAACACGACTACAGCCCATATCGCGGAATGGTATTACACCAAGTTTGGCAGAAAGCTAGACTTTGGTCCAGAAAGAGTGCTTTCTGTGATTTGCTGTAAATCCTTTAAGTAGTTTCAGAGATATTTATATTTAAAAAGTATAGATTTCTGGGAAATCAACAGGTTACTGAGACCCTACTGAAATCTGATTGGCTGCCAACCCTTCAAGCAGGAAGTTGAAACAAGTCCTACAAAAAATGCAAAAGAAAAGGGGGCTGGGTAGAAGCACCCTGACCCAAATGCCTCTTGGGATGGTCCCATTGGCAGGGCCAAAAAAAGCATTTTTTTGAAAATGTTGGCAGGATCTGCGTATCCGGCTGGAAAACAAAAATGAAGCATAGTCTCCTGTGCTTCATTTATATTTGGCCCCCAGGTGGGCCAGGTCCTGGGGTATTTGTTTTACAGGAAGGGTGCATGTGGGCCCACCTCCTCTGGCTTATTATGCCCCTGGGACCACCACCTTCCCAGGGCTTCTGTAAAAATGAATGCGGGTGAAGGACATTTGCCCAAAAATGGGTCATTCGGGTCAAAAGGACCACCTCTATGCCTTCCCAAATAATGAAGAGTCAGTCAGACAGTAGAGAATACCAACAGAAGATATTTATTAATATTGCACAGCTGTGGAGCCCGGTCTGACCAGCCTCAAGAAAAGATCGCCGAGGGACTGCCTTTCACATGCATAAAGGTGACAATTATACATTTCATCCTGAGCACAAGACACACCCACCCAGTAACTTTCCACAGAAGGCAGCAGAAACAGAGGGGGCACACAAAGATGAGCTAAGAGTCTGAGACCGGGCACACACTATCTCTCTGGCAAGGTCATTTTGTCCGTGCCTGCAGCTGAGCCAGTTGTGGCAGGCTTCATCTCATGGGAAAGGTATGCAGAAGTACAAACAGTGTATTAATTTATACAGCGAGGCCCAACTTACAGAGACACAGGGAATTCTACACAGCTGCTACTTGCAGAGCCAGGGAACAATTAATTGCAAACATGGCCTAGAATTAGCGGCTAAGTATAAAATGGCGCCGCAAAGGCTAACTTAACTACATATGGTAGCACAGATCAGACATTTAATTCTAACATGGGGGAGGCCCATATGGCCTCCCCCGCTGCTCCAGGGACCACCACCTCCCCGAGGCTTCATTATGAATCAATGCGGGGACCCACACGGAACTCCCACAACCCCTGGGGCCGCCACCTCCCTGGGGCTTTAAAATAAAAAAAATGCGGGGACCGTGCAGCCCCCCTGCAACCACGGGACCACCACCTTCCCGGGGAAAATACAAACTAGGAGCCCTAGATGGCCCAGGTCCCCGAGTTGAAGCTCCACTTCTCTAACTGTATTAAGCAACCTAACTTTGTGAGCATGGTCAAGGCCAAACAAGTGTTTATTCTCCGCATTTACATTGTTAACAGTTAGCTGTAATCCTTGATGGAGGTGTCTCTGATAAGGAGATTCTTTCTCGTCATCTGCTGCTGAGATGAGTGATCGTGTCCCGCCCTTTTATAAACAAAAAGTATGTAAACGTGCCTACAAACCACGCCCAATACACATTAGCGGTATACAAAGTCTTCCCGCCCTTTTCCGAGGATGATGTACAGCTTACTAAAAGGACCGCCAGCGTGTTTCCTGTGCTTTGGCAAAGCTGTAAACACACAAGGTCACTGGAGGCATTTCTTCAGCCTCCTTTACACAGCTGTAGTGTAGAAGATGCACTATACATTTACCCAACGAGGGAGCATTTACTAATTAGCCAATAGAAAGCACTCCAGTTGAGTAGAGATGCTGCACAAAACGGTGGCCTCCTCTTGGATAAATTTGCAGGACGGGATTCATTCTGGCACGATGTTTATGTCACAAAAATTAAAACTCCCAACAGGAGAAGCACTTACCGCAAGACAGCAGGTGCCTGAGTTGAAGCTCCACTTCTGTAACGTATTAATTAGCTTAACTGCGTGCGCATGGTCAAGGCTAAGCAACTGTCTTTCTCTGCATTTCCACCGTGAAAAGTTAGCTGTAATCCTTGATGGAGGTGTTTGCATCCTTGCTTATCTCGAGCTCAATACCTCATGTAGGTTCTCTGACGAGGAGGTTCTTTCTCGTCATCTGCTGCTGAGATCGTATTCGGGCCCACTCTATATAAAATATTAAACTTTAGCATTGCCTATCTTTTAAATGGAATCTCTGTTGCCTCCACCCAGCAAGTGTCACTCTGGATGACTCTGGAATAAAACCTAACAATCTGAAAGATCTCTTAACAAAGCCATTCAAAATTAATAAAAATCCATAATACAAGCCACCATGAAGATAATGGTTGGCACTATAAGCCCTTAAAAGTGCACTCTGAGCTTCACAAACATGCACCCCATTGGCACAATGCCACCTGAAGTATGGACTGTGAGATTATACAATGGACATTATGGGAGTCTGCAGGAGTACACAGTGTAGACCATCTTCTGGGGAGGGCAATAGGCTGAAATCTTTCCAGTCACTGAAGGTCAACACCGGACTTCCAATGTCTTAGAAATGGCGACATTTATAGTTGAACATGTGTTTTCATTGTTCTTTAGGGCCGACCCTGTGGAATCTCCCGTACTCTTCTATAGAACAAAACTTAAAAATACGGGGACATAGTAGAAGAGTGATGTCAAGTCTCTATAATACGATAGTGCACCGACGTTGTTCCATACCTACCAGTGAACACTTGGGACCCAGATGACAAACATACCGAAACCATGTATGCACAGACGAGGACTGGACTGGGATTCTTGAATTACATGACAAGGGTCTCAGGGAAGAACGAGTTCAGTTCAGCCACTCTGAGGTCATACAAAGGGTTACTGGACACAGCAAACTTTGAATAAGTCAGGTCTACCCAGGGATATAAAGTTATGGAGGTGTCAATAGGCTGCCTGTCACCTAATGCATGTAGTATGGAATTGTCTGCATATGAACACTTATTGGTCAATCATTTGAGCTACCTTTTAAAACTAAATAGTATTCCTGCTTGTCCAGTCTTGTCGATTTGCTCTGCTACATGAGATGACAGGCATAGGAGCTATTACCTCTTGTACCAAGCGACTGCTGACAACAGCATAAGCCTTTATCTGAAATGTGGATATTGCGATACTTGCGCTATTCCACCATACCAATCCTGGAAGAGTAGATGACTGAAATGCACAAAAGAGTCTAATATGAACAGATCACTTACTGTCTACAGGACAAGATGCTATTATTCCTTATCCTATGGTTATCTTATATACGGCTTGTGGAGATATCAGATACTGTATAATCTGGATCACCCCTAGCTCAGTACTTGATGTACCCTGTAATATAATCTCACATATAAATGTCCTTTTACCATATATACACTGTGAGAGTAGGGGAAATGGAAATAATCGTGCCATCGCCAGAGAGAATTAGTTAAATCATTGGTTAGGTAGTACACATACAAAGATGGTTTAAGTTATCATTACTGCATGGCAACTTCCAACTTGAATGCTGAAGTGAGTTTCCATTGGTCCTGTTCTGTACATGGAAGAGAGAAGCTCTGTCATGAAATCTCCTTTCTGTGGGGTTGCTCATAAGATATACTTCTTTATGATATACTAAGATACTGCTTCATTCAATCTGCCTGAAACTTGGGGTGCAGAGTGAAGGGTAGGTACTTAAGATGAATTATAGGTGAGGTGTGAAGAGCTACAGGGGCTATGGAGACCTAAAGAATAAGAGATCTTGCAGAAAAAAAAGGAACCAAGAGACTTTGAATAGAAGTGCACAGAAGGTAATAATTCAAGTCGGCAGGATGGGATAGTGTTGTGTTATGACGTGCCTCTTGTTACTGAGTTACACACCTTGATGGGAGAAATGCGCAATTGAAGATGCTTCCTTATTGTGATTATCTGGAGGTGCAATTCCTCCCATATTCCCTTTTGTTTGTTTTGATGTTCATACATATACGTTCTACCCCGGATACCAGATACACAATTACCTGTTCTTTTTCCCCCCATTTGTGGCCTGACACTCACAATTGCACATTTGTACAACAAAGGGTTCAATGATCGGGAATCTATTATTGCTGGATACCATTTGCTGCATCTGTATGCATAATCCGAAAATCAAAGAATCACACCAAAAAAATACAAACACTGGCAAAGACAAAAGGTCTTGCCTATGTGATTATTAATAGCTTATTTGGCTTTTAAATTTTAGTTTGGTAAGCAGTTGTGCAATATAAGTGAAAGAAACTCACTAAAAGTATTATGATTTGTTTATTAAGAAAGGCAATATATACTTTTTGTTATTTTTATTAAATGTTTTCCTTTTGAAGAAAGTATTTAATTTCTTTTATTCTACTTTGCAATGCACACAGATTTTTAGAATTTTTCTATTTTAAAAATATTTTGTGGAAGATACATAAACCTTTTACTGTTTGTGGTTGGGAATGAATTGAAACTTCTAAATATTAATAAGCATATAGAAATTATTTTTATTTGCATTGGCATTTTGTAACTTTTGTTTTATAAGGTTTTTTTTAGTTAAACAGTGCACTGTTGCATTTTCAATGCTTGTGCTATACACAGTGAAATTTGACTGTTGTCATAAATATTGTATTGTTTGCCAAAGCATTTGTTATCATAAGTTGTACATTTTTAAGACCGCTATTTACAAAGATAAATGTTGTTCTAGAACATAAATTTTATAACATTTGTAAACACATGCATTTGTTTGTTTAAGTTTGTGTTACATTCTTTTATTATATTTGTAAATAAAACCATTACAGAAATTTACTTCACAGAATATTAGCGTATGTTCAAGTAATGCTTCTTGTTGATTTTCAATCTGTGGATCAATGAAAAACCAGCCCATTATTAATTCTTTTGTAATGTCCATTGATTGGAAGTTTTCTGTATCTACCGCTTGTGTTGTGAATGTTATTATTTACAATGACATGGGTAATCTTTACGAAATGTCCTATTTACAAATAAAATTCTGTTGCATCTCTACATAATGTTGTTTTTATGAAATCCATTGAGTCTTTGATTGTAATGGATTTGGGAAGTGTTTCTTGTCCACTAAAGAGTAAGTTTTTTTGTTGACTCTTCCTAAAGTGGAAAAAAGTGAAAAACGTTAATATATATGAGCTGGGTTTTTTAATGATTAAATAAAGGTTGGCAAGTTTTTACAGTGTGTTTAGACTGTAATTTTTGTACCACAGAATGTGGTAATTGCACAATGCAAATGTCTAAGTTATACTTATGAAGCCACGCAAAGCCACTTTGCGTGGTTTTGAATGGTTTTAAAAATATGGGGTAATGCTACCCAGGGCAAAGTGTTGATTTGTATTAATCTGAGCAAGGGAGGTGTTTGCTGGGTATTACAGTGGGTATTGCTGTGTAAATCCAATGGTTTTTGTTGCGTTCCTAGATTTATTAAACCTGGTAAACCTGGAAATATGTGAACAAGGTACACCTCCTAGGTGAGGTGTATTGAGGAGAACTATTTCTTCTTTTTCTATTTCTTTCCTCTTTTTATGTGTGTTGTGTTCTGCTGCAGATATAGAAAGAGGAAATGGGCCCATGGATTGTTTTTGTGGAGGAAGGTTCCCTTTTCTACAAAAAAATAATCCTGTCTATAACATAGGCACTTTTGTATTATGATGTAAGTGTTCCTTTGTTGGCGCTAGGCTGTTAAAACGGTGCAAGTGCCGAGGAAAAGGGTGTATATGCGCAGTATTGTATAATTATGGTGTATTTTTGCCATTTCCCAATGATGCAGGAGAACGCAGCAAGTTAACTGACTTTGGTGCTGTGCACCATAACTGTTTCAATATTATCTTAAGTATGGCTGCTGCTGTGTCTTTTTATGCGCTGGTGCAGAATCAGGCTGCCTTGTTCTATGTATATATGTTTGCACCATATTACGAAGCTGTGTATGCAACATTTAGATTAGGTTTTACCGCTGGACGGAACTACACCAAATTTGGCAGAAAGAGTGCTTTTGATTATTTGGTGTAAATCTGATTGGTAGTTTTAGAGTTATTAAAAAAACTGATTTATATATCTAGGAACGCGGATCCTATGAAGATCGACAGTCCCATGCTGAAATGTGATTGGCTGCCAACAATTCAAGCAAGAAGTATTGGCAGCCATCTTGGAACTTCAGCTGAGTCCCAGAAAAACATTAAAAAAAGAAAAGGGGGCAGTGTAGGAATTCCCTGACCCCCAGGCCTCTAGGGCAAAAAAAGCATTTGCTTTTTTTTATTTTTTGGTGGAAGTCACGCTGGATCAATGGGCTCTTGCCGGATTTTTTTTTAAAAAGAAACATGGGCTATCCGCGCTTCTGTAATGTGTAGCTCCTGGGTGGGCCAGGTCCTGGGGGTATGAAAATTAATAAATAAGAGAGGGCACACTGGGCCCCTCTCCTCAGGCTTGATTTTAATGTATAAGGGGGTGCCCGGAAATCTGTATAATAAATGCAGGGGGGCCTGTGCACCCACCCCGCAGCCCCAGGGACCATCACCTCCCCGGGGGACAAAAGAATTAAGGTAAAAAGGGGAGGGGAACAAGGGTAAAAAGAGGGCAATGTTATAGGTTGAGTTAGTAATCCTACACATCTAGTGCATTAGGTCAGCTTGTTTCAGCCAGTAAGTACATTACAGTAAGTAAGTCCCATACAGCGGAATTGCTAAGAGGTCTTCGGATGCCACTCCCCCTTTTTCCACCACTCTGCAAACGCATTTCCTGGTGCACTACTGATTGGGGAATGAAGTCCTCTTGGATGCTGAGGGACCTTGGGGGCCAAGAAGCCCTCCTGTTACTTTCTGTAAGTCCTACACAGCGGGATTCCTGACAGCTGGTCAGAGGCCCCTCTCCCTTTCTCCACTACTCTGCAAACACCATTACTACTTAAAAAAACGTAGAAATTCACTGAAAAAAACAAATGTTACAGGGCGTTATAGTTAAGAACTTGCATTTTAAAAACCTTAGAAATTCACTGAACAAAACCCTAGGTTACAGGGACATTATAGTTAGGAAATGGAATTAAAAAAACTTTCGAAATTCACTGAAAAAACAAAGGTTAAGGGGACGTAATAGTTAGGCTCAGATTTGACTGGAACAAAACCAGTGAAATTCAGCAGTTATAGTTAGCTGAGCTAACTATAACTTGCACCCCCACAATGTACTGCTTATGACCTCACATATTACATCACTCATGATATGGTCAGTGACATCACTGATGACATCACTGATTACTTCTCAAATAACATCACTGATGACATCACAGTTGGCATCATCCACAAAATCACTAACGCACCCACTCACACCCTCATAGAACCTTATATTCACCCACTCCCACACAACCATTCACATACCCCATTCACAGAGCCAAACCAGTACTTACACACCCACTCTCTGATTCATAAATCTACACACACATCCACTCACTCACCCATGCAGCTACTTATACACCCACTCACTAATACAGCCACTGACATATCTACTCATACACCCATACAGCCACTCACACCCTGAGTCAGTCACCCATAGAGCTACTCACATACCTACTCACTCACCCATACAGTCAATCACACAGCTCTCCCATACAGTTACATACTCACCCACTTACCTACTCATACAGATACTAACACATACTCACTCAAATATACAGACACTGACACAAGCACACATTCACCCATACAGCCACTCTCACATTCACTTACTCACCCATAGTCACTCATATACCCCATCACTCACCTATGCTACCTTCCACATACCCAGTTACTCACCCATATACCACTGACACATCCACTCCCCCACACAGCCATATACATACTCACTCACCCATACAGCCCCTCACACACACACTCATTAACCCATACAGCCACTGACTCACCCACTCACTCATCCATACATGCAGTCACACCCACCCTCACCCACCCACAGAGACACTCAGACACCCATACAGGTACTCAGACAACCAATCAATCACCCATACAGCCACTCATGTACCCACTCATACTCTCATACAGCCACTTAGACACCAACTGACAGACTGATACAAACATTCACACAACCAGTCACTCACCCATACAGTCACTGGGACACCAAACCACTCACTTATACAGTCACTCACGCACCCACTGAATCATCCATACAGGCACTTATATGCCCACTGATTCACCAGTGATGTCATTTGAGATGTCAGAGATGTTATCAGTGATGTCACCAGTGATGTCACTGACCAAGTCACGAGTGATGTAATATGTGAGGTCATAAGCAATGTAATACGGGGGCATGAGTTATAGTTAACTCAGGTAACTATAATGGCTGAATTTCTCTGGTTTTGTATGAGTATAATCTGACTCTAACTATAACGTCCCTGTAACCTTTGATTTTTTTAGTGAATACCTAAGATTTTTTAAATGCTAATTCCGAACTATAACGTCCCTGTAACCTTTGTTTTTTTAGTGAATTTCTAAGGTTTTTTTAACTAGCAGTCACATTTGCAGAGTGGTGGGAAAAGGGGGATTGGCCTCCGACTAGCTCTCAGGAAGTCCGCTGCATAGGACTTACAGGAGATACCACAATGCCTTCTTGGCCCCCAAGGTCCCTCTGGAGCCAAGGGGACTTTATCCCCTAACTAGTAGTGCACCAGGAGGCATGTTTGCAGAGTAGTGGAGAAAGGAGAGTTTGTGGATCTGCCGCGGACACAGTTGTATATCTGAGAAATCTTTAAATTTCTCAGGAACTACTGAACAGATTTACACCATTTAACAAAATGAGTGCTTTCTGGACCAAGAGCTACCTTCTTGCCAAATTTGGTGTAATTCTGTTCAGCAGTTCGGGCTGTAGCCGTGTCTAAAGTTTCCTATGGAAATTAACATGGATAAAAAAATGTTTTGGGACCCCAGCTTTTTCTTGGGCCCTGCTTGATGGATCGCCCTGAAATTTTCAATACAGGAGCTGAAGTGACTGGCGTATTCGTTTTGAAACTTTCGCGAGGATTCGTCAAACTACACCAAAGTTATCGGCAAGTGAAAAAATGCTTTTCCTTTGGAAACTAGGTCCTAACTATAACTACCTACTGGCGATGGCCAGTAGGTTATATATAATATATATATATTATTTATATATATAATGTAACATTTTCATAAAGTGCAAAATTGATCACAGCTATAAAGTGCTAAAAACTGATAATTGGGTAAACATGAAGCACACTTGGATATTATTTGCAACTTAATTCGCTTTGAATACTATCCCATTGTGTTTAATGCAATTTCTCAGAGATTCTTTTTTTTGAGAGCCTCATCATCTGTCAAATACCAACACCTTAAAAAATACTATGTCTATATATAAGAGTCATCCGTTCATAATGTGTTATGTAATACATGTTATGTATCTCCATGGTCCTTTCTTTCACTAGATAATGAGATGTATCTATATTCAGTTAATTTCATTCTCTATTGATAAAATGCTCTTATCCAAATCAGGTATAGAACTCAATCACATTATTATCTTAAGTCTTTTTACCTCATATGAGATTTCAATAGATAATCTCTAGCGCCAGATGTACGACCCTTTCATTTAGCGCCTCACAATTTGCGACACATTGCGAGTCGCAAATTGCGAGGCGCCAAATGAAATGTACAACAGGGTGTTTACACTGTTTTGCGATTCCCAATGGGGTCGCAAATTGCGAGGCTCATTAATATTAATGAGCCTCTCACAATTTGCGAGCCCATTGTGAATGCCAACACTCCCAGGGATGGTGGCCTGCTGGGCTCAGCAGACCGCCATGTCTGGGACTGCTTTTTAATAAAGCAGCTTTTTTTTAAAATGCAGCCCGTTTTCCTTAAAGGAAAACGGGATGCATTTAAAAAAAAAAAAATGAAACGTTTACGTTTCATTTTTTAAGGGCACTGCCTGCCCTTAAAAAATTATTTTGCAAGCATTTGCAAAGGGGAAGGGGTCCCCTGGGGACCTCTTCCCATTTGCAAATGCATTACCACCTACTTGAAGTAGGTGGTAATTGTGAGTGTTTTCCGACCGCAATTGCGGTCGCAAAACATTAGTACATTGTTTTGAGACTCGCAATTTGGAAGGGAACGCCCCTTCCAAATAGCGAGCCGCAAAACATATTTAGTGAGTCGCAAAAACATTGCGACTCGCTAAATGGGCTATGTACATGGCCCAATATGTTTTTGCATGCGCAAACGGGTTCGCAAACCCGTTTGCGCATGCAAAAACGGGTTGTACATCTGGCCCAAAATTCCTTGTATGCGTGTATCATGATTTCATTAAAGTGCAGTTGATCTCATACCATATAATTTTTTCAATTTTAACATCAAGAAATTATAAGATATTATTTTAATTCTCTCAAATTAATTTATCTTTTCTAAAGTATGTATGCTTCATAGAAAAACTAATTGCATATCCTAAAGATCCTAGTGCAATTGATATCATACCTAAAAAACTTTTTCAATTTACCAAAAGAGAATTATAAGATATTGTTAATATTCGATTACATTCATTTTTCTTCTCATAAAGGAATTATGCTTTGTAGCAATAAGAAATTACATATCCTATAAATTATAACGCATGAAAAAGAGGATTTTTGTTATATGTGATCAACGTTTTCTGTATTTATGAAGTGCCAGTGTGCAATCTCACTTGTCCCTATATAAGAGCATTAAAGTGCAGGGTCAAGTGGTCATGTTGATATAATATGTCATGAAAATTATATCTAACCTCTATCATAGTCTACAGTTTGGAAATCCTAAAAGTACATTGATCATATTAACATTGTTATGCCATAAATTGTCTATCCAAATTTCAGCTAATAGGAAATCCAAATCATCGTACAATCAGTTTTTTTTAAATGAGCTATGTTATATGTACATATAATTTTATATCCATCTTACAGCTTCATGGTGCTTCAATTCAATCATAAAAATATATGCAGTTCTGCATCCATGTTGCGACCCCAAGGTGGCTCACTGCCCAACATCAAAAACATTCTCAACTTGTCTTCTTAATTCCATTTCACTATCACCTCCTCAGGGATGTATTTCTATGTGTTTAATACCATAGTATCTAAATAACTTCAAACAACTATGGTGGAACTCCATAATATGGTTGTTATTAAATAACATCTATCCTGAATTTTTATTGGTCTTATGTGTTGTAGAGCCCTCACTTTTAATTCTGGGTGGAGCTTCCTACATACAACTTATGGCAATCACATTACAGGAAATGTACAACAAATGTTGTGTTACACTGTCCTGTATCTTGATTTCCTGCCCTTCAGCAGTTTTGTATTCCTTTTTAGTCTCACCAGATTTACAAGCCTTGCATACATCAGATTTTACGAAGCTACTTCTTAGGTTTTTTTAACCAATCATTTGAAATTCCTTAATGTTTACAGAAACTATACGTAAGAATATTCCCAGGGGTTGCCATTCTTTTATATGTGATATTTGGATGTGTGCCCACAATCCTTTTCAAGTGCTCATCATGTTCCAGGGTGTGCCAGTTCTTTTAAATATTTTTTTTATGTACAATTGTGCCAGATTGTATTCCATGAACACTATACATATAGGGGCTCATTACAATGTCGGGCGGAAAGCCTCCTCCCGACAGTTGGAATCTTCCTGACCGACTCGTTTACATTCCGACCACCCAATTCCGATGTTCACGGTCGGAACGTAAACTGTCCGGTCATTCCGACTCGGTTCCAACCGATTCGCGGAGTATTCCTGTCGAGTCGGAACCGCATCGTACACCCCTATGGACAGCGTATCCGCTGTCGGATTTACGATGTTGATTTCTAACAGCCCTTTTTCTGTCAGCCTGCCGGACATGGAAAGGCTGTCGGAAAGTGACTTTGGGGGCCCCTGGCCGGGCCCCCTAACCCCCGCAGACAACGGTTGATGGCCAAGGGGGTACCTAAGGGACCCCCTGTAAAAACCCTGCACTGTGTGGCAGGCACCGTGGGGTGCTTGCGACAGGGTGCAGGGTTTTCCACACACACCCCATTTGCCCATAGGAGCCTGTATTACGGCCGGTTCTCGGGCATACCACAACTCCTGTAGGGAACAATGGGACTCCAACCAAACAGTGTTCAGTCGCATCAGAATCCGGCGGTCGGAACCGTCGACCGCAAGTCAGTTGGTCCCGAATCCGAGTCAGTGTCGAGTAGAGACTTTCCGCCTGACATCGTAATGAGCCCCATAGTCGTTTCTTGGTCCTCTCCTCCTTTAAATCCATGCTACTCATTTTTACTTTTATTATCATTCTAGTACAGAAGCAATTCCCTTTTCTTTGCTCTAGCCCTTCTAGCATATTCCCGATAGGAGAATTTGCTAATTATTTTTACTGCCTCTTTTTCAAACTACTCCTCTGTGGAGCAAATTTTGTGAGCTCTGAAAATGTGACTGACAGTGTGGGGATTTTTGTATCTCAGTTTTTGGGTGTATTCAATAAATAACTCCCTACATTGGTCGTTTGTTCGTCGAAAAGGAGAATTAAGAAGGAGCAATCATTTACACTAAACCTCATAAACAACTAAGTCCATTTAGGACTCCACAATAGTCAAAAAAGAGAATTTGAGTGAGTTAAAAGGTTTTATCAACAAATTAATTTCAGTCAATTAATTTATTCAATAATCATAAGTTTCTTTTGATTGTCTTCATTACAAATTCAAATAATCCATTAGTCACTATTTCAAAACAAGGTAAAGTACAAAGTTAGTGAGTTTTACAAATAATATAGAACTAGAGTAGCTGTTTCTTCAATAAGCATGAAATTATGTCAGTTCAGAAACCCAAATAAGCAGTTCTGATGAGAGAATAGGAATATTATGGCATGGAGCTTTAGCATTTAAGCAATGAAGAATCTTTCAAGCTGGAAAGTAGTCTTAGCTATAAATCAGCAGACATCACTGGAAAAGAGAAGGGCACAAAGGGGATCACTCCTAAAAAGAGGTAAACCTAAGAATCCCAGAAATAGAGTCCTAACTTACTCTAGGAACACACGCTAATATAAATTTGCTAAAACATAGGTTATAGTTGAATGCATTCCACATACTCAGCGTCCAATCAGATTTTAGCAATCCCTGGGAGCAGGTAAACTCTTTAATTGCTCATGTCTAAAAAATAGACCACAGAATCACCTCCTTGAAAGGATACTTTGACCGCATCTTGTGGATGACCACTATTGGAATGGAGAATGGATGTTGCAGCAGTTAATTTCCTATGTTCTGTTGTACAATGCCTATTATCATTTATATATGACATCCAAAAATACAGTTTTCTTTTTATTAAATTTCTTTGTAAATTTAATATTGAATTAATTTTCATTAAGGATCTTTATACATTTTTTCGAATGTGGATTCATCACCATCCCACAGGATGAACAGGTCATCAATAAAGTGGGTCAGATTATTACATGTTCCATGAAATTATCATTTTGTTCTGCCTAGGCCAACTCCTTCTCCTACCACCCCATGAATACATTTTCGTAGATGGGGGTGAAGAAGTTACCCACAGGTATTTTCTGTTGTTGTATGTGTATCTTGTTGTCAAACAGGAAAGCATTGTGGCTCAAGCAGTACTCCATCATCTGTACTCCATCATCTGAATTATCATTTATGTATGTTCAAGATGCTCAACTGGAATATCCCTTAGGAAGTCGTGACAGCCAACAATACCATGATTATGTTTAATTGATGTATATAACAATACCACATCCAGTGTTACCATAATATAAGTTGTCTTCCATTGTATCTGATCCATCTTTTTCAAAACGTCTGTGGTATCTTTAAGATATGATGTTAAACTAGTCACACAGGGAAGAAGGAAAAAATCTAGAGTCGTTTTCTGGTGAAGATCCAATGAAGCCAAGTCAAGTCATGGATATTTATTCAGCGCACATATCACCCGGAGGTCTCATGGCGCTTGCATAGACTCCTCTAAAGCAGAAAGACAGAAGGAAAGGAAAAAGAAATACTATCAATGATCGAACAACCAAGTTTTTAATTCCTTACGGAATCGATTATGATTTATAATAGAGAGTAGATGGGGTGGAAGTTTATTCCAAACAGTAGGTGCCAGATATGAGAAAGATCTCCCGCCATTTCTGGCAGTACGAACTCTGCATGGAGTGAGGAGAAATTTGGTACTTGACCTTAACGTCCTAATCGGCTGGTACCAGCAGAGTTTTTATTTTAAATAGCCAGGCCCGCTTCCGCGCACGCTTTTATGCACTAGACAAAGAACCTTGAACTGAATACGTTTCTTTATAGGTAGCCAGTGAAGGTTCTTAAGATTAGGTCTTGATGGAGATCTAGAGGGAAGGTTCAGTACCAGTCTGACAAATTGGTCTCCATGGTGGTCTGTGCGTGTCTTTATGTACCTTTAGAAGGAAGTAAATGGCTGATGCTTTTGTATTTGCAACATGAAGGTATTGATGTTCCTCATGTTCTAGGAGACCATCATCCAGCCATCCATTCAGTAAAACATGAAACTCTTTTTCTATTTCCTTCAACGTTTTTTTCGTCTTTTTCTATTTGCTTCAACGTTTTTTTCGATGTGTTTTATAATGCTCTTTATTTGTTAATTGTCTCTGAGCTTCTGTCAAGTATGCTTTTTTAATACATCATAACGATGTTCCTGCATTTATCTGAGGCCCTTTACACCAGGGAATCACTCCTCTCTTTTCTGATTTCATAAGAAAATGCTTACATAATTTAAGTTTTATTTGTACATTTATAGCTTTCTATTTGTAAAATGGTGAAATCGGGGGTTGTCAACATGCAGAAGCTTAATCATTTTAATTTTACATATATATAGTTTAGATGCAGTTTGTGGATGTTTTACAGGTGGCCGACCCATTGTTCCATGCCACCCTCGTTCAGGAGTGCCGCTGGTCCAACAGCGAGTCAAAAAGGAAGTTTCTACAAAAAGGAAGACGACGGAGCCCCCCCACAGCGAGACACATCTTAACGGCTCGGTGAAGGTGCTCGGAGTGTCGGAGGATGCACGAACACCAGAATACCTTGCTAGGTAAGATTATTGAAGGCGGGAGAGGAGCACTCAGAGAGAATTACCAAGTGGGTGATTTGCATGCAACAGGATACTTCTCAAAGAACTAAGGGGCATATTAGCAAGACCGGCGATAAAATTATCACCGTTTTAGCGGCAGGAAACTGCCGCTAAAACGGCAATAATGGGCTTGCTAATATGCGTTATAGAATTCAATAGAAGCCCAGGTTAGATGTGCAGGACATCTAACCTGGGCTTCTATTGGAATTCTATAACGCATATTAGCAAGCCCATTATCGCCGTTTTAGCGGCAGTTTCCTGCCGCTAAAACGGCGATAATTTTATCACCGGTCTTGCTAATATGCCCCTAAGATACCAGTGTTGTCTTCGGCAATGTAAGACAGAGAGGAAAGAGCTAGAAAGCCATTTGAAGATGAATGCAGAGCTGAAGATTCAACTACAAGCTCAAACACGAGAGATGGAGTTCATAAGATGGACTTAGGAACCAAACTCAAAAAGCTGAAAAAATTAAACAAAATGGTGGGAGAACAAGTCTCGCCAGAGATACCTGGAAGGGTGAAGGATACAGAGGGGCTTATGTATATTAGTAGCCCCTAGGTTCGAAAACCCACACCCTGAAATGTTGAAAGAATAGGCGCAAAACAACACAGAAGCGTCAACAAGGCAGGTACAAATCCTAGTGAAATATGCAGAGATTGACAGACAAACTATTCTGCAAGAACTGGAAGCGCTTAACACTGAATTGGCTACCTCACCGGAACAAGAGGAAATCAATAGTTTTAGAGGAGAAATGAAAACACACATGGATAAACAAGAAAGCATCATTGTGAATAGTAAAGCACCGAAACTCAAGCGCAATAAAAATGATTATGAAAGGGGTCAAATCTTCACGTTTGTGCACAGATTTGATACTATCAGAAGACAAAGACTTTCGGAATGCAATAGTCAGAGTCAAGAACGGAACCCAAGTGATTCAGCATCGGCATCAGATGCAAGCTCTGCAACACGCTCTGAAGTTGAAACTGACAAGGACGAACCGACAATGAGAGGAGAAGTGCCCTCCATAATAGACAAACGTAATTTTTTATGAGCAGACACAGTTTTAAATGTCAGACCAAGATTAAAACACCAGGACAGTGTAGTAATGTAGTCCACGCTGGTAAGATGTGGATTAAGTAGGTTTATTGAATAAGATAACATGTAGAGTAGATCCAGTACAGCAACCCAACCAGGAGCAGCCTGCTAGCTGCTCAGCCCATCTTCCAACTGTCAACACTCACACCAGGCACCCAAGCATTCCACTCATGTCCCTCACACCAACATTCCACACAGAACACTCACACTGGCTGAGCAGCTAGGTAACAGGGAACATTATAACACAACATGAAGATCCTACATTATCTCCTCACTTTAAAATTGTAGAATAATGAAACCAAACTAAAAAGAAATCAACAATAGACAACAAAGTACAAAAGAAGTCAATAGTCCATAACCCAGGGATGAATGGAAACAACCACATCACGAGAGGGAACAAAGACTAAACAAAGGAGGAAAGAAGAATGAAAAGATACATACGAAATATCACACATCCTCCTCCTAAATAAAGAAAAGAAAGCACTAACACAAAGAGAAAAATCACCACACTGCGAAGAGAAAAAGGGGAGAAGCGCACCCCCAGAATTCAAACACAAAGGGTGGACTACACCGATGTGTTTACTCCCCATGTAAGGAACAAAGCCATGTAAAATGTGGAGAAGGGACTGAAACCCAAATTCCTACCCCTCAAATAAGGGACCAAAGGGACCAAACCCAATAGAAACTAGGAAATAGTGAAAACACCCACTACAACAACAAAACGTGAAGCAGAAGGTGACTTACACACTAAACATGATGAACGTGCAGCACATGGTGGCTTACGCACACTAGGAACCTGACAACCTAGCACTAAGAGGAACTAAGAGGAACTAAAACCCATCCTTTGCATGAAGACAACCCTCATGTAACGGTACAGTGGCGTACAATGAGGATATGGGACTAAGACCAATTCCTTGCGTGAAAGGGAAACAAAAACCCTTAAGCCAACCCTCATGTAAGGGTACAGTGGCGTACAATGAGGATATGGGACTAAGACCCATTCCTTGCGTGAAAGAGAAACAAAAACCCTTAAGCCAACCCTCATGTAAGGGTAAAGTGGCTTCCAGTGTGGATATGGGACTAAAACCTATTCCTAGCGTGAAGAGAAACAAACCCCTAAAGTAAGGGAAAGAAACGTGGAAGTGGGACTGAAACCCCTTCCATCCCTAAAGAAAAGGGATACAGGCTTTGCAACAAAACACAATGCACACACCCAACATATGGAAAAATGGGCTACGAAAGATACAAAGCCAGAGCCAAAGCCAAAGCCAGATAAAAGTGAGAAACAACAACAAGCTGGCATACACTTAAAACATGTGAGTCTCTTAAATACAGCATACGAAGCATGCTATATAAACATAGACCTGAAAGATAGTATTTCTGTTAAAAACATTTGCAGCAAAAGACTATTGCCGCAAACGTATACACTTACAAGACCTTCATGCAATGAACATTGAAACCACCCCAGACACTGTAACTTTTCCAATTTTTTAAACTGTACAGTCCATGAACTATAAGTCTTGGGAGCTACCCGCAGTAACCGGATGCCCCTCACACTCTTTGTAGTAACAAGCGATGAGATCCTCACCATGCACAAGAGCTTCAAAAATGCAGCACACGTAAAGTAAAGTACAAGTCTCTTAAACTAAATGTCTCCATATGGAAATAGGCGGCTGCACCACGACTGAAAACTTGGTGACGTTCAGAATAAAAGAGGGACCCCACACGATACCTTACATATCCAGGGTCACGACCAGATCCTCTTGAAAACTGACTATTTCACCGTCAACTGCCAGTACCTCCAATTGCGTAGAGTAGTGAGAGCAGGCCCCGCAACCAGTCCTCCTGAACACACGCAGCCTTCAAAACATGCAAAGAGAGCTGCCGAGCTTGAAGTGTGCACCATCCAACCTCAAGATGGCGGCACATTTGTGACGCGCCCAGGGTGGCTCCCAGCGCGTTAATGCAGCAAAGCGTCCATCAGCAGAGTTCCAAATTGCCTAGCGACGAAGACCTCGAGGAAAAGTCTCCGCACGACAGAAAAATGCAGGTAGGTGTGCGCGCGCTAATTGTGACTCGCGCCTCCCTTTTTAAACCAGCATATAGCAGTTTAACTGGCATTGTTGTAAGGAAGGCTCAAGTCACACTAAACAATAAGAGACGAAAAATGTCTCACCTCTAATGTCCCACTAAACGCGCCGACACCAAGGCAAATTTCTAAACATGACTAAAACACTCCATGTAGCAAGACATGCCAAGCCAACGCCGTCAAAACACCCCAAACAGGACGATGAGCCAAGTTTTAAAACAAAATAGAGATAATCTGTTTTACCTGGCTTTGCGCAGGCGAGACAAATGAGCAGACGGCTCTGTCAGATTAACTTTCAAAGTAATACAGGTATCTCCCTTCTGACGCACACATCCAGATGACAGTTTTGCTAAGCTGAAGACCTGCTTGCTGTGAATGTACAACAAATTGGTGCAGCATAACACTCAAATCAAATGTCCTTGAACATCTCAATGTGCGCAGCGTTCATATTAGAGATGTAGAATGTCAAAAATGATGTTGCTTACTTTCCATGAAGGCGCAGTTCTTGGAGATGTGTCCAGATGAAACAGAGTACAGCACGCTTGGGGCTGGGGCTGTCCGATGTAATGGACACTGGTGGGGCTGCAAGGCGTTCTGTTCTTGTTTTCTTAGTTTCCATTGTGGCTTCTTAGGTTTCAAGACAACCTCTTGGAAGACAACTAGCGCTGTATGTGTGGCCTCTTGTGACCCAGACTTGTTGCGATTTTTCCTGTGTGTTGTCTGCGCTTGTTGCTCTTTAAACTTCTTCTCAACATGTTGACTTTTTGTAATAGTCATCTTAAGCTTCCTTTAGACCAACTTTGAGAGTGAGAAAGTCTCCAACTCGTCGCCAAAAATATGCAGTAATGTAGTCCACGCTGGTAAGATGTGGATTAAGTAGGTTTATTGAAGAAGATAACATGTAGAGTAGATCCAGTACAGCAACCCCACCAGGAGCAGCCTGCTAGCTGCTCAGCCCATCTTCCAACTGTCAGCACTCACACCAGGCACCCAAGCATTCCACTCATGTCACTCACACCAACACTCCACACAGAACACTCACACTGGCTGAGCAACTAGGAACCAGGTAACAAGGAACATTATAACACAACATGAAGACACTACAGACAGAAAAACAGGAAGTGAAAAAAACACAGCAACAAGCGCTCCACAACAACAACAGAAAGAGAAACGCAAAGAGAATCACAAGTAATAAAACAAGGACCATCGATAGTAAACCTTTCAGATATTAGCCTAAACAAACAAGAAATTGAAATACTCAACCTAGGACTATCATTTTGTCCTGAAAAAGATTTTAATAATGTCACAACCAGAGTCGATCTATATAAGTTCATAAGAAAACTTAAGTTGAAAACTACTATGCTACACAGGTAAAATTGAAACCATCAACACCAATAACATCGACACAGGCAGATACCAATTTAATGGTATCAGCCATTCAAATCTTGTTAGACTTGAGACATATAGAAAATGAAACAGAAGGCATAAATATATACATGACTGAAGAAGAATTGATTACCAATATGGGCTTACAGGTTGATGAAGAGGCATCAAGCCCTTTCAAACCACCTTCCAAATGTATACTGAATCTTCCCAGATGTAATTTGGACATATTTTCTGACCTAGTCACAGAAGAATAAAATAAATTGCAACTAACTACACAAAATAAAGGGAACTATCAGCAAACTGAAAGACATAGCTATGACAAACTGGTAAAAAAGTTACAAAGGGATGCCAATGTTGTAATACGTAATGCAGATGAGGGCAGC
The DNA here is from genome assembly GCA_963921515.1 of Calotriton arnoldi. Lineage (NCBI taxonomy): Eukaryota > Metazoa > Chordata > Amphibia > Caudata > Salamandridae > Calotriton > Calotriton arnoldi. The sequence continues at coordinate 619,592 of CAWUFW010003423.1, read as the reverse complement.
AACGAAGTTCTCTGGCCCAGACAACAATATATTAAAGAAGGAATGTCTAAACTAAATGACATAAACTGTTACAACAAAGTCAACATTTTGGTGGTTAACCAGGCACAAGTTTATTTTCTGAATAAACTCAAGGAATGGCATAGCACAGGTTTGTTATCCAGAAACGAATACAACTTTTTGAGAAATTAACATCCTATAATTCCAGTCATGTACATAATCCTAAAAATACACAAGAACCCCACAGAACCACCAGGTCATCCAATAATCGTAGCCAGAGGTAGTCTAAGGGAGAACACTTCTAAGTAAGTTGACTATTTTTAACAGGAGTATGTGAAGAATTTGTTATGTTATATCCAAGAGTCTGGTGACTTTTTGAAATTGATCTTTGATATTGCATGGGAACAAGATTATTTATTAATCTCAATGGATGTCACCTCATTATACATCAGCATTGGTCATAAGGATGGCTTAAGAGCACTGAAGCATTTTCTTGGAACGAGACCATTGACTCATTTTAATTGTTGGACTTGGCCCATCAATCATAGCAACATACTATTCGAAATGTTCGAGCTATGTCTTGAGAGGAATTATTTTCTGTTTGAGAAACAACTATACAAACCAATGAGGGGCAGTGCCATAGGCCCCTGCTTAACCTCCAGTTCAAATTTGCATATGGGCTGGTGGGAGGAGCAGTTGATAAGGCAAGAATTTCATGAAATTTGGAACAAAAATGTGGTTTTATGGTCTAGGTTTATCGATGACCTATTTGTAGCATGGAAAGGCTCTGAAGATAGTGCTCTCAAATTTATTACAGATATTAACATCAATCAATTGAATCTACACTTCACAACCACAATCAGCAAGAAAGAGGTAGTCTTCCTAGACCTAGCAGTTTTTGAGAAAGAAGGTAAACTGCTTTCCAAAATATATAGAAAACCCACAGCCAGTAATATGGTGTTACATATGTGCAGTTTTCATCCTAGCAACCTAAAGGCAAGTATTCCCTATGGAGAAGCCTTAAGATTGTGTAAAGTTGCAGTGAAGATGAAGAATTTAAAAGATCTGTTGAAGAGATGGCTGTGAGATTTAAGGAACGCAGATACACAGAAGAAACAATAGAGAGAGCAGTATAAAAGACAAGTAACCTCAAACAAAGTTCAGTAGTATTCAAACAACGAACAAAACAAGTGAAGAGCCAAGAGAGTTCCAAATTGAGATTCATTACACACTATAGCAGGCAACATAACATCATGCGCAAAGTACTGAATAAACACTGGTACCTAGTAAGCACTGACACAAACATTGGCAAATTTATTCCAAGAAGACTAGGCACTACCTACAAAAGAGTGAGGTCAATGAGGGATGACCTAGTAAGAAACACTTTAATACAGCCTGACACAGGTAATTGGATGAAAACCAAACAATGCTTCCGCAAATGCACTAAATGCGAGGCATGCAAACATGGCATCAATAAAAATCTTTACACAACATCTTTAGAACCATGGCCACACACAATCAAGGGCACCTTCAATTGCAAGACAGACCATGCTATCTATGTGTTCATGTGGACTACAATACATAGGTAGCACAAAACCTCCGGTACACATGCGTATATTGCAGCATATGAGAGCAATTAAGAACAGAGACTCCTCATACCCAGTAGCACGTCATTTTCCAATAACCCATAACAATGAAGACAGAAACATGAAATACTATGTGATAGACAATGTACCCAAATCCATCAGAGGGTGTGATCGAGAAAAGACACTAAGAAAGTTGGAATCTAGTCACATATTAAGATTCAACAGCAAGACTCCTATGGGTTAAATATGGATGAAGAAATATACTCTTATATTTAAAAGAAAAGTACCATGTACATAGGCCAGCACTGCAGTTATCATATATTAAGTTTCCTGCTTTATATTTTAATTTCAACGTGCCTTTATATAATTTGTTGACTCAATGAAAAACACATTAGTTTATCTTTCCTTTCCATACTGTTCATTGCTATTTTTCGAGTCATCCGAATCTTTCAGAATTAATGTTAAAATAGGTCTCAGAGAAGAGTGATTTATATCTTTGCAGGCAAAGTTTTTAGAAAATTGAATAAGTGCATCTACATTGCTAGGTAAACATCTTTTGAGACCCCCCTTTTTAAGCCCACTAGGGCACAATTTTCGAGGCATAAGGACAAACAACATGCCTTTGAATATAATTAAGGGTTTCACACCAGCTATGATTCAATAGCAGAATGGCAAGCTGTGAAGACCACAAGGGCACATAGTATTTTTTTTTTAAACTCCTTCATGAAACTGATGAAGTCAATTGGTACCAAAGGGGATGATGGACGGAGCGCTTGAGCAAATCAAATACTCATCCCCAGTCAACTGATCTGGGTTTAATCCATCATCATTCTTTAGCTCATTCCACCACCCCAGTTCAGACATGGCCATATGCAAATCAGTCTGACCCTGTGCCTCATGGGAACAGTCCAGCCCGAACTGCCAAGCCATGTCTTCCCTGGACCGGAAACAAGCATCCTGGGATCGGTTTCTGGCTATTCAGCCGTCATCAGCCAGGCTAGCTTGAATCCAGTGGCAAAGTGAGCAAGGGACCCACGTCTGGGCATACCCTGCCAACTTAGGGTGAACAAAGCGATACCAAAGGGGATGATGGACGGAGCGCTTGAGCAAATCAAACACTCACCCCCAGTCAACTGATCTGGGTTTAATCCATCATCATTCTTTAGCTCACTCCACCACCCCAGTTCAGACATGGCCATATGCAAATCAGTCTGACCCTGTGCCTCATGGGAACAGTCCAGCCTGAACTGCCAAGCCATGTCTTCCCTGGACCGGAAACAAGCATCCTGGGACCGGTTTCTGGCTATTCAGCCGTCATCAGCCAGGCTAGCTTGAATCCAGTGGCAAAGTGAGCAAGGGACCCACGTCTGGGCATACCCTGCCAACTTAGGGCGAACAAAGCGATACCAAAGGGGATGATGGACGGAGCGCTTGAGCAAATCAAACACTCACCCCCAGTCAACTGATCTGGGTTTAATCCATCATTATTCTTTAGCTCACTCCACCACCCCAGTTCAGACATGGCCATATGCAAATCAGTCTGACCCTGTGCCTCATAGGAACAGTCCAGCCCAAACTGCCAAGCCATGTCTTCCCTGGACCGGAAACAAGCATCCTGGGACCGGTTTCTGGCTATTCAGCTGTCATCAGCCAGGCTAGCTTGAATCCAGTGGCAAAGTGAGCAAGGGACCCACGTCTGGGCATACCCTGCCAACTTAGGGCGAACAAAGCGATACCAAAGGGGATGATGGACGGAGCGCTTGAGCAAATCAAACACTCACCCCCAGTCAACTGATCTGGGTTTAATCCATCATCATTCTTTAGCTCACTCCACCACCCCAGTTCAGACATGGCCATATGCAAATCAGTCTGACCCTGTGCTTCATGGGAACAGTCCAGCCGAACTGCCAAGCCATGTCTTCCTTGGACCGGAAACAAGCATCCTGGGACCGGTTTCTGGCTATTGAGCCGTCATCAGCCAGGCTAGCTTGAATCCAGTGGCAAAGTGAGCAAGGGACCCACGTCTGGGCATACCCTGCCAACTTAGGGCGAACAAAGCGATACCAAAGGGGATGATGGACGGAGCGCTTGAGCAAATCAAACACTCACCCCCAGTCAATTGGTGACATAATTGTACTTGGCAAAGTAGAAAAAGCAATTAAGTATTAGAATAACAAAGGTGAATTTTAAACAAAAAAAATAATTGAAAATAATAAGTATAAAATATTTAAAATACATAGTATGTTTACCCTTTCAATGGTGACACGTAAACACATGATGATGACAAACAATATATATATGTTTTTTTAAAGGCTGCTGACATGTGAACAAGGCTTTTCTAAAGCCGAAACGCGTTAGAAGGACGAAATAAAAGAATTTTGCAGCAAACGTACCTGTGCATGGAGTCTAACTTAAATTATATATATATATATATATATATATATATATAGTTAAGACCCAGTTTCCATAGGAAAAGCATTTTTTGACTAGCTTACAAAATTGGTGCCGTTTGATAAATTTTTACGAAATTTTCCAAATAAAATACCCTGCTGATTCTTGCATGGAAGGTTTCAGGGTAATCCATCAAACGGGGGCTGATGAAAAGGTGGGGTCAAAAAAGTGTTTCCCAAGTTTATTCCCATAGTAATTTTAGACACAACTACAGCCCGAACTGCTGAACTGAATTACACTAAATTTGACAGAAAGCTATATCTTGGTCTAGAAAGTGTGCTCTTGTGATTTAGTGTAAATCTGTTCAGTAGTTTTTGAGATATTAAAGGAAAAACACATTTGTATATCTAGGGACGTGGACCCTCCATGGATCCCACAGATCTCATGCTGAGATATGATTGGCTGCCAACACTTCAACCAGGAAGTGTTGGCAGGCATTTTGGTACTCAGACTGAGCCAAGTCCCCAAACAAATTTACAAATAAAGAAAAGAGGGCAGAGTAGGAATACCCCGACACCCTTAGGCCTGGTGCTGGGGCCCCCCAAGTACCACGCCTGAGCCAAAAAGCATTTTTTTTAAAGTTTGCCTCACAAATCACTGCGGATTTGTGAATTCATGTGAAAATTTGAAAAACACATGTGCGGTCTCCCGAGCATCTTTGTATTTCAGACCCCGGGTGGGACAGGGGACATATTTAAATATATATTATGGGGAGGAGGGTGCATGCGGCTTCCTCCCATGGCATATATGGGCTCTGAGGGCTGCCACCTCCCTGGGGCCAGGCCAATATGCTTTCATAAGGATGGGGCCATGCAGCCCCCCTCCACAGACCTTTAAAGGCCCTGGTGACCCCTACATCCCCAGGGCATGGCCAAGAAATTTCAGATTTATGAGGCGGGCTGTGTGGATCTGCCCCCTGGGCTATTTTCAGCCCCGGTGAATACCACATCCCCAGGGCAGTCACTAGAATAACAAAAGAGGGGTGCCATGCGACCCCACTCCTGGAGCCATTAATGGCCCTGTGGACGGCCACCTCACAGAGCTGGCTCCCCATGTCCCGAGATGCCCACTCTCAGGACATAGATGTTTGCTTTCGCTTGGTGGGAGCTTTGACAGCTCCGACCAAGCAAATGCAAACAGTAAGTCTTCTCCCAGTGGGCAGGAGCAGGAAAACTGCTACTGCTTGCTGGAAGCAAACTATTAATTGTGTTCAGGAAATTAGATGAAAGGATTGCTCCTGCATGCAGGGAGCAGCATTTGTGGATGCTCCCTATGTGCAGGAGTAATGCCGGCTCCTGCTGGAGGTGGGGAGCTGGCAGAGAATGCGGGGGCATTAAGGCTCCGCGCGGTTCCCAACATTGAACACTGGGTGTCACGGGTGGGGCCAGGGCACACAGCTCCAAATGGCTGGGCCCCAAGGTACGGGGTCCCCGAGGCTGAAATTGGCCCGGGAAGGGGGCCACATGCCCCCACCTTCCTCATGAATGCTTCATTATTCTTTTGGAGCACTATGTGTAGTGACTGTGTCAAGTGGGTTTTTTCATGGCGTCTCCTGGTGAGAGCAAAGTCCATGGTTCTCCCTTTAAATTACTACAAGTATGCAAATGTGTACATTCACCTGGAATCCTCCCCCATTTGGCCTGCCTCCTTCACCTTAGTAGTAAGCAAAAGTGTTCCTACCTTTTCCCAGTATGATGGGCAGCTTACCAAAAGGTCCCCCAGCATGTTACCCGCTGATTTTGGTGATGCCTTCTTGATGCTGAAGCATATGAGGACATCTCCACCAAACAAAGAAGCACTTACTTCATATAGTTCAGAGAAAGTACCCTTGTTTGTTGGCGATTCACCTCTTTCTAGTCTCACCATCTTCGCTATAGGACAATTAGTAATATCCCAGATTTCTGGAAGAAGACGTTTGAGGAAAAATCACATTGCCGAAATAAAATGCACAGAAGGTTACAGGAGACATTTCCTCCTGGTCCATTATGCAGCTGTAGTGTAGAATATGCACTAGACATTAACCCAACGAGTTAGCACTTACTAATTAACCAGTAGAAAGTACTCCAGTTGCGTTGATATTTTGTGCAAAACTGTGGACTCCTGTTGAATAAAGAGGCAGGTGAGGTGTTGTTCTGGCCCAGTCACTAACACAGCTACTGACACATCCACACAGAGACACAGGTACCCACTCATATACCCATTCTGCCACTCTCACACCCAGTCACAGACTAACACACCCACCCATATAGCCACTCACACATCCACAGAACCACTCACACATCTACTCACACACCCATACAGCAACTCCCACACCCACATAACTACTCACACTGACTCACAGACCCATGCAGCCACTCACAAACCCACAACACAACTCATTCACCCAATTCCAGACCCATATAGCCACTCACACACCCACTCACAGACCCATACAGCCACTCACACACCTATTTTTAGACTGATACAGCCACTCACAAACCCACTCACACACAGTAGGAAAGTACCTCTTTTTAGTCCCTACTTTTTACCTGATGTAATATCGAACTGTACATGCACTGGGTCCTTGTTAACCAGGTTCCCAGTGCCAGATCTCATTCCCAAAAACTATATCATGATTGACGCCACTTCAGTTACCCCTGTAAGTCCCTAATAACTGGTAACCCTGGTACCTAGGGCATGGGTACTGAAAAGGGTCCTCTGGGGCTGCAGGCTGGCTGTGCCACCACAGGAACCCCTCACCACCAAGGCTATGCACTCTACCATTGCAGGCTGTTTGTCTTGGTGCAGAGAAACCTGAAGAATGGACATGGTACACAGCACTGTGTTTCATGCCTCCCATGCACTACATGAAATATAGGTAAGTCACCCCTACTGCAGAGTTTTCGCCCTAAGGCGAGGTGCACTATATCCTATGTGTGGGCATATCAGCATGAGCAGATATGCCTCTACAATGTCCAGTCCATTCTCAGATGCTGTAGATGGACAGAGACAGAGAGGACAGAGACAAAGCCTGTTCTGGGCGGAGGTGCTTCACACCTCCTCCAGGACCGGATGGCCTTTCTGGGAGGGAAGCTTCAAAGGCAATGTCGCCTTTGAAATCCAAACCAGGAACCTCCAGAAAGTGAGGGAGGCCAGGCCCCCTTTCCAGCTCCACTTTTGGTGTGAAAATTAGATAGATAAGGAGGAGGGTCCCCACTTAGCCTACACCACCCCTAGGGTGGGTCATGCAAGGTGAAACCCTCTCCTGAAATTCCACTATATTGGGATGGTGAGGAATCCTCCTGTCAGGGCTAGGGTAGTGCCTCTTCCTACAGGACGTGGTCACTAGAGGGTATAGACACCCTAAAGGTAAGTAGCCCATTGGCTACTACCTGTCTCCCCTTGTAATGCCCCTAAATTCAGACCAAGACCTGAACATCCGCTTTGACAGAGAAGACAGAAGACCCGCTGCTTGAGAACTGAAGCTCTGCTACAGGCGGAAAAGGTTCCAAACCCTGCCTGCTGCTCCCAGGACTCGACAATCACTGCTGCTGTGTCATCCTGAAACCTGAAAGAACTCCAAAAACTCCAGAGCATATCCAGCCTTCAGGAAATCACCATGAAGCTCCCTTGGAGTGAAGGTATCATTCCCCTGCACACACCGCAGGCATCTATCACTTGAAGTCAGGTTTGCCACTGTGCTGTCCCCTGACAACCTCAATGCAGCACCGAAGAGAGAAAAGGTACAACAGCTCCAGAGGGTCATATTTGTCTCCGCACCAGGTTTGGAGACACCAGGACCTACCGGAGTCATGGCGTACCAATACCTGGGGTACCGGACCACCAACGGCAAACACCAAGAAGAAGAGTCCATTCTAGACTCCCAAAGCACCAGAAGCAAGCACCTGTTGAGGAACATTGAGCCACCCACTTCCTGAGTGGCCCAGCTGTCTCGAGATTGCCTCTCCAAGTTGACAGCTCCTGACCTCAAGGACCTCCAGACACAAGACGCCTGGCTGACCTGTTCGCTGTGCACCCAGCCCCACCGGCCCCAGCACCAACCAACCAGCCCTGTCCCATGTTCCCCAGGCCCTTGTGACCTCCTCCCTCCGAGGAGATCCACCAGACTTACCTGTAAGTCCCTCTGTGCAGTGATTTTTCAAGTGGCCCCCTTTGTCTTTGCACACCAGCTTCCAAGACCTCAGCACCTCTGCTCCTGGCTGATCTGGCACACTCTCAAACTTCTCCTGCTGGAACTTTGGGCCTGGTCTCAACATTGACCTAAAATGAGAAGGTGAACTTCATGAAAGCATTGACTACATTTCTATGCATTTTTCTGCTTTTTCCCCATTGTTTCTTATGGTGTGTAATTGCACAAAAAATGATATATTTATCAAACTTTGCAAAATTGTATCTCCAAAAATACTCACCTTAGAAATGTGTTGATGGTCTTAAAAATTATATAAGAATCAACAATATTGTTACAAATTGGTCACAGATTTATTCTTGAGTGTGTGTCATGTTTATTGCCTCTGTGAGTACAACAAATGCTTAACAATACCCTCTGATAAACCTAACTGCTTGCCCACACTACCACAAAAAGAGAGTTAATATTATGTACTTTTATCTCTACCTGCCTTTTAGGGATTTCTTGCCCACTCACAAACCCACTCACACACCCACACAGCTACTCACATACCCACTCATAGACCCATACAGCCACTCACACATCGACTCACAAATCCACTCACATACCCTCAAAACCACTTACACACTCACTCACACACCCACTCACAGACCCATACAGCCACACACACACTCACTCTCAAAGGTTACAGTTAGGAAATAAATAAACTTAAAAAAACCTTCGAAATTCACAAAAAAATACCAATGGCTACAGGGGCATTATAGTTAGGAAATAACATTTAAAAAAACGTAGAAATTCACTGAAAAAACAAAGGTTACAGGGACGTTATAGTTAGGCTCAGATTTTACATGAACAAAACCATAGAAATTCACTAGTTATATTTACCTGAGCCAACTATAGCTTATGTCTCCGCAATGCACTGCTTATGACCTCACAAATTACAATCACTCATGACATGACAACCTTAGAAATTCACTTAAAAAACCAAAGGTTACAGGGATGTTCTAGTTAGAAAATAGAATTTTAAAAAACTGAAAAATTCACTGAAAAAACAAAGGTACAGGGACATTATAGTTAGGCAAACATTTCACTCGTAAAAAACCAGAGAAATTATGCAGTTATAGTTACATGAGCTAACTATGCACTGCTTATGACCTCACATAGTACATCACTGATGACATGGTCAGTCACATCACTGATGACATCACTGATTACATCTCAAACAACATCACTGATGACATCTCAAGTGACATCACTGATGACATCATCCACAGAGCCACTCACAACCCATAGAACCTCTCATACACCCACTCCCACACAACCCCTCACATACCCATTCACAGACCCATACTAGTACTCACACAACCAATCACTCATCCACAGAGCCACTCACACATCCACTCACTCATACTGTTCCTCACACACCCACTAACTTACCCATACAGCCACTCATTAACCCATTCACTCACCAATACAGCTACTCACACATCCAGGCACACAGACATACAGACACTTAGACACCCACTCATACACACTTACAGCCAATCACACACCCACTCAATCACCCATACAGAAACTCACACAGCCACACACGCAGCTTGTTATTATTCACAAAGTAGCCTCGATCGCAGATATACAAATTTGGACTTCCTTAAATTTCTCAACAACTACTGAACAGATTTGCACCAAATAAGTGAAATCATGATCTGCGTAACCAAATCTACCTTTTTGCCAAATGCAGTGTAACTTTGTCCAGCGGTTTGGGCTGTAGACGTGTTCATAGCTCATATGGAAGTGAACATGGGAAACGCACTTTTTTTGACCCCCATTTTCTCAGCTACTGCTTGATGGATCACCCTGAAACTTTCCATGCACAACAAGACTCACTATGACACTTTTTTGAGAACATTTCATGAAGATTCGTAAAACGACACCATAGATATACACAAGTCATAAAACGCTTTTTCTATGGAAACATGGTCCTAACTATAGCTACCTATTGGTGAGAGCCAGTTGGTAATTCATATATAACCTACTGGTATATATATTACCTACTGGCGGTCACCAGTAAGTTTTTATAGTTAGGACCTAGTTTCCTTAGGAAAAGCATTTTTTGACTTGGCTATAACTTTGGCGTTGTTTGACCAATCTGCATTAAATTTTGCCCAAAAAAGTGTCATGGTGGGTACTATTGATTGGGAAGGTTTGGGGGTGATCCATGCAGTGGGGGCCAAGAATTTGGGGCATGAAATAAGGTTGCGTTTGTAATGTTAATTCCCATAGGAACCTTTAGCCACCTCTACAGCCTGAATCGCTGAACGGACTTACACAAACTTTGGCAGGGAGGTAGATGCCAGTTAAAGGAAGTGCCTTTTGCTTATTTGATGTAAATCCGTTCAGCAGTTTTTGAGAAATTGGAGCTGAAAATTATAGTGATATCTCTGCCCGTGGATATTTTGCGAAGGTTTTGCGATGAATTGTGAATGCATGTGCCAACGGGAAAGCTCTGACTGGCTGGATGCAACCTGAATAGAAAGTTGCGGCTGCCATTTTATCTATTGGGAATGGTTCCCGGGGCTGAAAATTTGTCTGGAAGCCCACATAAGTGGTCAGGTTGGAGATACTCTGACCCCATGGTTGAGAAATGGAGGTGTTAGTGACAGAAGTTATATGTCCAAAATTGATTTTTTTAATCGCTCACAATATTCACAACAACGCCGCGACCGCCAGCGCAGCCCCGTGTACCATCACGGGAACATCACGACTATCAGCGTTGTCACGAATATTGGTGAAAATATTTTAAAAATATATCAATGAATCATTAGTATGCCTTGTTATAGAGATGTTGATAGATGTTTTTATAGAGTTATTTATATCGTGAGTTATCTACTGTGATGGTTCGAATTAGTTATATAGTTATTATTTTTTATGTGGTGGTGACTATTGAATTCCTGCTTTTGCTTTCTGATTTCGCGATGTACCCGTGGGGATCGGGATTACCTATGTCATCCCGATTTCCACAAAAATGGAAAATAGGTTTTAGAGATGGCTGTTCTAGAAATACAGTAGAAAAACATGAGTTTGAAGTGTACAGTAATAAACCTCTAGTGTGTAGAATACTGTAATATGTGTGCATATATGCGTGTTTACACCTTATGGGAAAGGTGCGATCGTCATGGTTAACGACGCCATCGAGACGTCCCAAATAACGGCGAAAACGGGAAATAGGTCTGAAAATGGATTTTAAAAAAACTTAGTATAAAGATATGAGTTTAAACATGCTTTGAAAGAAGTATGTATATAGTAATGTGTGTAGGGCAATATTCAGAATGGATTTTTTTACATATTATTTTTGGATGTGTTAGTGGCCATTGAATATCTGCTTTGTTTTCCGTTTTCGTGACGTGTTCACGGGGCTCGCAATGTCATCATGAAGATTTCTGAAAACGAAAGAAAAAAACCCTTTAGAAAACAACTTCACAATATTTGGGGTACTAGGGTGGCTCTGAAAAGAGCCGTTGCATTGCCGGTTTGTGTATGGCTGCTACACATAAGACCGGATGCAGAGTTTCATGTTACTTTGAAACACTCTGTTGCCTTCATCTGTAAAGTGCACTCCATCATATCTATAAATTCCATGCATGTCAAAGCACAGATTGCTGTTATAGATACAGCCCAAGCGATGGTCTCTGAGGAATGCAGAAACAGTTTTATTAACATGTTTCCTGGCTTTGTCAATCTGTGGACGGAATTAATTTGACCTCTTCCATTTCTGTCTTTGGCATATATTAGAGTACTCTAAGACAGTGTGAGGGAAAAGTGACATCAGTTCTGCAAAGTTTTCTTTCATTAGGATTTTCAGCCCTGCCCCAGTCAATGTGCCTAGGTAGTTGCCACCACAGTGCACACCATGAGGTGAGGAGCTTGGGAACCCATAACGGATTTAACCAAAGCCAGCAGCTGATGAAACTTTAACCCTCTCTGTCAAAACCAAGTAATCTGCACATTTGGCAAACCCAAGTCCCTGTCAATACCTCTCTTTTGTGCAGCCTCTTTAGCCCAATAGATATAGCTGTGGCCCACAATCCATACTCTAAGAATTTTGAAGTGAAGGAGCATAAGTAGTTAGGAGAAGGGTGGAGCTGAATGAGGTAGTTTTCCAAAGGAAAAGCTGTTAAAATGGAGGTGTTTTAAAAAACATATATATATAATATATATATATATATATATATATATACATATATATATATTTTTTTAAAAACACCTCAGGGGCTTCACAGAACTAATCTGAGCTAAAATCCTAAACTTACTACTTTTGGTATTCACAGAAGGCATTTAGTAGTAGTAAAGTTAGGACTCCTAGCTTTACTACTACTAAACTGAGATAAAATCCTAAACTTACTACTATTGGTATTCACAGAAGGCATTTAGTAGTAGTAAAGTTAGGACTCCTAACTTTACTACTACTAAATGCCTTTTGTGAATACCGAAAGTCGTAAAGTTAGGATTTTGTCTCAGTTTAGTAGTAGTAAAGTTAGGAGTCCTAACTTTACTACTACTAAATGCCTTCTTTGAATACCAAAAGTAGTAAGTTTAGGATTTTATCTCAGATTAGTTCTGTGAATCGGCCCCAACCATTTTAACTATATATATGTGTGTATATATATATATATATATATATATATTATCTACTGGCGGTCGCCAGTAGATAGTTATAGTTAGGACCTATTTTCCATAGGAAATCCGTGACATTCTATTTGAAATAACTCTTGCGTCGGTTGACGAATCTTCGCGAAATTTTCAAACTTTATGGCCCGCTCCGGTCCGCTCCTACCCTGAAAGTCTCAGGGTGATTTGTCAAGTGGGGGCCGAGAAAAAGGGGGGTCCCAAAACGTGTTTTCCCCATTCATTTTCCCATAGGAAACTTTAGACACGGCTACAGCCCGAACTGCTGAACGGAATTACACCAAATTTGGCAAAGAGATAGTTCTTGGTTCAGAAAGAACCCTTTTTGTTAAATGGTGTAAATCCGTTCAGTAGTTGCGGAGAAATTAAAAAAATAAGAGTCAAAAAATCAATTTCCCATAGGAAACTTTAGACACGGATACAGCTCGAACTGCTGAACGGAATTACACCAAATTTGGCAAAGAGGTAGTTCTTGGTTCAGAAAGATCCCTTTTGTTAAATGGTGTAAATCCGTTCAGTAGTTGCTGAGAAAATCAAAAGTAAAAGTACATATATATCTATGGCCGCGTCGGATTCGCGCACCCTCCCGATCACGAGCTGTCTGCTAATTGGCTGTCAACACTCCAAACCAGGAAGTGTTGGCAGCCATCTTGTTCCTCGGTAGAACCGAGGAACAAGAAAGCAGTAAAAAAGTGCGCAAACGCACAAAGGGGGCAGGGTAGAAACACCCTGACCTCCTAGGTCTGCTCAGGGGGTCCCACAAGGACCCCCTGGGCAGAAAAAGCATTTTTTTTTAAAAATCGGCAGGATGCGCTCAGGAGGGCGAATCCTGCCGCAAAAAAATCGAAGGGCGGTCTCCCGCGCTTCGATTGTATTTTGCCCCCGGGTGGCCCAAGTCCCGGGGGCATGGTGGGGGTTAAATTTATGTATGGGGGGCCTCAAAGGGCCCCCAAGCCCCGGGGACCGCCACCCCGGGGCTTTCTTTTAAAATGGTGCGGGAGGGCTCTGAGCCCTCCCGCAGCCTCGGGACCACCACCTCCCCGGGGCTTCTTTTTTTTTAGTTTTTCCTGTGTGGGAAGGGCTCGAGCCCCCCACACGCCCCGGGACCGCCACCTCCCCGGGCACTAACAAATAAAATGGGGGTCCGTTTTGGACCCTCGAAGCCCCGGGGACCACCACCTCCCCGGGGCTTTGCTGATGTGGGGAGGGGGCCGCGCGGCCCCCTCCTGGAGCCTGTGGTGGCCCTGGGGACCGCCACTCCCCAGGGCCAGCTCCTGCAGTGTCCCGGGTGCCTACCCCCGGGACACTGCTGTTGCAATGACAGGACGGAGCCTCGCGGCTCCCGTCCTGTCATTGCAAACTGCTTTGGATATTGGAAGAGAGAGCAGGGAAACCTGCTCTCGCTTCCAATATCCAAAGACAATTGCTTTTCCACACGGGGAGCAGCATGTTAGCTGCTCCCCATGTGTAAAGCAATGCCGGCTCCCGTAGGACACGGGGAGCCGGCGGGACTGTGGGGGTTTGGGGACCCCCACAGTCCCCAACCAGAGGCCAGGCCCCGGGGATGGGGTCCCCAGGGCAAGTAGTGGCCCGGGAGTGGGGCCACGCGGCCCCCCTCCCCAGAAATAATTTTAAAAAAAAAAGAAAAAAAAAAAGGGGGTAAGGCCCTGGGGGATGGGGTCCCCAGGGCCCAAAAATGAGAAAAAGGAAGGGGGCCACACAGCCCCACTTCAGGGAAAAAAAAAAACGATCGGCCCGCAGGCCCCTCCCCTTCCTTCACCACTCTGCAAACGCGCCCCCTGGCGCGTTTGCAGATGGGAAGTAATTCCCCTAAATACTGGGGGTCCCTGGGGCCAACTAGCCCACCAGGAACCTCCAGTATGCGCCAGGGGCTGCGTTGCAGAGAGGTGTACAGAGGCCACGCCCCTTTATACACCTCTCTGCAACGCAGCTCTATGGCGCTTTTTGGAGGTACATGGTGGGCTAGTTGGCCCCCAGGAACCCTCAGGATTCAAGGGGACTTAATCCCCCAACTTTAAGTGCGCCACGGGGCGCGTTTGCACAGTGGTGAAGGGAGGGGGCGGGGCTTCAGGTGACATGTGTGCAAACAGGCCCCGTGGCGCGTTTTAAGATGGGGAATTAAATCCCCTTCAATCCTGAGGGTCCCTGGGGGCCAACTAGCCCAACAGGTACATCCAGAAAGCGCCACAGAGCTGCGTTGCAGAGAGGTGTAAAGGGGTGTGGCCTCTCTACACGTCTCTGCAACGCAGCCCCTGGCGCATACTGGAGGTTCCTGGTGGGCTAGTTGGCCCCTAGGGACCCTCATGATTCAAGGGGACTTAATCCCCAACTTAAAACACGCCACGGGGCGCGTTTGTACAGATGTCACCTCAGGCCCCGCCCCTACCTTCACCATTGTGCAAATATTCCTCTAAAATCTGCCGAACTACGAATTCGGATTTACTCACCTGTTATCAGGAGAGACCTCAGTGCTGCATCTTTCAGCCCAGTACTAATCCTGAAAAGTAATTTTAACCGTACTTACCAGTAACTTGAATTTCCTTCCATAGGATATCATTGCCTGCTTTTTGCTGAAAAAGTTTCTAAGTGTTGATTTTTGAAACATACAAATATTCCTCTAAAATCAGCCGAAATACGAATTCCGATTTACTCACCTGTTATCAGGAGAGACCTAAGTGCTGTATCTTTCAGCTCAGTACTGGTCCTGAAAAGTAATTTTAACCGTACTTACCAGTAACTTGAATTTCCTTCCATAGGCTAACATTGACTGGTTTCACTTGGAAATTCTTCTAAGTGTGGAGTTTTGGAACTTTAAAATATTCCTCTAAAATCAGCCGAAATACGAATTCCGATTTACTCACCTGTTATCAGGAGAGACCTCAGTGCTGCATCTTTTAGCCCAGCACTGACCCTGAAAAGTAATTTTAACCGTACTTACCAGTAACTTATATTTTCTTCCATAGGAATCCATTGTCTGGTTTTCAGCTGAAAAGTTTCAAAGTGTCGATTTTCACAAACTACAAATATTCCTTAAAAATCGCCTGTATGACTTAAACGCATTCTTTCAACTGTTTACAGGAGATGCACCAGTGCTGGATCCAGGATCCAACACTGAGTAAGAAAAAGTAACGATAACAGTTTTTACCTGCTAAGTGAATTTCCTTCCATAGGATAACATTGGTGATTCTATGAGAAAAAGTTTCTAAGTGTCAACTTTTAAAATACAATAATATTCCTTAAAAATCACTACTGTAACCAAAATGCTTTTACTCAACTGTTTACAGGAGACGTCCTAGGACTGAATCTAGGATCCAGTCCTGTTGTTAGAAAAGTAATCCATAAAGTAACTAATTGCATTTAACTAGAAATTCACATTGAGCTGAATGTTGCATTGTGTTTGAAAATGTGTTGCCCATTGCAACAACTGTAACTACTGTACTTAAAAGTCTATTGCCTATGTGCAAAGTATTTAAACTAAAGTAATTCATTCTGAGAAAGTATTTTTTGTAATGCATAATGTAATTACAATGTAATTTAAAAAATAAAATATGTAAAAAAAAATGTTTCTAAAAATGTAGTAAATCAGTATGAAAAAAATAAATATAACAATTAATACATTTAAAAATTGTTATTTACAAAACCTTTGAAATTCACTGAAAAAACCGTAGGTTTCAGACATGTTATAGTTAGGCATTAGCATTTAAAAAACCTTTGAAATTCACTGAAAAAACCATAGGTTTCAGACACGTTATAGTTAGAAATTAGCATTTAAAAAACCTTTGAAATTCACTGAAAAAACCATAGGTTTCAGGCACGTTATAGTTAGAAATTTGCATTTAAAAAACCTTAGAAATTCACTGAAAAAACCATAAGGTTTTAGGGACAGTTATAGTTAGTTGGACATTGCACTCGTACAAAACCCGTGAAATTCCCCGTTATAGTTAGTTCAGGTAACTATAACTCGCGCCCCGCAATGCACTGCTGATGACGTCACATATTACATCACTCATGACATGGTCAGTGACATCACTGATGACATCACTGATGACATCTCAAATGACATCACTGATGACATCACTGATGACATCATCCATGTGAGAATTTAATGCATCTTCTCACACCCTAATATAAGTTTTGAAACACCCACTCTAAATTACAGACTGCCATTCTCAAAACCATACACACTCCAATACCAATAAGTACATACCCACTCACTGATTCTTAGGTCTACACACACACATCTACTCACTCACCCGTACAGTCACTCATACTTACAGTCTCTCAGTACAGGACTATCATATGCACTCATACACCTATATAAACACTCACACAACGCAACTCATCCATAGAGGTACTCACACACCTAGTCAGTCATGCAAATAATTAATCACACTCCAATTTACTCACCTATACAGTTATACACACCAGCTCACTTACTCATAAAAATACTAGCACATTCTTATGCTCCTATGCAATCACTGATGCAAGCACACACTCATCCATATAGCCACTCTCACAATCACACACTCTCACTTATAGCCATTTATATACTCCAACACACATATATACTGCCTTTCACATATGTAGTTACTCACACATGTACTACTGAGATATACATTCAATCACTAACACACCCATACACACACTCACCCACCCATACAGTCCATCACAGACGCACTCTTGAAACCATGCACCCAGTGAATCACCCACTCACACATCTATGCACAGAGTCACACTCACCCCACCCACACAAACACTGAGGCACCCATACAGATACTCAGAGAACCAATCCATAACCCATATAGACACTCATTTAGCTAGTCAGAAACCCATGCAGCTGCTTACACAACAACAGACAGACGGATACAGACATTCACACAGTTTAGTCACTCACCCATGCATCCAGTAAGATACGTTTAATCACTCACTTATAGACTCAGTCACGCACCTACTAAATCATCCATTCAGACACTTATACACCCACTCATTCTTCAATACGCCTTTCCCTATATATATTAAACATATTTAAACTTTACACAAACACACAGCCACTGGATTATGTCATCAGTGATGTCATCAGTGATGTCATTTGAGATGTCATCAGTGATGTCATCAGTGATGTCACTGACCATGTCATGAGTGATGTAATATGTGATGTCATCAGCAGTGCATTGCGGGGGCGCGAGTTATAGTTACCTGAACTAACTATAACGGGGAATTTCACGGGTTTTGTATGAGTGCAATGTCCAACTAACTATAACTGTCCCTAAAACCTTATGGTTTTTTTCAGTGAATTTCTAAGGTTTTTTAAATGCAAATTTCTAACTATAACGTGCCTGAAACCTATGGTTTTTTCAGTGAATTTCAAAGGTTTTTTAAATGCTAATTTCTAACTATAACGTGTCTGAAACCTATGGTTTTTTCAGTGAATATATATATATATATATATATATATATATATATATATATATATATATATATATATATATATATATATATATATCCAACAAAGAAAGTTGCCTGCGATGGAAGGGCCCACACAGGTAGGTTTTGCCAACACATCTTTAATGAAGGATGCAATGCGGGTACAGAATTATGCCACACTAAAGTTGCAGTCCAGCCCAACACGTTTCGTGCTAATGAGCACTTCCTCATGGGCTGTGGGCTTCTACGGAAAGGAGAACGGCAGTTTATGGCACCTGTTAAATTGTCAAATAGCCCGCCCCAGTGGGCGTGGCCACCCGCGTGGCCTGTTGGTAATTGTAGTGCCTTTGTCTTTCTTCAGTGAGTTGCAGTAGAAGCCCATAGCCCATGAGGAAGTGCTCATTAGCACGAAACACGTCGGGATGGACTGCAACTTTAGTGTGGCATGATTCTGTACCCGCATTGCATCCTTCATTAAAGATGTGTTGGCAAAACCTACCTGTGTGGGCCCTTCCATCGCAGGCAACTTTCTTTGTTGGATTTGAAGTGGCTTTGCCTGAGCCGCGGGAGGAGCCCTGTTGCTTTTGAGCATCCCCTGCTGTAAACGCCAACCGGCGTATCTGCACAAGGGACAGGTGCTGTAAATGGAGGAAGTAAGGTGCATGCGAGGCATCAGGGCTATGCACCACAACCCACTTGGGACAATTGACCAGATTTTACTTGGGGAGAGGTACGGCAACTCACTGAAGAAAGACAAAGGCACTACAATTACCAACAGGCCACGCGGGTGGCCACGCCCACTGGGGCAGGGTGTTTGACAATTTAACCGGTGCCATAAACTGCAGTTCTCCTTCCCGTAGAAGCCCATAGCCCATGAGGAAGTGCTCGTTAGCACGAAACGCGTCGGGCTGGACTGCAAATTTAGTGTGGCATAATTCTGTACCCGCATTGCATCCTTCATTAAAGATGTGTTGGCAAGACCTACCTGTGTGGGCCCTTCCATCGCAGGCAACTTTCTTTGTTGGATATATATATATATTTCGTTGGATGCTGTCAGCATGAAAGTGAATAAAATTAGGTAGTGTGTTGAATGCCTTAGCAAGAAGTCTTATTATTGGCTGTTGGTTAGAAAATTAAATGAAATACAGACATGGATATGTTTTTGAATCTGTGGAGTAAAGCATGCCTGCTGTATCTTATTTGGAAGCAGCATGTTCCTTTTAGAATGTGCTGTGAACTTTTGACCTACTGGTTCCACTGGGTTGCTAGGTACACTGAGCTAAGACTGTATGAGGGCAAGGGTGTTAAAGAGACAGAACATTTTTTTAAAAGTTGAGGAGTGATGACACAATGTAAGTAATGGCAAGTTTTAATTTCCAACTCAGGACTATGTAATAAACTGTTGCGTAGTATTTACATTTTAGAAAAATGAAGCTAGATATAGGTTTGAACTCTCGTTTTTTCGCGATTTCTCTGCGATCATCGTGAAAACATCACAAAAACGTGCCGACAGGAACCTCGTTTTGAAAGAGAGGCAAAGGGTTAACAGATGCTAACCATTCACAAGCGGAGATGCAGTAGTCTAAAATGAAAGAAATGATTTCATTTGCTGCTTTTCTCATGATGATAGAGGGGAAAGTTGAAGAGTTTGCCATTTTAGATTTGCATTGTATGAGAGTGGTGTACAATTCTTCTGCTTAGTTTTTACAAATCTCAACAGTGTCAAAACTATGCAGAAAGAGCTAAAACAACAATATAATCTACAAACTGAATTCAGTGGTATATATATATCTTTGTAATTATTTTTAAGATGCACATTAGAATTGAAGATGTATATGGGAGTTTGATTAAAGGAATATCACAATGATGAGAAAAATATATCAGATGAACTGTATGTATTAGAAGGTATGTGTATTAGAGGTTAGTGGTGAATGTTTTGGGAATAAGAGAAAAATTAATTAGTGGCTGTTTATTAGATTGTGAGTTTTATTGAAAAATAGGATAGTCTTGTGGAAAGTTGCAATGAGGAACTAAGAATGTTTTAAATGTCTAAACATCATGTGCAGAATAGATACATCTGTCATGTGCATTATGGGAGTTGTAGTACTTTTAGTAATATTATTAAACAGGACTAGTGTAGTGATTAATAAAAGATGAGAACATGTTGTCTGCCTGTATATGAATTAGAGAGAAGTAATACTTGTTAGGTATGTATTAGGAAGTGTTTGTCAATGTGGTTTTTAACTTTTATGACCACTTTGCATATGCTTTGATGGTGAGATATTATTTTTGTAATTGCACATAGTTACATATACAGTGGAACGTTTGAGTTTGCTTAAAGATGCAGAGAGGTATATATTTTGGGAAAGATGGCTTGAAAGTGTACATCTATTAAGAAATCGTATATATGTTTACATGGTGATCTATGTTCAGTAAGGCTGATTAAAGTTTCATGTATATTATGAGGGCAGTGTTTTTCTTTAAACATGCTTTGCCAAAAATTGAGAAGGATTAATAGTGGAGAATGCCTTGAGAATTCTTGTGCTAGCTTCCTTTCGAGTGTAACTTTTGTTTGAGATATGCTGAATATATGTTTTAGAAGCAGAAGAAGTATTTAAGAAGTAGGTATGCCATTCGCAAAAGGTTTTGTGCTTTGAAATATTTCAAAATATTGTTTTCCGTTTTAGAATCTTACTGATGCAAGTGCATGCTCAGTAACAAATCAATGTATGTTTCTAGAGAGCCATGTATGCAATTATAAATCAAGTGTGATACCTAGATTTCACTCACACATAGCTCAGAAGAAAAGCATGTATTTAGTAAAACAGGTAGATTGATACTGACAGAAGGAGATAACCAATGAGTCAGAGATATAGTGACAACTGTTATGCATCTAACAGCAATGAAGGTACTTTCTCAGTCGGTCAGGCAGTATTCAGGCACTCATGGAATCACCCTCTACTACTCTGGCAGTCATCAAATCAGTGATTCACTATCCATGGAGTTATTCAGTTATCCAGAAACTACACATGTACTCTTGCAATCAGGCAGGCAGAAATCATGTAGTCATTGAAGTATGCAGGCACTACGTATACATTCATCTAATCACCTAGTTACTAACTATTGACTTATGCAATTAACAAGGCTGCAACTATGCAATCATTATAACATTTGCTCAGAACCTGTGCAGCCATCCAAACACCCACTTACAACCCATTCAGTCATTGAAATACTGAGGCACATGCGTGCACTGATGAAACACTCAGGCTCTACTCATGTAATTACGTAGAGAGTACAATTGTAGTAAACCTATCACTCATCCAGTACCAATGCAATCATTTAATTACTGAGCCAATAGTCTTGCACTACTAATACAATCACCCCAGCAGTATCCTTACTTTCATCCAATCTCTCAAGCTTTAACAATGGAATCATGCAGTCACTCAGACACTAGTCATGCACTCATTTAATTAAGTAGGCACAACTGATGCACTTATTCAATTCTCCAGGCACTACCCATGTAGTTAAGTAAGCATCCAGGCACTACCTGTTCAGTCAACCAAAAAGAAATGGGCATTATCCAAACGCTGAAACATTATTCATCCACTCATCCAATAGGCTAGGTGCTATGCCTGGGCTTAAACAATTATGTATGAACTATCCATGCACTGCATAAATCACCTATATGCTATGTATGCTTTCTTACAATTATCCAGGTACTAGAGTTGCACTCATTTAATCATCCTACCAGAATCTATGCATGTATTGAATTATTGAAACATTAGTGACGCACTTGTCGAATCATTCAGGCTCTACTCATTCACTCATCCAAACACCCAGATACTGATGGTATACTCATGCAAACACGCAGGCAGTAAGTTTGCAGATATGGAATGACTCATGGAGTTATGACATAGTCAGGGAATCATCTAGGCACTACTTGTATCCTCAGGGAATCACCTAGGCACTACCTATGCACTCATTTGGTCATCCAGGGACTATTGATGTATTCAACCACAAATTCATGTATTCACAAGTTTTACTGAGGAATATGTATTCTTTAGACAATATGGATGATAGGTTTACTACAATGGTATTCACTATGTAATTACATGAGTGCATCAGTAGAGCCTGAGTGTTTCATTAGTGCATGTGTGTGCCTCAGTATTTCAATGACTGCATGGGTTGTAAGTGGGTGTTTAGATGGCTGCATAGGTTCTGCGCAAATGTTATAATGATTGTGTAGCTACAGCCTTGTAAATTTAGTGTTAAATTTTAAAAAGTGTAGAAGAAGGAGAGATGCAGTGAAACAGAAAGAATGAGTTGAGAGAGTAGTTGATAAGGCCTTTGCTTTGAAGAGGAAGCTTTTCATTTTAATTCTAAATAGAATGAAGTCTCTTGACAAAATAGTGTTGTGCATGAGGAGACAAAACCAGAAGAAAAGATTAGTGAATAGAAGTAACTGTTGTAAAAAAAGAGGCCCCCTACTATATAGGTGAGGTTCCTTAAGGTAGAGAAAATTCAATCAATGTAAAGAATTAAGGCAACCATACTAAAATTGATAGTTAACAAATTATATAAACAGTAATAAATGGAAAGAACCAAGGCAGCAACAACTCTTTATCAAAATTACAAAATATCATTTATTTAATTCTTAACAATTGAACAATCTCTAATATGCATACACTCACTTTCATGTCTGTCAATCACACTTGCATACACTCTCAAAATAGTTTAAAAACATTATTGAAATAGAAACATGTTCCACAAAATTATAGATAAACACAATGTATAGGGGGAAGA
The DNA here is from genome assembly GCA_963921515.1 of Calotriton arnoldi. Taxonomy (NCBI): domain Eukaryota; kingdom Metazoa; phylum Chordata; class Amphibia; order Caudata; family Salamandridae; genus Calotriton; species Calotriton arnoldi. Next base: position 596,498 of record CAWUFW010003423.1, on the reverse strand, counting down.
TTCCAATAGAACACAGTGGCACAAAATCAAATGACTGGTGGTGTTCCAGTCATTTGATTTTGTGCCACTGTGTTCTATTGGAATCTTTCCCCTATACATTGTATTTATCTATAATTTTGTGGAACATGTTTCTATTTCAATAATGTTTTTAAACTGTTTTGAGAGTGTATGCAAAGTGTGATTGACAGACATGAAAGTGAGTGTATGCATATTAGAGATTGTTCAATTGTTAAGAATTAAATAAATGATATTTTGTAATTTGGATAAAGAGTTGTTGCTGCCTTGGTTCTTTCCATTTATTACTGTTTATATAATTTGTTAACTATCAATTTTAGTATGGTAGAAGTAACTGTTGTACAGTTTTTAGTGGACAATGGATACATACTTCTTGTGAAGAGGCTTTCTTTAATGAAGAAATCTATCTCTAGGATAACAAATTAGTTCATGCTACTGATTAAAGAGGACGATGTTATGAAATGAAGAATGGTAGTCCTATAGCAAAAGGGGTGACGGTACTTAGAAATGTAGAAGAAGTTATTGCAGAAGAGATACAAGGAATGAGTAGAAGAAGTTATTGCAGAAGAGGTACAAGGAATGCTTAGCCAGGGTACTGCATAGAAATGGAATTGTAGTAGTGTTTCTAGTATTAGATGGCATTCCATTGATATATTAAGAAAATTCCTACATATCTTTCAAAGGCGAAGTTTAAAACACAATATAAGTTAAACCACTTAACAATGCGAACTTTAGGTAGGAGGCTGTATTATGTGAAAACTCCTGCTTTATGTTTACTAGAATTAAATAGAACACTTTTGCATGGTAGTGTGGCAGACGTAGAAAAGGTTTGTGGTGATGTGCAGTTTAGTTTCTTTGGTTCTAAGCACGATTCTAGGGAAAATGAAGAGTTGTTAAGAGGAGGAGTTGCAGAACAACACACATATATTATAGTTGATAGTTTTAAAAAAGAGATTACTAAATTTAACACAGTGTTCTGTAAAAAACCATAGTATGTTCGTATATGATGTTGATGCATTTACTAGAAGGTTTAAACACAGACTGTTGATATATATTTAAAAAGCGAAAAAGTAAATTATAATAACTGGCAAAAGTTACCTGTGTATTTATTTGGAGAGGGACAGTTTGACTTGTCTATACGGCAAGTTTTATATAAGTAGTGTTACAATAAATTGGAAGATAATAACATGAACAACACATAGATATTAGGTACCCATTTTGTAAGATAATAAAATGCCTGCTAATGTAGAAATAGTAGGAAGAGCCAAAAGAAATAAATCGATATTTATTATTCTTTCCAGCATTGCGAAGAGCCGTTATGGACTGCTCTCCAGCACTCACAACAACTCCACAATCCATGCAGTATGATGCCTTAAGGGAAAACTGTGGAGCCAAATCTTGAAGTTGAGATTGGACTTTTGAATGGACTCTGTGCTTCGGCGTTGTTGTGCTGCTATTGAAGTCGAGGGTCCTTCAGCTTTGCGTTGCCTTCTTCCTGCTCACTATGAACTCCTCTTATGAAATGTGAAAAAAATATAAGAGGGGGAAAAAATACTGTGTACGATTTTTGGCAGCATTGTGAATAGATGTAACACACTGCTCTCCTGCAGTTATAACAACAGTGCAGTCCATGCAATATATGGCCATCCTTGAAAACTCTGGAGCCATATCTGTTGCAGTAGTCTGCACCTCTGAAGGGACTTTCTTTCCAGGAATTGTTGTTGCTGGAGCCACTGATGTAGATGGTCCTCCAGCTTCCCTCTACTTGATTGCCAGTTAGAGATGTTTTCTATGTAAGGTTTTAAGATGATATACCATGGATATCCTCCCACATGAATATTTTTTATTCGTCTCTCTAGAGTGAATCTTTTCACAGAGTGTACATTGTATTAGGTTTGGAGCAGTTTTTGATTCTGTTGAGGAAGGGTAAGAATGAGCAGTTTAATGGGAGTTTTGTAGATATGTTCTATTCGTGAGTTCAGATGATGAAAGTTATTTTTTGAAATTGTTGTTTTTGTTAAAAGTGCTGTTAAAATAAAGTTAAACAATTATGTTACTAAACAGCTGGACTCAAACTTTGTGTAAAATATGTTTAAATATCTGTTTTACATTTTGTCATTTGTATTTGTGACTTCTGATTTCATTGCGACCTTCGGTGTTGCTGTGAAGAAGGAAAATGCATTTTTGATGTAGTTATTTCGACAAATGTATACAAAGGGGAAAGTTAAATCAGTATCTTACTAAATAGCTACAGTGAAACTTTATGTAAGATATATCTATATATGTACTTTGTCAAAAACACCTGGTATTCGCAGTGTTTCCTTGGCAATGGCACTTATAGAATCATACAGGCTGTGCAATCATCAAGGATATCCTTTCTCCACCACACTGCATACATGCCTCCTGGCACAGTACTAGTTAGGGGATGAAGTCCCCTTGGCTATTGAGGGTCGTTGGGGGCAAACTACCCCGCCTGTTATCTCCAGCAAGTCCCACACAGTCAGTTTGCTAAGAGGTCTTTGGAGTCCACGCACCCTTTCTCCACCACTCTGCAAACGCGTCTCCTGGCACACTACTGGTTGGGGAATGAAGTTCTCTTGGATGCTAAGGGACCAAGAAGCCCTCCTGGTACTTTCTGTAAGTCCTACACAGCGGGATCCCCTAGCACTAGTCAGAGGCCCGCACCCTTTCCACACCATTCTGCAAACACAATTTCAACTTTTAAAAAACATAGAAATTCACTGAAAAAATGAAAGGTTACAGGTAAGTTATAGTTAAGAATTAGCATTTAAAAAACCTTAGAAATTCACTGAAAAAACCAAGGTTACGAGGCTGTTATAGTTAGGAAATAGAATAAAAAAGACCTTAGATATTCACTGAAAAAAACCAAAGGTTATAGGGATGTTATAGTTAGGCACACGCACAAAACCAGAGACATTTAGCAGTTATAGTTAGCTGAGCTAACTATAACTTGCACCACTGCAATGCACTGCTTCTGACCTCACATATTACATCACTCATGATATGGTCAGTGACATCACTGATGATATCTCAAATGACATCACTGATGACATCATCCACAGAATCTCTGACGCACCTACTCACACCCCAATATAACCTTTTATACACCCACTCCAACTTCCACACTAGCATTCTCAAAACTATTGACACACCCATACCCGTACTTACACACCCACTCACTGAGTCATATTACTACACACACATTCACTCAGTCACCCATACAGCCACACATACATCAACTCACTCACTAATATAGCCACTGATATATACACCCATACACCCACTCACATACAGTCAGTCCCTCATAGAGTTATTCACACATCTACTCACTCACCTATAGAGTCAATCACACAGCCATTTACTCACCTGTACACTTATACACACACCCACTTATGTATTCATACGGATACTAACACATACTCACTCACCTATACAGTCACTGACACAAGCACACACTTACCCATACAGCTACCCTCACAATCACTCAGTCACACATACAGTCACTCATATACCCGAACACTCACCTATACAGCCTTTCACATATGCAGTTACTCAACCATATACCACTGACACATCCATTCACTCACCGACACAGCCATACACACACACACACTCACCCATACAGCCCCTTACACACACACACTCACTAACCCATAGAGCCACTGACTCACCCACGCACTCATCCATATAGGCAGTTACACACCCCCTCACCCACCCACACAGACATTGAGACACCCATACATGTACTCAGACAACGAATCACTCACCTATACAGAAACTCATGTACCCACTCACACACCTACACAATCACTTAAACACCAACTGACAGACAGATACAGACATTCACACAAGTCACTCAACCATACATTCACTGAGGCACCTAATCACTCACTTATACAGTCAGTCATGCACCCACTACATCATGCATACAGGTAGCACTCATACTCCAGCTGATTCCTCAATACACCTTGATATATATTTTTAACACTCCTAAACATTTTAAAAGCACTCACAGTCACTGGATGATGTAATCGGTGATGTCATCAGTGATGTAATCAGAAATGTCACTGACCATGTCATGAGTGATGTAATATGTGAGGTCATGAGCAGTGCATTGCAGGGGTGCGAGTTATAGTTAGCTCATTTCTCTGGTTTTTGCGTGTGAAATCTGAGCTATAACGTCTGTAACCTCTGTTTTTTTTCAGCGAATATATATATATATATATATATATATATATATATATATATATATCGCCACACTCCGCCTCAACGTTCCTCACAGCGGAAACAAAACGGAAGACGAACCCAAATTGGTGTAAGTTTCTCCTTTATTTTTCAGTGAGCCACCATTGCTGCCATGACGCGTTTCGGCCAAACTCGGCCTTGATCACATGACGCGCGTTTAGAGCCACAGTGCAATATTTAAAGTGACAGATCATCTCCACACGTGATGAGATTCTTGCATAGGCATAAACAACATACTATGTTAAAATAACTAAGTTAGTTAAAAATACGGCAATTGATGTATAAATGCATACATTAATAAATACATGACATAAATAAATAAATAAGTAGTATAGATGTAAAATACAATATAACCACAATATTTAAAATACATAAATATAATTGTAGTAAAACCTCAATAAAAATTGCTTTATATATACTAATGAAATATAATAAAATTCATTGTATGTTTTTATGAGGTAGTTAGTTACTAAATACAATGTCAATGTAGATATTAGTATATTGTTCAGGGTCCGTATTGCCTACCTAATTAAGAATATCTTATACACACACACACACACATATATATATGCATACATAAATATATATATGTGTGTTAGGTCAACATTTGCATAGGAAGAGCATTTTTTGTTTTGTTAATATCTTCGGCACCATTTGACGAATCTTCATAAAACATTCCAAAAAAAGGTTAATCGACTCCAGTTCCTTCCTGGAAAGTTTCAGGGTGATCTGCCAAGCAGGAACCAAGAAAAAAGAGGGGCCCAAATTATTGATTTGCCATGCTAGTTCCCATAGGGAATTTTGGGAAGTGATACAGAAATAAAAGCCTGAACAGAATTACACTAAATTTAACAGAAAGTTAGAACTTCAATCAGAAATGTGCTTTTGGTACATGGTGTAAATCTATTGAGCCATTTAAAAAAAATTGTTTAAAGAGGTGCTCAGGGTTGTCATTAAGGGGTTACAAAATAGTTTTATCTGGACTGTTGGTGACCAGATATGCTTCATTTGGATATCTAAAGGTGGCTAGGCAATCATGACAAGCAGCCACAACCTGAACAATATGTTATGTCAACCATTACAGGACTCAAGGACATAGACCTTAAGTCTTGAAACTAAATTAAAAAATATAGGCGCTCACCCTGACGCCAAGAAGAATATAGGGGCTTTGTCTCAAAGCCCCCCCAATTGGCTGGCCACAACACACACATGTTGTGGTAGCCATTACAGACCTTGTGGTCATGGTCACATGCATTAAAGTGAATGGCAGCTTTAAAGGATCACAAAAAGGTGTACATATAAAAGGTGATAATAGATTTTAGTCCAAATGTAAATCATTTGTTTGTGGTGCCATACTACTTTTAAGAATTGTAGTTTGTTCTAAGGTGACTTTGCCCCGTAAACAATGCTGATCCTCTACTGGGATTGGATGAACCATGTTTGAAAGAAACCTGTTTTCTCTCATGATTCTTTCAGAAAGATTCATTAAGATGCTCCAGAAGCTAAACTGAGAGCACATTTTTTGTAAATTCACACTATCGTCCTCAGCCATGTGAGAATAACGTCTTATAGCCTGAGATGCATATACTTCCAACAAAAGCAGCGGTCTGCCAATCGATCCCCCAGTATTCTACTGCAGCCTCATACATTGTTCTAATGAACAACTAGAGTGCAAACTTTCTGTATTCATGACAGAAGGGTCACACACCAGAAGCCATCTTTATGGCTGCAGGGTCAATGACAACTCAATGGACTAGAGAGAGCAGGAGGGAGGAGCCAGGGGCACATACATGGAAAGCTAGCTAGCTATCTGATCACGATAGGCAGGCAGGAGGCGGTAGGTACATGCATATGGTGAAGAGAGGGCAGGAAAGTGGGGCAGCGGCAGCATGCTGACCATAGAGGACAGGCCAGCATGGCCAGTGGTAGTATCTGATCAAGGAGGGCAGGAGTGAGGGGCAGGGGCACATGCATGGAGAACAGAGGGCAGGGGCAGTAGCAGCACAACGGGCTATAGAAAGCAGGAGGGTGGGGCAGGGGCACATGCATGGAGAACAGAGGGTGCAACAGGGGCAGTGACAGCTCAACGCCTGGAGAGGGGAGGAGGGAGAGAGCAACTTCATGGACACATGCACAGCAGAAAGCAGGGGGTAGGGCCAACAAGCTAAACATGCCTCTTCTGATTTGGACTTTTCATTCTTTGGTGTAGGTGGTAGGTCTTCCTTACGTGGAAACATTCAGGGTGATCCATCAAGTGAGGGTTGAGAAAGGGGGGCAAGCATGTTTTCACCATGCAATCAATCAATCAAAGATTCTTTATTTGGCCAGTAAAAGCCACAAAAGCACACAAATAAAACACTTATAAATACAATAGCTAAAAGGATTACCTTACACAGGTAGAGAATCCAAATAACCTGAATAATGTTGTCTAAGACTATTTGTTCAGACAAATAAGGAGAAAAGTCATTATTAAAAACGAGTACAAAATGCCACTCTAGATTTAAAATTCAACATATAAAGGGCAAAAGTGACAAAGCATTGGCAAAGTAAACAAGCTACATAATCAGACCATACCATGCACAAATAATGGGCACATGTATTTCCCAGAAAGCAGTAGATGGGTTCAGCCTAACTACACCATGAGCATCTTTTTCCTATGTCTTAGGGCCCCTATAAAAATTCTTTTGACACCAAGACAGTTCTTAGGGGAAGAAAGCATTTGTAAATTTAATAGTGCAGGCCTTAATTGGACAAATTGAATGGATCTGAGGAGCGGGAGAATATATTTTTTTATGCTGGGGAGCATAAAATTCACAGAAGACGGTGAAATGTAGTGTCCTGATCAGAAAAATTGTCATATGGACATGGCTTCAGAGCACCAGGTTTCATGAAGCCTTTCGGAAAGGCTAATAATCAGTGAATGAGGTTCAATCTGAATCTGGCTAGCAGAAAGCGATGCTGCACATTGATGAGCGGGCATTGGTGGCCCTCCTCCCTGGGACCCCCCCCCAACTCCAAAAAAGGTGGTGAAAAATCTGGGTGTATGGGTTGATTCATCGCTGAGCTTCCAAGCTCAAATTAAGAGGGTGGCGGCGACATGTCTTGGCATTCTGCGCAGTCTTAGACCCATGTTGGGTTTCTTTGACCCTTCCATCCGGCAGACCATTGTGCAAGCATCTGTTCTATCTAGACTGGACTACGCCAGTGTGCTCTATCTTGGGGTCAATAAGACCGAGATCTCAAGACTTCAGAGGGTCCAGAATGTCGCCACCAGAACTCTTCTTGCCTTGCCCAGTCGCTGCCCCACCTCTAGCACCATTCGGCGGCTACACTGGCTGCCAATGAAGAGGCGGTTGGAGTTTAAAACTCTCTGCTTTGCTTTTAAGATCCTGAAATCCTCTACCTCTGGTATAATATCTGGCCTGCTCTCGACCTACACTCCCTTGCGTCATCTGCGCTCTGCAGGCAAACATTTGGTCTCTATACCACGTGTGAAGAGGGCCCGTGCTGGTGGTCGCTCGTTCCGCGTTCTGGCTGCCAAGCTCTGGAATGATCTTCCGTCTCACATCCGGAGCATGGACAACTACCTGACCTTCCGAAAAGCGCTAAAGACCCATCTGTTCCCTCATTAGGTCCCCCTTCTTTTGACCCACATGTCTTCCCCGGCCCTTTTTGTTTTCTTTTAGGAGGGATACTCGCTGTTTAGTCTCTATTTTGCTCAGCGCCGGGACGCCCCGTTGCTGGGGCAGCTGCGCGCTCTACAAGTTATCTTAACATAACATAACATGACCAGTGACAGACAAAGCTGCACCTGAGGACCCAAGCTCAGTGTGATATAATTTCTCAAAGTAGGCTTTGCTAGTTCCCTGACTTCCCTTTCCCCCTGCTGCCTGGCCAGAAACAGATGTTTAAAGTTCCTAATATCAGCTGGGCGTAAAGGCCTGGGGTTAGTATACAAGTCAGGGCAACCTAGCCACCTCATCTGCTCCATAATGTACCTTAACCAGAAGTTAAGCAAAGCCCCCTCAAGTGCAGTGCAATCCGCTATAATAAGTGGTTTAAAGTGGGAGCTGGGCAGGACCAAATTCTCATCCAACGCAGTAGAGGTACCACAGCAATAAGATCAGAGATGTATCCCATGCTAAGCTCTTCATGCAGGGGGGATGGCGAGAAGCCTACGCATAAATGTAATCTTCAGCACCTGCATGTCTCTCACATCCTTGAACCCCCACACATCACATCCGTAGGTGGCCATAGGGATGCATTTTTCTCTATACACCTTTAACAGGGCGGGTACAGGCTTTGTCCCTAGTCTTTTTGCAAAGTCCGTGGTTGACCCCACTGCCCTTGCCAAGACATTCTTTTTGTGTATTCTTTGCGCAACCCAGGACTTACGGTCATCAAACAACACACCTAGGTAAGGTAAGGTTGAAACTTTGGTTAGTTCTACCCCCTCCTACAGAAGAACTTACACCTGGTAGCCTTCTGGGTACCAATCATCATGGTACGGGATTTCAAAAATTAGTGGCAAGATCAAGTGAGCCCATAAAATCTATGAAAGCATTTAAGAGATTTTGGAGACTCACAGCAGTCCTGGCAAACAACACCGCATCATCTGTGTGTAAAAGTGGGGAATAAGTTTGGAGCCAGCCCTCGGGATGTATTTACTGATAGCCAAGAGAAAGTCCCCTAACTTGTTAATATAAAGCGTAAACAGCAAGGGGGCCAGAATACACCCCTGCTGGACCCCTCTCTAGATTTCCCATGACGCTGACACGCAGCCATCCTCATTGTATCTCACCGCCGCAGTGGTGTTATTATGGGCGGAATATAGAAAAGCCACCAGGTCTGCGTCCAGACCCAGATCCAAAAGAATCGACCACAGTTTGGATCTGTTAACGCAGTTGAATGCTGATGTTAGGTCCATAAATGCCATCTGCAAGGATCCCTTCTTCACTATTGTGTATTTCCCTACCACCAAGTGTAGGTTAATACATTGGTCTAGTGCCTCTTTACCTTGTCTAAAACCATACTCTAGGTCAGAAATGACATTAAAATTATCTAACCAAGAGGTCAGATAGTCCAAAATCACATTCCCCATAATTGAAGGGGCCGAATCTAAAAGAGAAATAGGTCGGTAACACGCTGGGTCATCCCTCAAGCCCTTTTTAAAATAGGTAAAATAATGTCCTTAGCACAAGAACAGGGGAAACCACACAGACAGGCTGCATTGAACACCCGTGTCAATATCCTGGCCCAAGCCAGTGGGTCAGCTTTATACAGGTCCGAAGGAACTCCATTTGGGGCTGGCTCTTTCCCACCGGCTGTGGCCAGGATAGCTTTGTGTACCTCTTTTGCATTGAAATGCAATGGCACACTAGCTGTACCAATGTACCATTGTGCGTCAGATCTTCCTAGATCATCACCACTATACATCCCTTCACAGTGGTGGACCCATCTATCTGCAGCTATGGTACAATCTGTTCTGGAATTTTCTGAATCAGAAAAAAGGAGGCTGTTAACCACTTCCCAGAACGTTGTGCTATCTGACAGTAAACTTGCCTGACCGAGGGCCTCCCAAGCCTGTTCCCTGATGGACTTCTTCCTCTGTTGGAGTGCAAGTTTGTAGGCACTCCTGGAAGACCTAACCCCAGCCTCGTACCTCGGGATTTGTTTTAGTGACAGCATTAAGTTCCTGTGAGCCTTGGAACAGGTACCATCAAACCACCTTTTCTCCTTAACTCCTTTAGTCCTGCTCTTAATGGTTAGACTATTGGCTATCTGCTTGGTTAATTTGTCAAAAGCATCTAGAACAATTCTATCCTGCGTTCTCGTATCCAAACAGAGTGAAATCTCAACTGCACACTCTGCATAGAGGTTGTCAAGAAAGGTCTCCGGTATCACCTTCTCCCACTTCAGCCTACACACTTGATCTTTTATGCTGATGACAGAGTTTGGAATGCTTCTACCCTCCCCTCAATGTGGATCAAAGTTATAGACCAATTTGAGTGATAAGGGATTAGGGGGCATATTAGCAAGACCGGCGATAAAATTATCGCTGCTTTAGCGGCAGGAAACTGCCGCTAAAACGGCGATAATGGGCTTGCTAATATGCGTTATAGAATTCCAATAGAAGCCCAGGTTAGATGTGCAGGACATCTAACCTGGGCTTCTATTGGAATTCTATAACGCATATTAGCAAGCCCATTATCGCCGTTTTAGCGGCAGTTTCCTGCCGCTAAAGCGGCGATAATTTTATCGCCGGTCTTGCTAATATGCCCCTGTGTTCGCTATGGCTGCTCCAGGAAACACTCAGCTTGTGAACTGCAGATGCTAAAGGTGCAGAGAGATTTATGAAATCAATGATACTGGAAAAGCCCATGCCTGTGTAGGTGGGAAAAGGAACATTCATTCCCGTTTGTTCTAGGCATGACAGATTGTTGACTGCAAGAAGCTCTTCTATGAGATGGCCTGATTCCGAGTGCTCAAAATGGACTGCCAGTGGTAAGAAATCCACATGGCCCTTTACAGGAGTACATGCGAGATGACATTGATGAGTATTAAAATAACCTAAGATTATGACCTCGTAATAAATATGATTCCTCTCCCTGTTTTGTTAAAGAAACCCCTCTAATGTCGCTAAGTGTTCAGTATCACAATTTCTAGTAAAAGAATTATAAAAATGTACAACCAACAAAGGGGGATGGTTCTTAGACAACAGCTCAACTGCTAACAAGTGGGATGAGTGACAATCTACCATTCTGGATTTGCAGGTTAATTTAAGTGAGACCAGAAGAAGAATACCTCCCTGTGCTCCGCCCACTGTTGATGGAGATAAACATTTAAAAAACAAGGTGAAACCATCCAGGAAAAAACTCTCGGTCGTGTCCCATGTTACCTGCCAAGCAATTAGATGACAACATAAGAGGGACCTCTGCCAAAGTACATCATCTCTTTTAGACCTCAGTCCTGCTATGTTCCAGGACAGAATCTTCAAACAAGAGGAGCCTAGAATAATAGGTGCTGGCTTAGGGGGTAAGTTAGGTGCTGGCTTGGGGGTAAGATAGGTTCATTACCCACCTGACCCGCAGGCCTTAGACCCTGCAACTCAACACGAGCTGATGATAGTCAATCATTGCCATCTAACCCATCTAAACTTAGCAAAGGTTCGAATCTGTTAGCTAGGGGAAGTGCAAAATCTACCAATATCATCCTGGGCAGATCTTGTTGGCCTAAAAACAGGCTGTCTGGGCGGTCAGAAAAGAACAAGTTAGTGGGATAAAAATGCTGAAGGGGGCAACACTCATTTGGGATTTCCACACAAGGTCCAAGCTACCATCTCCTTTGTTTCTGTCCAAACTCGATTACGCCAATAGCCTCTACCACGGATCACCTTTAACGACCATGAAAAGACTACAACGGAATCAGAACTCGGCTGCCAGACTACTCTTGCATATCAAACCGCGAGACCACTTCTCACCTGCCTTGAAAGCCCTGCATCACCCACAAAGCAATACATGGAATGGGACCGCTCTTCATCAGGAATAAAATCACCAAACACATTCAACAAAGTAACCTCCGCTCTAAAATGGCACCTCGCCTCAAAATCCCATGATACAAGAAAAAAACCATGGGGGGCACATCCTTCTCTGTTCATGCAGCCAAACTATGGAACATTTTACCCCCCAACATAAGATCCACGGACAGCCACCATATCTTCAGAAAACTGCTCAAGAATTGGCTCTTCCCCACATAAGCACCATACGCAAACAGAAATTTACAGCATATCCCTCTGTATATAATCATTTATTTTTACTATAAATATGTACCTATCTTTGTGTATTGCTTTGTATAAACATGTAGAATAATTATGTAAAAAAAAAAGAATTCAAGTACAATAACACTTGAAAACCGGAGTTTATCTGGTGCATCTTTGTTCTGTACTTCTTCCAATGTGCATCTATGTACCTTCCATGTACTTGGATCTGTGTGTTTGTTACTTTCCTCCTGAAAAGCATATCCAATGCACTACCCTATTTCTCATCCTGTACCTCTATCAATATCTTTAATCTACATATACCTACCTCATTTATGCATCTATATACTTTCAATGTACTTATGGATCTATATATTTATCACTTTCTTCTAATTCAGCATATCCAATGCACTACCCTATTTCTCACCCTATACTTCTCTCAATATATCTTCTAACCCAACTTTCTGACTTATCTCAAACTTTTCTACTGCTCTTTCCAATGCACTACCCTATTTCTCACCCTATACATCTATCAATATATCCTTTACACCCACTCTCTCATTTATCCCAAACCCCATACCACTACTATGATCCCCAAAATAACCCTTTCTAGACTCTCCCTTACTCTACCCCTCCTTGCATCATCTGACACCTCTTTTACTATACCGATCCCCAAAACAAACCTTTCTAAACTCTTCCCTCCGACTCTTCCCCTCCACAACTCCTTTTTACTCATCCAAAAGCCTCCTCCTACTGCTATGACCTCCAAAGAAAAAAAAAATCAAAATCCTTCACTCTCCTATCCCTCCACTATCTTTTTCAATCACAATAAGAGACTAACATGTTCACTTCTCAAATTTCATATTCCACTATACTGATTCACCACTAATCCTTTATGGGTACCGGAGTAGCGTGCTACTCGCCAATAAAGCGCTTCCCCAACCCTTCTCAATCCAAATAACTGACTAACATAACCACCACTCAAATTACTTTCATATTTCACTATACTAATTCAACACTAATCCTTATGTGTTCCAGAGTAGCGTGCTACTCACCAAAAAAAGCGCTTCAAACCCCATCAGGGGTAGCAAGCGCTATATAAATACAAACCTCTTTTCCCTCTTCTATCCTGCCGCTACCCTTCTCTATCCAAATAACTGAAAAACATATCCACCACTCAAATTACTTCATATTTCACTATACTAATTTCAACACTAATCCTTTTATGGGTTCCGGAGTAGTGTGCTGCTCGCCAGAAAAGTGCTTCAACACCCCTTCAGGGGTAACAAGCGCTATATGAATGCAAACCTTTCTCCCCCTTCTATCCCTCCGCTATCCTTCTCACTCCAAATAACTGACTAATATCCACCACTCAAATTACTTTCATATTTCACCATACTAATTCACTACTAATCCTTTATGGGTTTCCGGAGTAGCGTGCTACTGCCCCAAAAAAAAAAAAAAAGGTGCTTCAACACCCCATCGGGGGGTAACAAGCACTATATAAATACAAACCTTTTTTTCCTCTTCTATCCTGCCGCTATCCTTCCGATTCCAAATAACTGACTAACCTATCCACCACTTTAATTACTTTCATATTTCACTATACTAATTCAACACTAATCCTTAATGGGTCCCGGAGTAGCGTGCTACTCGCCAAAAAAGCGCTTCGACGCCTCGTCAGGGATAGTAAGCGCTATATAAATGCAATTACAATACAATACAACCTTGATTGATGTTTTAGAGCTTAGCATAAAATGGCACTCAACAAGCGCTTTAGCGTGAGCAGGATGTCTTACATGAGGAGTTGGCCTAACGGCCAGGGCAGTCGACCTTGAATCTGGGGAACCGGGTTCGAGTCTCGGCAATGACGCTGAACATCCTGTGATTCTGGGCAAATCACTTAATCTCCCCGTGCCTAACAAAAAATGAATGTGTCCTCATGTAACGCAACTGGTGCTATGTAAAGCGCTCTTATACCCAATACCTTCGGGTCAAGTTTGCGCTGTAAAAAAAAAAAAACTACAACACAGCGCCCTTCTACATTTTTCTTTACCCTGTGACCCACCCAACCCACTTTTCTAGCCATGATAATATGGGGAGACAAATGTTGCCCATTTACTACATTAGTGTCACACGAATGAGTGACCTTGTGCATAAGATCCAATGTGGATTCTTTCGATCCTTGTGTAATTGGTGGTACTCCCAGTAGGATTGCATCTAGCGGTGCTGATTCTGGGGGCAGCTCCAGGGAACTCAAGGTTCCTACTTGAGCCATTGAGGATCTATTTATGGTAGATGTGTGGGTTATGCTCCCCTTTAATGATGGTGCCTCTTGCATGTGGACCACCTGAATGGTGGTGTCCGAATTGTTGATAGCATTGGTAATCCCAGACCATTGGGCCTCCCCCTGCATCAGTGGCATAATATTTTGAGTCACCTGTTTTGGACTACTGATCCCAATGGAGGGCACCTTTGTGGTAGTCAGACCCACACGTGTGAGCCCAACCGCACGACTGATCCCCTCAGCCGAGGGGGTTGAGTCCCAAGTGCTTGCAGGGAGAAGGAATTAAGCTTCGCCTCTATGACTTCCAACCGTAGCACAATGGGGGCTATCAGCATGTTAAACAAAGATTCCAGTCTGGAAAAAAGAATGTCTGAAAACTGTTCAGAATCAATAATGGCTGATGCAGTTGCCTTATTCTGCGGTAGAGTCCGAGGAACTCTTTTCCCTCCAGTCCTCTTCCTTTTAATTGGGGTCCATCCAGGACTGTGTCATCTTCCGCCAATAACTGACCAGCATTGGTGTTAAAGACCTCAGTAGATGATATTGCAGCAGGCGATGAAACAGAACCAGATGTTACCCCTTCGGCCTCGTGATTGTCCATTGAAATCAAATCTTGTGTAATGTTCCCGGTTTCCATAGACAACCTCCTCTCAGTCAGGGCTATCTCCTTTGAAATTACATTAGCTGCCCTAATTAAAAAGGAGTCTATGGTAGTTACAGTATGACCCCCTGTTGCCTCAGTCATTTTCCTTTTGCACATGATTATGGGCCTTACGCACTTTCAATAAAAGATTAGGGAATCAAAGACATATAGTCAGTATAAGCTACCTCACAATAAGGCTTATCGACTTAAGTCAACTGGATATCGTGCCCCAGCAACAAGTTATGCAAGCTTTTAGAACAGACAAGAGAGGGCGGGGCACACACTCAACTTGTAAGAGGCCACCATCAGGGTGCATAAGAAATGTGAAGAGGTTTTAAAAAGGGGAATAAAAAATGAGAAAGAAAAAAAGCAGTACTTTAATCCTTGTGGCGAACCAAGAGATCTGGCCCAGCCCAGCCTCTGCCGGTCACTGACGGGCGTAGACGAGCCCGCTTTTGGCCCGTCTTGGCCCAGGCACATGCCCGGGTGCGTCCCGCGCATGTCCCGCACTGCAGGAGCTGAAAGCAGCCCAAGTACGTGCCTCGGGCGCAGGAGAACTGGCGTGGGCAGCGGCTGCTGCAAACTGCACTGGGGCTTGTGGTCCTGCCCCCTCGTGCTGATCAGCGGGCCTCTTATACTTTATAATCTTTTTATCCTCTTTTCATCTATAGCATCTATGAAATCTTCAAAAGTCTCTATCCATGCAGTCCATCTATTGCCAATATTGTGTTTTTTGGCAGTATCAAATGCTGTTGGCGGTTTTAAGATTGCAGCAGCCTTATACACATTGGTGGACAGCAATGGTCTTACAAGCACTTCTTGTGGAACTTGTTCACACAAAGCTTCTCTAGTGCCTTGTGACGTGCTGGCTTCAGGGTCAGCCCTAATAACTCTTGGAGCCTGGACCTCGTCCTTGCTCTCCATTGGAGCTCTTTATTTGATGCCAGTCTCAGGAGTTGTTCTGGGCCCCTACGCAGCAGCTTTGGTGGTGGCCGTACAGTTTTTAAACACAACCCCGACCATCCTTCTGGGCCGTTTCGCAGCACTTCATTGCACAATGTGTCATTAGTGGTTTTGATAAGTAGACAGCCCTTGTATACTACTAGTCAATGAAAGCAGATAACGTTATGATATTTGGACATCTTTGTGTTTAAATGTTTCTTCACACATACCTAGTTAATCTCTGTTTCATAGCACATGAATTTAAGTTTAATGTGTACTGAACTATTGCTGTGCACTGCTTTCGTAACCTGGTTGCATCCGCTTTAAGCGTACTTGCTCTGTATAGCATATGGCATTAATTTACGTAGTGGCGCAATACCTTTTATTAGTGGCCATTTCATTCATTTCCTGACCACCGACATGTACACTTCCAATGTCTCTTTCTTTATCTTCAAGCATTTTACACAGGCTGGTGTTGCACTGAGACTCCACCAGTGCCAGAGTCTATTCTGCTTTTCAACTGTGGCACATGTGGCACGCAGGAGCAGTTTGCTGGAACATGGCAAACTCTTTGGAAGAGCGCTTCCAGTGTATAGGCTTCATATCCCCTATCTTGTTGCCAGTTGTAGCATCCTACTCACCAATAACCACGCCACACACAGAGAGTAGTTTTACATGTCTTAATTCTGCTGCATGTAAGTCAGAACTCAACATTGTAAGCCTGCCTTCAACTCATTCCTTCAACGCTTACATCACAGGCCTACGGTGTACAGTGCGAACCAAAAGAGTTCTATCTTTCTTTATTTACAAGACACTACAGTGCACACCCTCTTGCCCTTTGATAACATATTTGCCACAATTTCAATTCCACAATGATCTGTATGTGACATGGGTGCAAAGCATTTGAGAGAACCTATTACCCCAAAAATGTACCACATTTATTATGCAAAATTAGTCCATAAAATACCTTTCTTGCACAGGGACCTCACAATTCCATATAATTTGTCTCATCCATTGTTCCTTCAGTCTCCGATTCTTAATTTGGAAATCACTATTTCTAAAGAGTGAAACTTTTTATTTCAAAATAGAGATTCCTAGTGAGTCACAAATCAACCTAACTCATCAATATTAATGAGGTAGGTCGCACTTTGCGACCGACTACAAATTGCCACCATCACAGGAATGGTGGCTTGCTTGGATCAGCAGACCATCATGTCTGTGACTGCTTTTTAATAAAGTAATCCTTTTTTTTATGCAGCCCGTTTCTCTTAAAGGAAAACTAAAGAAAAACGTTTCTTCATTTTTTTGTTTAAGAAGACGCAGTGGTCCTGCGAACCACTTCCTCCTCTTAAACAAACTTATTTTTACATTCACTAAAGGAAAAGGGACCCAAAGGGACCCCTTCCTATTTGCGAATGGCAGGTTTGTAGTTGGTAAAAGATTAATGTTTTGCGACTGGAATTCGGTCACCAAACAATACTACATACCATTTCGATTTTGTATTTGGAAGACTCCCCTTCCAAATACTGTGGGACTTATTTGGAAGCCCCTTGTGCCGCCGGTATGTCACTGTTTCCTGTGTTAAAAGTGACGCACCAGTGGCGGAAGGGGCTTGTAAATAAGCCCCTGGATCTGTATTTGGTTGCAAACACAAAGTGCAATCGGTAACGTGTTACCAAATCGCAATTTGATGTTTGTACATAAAGAAAAACTGTTTTGCCGTTGCAAAGGGCCTTGTACTGTAAATCAGGCTGTTTGCAACCTCAAAAACTTCATATATCTGTCTCTAAATGTGCAGTTAAACCTAGATCGACAATACAGAGGACCACAAAGTCAGGTATTTCTGTTTGCAATAATATGCCTTTCTCCTTGAGTCTGCATAAGGAATCAAGGTCATACATGAAATTTGCCTGTAGAAGAGTTTTAGGGGCTCATTACGATGGCGGGCGGAAGCACAACCGCCGTGCTGGCGGATGCAAAAACCACCAGTTACCGCCGGCACGCAGCAGTCCACACACCCGCCCAATTACGATGCGAAAAGTAGGCCAAACACCGCCGGCAAGCCAGCAACACCGTCCGCCATCAAAGTGCGCCCGTACACGTAGCGGCGCAGCTCAACTGACACACACCGTCCGACGAAACACGTCCTGCCCGGCGTATAAATTACGATGCCACAAACAAACGGCTCCCACGGCCAAGAGATACCGTACGACAAACCGAAGCGGTAACACGGACGCCGAGCACGGACAACGAAGAAGCGGCTCCCCCGAGCATGAATCCAGCACTGCAGGCCCTCCCCATGCTCCTGCTGATGCACCACCAAGGACGCAACGTACCGCGGAGACGCAGGTAGGCACACACACAACAAGTGCACGCAAACAGCGCACACAGTGCAAGGGCGGAAAAAGCGGACAACCCCCCACCAGCGCGTGTACACTACACATCCACCATTGCATCCACATATGACACACAGGCCAAATCGTAACATCGCGTAACACATGTGTACACACCACCTGGGACTAGGAACCAACAACCCCGTCACGGCCCCAAAGCGGCGATGACGCCGCCACACATGCGCACAACGCAGAGGCCAACCGCAGCGCCATGCATGCGTCGCACACAGACACAGGGACACAACCAAGCAGCACACACATCAGCCCCACCCCGAACGCACATGACACGTGACAGGCCTGCCACAGACATGTCCCCAACGCCCAATTCACGGACAACACCCAACGCCACACAACCGACGCACACATGTCAGTGAAGACACGCAACAGCAGGACACACCCCAGTGTAACAAACATGGCGTAGCACACAGCGGCGGCAACACCAACTAGGAGAAGCAGGGCCCCTTCGGGAAGAGGAACGCCAGTACCACACTGAAACACCCATACCACCCTGCACATATGAACAAGACATATAAAACGGAACACCAAAGAGCCCGGGGACCGACAACAGGTGGCCCAAGAATAACATTCACACACAAGGCCCAACGCAGAGCGGAAAGGCAGCCTGCCGCCCACACAAGGGAGAGCAGACAGCACTGAATGACCTTCCATTCCAACTCCGAAACCACAGCCCTACGACAGAAGCCGGTGAATACAGCCATTGTCCAAGAATAGACCAACACAGGCTTGCCGAGGAGACCGACCACAGGGCAGATAGCGCATATCACAGAAGCACACAACGGACGGGGAAGAAAGAAGAAAACACTCCCCCATGTCGGCCACATGCAAGTTAATTGGAAGGAGTCACACATCACTGACCTTGAACTGTCTGAGAAGCATGTGGGAAGAGGGCCCGTGTCCTCCAAACAAGCCAACAGAACACAAGTCCTGTCTCCCTACGACTACACAGAGCTCACAGCAACCTCGGAGCGTGCACATTGCAGACTGCACACACAGCCGGAGCACGCCACCACAACGCACCGCTGCGAAATGGCAACCGCAACACACCTACCCAACTACGCCGAACAGCTCAAGCTGTACAAAACCAACCTGTTTCATACATTGGGATGCGATCTCCTGTCCCTGCTGAACGTAAGTTACCGACTGACTTACCGCATCACATTGTTCAGCTGCGTCATGCCCGTCTTCTACTGTCGGAGGTGTCCCTACCAGCATCCCGTGGAGATATGCCTCTCCAACCCGGCATGTCTGAAGGCGGACCTGCTACCACTACTCCTCCCTCTGGACGCACACGACAGGGCCTGCTCTGCCTATGGGGGCATGGCGTATGTGGCCAACATCGCACCCGCACTGAAATGGGACCACTGTGCCTCCACACGACGGATCATCGAGAACAGCTACATCGAATGTCAGCCAGCATGCCCCATCATGGTCCTCCAAGGGACAACTTACGAACAACACCTTGACAGCCACCATCCGCTACATTGGCTGGCAAACATGTACACCACCAATGACATGGAAGCCCTGCTGGACGGCATCACATACCTGACAACCTGTAAATTCGTCGGACCACAACGCAGGTTCCCCGATTGACCTATGATGTCCAACCCCGCACCCATGCTTAGCTTCCGCACGGACTGGCCAGTCACCACCACAACAGCCATACCAAACGACCGGCAACTGTAACCACACCATCAACGACATCGCCATGACATCGGATATGACCGGGACATGCACACTGTTCCCCATCACATCCAGGAACACCGCATGCATCGTGGGAGGCAGTGGCATGGGCTCTGTGTATCGCACCCACATGGACGGAACTGCACGAACAACCAGGACACGACATGGATCCAGCGCCCATGGACACACACACCGCTCAGTGGACATGAATAGGTCGCCTGGAGTCTGTGGGTGCTGCACCCCAACCACCCCCGCCCCGGGAATCCCATACCAGGACCTTTGCATGGACGACAAGTGCATACAACAACAACACGACCCCAGTGACTGTGACATGTCCAGTAACCACCACAGTGCAACAACAAGTGGCACGCCGCTGCATGCACGCAAGCACATGCCCTGATGTCATCTCACATGCACGCGTGCATGAGGAACAACCGCAGCAAACCTGTCACATGGAACTGAGATGGACTGTGCCCATGATGCCAAGCGGTCTGGTAGGCTACATGTATACCGTCTGTGTCAAAGTCCGCAGCTCCGCAGCTATACGTAAATGTACATTAGCACAGCCTTGGCCAAGCAGATGTCACTCTGAAGCCCACATCCCACATGCAACAGCCAATCACATGTAACCCCACACCCTATCCCATTTGCAATCATGCTCAGTATATCCTCAACATGTATTCCGCTGCCAGTAGTGTCCACTATACTGCATCACAGAGGACAGAAGACTCAATATAATGTTTGAAACCAAAACTGTCTCCGCTGACTCATTTCACAAGTACGAATGAGAGAGGATGAGAGTATGTGAAGTACACGGCAGTCGTGACATGACCATGTAGTCCACTGGTATTGGATGTCAACGCAAATGAGTAGCACAACTGTGGAAGACACACATGTGTCGTGTGAAGTCGTATGGACGCAGTGCTCAGGTGGGTGGGTGTGACGGGTAGATGCGCACATGCCAAGTTGGAGCACGCCGTGTTGGGAGGGGTCATGAACAGTACACCACCGCTTCCCTGGGCATTGTGAGAGGACACCTGTCGGGGGAGTGAACACGTGTGTGCACAGCAGCCGGGCACACGTACAAAGCGGTACCAGGCGCACCTCAGCCCACCCTCTGTGGACAAGCTGGATCCTGTTGTGCGCCCGCCATGCCCCTTGACAAGGCACACACAGCCCCAGTCGACCAGGTGTAACCCCAACATAGTCAATCCGCACAGGCGATACAGGGCACGGGATGGCAGTGGAGCATGGTGTGTGAGAGGTCTCCTCGCGCTCCTCCTGGTCATATCACGCAGGCAATAGAACCTCAACGTCTAGCATGGCACAAGTCAAATGGAAGTGTAGGGGGACGCACCACAGCACGAGCAGCACTGACGTCACGGGAGGTGGCTCGCACCATCCCATCCATTGCCCATCATACCAACCACGCCACATGCCATTGCGACTAAGTGCAAGCGCGTGCGCCACCACCCCTGAGCCCTCCCCAGAGAGGCCAAAGAGTGAATGTGTGGGCCATCAGCCACAGACGGACGCGGCCTGGCCGCAAGGGCAGCCACAGCCACTGGGTGTCGCAGGTGGCGGATCCGGAAGGCGAAGACTGTGATGCATAGTCCATGCAGGCCGGGTCTCCATTTGGGGCACCACGCAGGTGGACGGCGTCCCTCCACACATCATACCCTGAGACAGCCCACTCGTGCAACTGGACCCACACATACACTCCTTGCCCTCTCTGGTGCGAGCTTGGGGCTGCCTGTGCAAGCGCTAGCCTCGCAGGTGAGCATGCATATTGGGGGAGCGAGGGGAGGACATGAGGGCTGGGGCGAAGATGACTGTATCACTGTCAGTTAGTACAAGGGATGACCCAGATGTGGAAAGGAAGAGACGTGTCCCGTGTGTACTGCAACTAGTCGCCAATCCAACTACCCCCCATGTCCGGAATGTAAGCCCGCACCTAGGCCCGCCCATCCGCCACATCGAACATACCACCAGCACGACAACCTTCCCATTCGAAACACTGACTGGGGGTGGCGACCAGTGAACAATCATGTGTAGCCTACCCACGCGTACATGTGGGCCCTCCATGATCCATGTCACCTGCGGCAAAGTCATGACATGCGCAATGAGGGAAGTGAGGAGAGCTGTCCGCCCCACGCGCAGAAGGTGCATCAGCTCCACAGACCCAGCAGCGAGTCCAGCAGGGGTCACATGTGCAGGGGCAGCTGTGCCTGGTGTGAAGGCACATGCATATAGACAGCACATCGACCAATGTGTAGTCTGCCCACATCTACAGTCCATCATCATGCGGACATAGGAATTGAACACAGGGCAACACATCTTCAGTTGGTGCACCCACCGTGACCAACAATGCGCAATCATCGACGTACCCGCTGTCAGGGCCTGTCCGGGACTATGTGGGGAACACAGTCAGGGACTTGGGTAAGGACTGGGAACAGGGTAGGAAACAAACACAGAGAGGAGTACAGCGCTGCCCAGGAGCACACAGGAAGACCGAGGAGAAAAGGGATCCAAAAGGGGAAGCCTGTAGAGGTGAACAAGAAGGGTGAGACTCAGAAAAGAAGGGCACTCATGAGGCGGCTCAGCATTCAGAATCACTAAACCTTGGACGGATGTGCAATACACTTAAACATAAGACAACATTAACAATAAAGGGGATGTGTGGGGTAAAGCACTCAGGAGCTCCACACGGTAAGACTGAAGCTCAGTAAGTTCCTTACCCACAATTGCTGTTACAGACACTAACTGGAAATACCCACATATAGGATATGTATACAAAGGCAGGGTCTGTGGAGCTTATACCTATGGTGATGTTATAACAGTAACTCAAAGACAATACTCACAGTAAACAAGAAACACCACCTAGGTAGTCAGCTGTGCCCACGGATCCTGGCGATCAAACAGGAACACGCAAGGCAGTAACAGCAAAGGGGTAGAACTAAATACAAGCACAATAGACAAGGAGCTAGCAAGGAGGAGTGCTTAACAGAAAAGGAAGGAAATCATAGGGCACACTTGGCGGAGAGTAGGTAACAAACATACAAGGTAACAGAAGCGAGACAGCAGAATAGAAAGATAGCAAACTAGAACTGGAACCAAGGAAATGGGATGAAAGGCAGGGACTGGAAAAGGATATACAGAAAGGGAGGCTACAAGGGTGTACTAGAATAATGCAGGGTTAGGAAACCAGAAAAGAAAGTAGCATAGGATGCAGAGCTGGGGCAAGAATAGAGCAAAGGTTCAGGAGTCAAAGTAGCACTACAGATCAGGAACAAGGAAACTTAAAGGTTTAGGAATCAAGGAAGCACTGCAAGCAGTGCTGGTTCAGGAAACAGGAAAATAGCAGCAGGCCAGGAAACTTAGGAAACCAGGTAGCACTGCAGGCAGTGCTAAATCAGGTACAAGGAAAATAACAGCAGGTCAGGAAAAAGGCAGGACTAAAGCTCAGGAAAATACTGGAAACAAATAGCAGAAGGCTCAGGAAACACTGGAAACAAGGATTGGCATCACCGGTAAACAGCTTGCAATGACCAACACTGGGCTGAAGGGAGCTGGGGCTTAAAAGAGCTCACATTAATCACATGCAGCTGGTGTGAGCAGGCTAGCAGCAGCCAGCCACAGGTGATCTGAATTCCTCCACCCATCCTTGGCCTGCAGGGGTGGAGACTGAGCAGCGCGCAGGGAATCCTGGGTAATGGAGTTTTCAGGCCTGAGTAGGCTGGCTTCAGAAAACCCGGCACGGACTGGGAATGGATGTTAGTTCCCACTATATGTCCAAACGGCTGGAAGTCAGGCTTTGCATGCAGGGGAGGGTCTGGAAGTTTATTAGAGCACTGGAAAGTCCCCCAGTTCAGCCCCCTGGTGGTGGACACGGGAATACAGGGAGCAAGTCGTGACAGTACACCCCTCCAAAGACCCTCTCCCTGAATCTGGAACTGGATACAAGGCCGTGGCTCCTAAGAAGTAAGTCCATTTTCCTGATAGATGTTGTGCAAGATGCCAGCGGACTGCAGAAAAATGGTGACGTTCTGGAAGGTTTAGACTCTGATGCTGATGATTCAGTCTCTGGATGTATGTGTAATGAGAACTCTGGAGGCTGGCAAACTGGAATCCCAGGGTCAAAAAGTCGGAAAAATAGAGGTTCAATTGCTGGAGGCAGGGAGCCCGGCGGCTCTGGTGCTGGAGGCAGGGAGCCCGGCGGCTCTGGTGCTGGAGGCAGGTAGCCCGGAGGCTCTGGTGCTGGAGGCAGGGAGCCCGGAGGCTCTGGTGCTGGAGGCAGGGAGCCCGGCGGCTCTGGTGCTGGAGGCAGGGAGCCCGGCGGCTCTGGTGCTGGAGGCAGGGAGCCCGGCGGCTCTGGTGCTGGAGGCAGGGAGCCCGGCGGCTCTGGTGCTGGAGGCAGGGAGCCCGGCGGCTCTGGTGCTGGAGGCAGGGAGCCCGGCGGCTCTGGTGCTGGAGGCAGGGAGCCCGGCGGCTCTGGTGCTGGAGGCAGGGAGCCCGGCGGCTCTGGTGCTGGAGGCAGGGAGCCCGGCGGCTCTGGTGCTGGAGGCAGGGAGCCCGGCGGCTCTGGTGCTGGAGGCAGGGAGCCCGGCGGCTCTGGTGCTGGAGGCAGGGAGCCCGGCGGCTCTGGTGCTGGAGGCAGGAGCCCGGCGGCTCTGGTGCTGGAGGCAGGGAGCCCGGCGGCTCTGGTGCTGGAGGCAGGGAGCCCGGCGGCTCTGGTGCTGGAGGCAGGGAGCCCGGCGGCTCTGGTGCTGGAGGCAGGGAGCCCGGCGGCTCTGGTGCTGGAGGCAGGGAGCCCGGCGACTCTGGTGCTGGAGGCAGGGAGCCCGGCGACTCTGGTGCTGGAGGCAGGGAGCCCGGCGACTCTGGTGCTGGAGGCAGGGAGCCCGGCGACTCTGGTGCTGGAGGCAGGGAGCCCGGCGACTCTGGTGCTGGAGGCAGGGAGCCCGGCGACTCTGGTGCTGGAGGCAGGGAGCCCGGCGACTCTGGTGCTGGAGGCAGGGAGCCCGGCGACTCTGGTGCTGGAGGCAGGGAGCCCGGCGACTCTGGTGCTGGAGGCAGGAGCCCGGCGACTCTGGTGCTGGAGGCAGGGAGCCCGGCGACTCTGGTGCTGGAGGCAGGGAGCCCGGCGACTCTGGTGCTGCAGGCAGGGAGCCCGGCGACTCTGGTGCTGCAGGCAGGGAGCCCGGCGACTCTGGTGCTGCAGGCAGGGAGCCCGGCGACTCTGGTGCTGCAGGCAGGGAGCCCGGCGACTCTGGTGCTGCAGGCAGGGAGCCCGGCGACTCTGGTGCTGCAGGCAGGGAGCCCGGCGACTCTGGTGCTGCAGGCAGGGAGCCCGGCGACTCTGGTGCTGCAGGCAGGGAGCCCGGCGACTCTGGTGCTGCAGGCAGGGAGCCCGGCGACTCTGGTGCTGCAGGCAGGGAGCCCGGCGACTCTGGTGCTGCAGGCAGGGAGCCCGGCGACTCTGGTGCTGCAGGCAGGGAGCCCGGAAGCTCTGGTGCTGCAGGCAGGGAGCCCGGAAGCTCTGGTGCGAAAGGCAGGGAGCCCGGAAGCTCTGGTGCGAAAGGCAGGGAGCCCGGAAGCTCTGGTGCGAAAGGCAGGGAGCCCGGAAGCTCTGGTGCGAAAGGCAGGGAGCCCGGAAGCTCTGGTGCGAAAGGCAGGGAGCCTGGAAGCTCTGGTGCGAAAGGCAGGGAGCCTGGAAGCTCTGGTGCGAAAGGCAGGGAGCCTGGAAGCTCTGGTGCGAAAGGCAGGGAGCCTGGAAGCTCTGGTGCGAAAGGCAGGGAGCCTGGAAGCTCTGGTGCGAAAGGCAGGGAGCCTGGAAGCTCTGGTGCGAAAGGCAGGGAGCCTGGAAGCTCTGGTGCGAAAGGCAGGGAGCCTGGAAGCTCTGGTGCGAAAGGCAGGGAGCCTGGAAGCTCTGGTGCGAAAGGCAGGGAGCCTGGAAGCTCTGGTGCGAAAGGCAGGGAGCCTGGAAGCTCTGGTGCGAAAGGCAGGGAGCCTGGAAGCTCTGATGCGAAAGACAGGGAGCCTGGAAGCTCTGATGCGAAAGACAGGGAGCCTGGAAGCTCTGATGTGAAAGACAGGGAGCCTGGGAGCTCTGGTCCTGGAGGCAGGGAGCCTGGGAGCTCTGGTCCTGGAGGCAGGGAGCCTGGGAGCTCTGGTCCTGGAGGCAGGGAGCCTGGGAGCTCTGGTCCTGGAGGCAGGGAGCCTGGGAGCTCTGGTCCTGGAGGCAGGGAGCCTGGGAGCTCTGGTCCTGGAGGCAGGGAGCCTGGGAGCTCTGGTGCAAAAGGCAAGGAGCCTGGAAGCTCTGGTGCGAAAGGCAGGGAGCCTGGAAGCTCTGATGCGAAAGACAGGGAGCCTGGAAGCTCTGATGCGAAAGACAGGGAGCCTGGAAGCTCTGATGCGAAAGACAGGGAGCCTGGGAGCTCTGGTCCTGGAGGCAGGGAGCCTGGGAGCTCTGGTCCTGGAGGCAGGGAGCCTGGGAGCTCTGGTCCTGGAGGCAGGGAGCCTGGGAGCTCTGGTCCTGGAGGCAGGGAGCCTGGGAGCTCTGGTCCTGGAGGCAGGGAGCCTGGGAGCTCTGGTCCTGGAGGCAGGGAGCCTGGGAGCTCTGGTCCTGGAGGCAGGGAGCCTGGGAGCTCTGGTCCTGGAGGCAGGGAGCCTGGGAGCTCTGGTCCTGGAGGCAGGGAGCCTGGGAGCTCTGGTCCTGGAGGCAGGGAGCCTGGGAGCTCTGGTCCTGGAGGCAGGGAGCCTGGAAGCTCGGGTCCTGGAGGCAGGGAGCCTGGAAGCTCGGGTCCTGGAGGCAGGGAGCCTGGAAGCTCGGGTCCTGGAGGCAGGGAGCCTGGAAGCCCTGGTCCTGGAGGCAGGGAGCCTGGGAGCTCTGGAAACCTTACCTGAAAACAAGGTAAGGGCAAAGCTACACATGGTTCATAGCCTTTCAGCTCCGTGAATGGTGGTAGGCTGTAAAAGGTAGATTCGCTGCTGTCAGTAGGGAGTTCTGCTGCTAACAAGATTTGCAAGAATTCATTCTCATCCCGCAAGTCACTGGCTGACATCAGATGAAGATCAGGGTCACAAATTGAATAAAAATCCAACATGGAAGGATCAGCCAACCACAGGGAATGATATTTAGCACGTAAGATTCGGTTTTGTTCCAGGGCTTGTTCTCTAGGGTTTAAGGGCTTCTTGGATCTGTTGTTAAACATCGTGGCAAGAACTGACAGCGTGGGTTAAATAAATAAAAAAATAGCTAGCTGAATGCAAAAATAAACCTCACAAGTGACCCTGGAAATGTGGGTTGGTTATTCTGTCAGGGCCTGTCCGGGACTATGTGGGGAACACAGTCAGGGACTTGGGTAAGGACTGGGAACAGGGTAGGAAACAAACACAGAGAGGAGTACAGCGCTGCCCAGGAGCACACAGGAAGACCGAGGAGAAAAGGGATCCAAAAGGGGAAGCCTGTAGAGGTGAACAAGAAGGGTGAGACTCAGAAAAGAAGGGCACTCATGAGGCGGCTCAGCATTCAGAATCACTAAACCTTGGACGGATGTGCAATACACTTAAACATAAGACAACATTAACAATAAAGGGGATGTGTGGGGTAAAGCACTCAGGAGCTCCACACGGTAAGACTGAAGCTCAGTAAGTTCCTTACCCACAATTGCTGTTACAGACACTAACTGGAAATACCCACATATAGGATATGTATACAAAGGCAGGGTCTGTGGAGCTTATACCTATGGTGATGTTATAACAGTAACTCAAAGACAATACTCACAGTAAACAAGAAACACCACCTAGGTAGTCAGCTGTGCCCACGGATCCTGGCGATCAAACAGGAACACGCAAGGCAGTAACAGCAAAGGGGTAGAACTAAATACAAGCACAATAGACAAGGAGCTAGCAAGGAGGAGTGCTTAACAGAAAAGGAAGGAAATCATAGGGCACACTTGGCAGAGAGTAGGTAACAAACATACAAGGTAACAGAAGCGAGACAGCAGAATAGAAAGATAGCAAACTAGAACTGGAACCAAGGAAATGGGATGAAAGGCAGGGACTGGAAAAGGATATACAGAAAGGGAGGCTACAAGGGTGTACTAGAATAATGCAGGGTTAGGAAACCAGAAAAGAAAGTAGCATAGGATGCAGAGCTGGGGCAAGAATAGAGCAAAGGTTCAGGAGTCAAAGTAGCACTACAGATCAGGAACAAGGAAACTTAAAGGTTTAGGAATCAAGGAAGCACTGCAAGCAGTGCTGGTTCAGGAAACAGGAAAATAGCAGCAGGCCAGGAAACTTAGGAAACCAGGTAGCACTGCAGGCAGTGCTAAATCAGGTACAAGGAAAATAACAGCAGGTCAGGAAAAAGGCAGGACTAAAGCTCAGGAAAATACTGGAAACAAATAGCAGAAGGCTCAGGAAACACTGGAAACAAGGATTGGCATCACCGGTAAACAGCTTGCAATGACCAACACTGGGCTGAAGGGAGCTGGGGCTTAAAAGAGCTCACATTAATCACATGCAGCTGGTGTGAGCAGGCTAGCAGCAGCCAGCCACAGGTGATCTGAATTCCTCCACCCATCCTTGGCCTGCAGGGGTGGAGACTGAGCAGCGCGCAGGGAATCCTGGGTAATGGAGTTTTCAGGCCTGAGTAGGCTGGCTTCAGAAAACCCGGCACGGACTGGGAATGGATGTTAGTTCCCACTATATGTCCAAACGGCTGGAAGTCAGGCTTTGCATGCAGGGGAGGGTCTGGAAGTTTATTAGAGCACTGGAAAGTCCCCCAGTTCAGCCCCCTGGTGGTGGACACGGGAATACAGGGAGCAAGTCGTGACACCCGCCCTGTGCATGGCCCCCCACCCAACGGAGGCACATCCAGTGCCACCATCCCACACACACAAGCCTTCCACGGAACAAGCTGTGTCCAATGGTCAGTACAGAGTCAGCGCCCATCTGGTGGATCCTGAACAGGAGACACATGCACACACATGCCAGCTCCCACTATGTACGAATGCCACCTGGCACGTGCAATGTAACCTCTCACCTGTGACATGTGACTGCAAGCACACAGCCGTCTTGGCATGGGGCTGTCAATGTGGACACCTGTCAATGTTTCGGGAGGTGTGATCCGTACAGTGCTGTACATAGGGTGCAGTGCTGACACCTACTACTGTCTCATATCCCCTCGTGCCACAGGTCCCACTTGTTTTGGCCGCTCAGCCTGTGCCCACATCGTCGTCGTCGTGTGCCATACTCATCCAGCCGCGGAAGCAGTTCCATGCTCAGCAGACATTCATGTTGCCGTGGCGTTGCCGCTTGACGGATATGCAGTCAGTCCCCATCAGCACGCCCCGCAAGTCATTGGGGCCTAGATCCCCATGTGCATGCACATGGCAGTGGTTTGTATCACTAGCCATTGCCATTGTTGGGAGACCTGTGTAAGTGTATTGTGGCCGTGCCGTCCCAGCTTGACAGCTGGGCTGTGGCTCATGTGCTTGCTCAGTCATGTCAGTGATGTGTATGCGAAATTGCTATGTGTCGTGTTGCTTTGACATGTGTCCTCTGCCATTGTCCCTAGGCGGAGACCGAACATTGACCGCCCATACCAATTGCTGGCGGACATGGACGATACAGAGGTTATTAGGAAGTTTCGGCTGGACAGGCCAACCCTGCATCGACTGTGTGCCATGTTAGAACCCCATCTCCGTCCCCGCAGGGTGTATCCGACTGCTGTCACCCCCACGGCTAAGGTGATGGCCGCCATGCATTTCTTCGCCACTGGGTCATTCCAGCACACAGTGGGCATTGGAGGAGGGATGTCCCAGCCCATGTTCAGCAAGGTGCTGAGGGATGTACTGGCAGCCATGATGCTGTACCGAAACAGGTACATCCGCTTCCCCAGGCCTCGTGAATTGGCGGCAGTGAAGGGTGCATTCTATGCCCTTGGCAGAATCCCACACGTCGTTGGAGCCATTGACTGCACACATGTCGGCCTTGTTCCACCACAGGCTACTGAGCACCTGTACCGCAACAGGAAGCACACGCACTCCCTGAATGTGCAACTGGTGTGCCTTGCGGACATGGTGATCACCCACGTGTGTGCAAAGTTCCCAGGCTCGGCCCATGACGCACACATAATGCGCAACAGCATCTTGCCACGACTGATGTCCAATATGCAACAGGATCGTGGCTGTATTGTCGGTGAGTATGTGGAGTGGTGTAGCGTGCTGGTTGTGCGATGCTGTCCCCTGTCCAGTTGGAATAGCAACGGTTCTCTGTGTCCCTCACACCAAGGTGACTCTGCGTACCCGAATGGGGCATGGCTGCTCAGTCCATTGAGGAATCCTCGCACCCCAGCAGACGATCGCTACAATGAGGCACATGGGAGGACCAGACGTGTGGTCGAGCGTACCTTTGGCCTCCTCAAGTCCAGGTTCAGGTGCCTGGACCGCACCGGGGGTGCGCTGGCGTACTCCCCACAGAAGGTGTGCCGGATAGTGGTGGCGTGCTGCATGCTGCACAATCTGGCCATTCGGAAGCAGATCCCCCTCATCGTGGATGACGGAGATCAACCAGGGCCCCAGCCCGCAGACCAGGACAGCTCGAGTGAGGAGGACAGCGGAGAGGAGGAAGCTGGTAATGTGCGGCAGCAGCTCATCGCCCGCTACTTCACTTGACGGTGAGTGTCCATGTACGACGGCTGATGTGGCTGTATCTGTGCAGGTGTGTGTGTGCTGTGTCAGGGTGGCCGTTTGTTCACTGCGTGCTGTGTGTCAACGCTCCATGGCCAGGGTAGTATGCCACTGTTGGTGGCTGTGGCATTGTGCCCTATTGCTCTGTGCGATGTGTGTACATTGCTTGTAGTTGTTGACATGTACTGTGTGATGGGTGTGTGACACACTCATTGAATGTGCTCCTGTTCTGTCTCCCACCCCTAGGTCCCTACAGGCCCTCCGGATTCCATTGCCATGCCACGCATCAGGTGCCTTTCCGCCCAAGGTGGCCGTTGTATTCCGTACAAATAAAACACAGGGCACAAACAGCAGTTAGTGTAAAAGGTGCATTTATTTCAAACTGTGACATGTGATTGTGTGTAAGGTGATGACAAAAGTGGTGCGTGCAGTGACAATGAGCTGTCGGTCATGGCTGCGTGATGCTCAGGGTGTACCCACTGGTTCTATGTCCATAGTCCAACACACACATGCCATCCAGATGGCTGTGTGGAGTGGGATCGTAGTCCAAGTCAATGCAGTGGCTGGTCAAGGAAGGCTGGCGGAAGGCTGGCTGGCTGCCTCACTTGCGTTTGGAGCGTGCGAAGTCCTCCCGGGAGATCTGTTTCCACTTCGGACGGCCCCTTCCACGTTTGCGAGGGGGTGCCTGCTTGCGACATGCTGGTGGTTGAGGTGTGCTCACTGGCTGTGGACGCAGGGGAACTGGACACTGCTGCTCGACCCTGCGCCCCGGCAGGTGGTGGCGGAGGGGGAGCTGCTGTCCCTGGCTGTGACCTCACCGCCACCACCAGCTGGCCCATGAGGTCCACGAGTTGGCCCATACGGGCGTCCATGGACCTCAGCACCCCCAGCACCTCACGCGTGTCTGAAGCAGACCGGACCCATTGTCCTTGGGCCTCTTCATAGGCCCCAAGGACTCTGGCCATTTGAGGCAGGGCATGGCTCCCAGGGGAGGCTGGCGTTTCCCTGACCCTGCTCCTCCTACCAGTCCTGCTGCCACCGGCCTGCCCACTAGCCACATTGCTCACCACGGTCCTCGCTGTGGCTCCCAGGGTGGATCCAGTCGGCCGGGCCACCACCTGCGCTGGGGCTGGTGCCAGCGAAGACGTGGTGGTGGTGGCGGCGGTGGTGGTCGGTGCGGCGATGGTGGCGGTTGCGGCAGTGGTAGTGGCCACAATGACCGTGGGTGTGGCCGCAACGACAGTGGCAGCAGGGGGCTGGGAATGTTCAGCAGCCCTGGATGATGGGTTGGTGGGTAGGAGGGGTCCTGGGGAGCGGCTGGGCCCTGCCACACCAGATGGGCCTGCTTGGTGGTCCGTGTCCGAAGAGGAGGACAGATCCTCCAGATCCGTGTGTCCTCGTTGGGGGCTTGTAGGCTGGCTGTGCTGGCTGCTGGCTCCATCCCCAGCATCCAGCAGTTCGTCACCTGTGGAGAGAATGAGATTTGTTATTGTGTTGCACCTGGCGAAGTATGTATTTGTCGTCTGACATTAACAGTTCGTGCAATCTCGTACATGGGTTTCCCGGAGGCGTGTGTGTGGCTGTAGCATCTGTAGTTGTGTGTGCTTGGCAATGGGACTGTGTGCTGTGCACATGTGGCATGGGACGGATTGGCCATGCCGATGGGTGTGTTGCTGTGCCCCTACCTATTGTGACTCTGGTGTATGCGGGCTCCTGGCCCATCCTGGGTCTGGTTTGTACTTTGCTTTTGGTGTTCAGATGGGACGCTTAGGAACGCATATGGCAACATGGGGGCCATGCCCCAGATTCGCATTTGGGAGGGAATATGCTTTTGGGGTTCAAATGGAACGCTTAGGAACGCATATGGCAACATGGGGGCCATGCCCCAGATTCGCATTTGGGAGGGAATATGCTTTTGGGGTACATGCTGTGAGCCATGGGTGCCGAACGTGACATGTGTTGTGGCAGCATGACAGTGCATGGTTTGAGGTGTGTGCATGCTTGACATGGCCTGCATATTTGCTGTCTGTTGTGATTACTGGACATGGCATTGGACGCATCGTTATGAGTGAGTGATGGTTGTGTGCCAGCCAACGTATTGCAGTTGTCCCATCTCCTTGGTGTGCGTGCTGCCCTGTGCCATGTGCATCACTGCAGTGCTCGGGGGGTGTGGCCCATGTTGTGTGTTGTTGCTCACAGTGTGTCGTGCGCTTCATTGACTTCTGGCACATGGTTGGTCATGGGCATGTATCTTAGCGTGACTGCTGTATGTGTGGCAGCTGTGCGGATGACATGCCTTTCATGAGACTGGGGCTGACGGATGGGATGGATGGTATGTTGTATGTGCATGGTGTGTCTGTGTGTTTGATGGGTTCAGTGGTGTTCGTGTGCATTTATGTTGTTCCGCTCTGTTGCGTCTAGTGTTGTTTGTCTTACATAGGCGTAGTTGTGGGGTGTGTGGTTGACAGGCAGTAGGAGCTACATGGACAGGACTTCAATGGTGTTTCGGTTGTGTGTGATGAGTTGCACAGTGGCTGCCGTGTGGTACTATATTCAGTGTGGCTTGTGCATGCAGACGTGGCTCCTTGGGTGTTGCTATGTCTGTGATGGGTCATGTGGGGTGTGAGTCTGTTGTTCATGTCCGTGTGCACATTGTTCACTTGTTCGTGACGGTGGGCGGTGCTGCGTGTTCGTCTGCTACGTGACATGTCCCATGTGTTGGTCGTGTTCCGGTCCTCATGCCTCCAGTAATCCAGCCCTGTCCAGTTTCCCACCTGCAAGTTGTTCGTGCGTGCACTGTACTGGATGCCACATGGCTCTAAGCGGGGGTGCTCCATGTTGCAGGTCTGTGGGGGTGGGGGGTGTTGTGGGTCGTGGGGGTGGCTGGACACCCACTGACACCGATTGCTGTGGACCGTGATGTCTGCCTTTCGGCTGTCGTTGTGCACTGCGGTGGCTGACACGTGGCTGTGGGGTGTGGGGGATGCTCCTCCTTGCTGTGCTGTGGGACTAGGGGCCTGGTGTGTGTTGTACTTGGGCTGTCCACCGTCCCACCCACTGCACTTTGTGTTCCTGCCACTTACCTGTTACTTGTCGGTTAGTGCAGCTGTGGCGGACACATGGGTGTGGTGGGTGCTCGTTGTGGCGCTTCTGGCATATTTGGGGACTTGTTGGTGGTTACGTGGCTGGCTGAGTGTACACATGTCCCCACGTATCTTACAGTTGTTCGGTTTGGGCTGTGTGTGGTGGTGTCTGTTGCATGTGTGTGTGATGTGTTGTGTATTGTGTGCTGGACATGGGGGTGTTTGTCCCTGGGAGCTGTGGCATGGTGGTAGTGCATGTGAGTACATAGTGGTGTGCTGGTATACATTAGTTTGTACTTACCAGCCTCCACTCCCCTGCTAATCCGGCGAGGATCTCCGGATGTATTATGACTCGCACCTTCTCCTCCCACGCTTTGAAGGTCTTGAAGAGCGCGGGATTCCCTCCGCCAGTGACGGCAGCCAGCTCTCTGTTTTTGCCCTCCTTCTTCTTGACCAGGCTCTTGACGTCATTCCAACGTTTGTTTATTTCTCCTCTGTTCCTGGGCAGGGTCCCGACTGCATTGACCTGGTCTACGATCCGGTTCCACATTCTGTTTCTGGTGGCTAGTGGTGTGTGCTGGACCATGTTCCCATAGATTTGTGGGTACACCTTGATGATCTCGTCGACCATGACCGTCCAGCTCAATGGGCGTGAACTTGGGCATTCTTTGTGGTGCCATGGTGTTTGTGGTGCTGGTGCGGTGTGTGTTGTGTAATGTGCAGGGGGTTTGTGGTGCAGGTGTTTGGTGGTGGTGGTGGTGGTGGTGGTGGTTGTGATGTGTGCGTTTCTGTGGTGTGCTGCTGTCCTTGCTGTGTCACTGTGTCCTCTCCTCTCCTCTCTGGTTTGCAATGTTGCAAGGGGTTGTGGTCTGTGGGAGTGCTGCTTTTGTACTTACCTATGTGGGTGTGTCCTCATGGTCTGTTGTTTTCAGGTGTGTTGTGTCTGGGGTTCTGGCCTTTGTAGTTTTTGTTTGTCCGGGGGGTGTTTTCGGGATGTGTACTGTGCTTGTGTATTTGTGCGTGCCTTGCTGTGTGGACTTGTTGGCCATGTTGTGTGCTATTGGTTTTGTGAGCGGATGGTTTCTGTGCAGGTACGTGGGCGCCATGGCTTCTGCCGTGTCGATTCTCATCGGCGTTGTTTGCGCTGGCGGGCGGTATATTTGTAGTTTTCCCGCGCTCATGGCGGTGCGATCGTAATTTCACGTGCGGTGTGTCGGCCGTGAGGGCGGGCGGTTTTGTGTTGTCGTGCGTGTTTCCGTCCGTGGCGGGCGGTTTGACTCCGACTCGGACGTTGACGGGCGGTATTTTGTGTGATTTTTCCGCCGATGGCGGTTTTCGGTTTGTGTAATCGTAATGGCGTGGTCGGTGTTCAGACGGTGTGTGCGGGCGGATTTTTGCCGCTTTCATGCCTGGCGGATTTTTTTACGCCGGGTGTCGTAATGGGCCCCTAAATGTTGATTTGCATCTTGGTCACTTAATTTATCGCATTCATTTGAACTATTTTAATTTGTTTGAAAGAAACCCTCTTCGTACCTAAAACATGCTCTTTCATGTGATAATATTTTTCATGTTTAATGTTTTTATATCTATTTTATTTTCTGTCCCATTATTTCGTACACAAATTAAGCATCTGAAAACGTACACAATTCAACCACTAATTACTCCATGATTGATTATCTGCCTTTGCCTTCACACGCAGATTTCTTGCAAATTATATGTTTGCTAACCACACTAAACAGACAACATCTTTCTGCTTTGACAACAATCAAGGATAGATACGAATGCCTGACACTAATTAAACCTATTTTAGATAAGAGAAGTGATTTGGTGACTAAGAATACTCAGAAACAATGATGCTAAATGCTAACAGATGGTTCCTATGCATTGCCTATTAAACATGAGAAAGCAACAGCAAAATACAACCTCGTACCATCGAAAAGGACAAAGCAAACCCCTGCATAATGAAGCAGACCCGAAAAGTCTATCGAGGTAAAATGCTTCATTAGTAACACATTCATACGCTTAGCTGGGACCTAAACACGTAGCTGTTCCTGGGTTTGAACGTTTTGAGGATCCTTCCTCCTCTCTAGACTCCTTTAGAGCTGCTAGATTCTTTCTTGTCCCATTTTCTTGTGAAAGAATCTAAAGGCAAAATCTCAAATCTAAACTTCATATGAAGACTTTCTGCTTGCAGGGGGCAGATCATATCCAAATATGGCTCAAAGCTTAAAGAACATTCATGAGTTAAGACATTTTCAATGATACTCCCCATTTTTTGCTCATTCCAAATTTGCTGCAACGTAAAGTCCCAGAAGGCTTTGCTTCTACTTAGTAAGGATACCTTTCTTTAGAGTAGTAGGGGAGTTCCACACTTCCACCATCTTGATGTCTTCACTTTAAATGTTTGATTTTGCTCAACCATGGAGTGCGTGCACTTTTATCAATATTAATTGGTTCCTCCAGAGCTTCCCTGTATGGGGACAGTACTGCTGTGGACCACGGGTGCACCCAGTATGTCAAAGGTTTCAGGAGTAGAATGTGGTAAATTCTTTTTAGTGAAAGATCAATGCAAAGTGGTATAAGGGGGTGCTTTGGGGGAGGTTAAACAGTGATCTAATAAATTTGTTTTCAGTTTATGTGAGCGAGGACACGCCAACACAGCCCCAGAGCTCTGCCCCATATGTAGCTCCTGCAATAGCGGTGGCCCTATAAACTTTAAGGGTGGGTATTACAGCACCCCACCGGAATTGGCCTTGTATTTCCTGCCAATGGCAGTTGCCCTTTGATGGAGAATCATCCTGCTTTTTCCTACCTTGGGCCTGAAACAGATTATCAGCCAGCCTGATGGCCAGGTAGTCAAAGCATTTGACTTGTTCAAGGTGCACCCCATCATGCCTCATCCTGCCTCTGAAGGAACATGTGGTTCAGCACTGTAAATATGGATTTAGAGGGGTTTGCCTCTAATCCACTTAGTGAGCAGAACTTTGAGAAGCTGTTCAACAGAGACTGTAAACATGATAGCATTCTAGATATAAGGAGCGTATCATAGGCAAACATGAGTAGTGGCAGACAAATGCCTGCAAATTTAGGAGCATCATTTCTGCACTGGGCCAACCACTCTACAGCTCCATTTATATACAAACTGACGGCGTGGGGGCTAGCCCACGTCCTTGCCTGACCCCATGGTTTATTGGTATCCTTGGAATAAGGTCCCCACCAGAGTTCCACCTAACCTGCGCATGTGTATCAGTATGTAAGATCTTTCAAATTCTTAAGAGATCAGCGGGAATGCCATATGAATCAAGATCCTTCCAAATGTTTTCCATTGAGACCAAGTCAAATGCCGCCCTCAGATCTATGAAGGTGACATAAAGATGGTCCCGCCTAATGGCAGCATACTTTCAACAAATCAACCCAAAGAGGAAGACTTGGTCGAGGGTACTAACCTTTGACCTAAACCCAGCCTGACAGTCTGAGAGAATTTTGTTGTCTAACTTCCAGGCTTGAAGCCTTGATAGGACCTGCCTGAAAAAACATTTCTGAATTTTGTCAATCAAGTTGATAGTCTATAGTTGGATGGGACATCCCTCTTCCCCTTTTTGTATATTGGGATGATAGTAGCTCCATTACAGCAGGGGGGAATATCCTCCCTTTTCTCAATGGTATTTCCCAGAGCATTCAGGCAGGGGACCAGATATCAGGTTGTGACAGACAGAGATCACCAGGAATGCCATTGGGGCCAGGCACTTTCTCCCTTTTCATTTGCTTTAAGGCCTGCACTGTTTCTGCTAACTCATAGGCCAATGGGTCTCTGGTTCTGTGCCCTGCTGTGTGTGCATTATGAGAAGCAATATTCATCTGTATTGTGTCATTGGGGCCTCCCTCAGTGATCCTGCCCTTTTGTACTAATTGATCAGATGGCGAGTCAGACGTCCTCTGGGTTATGTCATTAGACCACTCCCTGTATATGTCTCCAAAATGATCTACCCAAGCCTCCGATTGAATCACTGCTTCTAGGTGATTATCTATAGTATGGGACCCTGCAGCTATCAGCTTCCAGAAATCCTTTATGTTTCTATTCTGTAGGCAATCTGCCAGCTCTTCCCACTGTTCTTTCTCACAATGTCTTTTTGCTTGGGTCATGGTGGCCCTATACTCTTTTCTCTGGCGACACAAATCGCCCTTTGCTCATCTTTTCTTACTGCTTCTCGAAGTTTCGTTTTAGCATGCCTACGTTCTCACATGCACCATTCTGGGAGATTTACTACATGCTGTCCCCTTCAACCCCCTTTTGTAAAAAGAGTTTTTTTAAGATGCCATAAATTCACAGTGGGTACTAAAAAAAAGTTTTGCGGTCTTATCCGTGCCTTCCAAGGGAGCTAGTTTTTCCTCGAATAAGTTATAAATGTGGGTTTGAACTTTGGGGTTGGCTGCTAATGCTGTCCATGTTACATTATTTCTGTTGTTGCTGGTCTCTATTATGTTTATGGAGTTGTTGCATTGGAGTTTTGTGCTCAGAAACGGTTTTGCTTGGAAGTGGGCGCTCAATGCATCGTGATCACTATCTAATCTGGGTACTACATTCATATCAATCATAGAGGACCAAAGTGTACTGTCTAAAGAGATATATTCAATGTTGCTTGTGCACAGGCTTCTTTTAAGGGTTGGTCATGGTGGAGAATCAGAGGCAGTAGAGCTGTTCATGACCTTTAGCTCATGGGATTCTAACAGGTCGGCAAGTTGTACAGCGACCTTGGGCTGACTGTTTTCAAAGTCAGTTGAGACATAAGACAATATCTTGGAGTCACTTATTAGGTCTAACTGAGCAGAGTCTTTAGGCCTGGAGGAATATATGTGTTGTAGTCTCCTGCCATAATTTTAAGACGGCTATGGTGTAGCTGCCTGGTCATGGTCTAAAGACAATCTACAGTTCCTGACTGTGCATTTGGGGAAACAGAACATAAATTGATGTTTATGATGGCAATATGCCTAGCCCCAGCGTTGTACCTGTTTTGCTGACTATACCCAGTAGGTCTCTGCACTTGGCAGGAATTCTCTTTATTGTGGCAAACAAGTCCATCCTCACCCAAATCAACAGCTCTCCAGATGCCCTACTTGCAGGAGAAGGTATAGAATTAAAGGAGAATGAGATGTACCCTGATATGAAGACTAGCTCTATCGCTCATGTCTCCTGCAATAAAATCATATGGTGTTGGTCAATGAATGTTCCCAATTCAGGGTCCCTGAGCTCAGACCTAACCCCTGCAACATTCCAACACAGCAGTTTTAGACTAGTATTTTCGCACAGGTTTATGGCAAGTTTATGCACTGATGGGTTGGTCATTTGACTCATTTTCATCACTGGAGTTTTAAATACATTAGATGCTGCTCAGTTGTTGTCCACCTGACCATACAAATAATTTGGTGTCACACTCATTGTAGTACTTGGTGAAGGTTGACTTTTTGACCTTGAGGATATAGTGTCCCCGCACTGGCTTATCGTTAGTCAGTCAATATCAAATAAATTAGCTACATGGGCCTCAGTAAGAGTAGTAGATTGTGGGAGAATTGGTAAGTTTGTGGAGCAGTTCGTTTTTGGGACTAATGGAGAGTAGGGGGTCGTTGACCTTAAGCCTTATCTGTGAGTCTATAGGGGGCCTAAATCTATGCTCTAAGGCTGTCAGACCATCAACAAGCTCATACTTCGCCAGCTTCAAGCCGATATGATTGAATGTTGATTGCTCATTAATGAAATGGGTGGGCCATTATTATATCCCCCCCCTATAACTGATCTGCACCCTCTCACCTTTTTGAGTCAATGAATGGCACTTTGCCTTAGTTTCGGGATGTTGATCATAAATATGTCATGCTCCTTTTTAGGGGCCACTGCGTGCCTAACTTGAGTACTTGTTGGGTTTGGGGGTTCCAACTGGCTCCAGGGTGTTTTGCTGGAACCCTTCAACATCTTTCTAGTATAAGGGCATGCTGCCAGGAACCATAGGGGAATCAAGTTTATGTCCTAGATGCAAGGAAGGTTTAGCCATACTCTAACAGCATTGGATGTGTTTGCCTTGCAAGAGTGAGTTGCGCGGCTTGCTGATGGCCTGTTCTTGATGATACTACCCAGATGTTTAGGATGGCTAGTGCGTATAAAATCAGCCTTCGCCCTTGGTGTATGGGAATTTATAATTAAGGTTCATTACCAAAGCCAGTAGTTTATCCATTTGTTTGTTAGGGGCTGTGGACAGCATACCAATGCGATCTCTCAGGTCAGTTATCTCTTTTTTAAACATGGCCTACTGCAAGTGTGTGGAGTCCCTACCTGGGCCAGGGCCACTAGGATGAATTGCCATTGACGGAGTGTTATCTGAAATTTGCTCGTCTAGAGTCCCTAGTACTTCAAACCATTAATACATTCAACGGCTATTGTGTGAGTTTTAGTGGCCAGGAACAAGGGCTGAACTCTAGATGATTGTAGGGGGCTAGTGCCAGGAGGTGGTTGCGGGTTGGTAGATATACCATTACTAGCTTGAGCTACTAAGCGAGTACTCATAGGGTTGATAAAGAATGATTTAATGTCCCCCCGCCGACCCTTCCCTAATGTATCCCCTTAGCCTTTGGACCTAAAAACCCTTCCACCTCCTCAATTAGTACTTCTATTTCATCAAGAGTACAATTTTCTGCTAAATGTCTCAGTTACTTTTTTGCTTTTCCTAATCAGACATTTTCTCGGAGGCCTTGCGTTTTACCATTGTGGCCAAGGAGGTGTACAGACATAATATCGAGTTTTTTTTTTTTGGAGTACAAAAATATCGAGTTGGAAATATCGAACGGGCTGAATATCGACATCAAGAATATCGGAGACCAGAATATCGACATGAAGGTAAGAAATATCGTTTTTGTTAATATCGAAGTCAGTAATATCGTTTGTAAAAATATCGTTCTTAATAATATCAATGTTTATATTAGTGTTATGTATTTTAGTATGTATTTGAAATGTATGTGTTCTATATTTTTTGTTAAGTATTGTATTTTTTTTAAAATTTATGTATTAAATTTTTAGAAGTTATTAATGTTTTTAAAAGTAAATTTTGCGTTTTAGTTCCGTAGCGGGTTGTGGGTTTATAGGGGAACAGGGTGGGAAGTAATTTAATTATAGTAAATTTAATAATAATTTTTAGAAATTATTAATTGATTTTAATAAAATTTTGCATTTTAGTTCTGTAGCGGGTTGTGGGTTTATAGGGGAATAGGATGGGAAGTAATTTAATTATAGTAAATTTAATAATAATTTTTAGAAAATATTAATTATTTTTAATTAAATTTTGTGTTTTTATTCCGTAGCGGGTTGTGGGTTTATAGTGGAATAGGGTGTGAAGTAATTTAATTTTAATAAAGTAATTATTAATTTTTATTTGTTGGTATTGATAATTAATTTATTGTTAATTAATTATTAATTGGTAATGAATTTTTATTAATTGATTAATTGTTAATTATATTAATTATGTTATTTTTTTAGGATCGAGTTGTGGGTTTATAGGGGAATAGAGTGGAAAGTAATTTAATTATAATGAAGTAATTATTAATTTATTTTGTTATTATTTATACATAATTTATTATTAATTAATTATGAATTGGTTATTTAATTAAAAAAATTATTTAATTGATAAGTATGTTAATTTTAACCCTCCGCTATCCAACACTTTCCCTACAGTTACACTCTCTGGAGTGGGAATAGTAATTTTTACCCCTTCGCTATCCAACACTTTCCCTACTGTTGCACTCTCTGGAGTGGGAATAGTCATTTTTACCCCTACGCTATCCAACACTTTCCCTACTGTTGCACTCACTGGAGTGGGAATAGTAATTTTTACCCCTACGCTATCCAACACTTTCCCTACTGTTGCACTCACTGGAGTGGGAATAGTAATTTTTACCCCTTCGCTATCCAACATTTTCCCTACTGTTGCACTCAATGGAGTGGGAATAGTAATTTTTACCCCTACGCTATCCAACACTTTCCCTACTGTTGCACTCACTGGAGTGGGAATAGTAATTTTTACCCCTACGCTATCCAACACTTTCCCTACTGTTGCACTCTCTGGAGTAGGAATAGTAATTTTATCCTCTCCGCTATCCAATATTTTCTGTACTGTTTTAGTTAATGTAGGGTATAATGTATTTTAAAAAGATTAAAAATATTCTAATCTTTTAATTTGTTATACATATTTTTATTTTTTATTTATATTATTGGTGTTTGTGTATATATATGTATTTATAATTTTTAATATGTTTTTTAACAATTTATAAGTTATTAAAATAATTATTTTTTAATATTATTAAGTAAGTATATATATATTATATTTTATATATATATGTTTAATTTATTTTTACATTATTTGTATTAGTTATAATTTTAAACATTTTAAAATAATTTTAACTGTTTCTTTTAATTATATGTATTATTTACTTTATTTTACATTCTTTTTTAAACATTAAAAAAAACGATATTTTTAACAGCGATATTTTTGACAACGATATTTTTTTTCGATATTTTTGTACTTACCATTATGTAGGTAGGACTTCGATATTCTTGACATCGATATTTTTGTGTCGATATTTTTGTACCTCGATATTCTGACTGTCGATATTCTGTCAGTGATCCGGCCAAGGAGGTGGAGCTTCTGCAACTCTTAGAATGTTATTAGCCTCAGCAAAGATATTAAACAGAAAAAGCAGCAGTGTTTTTGAGACTTTTACCCCTTGATCTCAGTTAGAAGCGCAGTGCCCAAATATAATCATTGTACAAGGTGCAACAATCAACAAGTTCTTGTTATTACTACTTGCTATGAGTCCCAGCTAATTTGTACTGCAAATTAGGACACAATTACAACAAAGTTGTTTGTGGTGCGCGTTACATGTGCTGTTGAGTATTATCACAGGGCCCTTTGCATTTTGCAATTTGGCAGGCTAGGCAACTTAGCAGAATCAGTACATGAAGCCCCTCTGTGCTATATTGCACTGGCGTTTTGCACCTTCTTCAGGCTGATAGGGCAAATGTGCCTGCAGTTAGTGCCTTAGGCCAGAAGTCATCAGAGGGGTCTTAGAGGGAAGGCGGCAGTTCCCAGCAAGTTCCCTATGTAGCCGTCAGGGAAAATACCAATAGAGCCCCGGGTATCACACACTGGAATGCAAGATTCAAGGCCCAGAGTCAGGCAGTGGCCTGTGTGCCACGTCCAAGATAGTTGAACCCTCTCCCTGAGCTAAAGTGAGATGAAGCAACGGAAAATGACTGTCTGGTGGGCTACTCAAGTAGACGAGAAGTGCTTCCTCCCCACAGACACACCAAATTCTCCATGTTCGCAGGCAAGGTGCAATAGTCAGAGGGGAGCATAAGGAATGCTGCAGGTCCCGCTCTCACATTACAATTAGACTCTTACCAGACTAGCTGTGTTCTGAGATGGAGCCAAGGGGGATGGCCCTTCCCTGCCTCTTTCGGGTGCTGATGGGTACAGGAGGGCGCGCGCTTGGCCCAGGCTTTACTGGGGCGCATCCCACGCTGCTGGATTTTCATAGTGCTTTTGATCGTGGTGAGAGGAGGCCCTGCCCCCTGGAGCAGAGGAATGCACCCACACTTACTGTCGCATTGGTATTTGGGGGAATGAGTCCCTTGGTGCCTTGAGGGTCCCTTAGAGCAGTGCACCCCCACAGAAACTTGTAATGTGTTCCAATATTCATTAAAGTGCAATTTCAAACAGCATAGCAGCAGATCTCATAAAAATACAGTACAATATAATGAAACTCATGCTTATACAGGTAAATCAGAATGGATAGATAATTTATTATTCAAAGTGCATTGTGCTACGTGACCGCACAGCGACCCTCATGAAGGAGCTAACACAAAACCAAGACTCATCATGAATCAGATGCTGCAAGAAATAAAAGGCTGGGCTACACTTCCTGAGGTTCTGAGATTTCATAAAAGGGATTAAAAATTGTTTCGCATATTTTTTATAATTACCGCAAGAAAAGGTAAAATGCAACATTGCTTGCCCAGATCTACCATCACACGGCCAGGGACTAGTTGCAAAATTCTTTTGAAAGCCCAATGGAAAGCAAAGTAAATACTTGATTGAGTCTTCCCTAAAACGAAATAGACAAAACTCCCAGTAACCATGTGCACTTAACAAATAATTGGTTGGTGATCAGTCAGGGCTCAAATGCAGATAAGGTGCAACAGTGGACTATAGCTTTTTTGTATTTAGTCTGTGGGATTGAGCTTGATTGAATACGGCCATTTGCACGTTCTTTCTATTTAGGTTACCACTCAAGTCAGGCTTAGAGAAAGCATGGGACATCCCAATCTTTTGGAGGGTTTTCTGCACATAAGCTATCCATGGGATGGTAAGGTTTTTTGTCACATGCAAAGACAGTCATTAATGACATCTCTAGTAAGAGACGCCTCCTCAGTTATACAAATAGATAACCACAGGAGCGGGGGGAGGCGAGATCTAATACCATCACCCATGTAAGTCAAACCCAGCTCTATGTGAAAGATTAAGTGGGAGGAGGAAAAAGGAGCACAGGGTTTTTCTGCAAAAGTGATTTTCCTCCACCTGTATGGCTTCGCAGTCTGCAATGCCGCAAATCTTGGCCCCAAAAATTGCAGCAGGGACACATTGAGTACCGTATATCTGTAATAGTGGAGAAAATGCTCTCCCCCCAAGGTTGCAGTAGTAGACTGAGAATCGAGCCAACTGCCCTGAATAGCTTCAAACTACAGTGAGCAATATTAGATGCAGTGCTTTTGGGGGGCGAGCCTTCAGCTCTACGTCATCCGCATATAGGGCCCGATTCTGATGCAGGTTGGAAAAGCTT
Source organism: Calotriton arnoldi (assembly GCA_963921515.1). NCBI lineage: Eukaryota > Metazoa > Chordata > Amphibia > Caudata > Salamandridae > Calotriton > Calotriton arnoldi. Next base: position 551,837 of record CAWUFW010003423.1, on the reverse strand, counting down.
CCCGACTGAGGGCCTGATTCTGATGCGGTTAGGAAGGCCTCCTAATGGCATTTGCTCCTTCCAAATCGGATCGGGGATGTGTCTTCCCGACCCAGGGCCCAATTATGATGCGGTTAGGAACATATGCTCCCATTGAAGTCAATGGGAGTCCAACCAAATCGTATCTGGAAGCATCCGGATGCATCGTACTCCGTCGGTCGGACTCTCCCGATCCGAGTGGGTCGGAAACCATTTCCAAACCGATTCGGTCGGGAAGCTTTCCAACCCGCATCAGAATCAGGCCCATAGTAGTGTAGGGAGTGATGCACCAGTTACCTTTGGGACATAGGGGTGCCGGTGGCTAGAAAAGGAGTAAGCTCATTAATGTATCATATAAACAATAAGGGGGCAAGCACGCAGCCTTGCCACACACTTCAGCAGAATTGAATTTCATTAGAGACTTCACCATTTTAGCCAAACTTGAGTCTGGCCTTCATGTTCTCGGGCAAATAAGCTAAAATTGTACAAGTGCTTCATCCATCCCCAGAGTGGGAGAAGAAGTTGCCATAGCTTTAAACAATTTACACAGTCAAATGACAAAGACAGGTCCATAAATGTAAAATGCAAAGGTATTTGCTTGGCTATTGTATGCTTGCCTAAGATTCAGTTTCAGTTAAAGCATTGCCCAATGGTGCCTATGCGATATATAAATCCGTACTGACAGGGCGGCCCGCGAACCCGGCACACTCCGAGGCCTACTCCTCAATACCCGATCCATGAGGAAACACGCTCACAACTTATATGAAATGTTAGAAGATATAGGCCCAGATTTCATGTTTTTAACCGAGACATGGCTCAACGATGCCTCTAATCCAACTATTGATAAAGCCAACCCCACGGGTTATCAGTTGGTCAGACAAGACCGCCCCAGTGGTACGGGTGGGGGCATAGCTATCATTTTTAAAAATCAGTACTCTTGCACTGTTGTTCCGGTCGATGATATCGTCGGGGCTGAAACCTTGGGGTTTCATCTGGTGGTATCTCCCCACCAATCGCTGGGGGGTATCCTAGTATATAGACCCCCCGGTCCTACCGGTCAGTTTTTGGAGTCTATTAGCAACGCAGTTTCACAGATGGCATTGAAATTCAAACACTGCCTGGTGTTAGGTGACTTCAATGTTCACCTGGATAAACCCGACGACCAGGACGCCTCTAGATTAAGAGAATCTCTGGACATTTTTAAGTTGACTCCTTTTATTCAGTCCCCAACACATGAGCAGGGCCACATTCTCGACCAGATTTTCTCTTCAGTTAATATCCTCAGTAGCCCTCCCCTCCCGCTTGTGTGGTCAGACCATTTCCTCATTGAGTTTACTATAAACCAGGAGTCCTCACATTCTAACTCCCATGGTAAGCCCCGCATGGGTATTTTCAGACCCTTTCATCACATGGCCTCTGAGGCCCTGAGCTCCGCTCTTGATAAATACCCTATCATCCTGAATGGCACACTTGAGGATGTTGTTGCCCGCCTGGATAACTGGCTCCAGCTCCGAGCTGCGGAACTTGCTCCCCCCTCCTCCCGCTCAGTCAAGCTCGCTCGTGCCTCTGCCCCCTGGTTCACGTCTGTCCTCAAGGAAAGTAGAAGCGCCTGCAAGCGCCTAGAGAGAACTTGGCATAAAAACTATGGTATCAAGGAGAAACTAGCATATAAACAGGCCCTTAAGTCCCACCATAAATGTATTTACGAAGAGAAAAAACAATTCTTCTCCTCTAAAATTGAGGCGGCTGAAAATAAAAGCAAGGAGATCTTTAAGATAGTGAGAGAATTCTCTTCCCCTAGAGCGGTGGCCAGAACTTTCACTCCCTCTGAGTCATGGGTGAGTCTCATGGCCACGTTCTTTTGTGATAAAATCAAAAAGATTCAGGACACCTTCCCTACCACTCGCCTCACCCTAGCACCAGACACAGAACCTTTTCTCTGCTCTCCTCGGACCAGGGCCTCACTCTTTACCGAGTTCCCCCCCCCCTTCCTTCGGCCACTTCGCTCGAAATCATGAAATCTCTGAAGTCGGGGGCTCCTTCCGATCCATGCCCAGCCTCTATCCTAGCTTCAATAGCTGGGACCATCAACCCAGCGGTAAACCAGCTCTTGAACATGTCTCTGCAGCAGGGGCTGGTCCCTGCCAGATGGAAGAAGGCGCTAGTACTCCCCCTTCTGAAAAAGCCAACTCTAGACCCGGAGATAGCCTCAAACTATAGACCTATTTCTCTCTTACCTTTTTTTTCCAAAACTTTGGAAAGGTACGTCAACTCGGTCACCACCACTTTTGTTGAAACCAACCACATACTGCATCAGAGCCAATCCGGTTTCAGGCCTAACTTTAGTACAGAAACGGCGCTCCTGGAGATCTCAGAAACCATCAAAGACGTTCTCGACAGAGGCGGCAAAGCCGTACTGATACTGCTGGACTTATCGGCATCTTTTGATACCGTCCCTCACGACCGTCTCCTGCTGAGGGTCCAGGAGTCTGGCTTCGGGGGGACGGTACTAAAGTGGTTCACCTCCTTTCTGTCAGATTGCCGACAAACAGTTTGGGATCCGCCTTTTTCGGCTCCCATTCCCCCCTTAAAGGTGGGAGTCCCACAGGGCTCCATTCTCAGCCCCACACTGTTTAATATTTACTTGTCCCCCTTAGCACACCTGGCCGAGACTCACGGAGCTAAAATAGTGTCATATGCGGATGACATGCAGTTGCTTTTTACCTGCGACAGGGACAAGGATTTCAATGGTGAAATGATCAATTCATGTTTATCGGAGGTATTTGCTTGGCTCCTGCGGAACCAATTGAAATGTAACTCTGAAAAATCAGAGATCATTTTCTTTGGTCTGCCCCCTAACAATATGTGGCGCAGCTGGTGGCCACAGGATATGCATCCCCCGCTAAACTCGGTCAGAGCAGTTAAAAACTTGGGGGTGAAAATGGATGACACCCTCAGCATGAAATCTCAGATCCAAGCGGTAACGGGACAATGTTTCTGCCTCCTGAGAATGCTGAAGCAGTTTCTACCTCTTCTTTCGGTCCCCCACAGGAAAACAGTGGTCCAGGCCCTGATTGATCCAGACTGGACCACGTTAACATTCTTTATTTAGGTCTGCCAGAGTATTTACTTACTCCTCTTCAGGTGGTCCAAAACGCCGCAGCCAGGGCGATACTTCTACTTGGCCCGAGAACGCAGATGTCTTTACACCTTAAATCTCTCCACTGGCTCCCGATCCGCAAGAGGATCTTTTTAAAAGCCCTTGTTCTGGCCTTCAAGGCACTTCACGATTCTGGAGCGCCTTATTTAAGGAAGAGAGTTCAATTCTATCTTCCTCGGCGCTCCTTAAGATCCGCATCCCAGTCGCTGGCACGGACCCCTGTGTTCCGCCGATCTCGAATAGGCGGTCGATCCTACCAGGTTCAAGTCGCCAAACTGTGGAACTGTTTGCCACCTAATCTAAGACAGATGCAAGATCTCCTCCCTTTTAGGAAGTCTTTGAAAACTTGGCTGTTCCAGCAGTAGCCTTTGCGCCATCGCTTTCAGTTCAGCTGCCACGCTAAACTAGCGCCGGGACACTCTGTCGAGTAGCTGTGCGCTCTACAAATACCCTGATAACATAACATAACATGTAAGATTTCCTTTTCTGACGCCCACTCCTTGGTTCTGTTATATAAGACTCTACCCAATATTTTGACAGTTGTATCGATAAGTGAAATAGGGTGATAGCAACTTTGGAAAGACCGGTTACCTTTTTAAAATATTGGGACAATAGTTGACGTAGCCCAAGAACTTAGTACCGGCGAGTGTTTGAGATTGTTAAAGACAATGGTCAACAACGGACCCAGAGTTGATTTTACACTTTATCAAGTCAATAGGGGACTCCGTTTGGGGCCTTTCCACTAACCCTCGGTTCATAGAGTCGACAACTTCACATAGGGTAACCCAAATAATTTGAAAGTTGCTACTGTTCATACTAGGCTAAGTTATCGTTGTTGTAGCACAGTATATTTTAGAGAAGGGTGCCTCCGATGCCTTACTAGTAATATGGCAATCAATCGGAGTCGCAGTGTGATAAACCGTTGTCACAGCAGTAACGGTAGTCCGGAAGGACTTACTGTCCTTCTTAGATGCTGCTTTAACTAGTGTAACCCACTGCTGTGTGATAACCTCCTTCCATTTCTGTGCAGTTACCGATTTGTACTGTTTGCGTAAGGCTGACACTGTAGGAGGATCCCTTGGCTTAGCAGCAAGTGTCCTGTGTAGTGATTGATTGGCTGCTGAGCAATCTTGATTAAACCATCTTAGTCCTGTGTGAACCGACCTGGGAGATTTTGCAAGGGCTTTTTCGATGTTTAACCAAAGGTGGACAAAAGAACAGACTACTGCCTCTTTATCTGTCTCATCAGTCAGGCAAATCATAACCGACACCTGATTCTTTTTTATTATATTTTTTCAGAATTTGGACCTGATTTTGGAGTTTCCAGACCACTCTAAGGGTGTCTGAGGATGGCTGTAGTTTACTAATCCCATCATCAACATTGTGTTTCACCCTTGATGATACAACCAAATCTGCTTCGATGGGGTAATGGTCTCCAAAATGTGAGGGTATGGTTGCTCCATAATGTTATAGATTAATTAAATTACTAGAAATAAAAATATAATCAATTACAGATGAGCTTCCTCTGCCCCTAAACGTGGGCAACCATGGGTCACTAATGCCAGCCACATCCAACACATTACTCAAGTCAGATGGCAAAAGGTAGGCCTCTAGCTGCTTACCTCTCTGATCAACACCCTCTAGGGCACACTTATCATTTTGAGACTTAGGATACTGAGACAGTCTAGCATTACAATCACCTGCTAGGCACAAATGTGCCTGACGCCCCCTGTCAGTTACTTTACCCAAAAGAGAGTCAATGTATTCAACCAGAAAAAGGGAACCTTGTATTTGGAGTATTAACAAAATCATTATTGTAGAAGGCGATCAGATATAAGGTCAAATCCCCCTTAAAGAGCACAGCCTGGGGGGCGTAGCCACGCAAGATGGCCGACAGGCAGCGCCTTTGAGAGGCTCCTGACAGACCCCATTGAATCCTGCAAAATCCTGAACGCCTGGCCTGTACTGCTCAGCCCGGCATAGCGGCTCTGGAGACTATGTGATAGGGGCTGGCAGCGGTTACAGCGGAGCACGGGCAGAGTGCTGTTGAGCTGACAACTTGGACCCGAGGCCTGCCAGACGAAGAGCTACAGCTTGCGGGCCGGCGCGGACCTGGAACTCCCCTTTGTTGCGCCTGCGGGCGCTCCCCTGTTGGGCACCACTGGGAGGCGCAGCTGACCGCTGCTGTGCCGGCGAGGGACCCGCGTGCCCCGGAGGTGCGGTGAGACACAGGGAGCGGCTCGGGTCCGCCCGGGCCGGGTGCGAGCTTGTTCTGGCCTGTGTGGTGCCCGCATAGCACCGTGGGACTGCCGGGAGGAGGGATGCGCGACCACTGCTGGATTGCGGCTGGAGGATTGCTGCCTGGCTGTTATTATCATGACCTGCCTGAGGGCATTTGTAAAGGTGCGGCAGGGGCAGTCGTGTTGCTTGCTTGGGCGGCGCGGCCAACAGTGCGGTGTGGCTCCGGCTGGTGGAGCCTGACGTTTCTGCGAAGGGGCACCACGGAGGCCTAGATTCCTGCTGCTGGCCAAGAAAGGAGGCTGAGGATGCTGTGGTGGAGACCGGCAGCGGTTGACCGGCTGCAGTTGACCAGCTGCAGTTGCCCGGCCCCTGCTGCAGGGCCTATAAATGTATTTTAACGCAGGTGAGGCAGCCTAGGAGGGGGCACCATCAGCCTACCACTGCTACTCAGAGAAGATACAGGGCCCCTGGACTGTGTAGAAGATTAACCGGAGAGGAGGCTTGGAGACAGGACCTAGGGCCCGTGGTGGTTCCCGGTGAGCCCGTGCGCGTGCTGGACTGGATTCGTGAAGGGGGCAGGCAGCGAATATCGCTATTGTTTATCAAGTAAGGCTGAGCCATTAGATCCTTGGGACGCACATTGGAAGGAACAAATAGATGGGGGCCCCCCAGGGCAAAACCATGGATCACTACACTACCCCTGCCCTCGGCCCGCAGTTTTCCACTAGGGCAGGGGTGGGTGGTCCCAAGGGAGGTGCTGACCAGGTAGCTGGGGAGCCCACGAGGGTGAAACTGCTGGAGGCTATACAGGGCTCTTGCCTAGCGCTTGAAAACAAAATTGAGACTGTTGCCCTGGAGGTCAACCTTCTCCCCATGGACTTACGCAAAGTGTCTGATAAGGTGCTACTGGCGGAAGGCTCCATCGATGAACTATAGACAGATGTGGCCTCCCTGCGCAAACAGGTAGCTGTGGTCACGAACAGGTCCGGGGTCCTGGTGGATAGGGTTGAAGACGCGAGGGCCGCTCCCGTCGCAATAACATGCACCTCCTGGGATTCCCGGAAAGAGCGGAGGGTGCGCACCCTGAGCAATTCATTAAGGACACGTTGAAGCCCCACGGGCTGTCCCCTATGTTTATCATTGAACGGACGCACCTTGCTTTGGTGGCCCCGCCACAGCCTGGGCCCCCGCTGGCTTTCATTGCGCGAATACTGAACTATAACGATCGTGACTGTATCCTCAAGGCAGCCATAGACACTGACAATGCCAAATATGAAAACCATAAGATCTCTATTTATCCTGATTAAGCAAACAAGGTGAAGGGAGCCCGAAAAATATTCCTTGAAGTTAGTCTAAGCTGCGCGCTATGGGTCTCCGCTATATGTTGTTGTAGCCGGCGTGCAAGCGGGTCATCACCGGGGGCAAGTCCCATTTCTTTGACTCACCTGATGATGTCTGGCGCTGGCTAGAGGTGTGGGACATATGCCTCGGGATCAGAGAGGCACCTGGAGGCATGGGACACACCAAACACCACCGCCTAGGAGTCCCGACGGGACGGGGGCCTCGGGTGCCAAAGCCCAGAAAGATCAGCCACCCCCAGGGTGGAAATACAGGCAGATGGCACCATTTCTCTGGCTGCAGTCTGGGAGAGTCCGGGGGGAAGAAGTGGTGCACCAAGCAGAAGAAAAGCGGGACACTGCCCCCGATGAGATGCGCTGAACATTATCTGATGTCATTGGGCTTGCTGGGAGTTTTTTGACTGCAGGGGCATGCTCTCACTGGATGCAGGGTTTCTCTGTTGTCTTCCTCTCTTGCGTTTCTCTGCTCTTTCTCTGATGTAGGTCGAAAACGAGGGGGGATGATAGATATTCTTGTTAGGAGGGGAGGTTGCTGCTTCATATGACTTCTACAAAAGAGCTACAGGAGGGGTAAGAGGTCTCAGGTACGAAATTTGGCAACAGGATTAAGCAGGTGGTTTCGACATCCTATAAATATTGCCTGGCTTACTTTCTCTATGCTGCGGGGTCCGACTTATCGGGCTGCCTCTTCATAGTTTGGGAGGTTGACCCGGGTGGGGTGGGAGGGATAGGCTGTAGGTCCTGACAGCAAGTACATGTATGGATTTGCAGTGGGTTGTATTGTTGTTGCACTGTATGTCTGGGGTGGGGGGAGGTATTATTTACCTCACAGTTGGGATTTGTTCATGATTGTTCTATGTTTTGCTCCATGTTTTATGACTGTGCAGGCTATGGTTGGCTCTTCAGGCCTCTGGCCATCCCCTTCTTGGGGGGAAGGAGGGGGGAAACCAGAAATTTCCCTTGGCAGTATGGTCAACAGACTTAATATTATCCCATGGATTGTCCAGGGGCTGCGAGACTACGCAATGCATTATAGAGTTCACTCCTTCCTTAAAAGACACAAGATTCATATTGCATGCTTACAGTAGACACACCTAAGGGATGCTGAGGCCCTCAAATTGCAAAAAATATGGAGGGATTAAGTCTTTGCTGCTTCTTACTCCACCTATGCCAGAGGGGTGGTAATATGGGTGGCCCCTGGGATCCCCTTTTGGCTCACTTAGAGTGAGGTGGACGTGGAGGACCGATATATACTAATCCAAGGGTCACTGGATGGTAAGGAGTTCACATTGCTTAATTCTAATGCTTCCGACCTCAATGACAGGCTCTTTGTTGAGGGGCTGCAGGACCTCCTGTCGGACAGTGTAGGGTCCCTCACCATATGGGTGGGTGACTTTAATTGTGTCTTGGATGGCGAGGGGGATCGCCGCCCTCCAAGGGTAGGGACCAAACCTCTGATGGCAGGCTCCTTGGCAAGGGCACTGCAAAACCTGGTGATATAGAATGGGTGGCGGATCCTGCACACGGAGGGCCATGAGTAAACACGTCAAACCTTTACACATGGTACTTACAGCCGGGTGGACCGACTTCTGGTGGGTGGCCTGGATCAATCCAAGGTCCTCGACGTGACGCATATGGCTCGATTTCTATCTGATCATTCACCGGTTCTGATGGTGCTGACTGGAACGGGGGGCCAGTGGGTTATAGATCATGGTGGATGCCCTCCGATCTGCTTGAGGACCCCGTGTACAGGCAGGACCTGCGGACTGCCCTGAACACATACCTTGCTAATAACTGGGGGTTGTTGACCTCAAGGGCTACGGAATGGGAGGCCTTAAAGGCGGTGGTGAGAGGCGCCTGCATTTCTACTGTTTGTGGGGTGCGCAGGAATCTCATAGCAAACTTAAAAAGTCAGGAGGATCAACTGACAGGTTTTCAATAATGGGCGGCCTTAGCCGACGGGGATTGCGTGGCGATGCTGGATGCCCATAGGGAGGTATGCTCCCTCTGGGACACCTTAGACAAAACAGGTCTCAAATCCAATTGACAGCTATTGCAGCAAAATGGAGACAAATCGGGCAAATTGCTGGCCTGAATTCTCAAGCGGGAAGTGGAAATGCCCCCATCATCTCAATCAGAGTGGCAGACGGTAAGCTAGGCTCTGAGCGTCATGCAGTGCTAGCGTCGTTGTTGGACCCTTTTAAGGTAGTCTATCGGGCGGGGCCCCTGGATGTCGAGGGCAGGCTAGAGGACTTCCTGGCTTGAGTGGAGCTCCCTCGGTTGCAAAGGGAGGTCATGTTACAATTGGAGAGGGACCTCTCGGGGGACGAGGTGGATGAGGCTATCAAAGCTCTCCGTAGATCTAAGGCCCCAGGCGGGGATGGATTCCCAGCAGAATTCTACCGGGTATATTCTCCAATTCTTAAAGAGAGGCTGCTTGATGTTTATCGTGAGGCAATGGTCAGCGGGCGCCTGCCGCAAACCATGAGGGAAGGGGTGGTATGCTTAAGGGGGAACCCGTGGACCTGTCCGCCTATAGGCCCGTCACTATGCTGAATACTGACTTGAAGATTCTGTGCAAGATTCTGGCGACAAGGCTGGGAGGGGATATTCAGGTTCTAGACCATGAGGAACAATGTGGCTTTATGACAATGCGTAGTACTGCACACAATCTCCATAGGCTGATGCATGTGCTTCACATGACCTTGGGCTGGAGGGACAAACTGGCGCTGCTCTCCCTCGATCTGGAAAAGGCATTTGATACAGTGGAATGGGCCTTTCTCATGGCAGTACTGAGGAGCATGGGGTTTGGTCCCAATATCAGGGCCTGGATCCGGCTCCTAAATATGGAGCCCTCGATTCGCGTCAGGGTGGGAGGGCAGTTATCGGACTCCTGGCAGGTGGGGAGGGGCACCCATCAGGGATGCCCCCTCTCGCCGTTGTTGTTTGCCCTGGATATTGAGGCCCTGGCACAAATGTTATGCGTGGAAATGGCCCCATGGGGCATACAAATAGGGAACAGAAATTACGTAATCTCGCTCTATGCGTACAACATGTTGGTGTATGTCCGCCAGCCCGGAGAGTCTGTCAAGGTGTTGATGAGGCATCTGCGCGATTTCGGCGAGGTCTCTGGGCTGAAACTGAACATTCATAAGTCCCTGGTTTTCCCCCTCTGGAGTTTGGCTGGGAGGCAGCTGCATCAGTTGCCTGATGTGGGCCTGAGGTGGGACATTGATAGGTTCTGATACCTGGGAATCTGGGTTACTCACACAGAGTCCCAACATCAGCGTAAAAATATTGACAGGGTGCTGTTCGGCCTGGAGGCTTCTGTCTCCTTTTGGAATTGACTTCCCCTCTACTTAATAGGAAGGGTAGCGGCAGCAAAAATGGTCTTCCTCCCGAGATGTCTGTACTTAGTGCAGAACTCTGTGTTCCCAATACAGAACCGCTTTTTTCGGCACCTGGATAGCCTATTGGTGATGCTTTTATGAGCGGGTAAGCATAGTAGAGTGGCGCTTGCCACATTGAAGCGGGATATGGAGGACGGGGGGTTGGCTGTCTCGGATATTCAATCTTACCATTATGCTGCTCATCTATAGCACGCAGCCCGCTGGCTGGCAGATTCCGACAATTGGGAGAAACGGCTCCTGGGAGATGACTTGGGGGGACACCCTACCTCAGCTACTGATGGGGGGGGGGGAGATCTGGGGTCCAGGTGCCCTACTTGATTGCGCACATGGCAGGGATCTGGGAGAGGGTTGTACGGAGGGTACTCTGCACGGCCCCCTTTAGTAGGGAACTGAATCTGTGGGATCTGGCGGCATTCCGAACTATTGACTCCACCATGTTCATGGAGTCATGGCGGGAGGGGGCCTGCATGGTGGTGGGTGACCTTTACCCTGGAGACACCTTCATCTCATTCCCTGATGAACAGGATACTTTTTGAGAGGGACTGGCCCATTTCCTGCATTACGTCAAGTTGGAGAGATTAGCCAAAGATCTCTGGGTGCAATTTCCGGTGGCCCTGTGTTCATCGGAGGTCCTCAAGGGGCTTATAGGTTGGGGGGAGGGGCGCCACCTCATCACGCATTTCTACAAGGCCCTTAGGAATGATATGCAGAAGCTGCAGTACCCCGCGCGTGTGGCATGGGAGGGCAACCTGGGGATGCCGATCTCCGACAAGGACTGGAAGCTGGCGTTGAACCTCGTCTGTACTGTCTCCTGTAATAACCATTTTAAATTACTACAATTCTACTTTGTACACCGCACCTATGTTACTCCACACGGTATTAATAGAATAGACCCCTCGAGGAACGCTACCTGTCCAAGATGCGGGGGTGGGCGCTACCTTTCTGCATTTAGCTTGGGAATGCCCTTCAGTTCAGTCCTATTGGGCATTGGTGGTACCCCAAATAGAGGCGGCCACAAGCATTAGCATCCAGCAGACTTGCATGCCTGTTGGGAGTGGTGGTGCACCCAACAGGGGACAAGACTCCTTACAGATTGTCTCACCTGGCTCTCCTATTGGCTAAGAGGCGGGTGGCCATCAGGTGGATGGGTGTGAGGGGACCACTGCTGACCAACTGGCTGATAGACTTGATGGAATGGGGGGCTGCGGAGGAGCAGCATATGCGCAAAATGCGCACTGATGATAGGGCCCCCTGAGGCCATTTTACTATGGTTGCAAATGCTGGGTCTGTTTAAGGAGGACGACGGCCAACCCATGGATGATGATCCGGACAGGGGGAATGAGAGAAGGGGGGAGCACTCTGTTTCTAGTTATTTCCATGAGGACTAAGTGAGAAATCATCTGTGACTGTATGGCTTATAGCTTGATGCCTTGGTCTTATTTCTATAACGCTGTGGGATTCCTTTAGATCTATGTGTCTTATTTTCTTTTCGCATGTCTTCAATGTCTGTCTGCTAAAAAATCCTTTTCGGTCATGCCAATGCACTGTCTGTTCATTTTTATTGGAAAATCAATAAAATACAGTTTTAAAAAAAAGAGCACAGCCTGAAAATCTCTCCCTAAGGGTTCTAGGGCAATGACATGGCCACCGGTCAGCAAATTTAAAGATGTCAATGCAGACTGGATGTAACTTAACCAAGGAATTGTTTTAGAATTGACTAAAGAAAGACAATCATGGATAATTAGCCTGTTAAGAGATGGCTCACTCTTATACCATATTGAGAGCCAAAGCAATAAGGGCCTAAGTTTGATGATATTCGAAATGTATCTGAGGCCAAGTTCCTCATGTACTGCCAATGTTGGTGCGCTTAGGTGCACCCCCAACAAACGCCTTAAAAACGTATTCTCCTCTAACTGTAGGGGATCGCAATGGTGATACCCCCAAATATCACTACCATAACAGGTGGCAGAGACAGATTTAGCCCTATAAACCCGAAACAGTGCGTTTACGGTTTTTCTGCCCACCCTTAGGCTGAAGTCCAGAACCGCACCGCACAATCTGGCTAGGCTAAGCATTTTCAACTGAAAAGAAGGACTCCAAGAGGACCTATAGTCAATCAAGATGCCCAGATAGTTAAAGGAGTGTACTTGCGAGACCTTGGCTTTGAGGCAGTAGTGAATGTTTTTAGTAGGTTTGGCACCCACGACAAGCACAAAAGATTTTGAAGTATTCACTGGAAGGTCCAAGCCCTCCATAAATTTAACAACGGCATCTAGAAGCTGCTGAAGTCCCACTGCCATCCTTCAGATGAGGGTAGCATCGCCGTGCATATAAGAAGACGAGAAATGCTCGAGAACCCTCCTGGGGGATCTCCTTGTACTTCCTACAGTGCAGCTTCTAAGCCATTAATATAGATAGATAAATAGAAAGGGGGCCAAAATGCACACCTATCACACACCTCTGGTTATGGGGAATATTTTTGTGCAAGTTCCATCCTCCCTGAATCTCACTGATGCCAACATGTCCATATGAATGTCTGCCAGGAAGGAGACAAGGACCTGTTCCACCCCTAGAGACAACAACGACGACCACAACTTTGAGTGATTTACCCGATCAAAGGCCGACAAGGGATCCATAAATCTTAATAGGAGGGAGCCCATTTTTACCATTCTATACTTTTGGATCAGAAGGTGTAAGTTTAGTTATTATTCGGTGGTGTCCACGCCAGGCCTGAACCCGTACTGGGAATCAACAATAATATTATTTTCTTTGGCCCAGTCTTTTTAAAACAACATGACCCAAAACTTTAACTGTAGTGTCAATAAGCGATATTGGCCTGTAACATTTTCATAAGTCCCTGATAAGTGGTACCAGTGGTACTCAGGGCATGGGAGTTAAGAGGGTCAGCATGGCCTGTGGCACTTATTGTGCCACCCTGAGTGACCCAAGTAAACAGATGTCAGAAGTCCTGCCATTGCAGACTGCATGAGCTGGGCAAACTGCCCCAACTCGACTTTGCCCTCCCCATGAGTGGCAAGGTCACAGCACTATTTTTAATATATGTCAGTCACCCCTGTGGTAGGCTTCCTGAGCCCAGGGGGCAAGGTGTATTATATTAAAGGTGTGGACATAAAAGTACAAGCATATGTGTCCCTATAGTTGCCTCTTTCCATTAAGGTCTACTATAAGTGTTCAGGGGGCCATAGGATAACATGGGTTTGCACCCAGGCACCCCCAAGGTTGCCAGCTTCATTATGGTCCCACTGAAATATGGCATTTTTGGTATCAACCAACTTGTCTCATCACCCCTGATATGATTCCCATGTTGGATTTGATGTGACATGCACCTAGGTGGCTACCTTCGAGTTTGCCCTCCTGGTTGCCCCAGCCTTTTCTGTGTCCTAGCTGACAGCTGCAGCTGCTGCTGCCAAGAAAGGAGTCTTGACCCCATCCCAGATGGTGTGAACACTTCCAGGATCAGAAACAAAGGCCTGGACGGGAAGGAGGTGACACCTTCTTCCCTGGCAGGATGGTTAGTGAAATGGCACATCAAGGCGGTGAGCTTCAAAGCTTTCTCCGCCTCTGATATGTATCCAGGATGCCTCCCAGAGAAGGACACAGCTGTCCCCCTCCCCCCAGGCACATTTGCTCCTTGGTAGATGGGAGAATTATGTAGTCAGGAGGTATACATCCCCAGAAGGCTAGCCACACCCCTACTGTGAGCTATGTGAACTCTACTGCCAAGGAAGGTTTCTGCCATTTTTAAAAGTGGCAGAATAGAGGGTTCTGGGTAGGAAAGGTGACCTACACCCCCAGATGTGTTCACCTCAGGGGTGGAATAGCTGCAGGGGTTAGTAGCCCTTCCTGCACCCACACCCCTAACACTCCTAAGTCTAGGATTTAAGGTGCACCCCTGGCACCGGAACCTCTGTTCTGATTCAACTTGCAACAGAGGACAAAGAAGAGACCCATGTCTGAGACTTTAGGGCCTGCACAAAACAAAGGCAAGATACTCTGCAGCGGTGGCAATAACTCTGCAAATGAATGACTACAACTCGTCCTGGACTAAAGACCAGTTCTCCCAGACAGAGGGACCCCTTTGAAAGCCAAAGGTACCTCCAGACTCCCTTGAACTCGTCACACTATTCTCCTTCAGCCTGCAGGTAAAAGCACGCTCCCGGAACCAAACAATCGCTGGCCATCGGGCATTTCCGAGGCATCTCCCATAAGCAGATGGTCCAGTACATTGTGGAAACATAGTCCTGACCTCTCACAAGTTTCAGGTGGCTACCATTTCATCCCTGGCCTCTGGACGTCCAAATATCTTCACACTGACCTTACCGCTGCCAAGGCTTGTCAGTGGCCAGTCTGGCTACCACTACCTTTGTTGCAGGGATTCTGCTCAGGAACAGAACTATGCTTGAAACCATAGAACATCAGCATGTAGGGACTGAATCACAATGCCACCTCAGTATCTATGACCTTGAGTCCGAATAGCTATGCCTCACTTGCCCTAATAACATTTCCAGAGGAACAAGTGATTTGGCACCCCAGAACACAACACTCTCGACCCTCTCGGGGATCACAGTAACAGGACACACCCTTTCATCATGTTATAAGACAGATTAGCCAAACCCCCCACCTTTCTAATGAAGCTAAATGATGATATATTATAGATCTCTGGGATAAGTGGCGGACCCCGTACCTTAGCATACATAGGTGGATGTTCTACATCTCAGCTGATGCAGCACTCTGCTTCAGGACCTTCAATCAGTGTGTGTTTTTTCAGAAACCCTGTCCTCAGTTATATGACAAGATATGTGTGCTCACAAGCAGCAGCTGCATTCTCTTGTTTTGTTTAGGTGCTAGTGTCTGACCAGAGAGAATAACAAGGGGCAATGTCGTTTGACCTTGTCTAGGGTGTTCCGACTAACTCCCAAGAAAAGAATAAAATACGAAAACATGTGCAAGTTCTGTGTAAAAATGCAATGTGGTACAAAGGCAAGCATGTTATGTAGTAACACAAAATGAAAGCAGCCTATAACATGCACACATAGGCTAACATATGGAAAACGACAATGGGCCATGCAGGAAGCACACAACACCTTCACTTGATGCTGTAACCCGAGGGAAATCCGCAGCACCTTTAAGCGACCACCTCAGTGGCCCCGTTGTTGACTTTTTGCATCAGTTTCCCCACCAGCACCATCTGTGCGGTAAAACCATCTCTCCCGAAGCTCCGGCTTCAGCACCAGAGACAGCCAAAGCAACTTTGCACCCGGGCCCTACGAGCCAGGTAAATTCCAGGTGACTATCGTGGCCTGATCCTGGCACCCACATCACCTTACCCCTCAATGGATTATCACTAGTGCTTTTTACCACTGACTGCAGTGTTAAAGTTTTGCAGTATTGAATTGCACTGATTTATGTTTCTTTCTAAAATGTATAACTCCGGTTATACTCATCCAATTGTCTTTGTTTTGGTGTTTTCATTTATATAAAATACTGCTTTGTTTTGTCAATTACTTATCATCCATGTTGGTATTCTGAAATAGTTAACACAGGTTCCTCTAGTAAAGCCTGACTGCTCTGTGGCACTCTACCAGGAGTGAGCCAGGGATTTATTAGTGTGAATCCAAAGGACCTATTTTGGGGTATTGCGAGAGTATTACATAGTGAAGCCTAATTAGCCTCACTGCATAATACTCCACTTTCCTACAATTGCTCATCCTGGGAGAAAATTCCAAGGATGTCAAGACCATTACTTTTTTGTTTTCCAATAACAAAAACAAATTCTGACTTCGGCAGTTTATCTAAAACACAAACCGTGACAATGTGGGCACACTGAATATGTCCCACACAGCAAAACGTTAGTGCCTTTTGCACAACAACTAATGAGTGGGGCCCTGCTGAAGGCACAGACATCTTTGCCTACCTGGCAGAAATCTCTAGATATGCCAGGGTGTACTCCACCATGGCAGGTGAGTACATCCTTCCTCTGACCTGCCAGAACAAAGTAAAGCCCGCCAAAGGCTCAATAACCCCTTTTGTCTGGCCAATTCGAGACCTCATCTTAACATTGTATTTTTTTAGGTATGGCTGTTTACAATTTTGGTGCCTCCAGAGGGGAACTTTATTTTCTAATTGTGGGTCTGGCTGAATGTGGTATGTCTTCCTAGCAAGAGCCTCATGCCATAATTAATGTCTGCAGGCCTCTTGTTGATGATTATAAGAATTTATGTAAAAGGCAGCAGGCTAAATTTCTCGAATTGCGAATGGTGTAGCAAAATCTGTTGAGCTATACTTTTGATAGTGAGAAGCTTACAAAATGGACAAGAAGTCTTTTAGGGTTCTTGCTCTTCAACTATGTCAGGGCCTGCTGGTGCATAAAGTGTTGTGGGAAACAGACAAATTTTGTGGAAATATTTGCGTCCAGGACAAATCGGTAGGGTACCTAATATGCAACTTGGTAATGTTTTTAAAGCACCTTAGAAAGGTTTCTAAACATTTGTAGTTTTGTATATTTTTTAGATTCTTTGCGTAGTTTATCGCTGTGTGCGCACTAAAGTACCTTTTTTTTAAAGTTAAACACAATGATTTAGACATTATCATCCTCACTGAAACTTGGCTAAATCCGGCTTCCACTCCTATCTTAGACCTCCTAGTACCCCCCACTCATGACATAATTAGGCTTGACAGAGTTTTGAAACTGGGTGGAGGACTAGCATGTATTCACAGAAACACATTCTCGGTTTCTCACTCAGATTCCTCGACGCATGCCTCCTGTGAATACCTCTGTCTCACTATATCAAGTATGAACGTACCGGTTTGCAAACTTCACACCTTTTACCACCCCCGAGTGACAATCTCCCTTTCACTGAGCAGCTAATGGAAATCATCTCTAGTAATGTCGACTCAGCGGTGTCTCAAATCTTCCTTGGTGATTTCAACCTTCATTGGTCTAGCCCCAACGACCCCGCTGTATCTTGCATTAAATCTTTCTTAATTGATCATGATTTGACTCAGCACTGTGTCCAACCAACTCATAACAAAGGAGAAATGTTAGACCTCATTATTTCTAAAGAGCAGACTATCTCCATAGATTCCATTACCCCTTGTGACTGGTCCGACCACCACTGCATCCTCTTTTATATCAACAGTGAGGTATTGATGAGGAAGGCTCAACCACTAAAATCTAAGATTTGGAAAAGGGACATAAGAGCAATAAACTCTGACGAACTAGCTGCCCATTGTAAATCTGCCCTCCCCTTCCAAGATGACATAGTTGAGGTACAATCACTGACCGACGCCTACAATTCAACCATCTCCAACATCATGGAGAATATTGCTCCACTCCAACAAAAAAATGCTTCAACAAAAATATCCAAACCTTGGTATAATGAAAACTTAAACTCAGAACGCCGCAACCTTAGGTCATTTGAGCGGTCCTGGCGAGTCAATCCCTCCTCGGACCAACTAAAACTCCTTAGAGATGCCAGGAGCCGCTACAACAAACAAATCAAGAGTGCTAAGGCGACTTACTTCAGACACCAACTGGATCAAGCAGCAAACCGCCCCAAGAAACTCTTCGAATTGATCAAACAACAATCAGTCATTGGATCTAACCAATCTGATCCTGGGGGCAACCCACCCTCTTGCGATGATCTTGCCGCCTTCTTTACGGAGAAATCAAGAATCATCTCCATTGACCTCGCCACTAAGAAGGCTCTACTACCTTCATCCATTGCTGCCTCACCCATTGACTCCTCTGTAAGGCATAAATCGACCTCCACGAATTCCAAGAACAATGCATCATGGGGCACCTTTACCACATTTAGTGAATATGATATCTTCAAGATTCTTCAGAATATCAACCCTTCCAACCACTTCAGCGACCCGCTGCCCCCTTCTATCTTCAAAGAAATCAAGAATGCACTGATCCCCACATGGACTAGGATTGTAAATGCTTCCCTATCACAAGGCATGATCCCAGAATGCCTAAAAGCAGCTCAGGTATCACCCATTCTAAAAAAACCTAACGCTGACAAATCTGATCTCAATAACTTCCGCCCCATTTCCAACATCCCCACCTTAGCGAAACTACTAGAAAAATGTGGGCAATCCCAACTCTGTGCTCACATAGAGAATTACCAACTCTTAGACCAGCATCAATCGGGCTTTAGGAAGGGGCACAGCACCGAATCGGCTCTCACACACGTTTTTGATGACATTTTAATAATGCTCGACCAAAATGAATCCTGCCTCCTGATCCTCCTCGACCTTTCCTCCGCATTTGATACGGTTAATCATGACAATCTCCTATCCATCCTGCAAAATAGAATGGGTTTCTCTGATCAGGTGTTTCAATGGTTCTCATCCTTCCTTCATCACAGAACTCAAAGAGTCAAGGCAAACCACTCTCTCTCCCAGCCCTCTCCCGTACTCATGGGGGTCCCCCAAGGATCCGCTCTATCTCCTATTCTCTTCAACCTTTTCTTGGAACCTCTTGCACATTCTCTAAATTCCATGGACATTCTCTTCCACATGTATGCGGACGACACGCAACTATATCTGAAAATCTCATCCTCGGAAAACATCATCTCACTCAACACTACCCTAATGTTTGCTCAACACTTCTAAAACGGAATTCCTGCTCATCTCCCCTCCGAACCTCATCCCCAAGCTAAACCTCTGGCTGAGTCACCTCACTGCTTTCAACTGTACTCCTCTCATTGTAGACGCAGCCAAGTCTCTCGGTATCACCATGGACAAGCACCTGAACATGAAAGGTCATATCAGCAATGTATGCAAAGGAGCTAACCACTTGATGAGATCACTCAGAAATATCAAACCTTTCCTTCCTCTAAATGATTTCAAGCAAGTGGTCCAAGCGCTTGTCTTGCCGAGGTTAGATTACGGCAGTGCAACCCTCTGTGGCCTTCCAAAAATACGCCCTGGCTCCACTAAGGGCTTCACTTAACTCGGCTGCTAGACTGGTTACAGATACCAAGCTAAAAGATCATATATCCCCAGTCCTAAAATCCCTCAATTGGTTGCCCTTCGAAGCACGAATTCAACTAAAGATTGCTGTTCTTACACACAAAGCCCTTCACCTTAACACTCCTACGTACCTTGCGCAAAAACTTAAACTATCCTGTGGCGTAAGAGCTTCAAGAAGCGCCTCTACCCTTCTCCTGAAACCACTCATCCTTAATAAAAAGAGAAGTTGTTACCGAGCCTTCTCCGGAGCTGCCCCTAAGATTTGGAACTCTCTCCCACCGGACGTTCGCAGAATCTCCTCATTGACGGCATTCAAAGTGGAAGCCAAAAGATTCCTAATGAACAAATTTGTACCCTAATAGGGTTAGACTCATGGGCCCGTTGTCATTGCTCCTGATGCCTCTGTTCTTACATTTAATACAGCTCCCCCTTATTGTACACTGTGTCTCACCCTTGCTGCACGCCAACACCTGTTATTGTATTACCCTCCTAGTTGTATTTTGCACTGTATTTTCTTTACCTCCCTTCCTCTTATGGATATTGTTCTAGATATTGCTTTTGTCCTTCCTCCCATCATATTGTAAAGCGCTCTGTTATCCCTTGGGATCTTGTTCGCACTATATAAAACTTTATAAATAAATAAATAAATAAAATAAAGCATGTTCAGGACATTGATTTATTGAGTATTTTTGTGCGTTGATAAGTTTGGAGTTTCTAGCCCACAGCACCTCCATGAATCAGCCCTGGACTGCTCTGCCTATCTATTCTGAGAGTAAAGTGCTAATAAGGGTACTTGGTCCCTAGTTTGGGGGGTTCTAGATACGGAGGGCAATAAACACTGCAGCTGAGCGGTCCGATTGGTACACTTAAGGCAGAGTAACTTCTAACATCCATTTGGCACTGTTTATCTGGATGTCTTAGATAGTTCTTTTGCCAAACTATACTGGTTTGTTTTTGTAGAGAAAAATTAGGTTAGGTTCGCAGTCACCCAAAAATCAGTAAAATATACATATACACTCAGCTGCATTTTGGCTAAGCTTGCACTATACAATATGTATGAATTTATATATTTACATAAATACATACATACATACATGTAGACATACATAGAGAATGAACTGGTCACTGAAAGTTAGTGATGTTCCTGCAAAATATAAATGTTCCTCAATTCAGGTTCCAAGCCTCCTCTGAAGGCAGCTGAATTGCTCTTTAGGCAGTTTTAGGAGCTTGCTGCTCCTTGTCATTCAAAGGAGAGTGTTGCAACTGTGTAGTGTATGTGCTTCTGTTCAGAGGGACTTAAATGACCTGGCCCCACCCAAGCTGTCCACAAATAACATAACGTGCTTCATCAGATCTCACGGTTTCAATATAATATGTTATGCAAACGACACCCAACTCATCCTCTCCCTCACCGATGACCCTACTACCATCAGGACCAACTTCCACAGATGCATGGTTAGCATCGCTGACTGGAGGAAGAACAACTGCCTGAAGCTGAACATGAGCAAGATGGAAGTACTGATCTTTGGCAATAGCAGCAACCCCTCCTAGTATCGCTCAGACCTGAGACTCGCACCCATACCCGCCTAAAACTCCAGAAACCTCAGAATCATCATTGATAACAAGCTCACCATGAAATCCCAAACCAGAGCTGTCTCCTTTGCCTGCTTCCTCACTCTGTGCATGCTACGGAAGATCTTCAAGTGGCTAGCACTACACACGAGAGGCACCATGACACAGGCCCTCATTACCAGCCGACAGGACTATGGCAATGCTTTCTATGTAGGAATCGCCGCACACCTCCTACAGAGACTTCAAACCACACAGAACGCCACAGCCAGGCTCGTCCTCAATCCTTCCTCGACGAACCCACATCACACCCCACTTCTGGCAAATCCAATGGCTCCCCGTACAGAACAGATCCCAATTCAAGCTGCTGGCCCACGCACACAAGGCTCTACACAACCAAGGACCCGCCTACAATAACTACCGCCTGAACTTCTACGAACTGTCGAGAAGACTACGCTCCGCCTCCCTATCACTTGCCCTCACTCCCTGCATCCACTGAAGTAAAAGTGGAGGACACTCCTTCTCCTACATCACAGAAAAGATCTGTAACAGCCTCCACACGCAGGTCCGGACCATCACCTCACTCCCAGAATTCCAAAGGGCCCTCAAGTCATAGCTGTTCGAATGAGCCTTCTGAGACCTGCAAGTGCCTGAATACCCTATTGGGTGATAGCAGTTCTATATAAATCCCGATTGATTGAGCGATGCTTCAATATTGCAATATCTCAATTGAATCAACTGCAGGTGTGAAGTCAGTACTGTGTGGGATTGAGTTTTCCTGTGATACCTTCAGTATGTCATATGTGCTCCCTCTCAAGTGGTTGTGACTGGGGAAACTGCTATTTGTATTACAACGTAAAGTGAGGTTGTAACATATATCATCTTCCTTCCTGTGTTACCCTTGGCCATTTACCTTTATTGGCTGCTGTGACATGCCATGTCAGTCTGTTCCCTTGCACTGAGACAGTTGTGACAGTATTGCTTCTTAAGGTCCTGTCCCATGGCTCTCCTGGCCAGGATGAAGCGTATGGAATTTGTGTGGGTGTGTATGCGATTTGCTAATTCTTATGTTCTCTCCTCTGCCCATGTCCCTTCCAGTCTAGAAAGTGTTGCATTCAGTTGAAAACCAGTTTTGACTCAAGGACAGCCTTGCCTTGTATTGTGGATCAGTGGTCTAGTCCTGGGCATAATTTTCAATACCACAGATTAATCTTCAGTAATCTTCAGCATTTTGCATTATGCAAATGATGCATAAGGCTGGTATTATGCCATTATGCAATGCCCCATAAATGAAACTGCTGTTTGGGTAAAATTCTATCACATTAGCATGGAAACAATGCAACTGACACAAACGTAAGTGCACAGAGAGGTGGGAACAATTAACATCCTAACTAGTATATACAAAATTTGCTAACTAGTCAAAACAGTTATTTGCCCACCAAAAGCCTTAGGAGTTATAGCTCCTCTTCTATATTATGTTGGATACTGCAAATAGGAATTAGTAGATAAACAGTACTTTACAGCTCCCTTGACAACTTCTTAATGTTTAGCGTGCCATGCAGGAACATATAGGGACTTATTTACAAGCCCCTTGCGCCGCCGGTGCGTCACTTTTAATATGGGAAAAAGTGACGCACCGGCGGCGCAAGGGGCGTGTAAATAAGCCCCATAGTTTGTAAAGGATTTTCCTCTTAATACTAAATTGGTGCTTCCAATGAATGAGTTCCTTGCAGTTTTTTATTTATCTCCAGCACATGGGCGTGCAAAAAGGAAGCTGGGAAGGAAAGATAGGGAAGGAAAGGAGAAGCGCCTTGAAAGGACTTGTCATGTGGAGGAGGTTACGCAGGGCGACAGCCCAGGAAGCACATGCTCTTACTATTTTACAGTGGATTCTCTGAAGGTGTGATAGCAAAAGCTGTCTCACAGCCAAATGAGTTCTGAGGAGAGACGCCACTCTCCGACTGAAGGTTGACAGCAGAGGAAGTTGCACTGAGGAGAGATGCCGCTCTCTGACTGAAGGTTGGCTGCTGAAGGAAGCTGCGCTGAGGAGAGACGCCGCTCTCTGACTGAACGAACTGCAGGAGACGGGAGGTGCAGGAGGAGGGACGCTGCCCTCTCAGGGTCTCTCAATTCTCTGATAG
The DNA here is from genome assembly GCA_963921515.1 of Calotriton arnoldi. Classification (NCBI taxonomy): domain Eukaryota; kingdom Metazoa; phylum Chordata; class Amphibia; order Caudata; family Salamandridae; genus Calotriton; species Calotriton arnoldi. The sequence continues at coordinate 528,940 of CAWUFW010003423.1, read as the reverse complement.
TCAAGGTAAGACTTTTCAAAAGAAAGAAACAGAACTCCACAAGGGATGAGATATTGTGGAGAAGTACTCTAGAACTCTTATCCTTACTGGGGTTCTAATTGAAGTGCGTGGAGCGTTGCACGTGCAGCTGTCTTATCACTAGAATTCTCACGAGAGTCCTCACAAGGAACGTCGAATATTTCTGCAAACTCTGCGGCCATCTTGTAGTGTGGACCCTCCCGAGGATTCTATATGGTGATCCAATGGTTAATCACTGGTCGTTTGGCAAGAACTCTACGTCTGGATCACTGCCTACTTCTCTTGGGACCCTGCATAATAGTTGCCACATTAGTCAAGTTCCTGACAGGATGGTAGAGGCCTGGATTTATACATTTTATCTCCTTTCCCTTGTGTTTTTGTGAATTTTGTCCAGATTTGTCACTATACGGTAAACATTGTTTACCACGAAAACATTTCCCCACAGGGAATTACAACGCGGTCGTTACAACGACCGCTTTGTAACCACGCATACCATTATTCCGCAAGTCAGAACAACGACTTGCGGAGGGGTCAGAAGGTGTTGGATTTAAAATCCAACACCTTCCCTACTGTTGCACATACTGGAGTTGGAATAGTAAATTATACTATTCCAACATCCAGCACCCCTCCTCCGCAAGTCGTTGTTACGACTTGCGTGGTAATGGTATGCGTGGTTACAACTCGGTCGTTGTAACGACTGTGTTGTAATTCCCTGCGGGGAAAAAGCACGCGTTAAAAAGAGGCATATTCCACTATACTGAGGTGCTTTACCATTTGGGGCCTAGTTGTGTAGGACTGGGATGTATTTAAAAATATATATTTTCACATTCTCACTGCTGCTGTGCTAGGGACTTTTTTGATCATTTTAGTGACTTGTGGATGACTTGAAAATGTTGGTTCCCTTTTGTTTTAATATTCCTGTTGGTGGCTATGGTGGGATGGCTCCAGTAACGCAGGCCAATGTAACCAGACATTTTCTTTTATTCTCAACATCATCTTCCCCTTCTTCCACAAGTGTTCATCCCCTGTTTTTTGTGCGTTAGAGATCATGGTTAATATGCATTTCTGAGACTTTTAAAAGTATTTGGCTGCTTCTCTTCTGTGCCATTATATATTTTATCTTGGCTGATTTGTTTTTTTACATTATTGTTGTTACTTCACTGATGATGTGCAAAGGCCTACGCAAGGACCCACTCAAATTTTGGTTATACATATATATCTTTGTGCAATCCTTCCCCTGCAAAGCTGAAAGTATGTGTTGAGGGAGCAAGGGGTTCCAGCGACGGCAGGACAGCCATGCTCTCTTTAACTCTTTGTTCTCCAAGCCTACTTCTTTGCTTGTTATGTGGTTCTGGTGTGTGTGTGTGTGTCACAAGCAGCTATTTTGTCTATTTGCTTCATGCCTCCTTACTTGCTTGCCATGTGGGTGAACACCATTTTGTGAGGTCAGTGTGTGTGTTTGTGTGCGTGTGGGTGCATGAATGTGTATCATAGGCTGTGGTTCTGCCTTTGCTGCTCATGCCATTTTGTGGTATCAGTGTGTGGGGGTGTGTGTGTGTGTGTGTGTGTGAGCATGTTTACATTTGTGTATGTGTGTCATAGGTGGCCATTTTGCCCTTGCTCTTCGTGTCTCCTTCTTTGCTGTCCATATGGGTGACCATCAACTTGTGGAGCTAGTGTGTATGTGCATATTAGTGTGCCATAAGCTGGCATTTTGTCTTTTTTCTCCATGCCTCCTTCTTTGCTTCCCAAGTGAGTTTCCTTCAATTTGCGAAGCTAGCATGTGTTTCTGATTATTCATCGTTTTATGCCACTTTTAGATGCCTTTTGCTTGGAACATTGATTGCTATGCTTCTTTAGGAGCCCAAGTTATTTTCATTCACTATACTTTTTTTCATATATGTTTCCTGTTTTATTTACATCTGATTAAGGCAGACTGAAGTATTCTGTAGTGCATGTTTGTTGTGGACCCTGGGGGGACACTAGGTATAGTTTTTATTGATTTAATTGCTTTTTGTATGCCTCCCATAGGGGCCCCATGGGCCCTGGAGGGACACCAGGTATTTTTGTATTAATTTAACTGATTTGTATAATATTGTTATAAGGATGGTTACAATGACTTGTATTGCATTGATTAGAATTGCCAAGTCTTGCTCTTTGAATTAGATCAAAGCAGAGTCCAGAGACCTCTTAGCTAGGTGATTCTGCTTTTCCTGCCCACCAACAATAGAAGAAGTAAAGAACATGACCCTAATGCAGCAGAATAAGTCCTTTGCCACCACTTGCATCAAACCCTCATCCTATTTTTGGCAACTTAGGATACCTGATACACCCATACTCCCAGGAAACTCAAGAGCAGCTACAATTTGCTACACATGGTCTTCCAGTAGTAGGAGCAGAGCAGGAAGTTGAGCTTGCTGCAGAGCAGGATCACTGGTCTTCCATAGGACACATTGTCTACACTATCTTCTCCGAGAAGAACAAATAGCACTCACCCATTTCTTCTAAGCTCCCCCATCAGATGATCGTGGCACGGATTGGACCCCTGAGCACCACCCAGGTAGACAAGGGAAAAAGAAGGTTGCCAAAAGAGTTGGAAGTGAGGAAGATGAACCAGTGATTGTTCATGTGGAGAGTGGCACAGATGAAGTGCAAACCAATTCTATTCAACCTGTTATGGGTCCTGTACTACCATCAACACTACCTGCTTCCATCTTTTCAAAACTCAAATACCTAAACCAAACTCCATCCCTACAGCAGCCACAGACCGCTCTAGGGAAATGCAAATGCAACCGTCTATCTCCACTACAAATCGTTCTGGCTTTGACTCTATAAGGGGGCTCTCCTTCTTGGTTTGGGACTTATATTCAATTAGGCTGCATGAGGATCACATTGCAAAGTACCACATTTGCCTTAAACAAGTGTATTGTGGTAAGCCAGGTGGACATTATGATACCAGGGGCCTACTGGCCCGTCTGAAAAACCAACTTGTGATAGTGTGGGAAGAGCGTCTTAGAAGGATAACTTCTGCAGAAAGAGGAGAAGTCGTTGAATAGATAGACAAGGTGGTAGTGATAAGGGAGAAGAAGTCACCATCATGCGAAGAAGCCTTGTCACTCTTAGTATGAAATTATCACCTGCAGCAGCCTCTGCATTGCAGAAGGAAAAGAGGGATACAGGTTCCCCAAAGCATCCAAGCAGCTTACCTGATCTCCATAGGTCACTTGAGGTGGGATTGTCATAAACAAAACAGCAGACACAACAATTTACTATCAAATTGGTGTTTAGCCAGGAGTCACCATACCACCAGATTCATGATCCATTCCATTTATAAAATGGGAAGCTGGCCAAAATGTAAGTACTTGACCTTCTCCCTTTTTATTTTGTTTGATTTGAGTTAAGTTTTCATATATAGCACAAACAAAAACCCGGAGGCTTTTAGGCGCTGAAGTAATAAGGTAGAGAAAGAAGACCGTGGTAAATAATTCCTAAAAAGCCATGTTTTTAGAGACTTCTGAAAACTCAAAATGGTGGGAGCAGTTTTGATTTTCAGGGCAAGCATGTTCCAGTTCCTAGTAGTACAGACCACAAAGCTCCTGCCTCCCCAAGAAGAAAGTTTATAAGGAGGCACCACCAGATTTCTGGCTGAGCTGGAACGAAGAGTCCTCTCAGGGGAAATACCTTCTGAGTTTGGGCTTTAAACAGTATTCTCTTTTGAACAGAGAGCCAGCGTAAGCTCACCAGAGCTTGAGAAGCAGATGGAAATCTGGGAATTCTCATTAGCAACCTAGCCACTGAATTTTGAAGCATCTGAATTTTTTTCAGAGCCACTTTTGGCAGATTCTGATACAGACTGTTGCACTGGTCCACTCTAGACATTACAAGGGCAAGAGCAACTGTCTTCAACAAATTAGACGAAAGGAACTGAGCTTTTTTCCTAATAACATGAAGCAGATAGACGGCGGTGGAAATAACCTTGTTTACTTGATCTTTGTAGGTGAGTCTGTTGTCAATCAATATTCCCAGATTTTTCACTTTTTCCACTGGTACTGGGAGCAGACCTAAATAATCTTGCCATGATGATGGGATCCAGAAATAAGTGTTGTTTCCAAAAAGAATAATTTAAGTTTTTGAAGAGTTAATCTTAAGGAAACTGTTGTCCATCCATAAGCTCACAGCCCCCATACAATTGCAGAAAGTGTTATTCAAATCTAATCCTATACTGAACTAATAAAAAACGATCTAGGTTTCATCTGCATATGATACTGGCAACAACGCAAAAGATTTCACCAGAGCCGCTAGTGGTGTTACATAAATCTTGAAGAGGCTGGGGCTTAACAATAACCCCTGGGGAACACCGCAAGGAAGGGAAAAAGGTTGAGAAGTATATTTCTCCAGGGTCACCATTTGTACTCGCTCTGTCAAAAAAGATTTAAATAGCAACAGTGCCACATCACCTATCCCCAGGCAATCTAACTGATCGATCAAAAGATCATGGTTGACTGTGTCGAAGGCAGCCGTCAAGCCAAGTAGGATGAGGGCAGCATTACCTCCTCTATCTACTGAAGTCCTGATCATCTCAGTGGCTAAAATAAGAAATAATTCCGTGGAATGCCCCTTGTGGATCCCAAATTGGGAATCATCCAACAGATAATTATTGTCCAAGAATGCAGATAACTGAGAGTTTATTTCCTTTTCAATCAGCTTGGCTAGACATGGGAGCCTAAAAATGGGTCTGTAACTGTTAGGATCTAAAATATTCAAATTGGATTCCTTCAGCAGCTGAAGAATTGATGCAGATTTCCACGCCTTGGGAAATACACTGGTCATAAAAACCACGTTAAAGATGAACGTGAGTTGAGAAGCCACCAGGTTAGGAATAAGCTGCAAGATTTTAGGAGGACATTGATCCAAGGGAGAACCAGACTTGAAGGTGAGAACCTTCTGCTTAACTTGGTCCTCTGAAAGCAATTTTAAATCTGAAAAAGAGTCTTACTTCCATCCCTAAGGTGGACATCATTGAGGGACTGAGGCGTGGATATGTTGGAGGAAAATATATTAAATATAGTCTCTGTTTTGTTGTGGAAGAACAGAGCTAGAGAATTACAAAAGGCCTGATTATAACCTTCAGTGTTTCTAAAGACAGGAGAGGAAAGTTTAGTGACAGCTTGGAAAAGGGTTTTGGTAGAAGAGAGTTTGTGGAATTTCAAAATGGAAGTTCCAAGCCGGACCTCCTTCAGAAGTTGCTGTGCCATCGCTGCATCAACAACTGATAGAAATGGGGGAATCAGTGTCGTAGAGCACTGTTCAGTCTATCCACCTCACGATGGACATGTGTAGCAGTTGTCAAGCCACAAACTACATGTGCATCGTTTCACACTGGGCCTCTTTCAAGGAGATTAAGCAAAGGCTGGACACTGGTTTCACAGTTGCTAATGTTTTTCAAGGCATTCATCAGCATGCAACAGCTGCAATGTTCTCCATGGAAAAAATGTCCTACAGCTGCCAAAATCCTGCAAGTATTTAATACCAAAGTGTATGAATGGCTTCATCCCATAAGCCTCAATTTTGGATATGTTGCAATGGACAATGGTAGTCATATTCTCAAATCCATTGCTGACGGAGGATACTTTAGAGTCCTTTGTTTAGCTCATTGCACTAACCTAATTGTTCAAGACTTTCCCTATAAAGAAGAATTAATCAACAACACACAGGTCAACAGTTGAAACAGATGGACTCATTTCAGTTGCGTCTTCAAAGCCTGGAAGCAGCTGAGGATCATTCAACTCGCTAATAGAGTCCCTGTAAAAGTCCTCCAGTGCAGCTCCATCAATGATTATGTACTACAAAGAAAAAGGAGATGCAGCTACTAGAGCTATGACAATGGAGGTTGAAAACTGGGGATAGTAGAGTGCCTGATCTAAATGCTACTGTCTTTTGATGTTTTGACACAGGAAGTCAGCAAGCAGGATTGTACCATGGGTCAAGCCATTCCATTGTTGCACATGCTGCAGGAACATTTGTAAACGGTAGAACAAACATACACAAATGTCAGTGAAGTAGCAGTTGCTTTGGTCAACAACATAATCAATTGTATGAATCAAATCAATGGCTACAAAATGTTAATTTATCCTCCAAAGAGTACATCTGTCACGACTTGTAATGTTCTTACCAATTCTGGCGTGTAGGAGAGGTTCTCGACTTCGGTTCTTTAGGGCTCTGGTCTGTCCAAGGTAAGGACAACCCTTTCTGGTAGCCACGGTCCTACCGACAATGAAAAGCCAGAGCAGACTGTGCCGTCCAAAAGGAGTCCCAAGATGAAAAAAACCCATAAGGAAAAACCTCTGTTGAAGGCGGAGACTCCAGAAATGGAACAGAAGGAAGAACCCACAAATAAGAGCAAACACCAGCAAGGAGTGGAGAATAGAAGGCAAGAATTCCAAAAAGGAGTGGAAGGTTAAAAGGAATCCAAACTGAAACATGAAGAGCCAACCAGAAACAAAAGTGTGCCAACCGGAAGCAAAAATACACCAATCAGGAGCAAAGTTCATCAACAGGAGCGAGGACACACCAGCAGGAGCAAGGAGTGCCGCAACGCAAGGCAATGAAGGATTCAGCCCCTTAAATACCCAAAGGCAGGAAGTGATGTAACAAGAAGTGATGCAACAGGAAGGGATGTAGCAGGAAATAAGCAGTTGCCATCTTGGATAGGAAAAAGTAAATATTAGGAATAGGAAATGATGCCATCTTGGAAAGTGTAAAACAGAGAACCTTCCCAAGGCCCTCTGGGAAACAGGACTGAGGACTCATGGGAAGTAGTAGTAACAAGATGCCACCAGGAGAAAATACTGGAAACCGCAGTTAAATGTGAAAAACAAAAGGTCAGTTAAAATATGCCCCATAGAAGTACTGGAAGCCGCAGCTCTAAAATTGGAGCTGCGGTGTTCCTACTGTGTATTAATGAGCATTAAGGGGCTGCCGCATGGTGCTGCAGTGTGCCCGACTAGACATAAGCGTCACGGAGTGTAACCGTGATGCTGAAACAGCAGGCAGCCATGCAGTACCGCGACGTGCCCAAGAAAAAGGAGGCGCCACGGGGGGTGTCGCAGGCTGCACAGCGGCCCGCGATGATGAAGCGGGCAGCACCACAGGCTGAGCCATGGCCCGCGGTGCAAAAACATCTGTGTCACAATACTAGATCCACAGTACAAAAAGTGCTGCAAACTTTCATTCCTTTTTCATTACTGGAAGTCTGCAGTACAAGAATTGGATTGTGAGGAAAGTGACTGACTTAGAAGATTAACTATTTGAACTTCGAGGGCATAGCAGAAGTGAAGTGCTGATTTAAACCCCCAGAGAACATGGTGGTGTCTCCAAGTCCAGAAGTATGTTGAAACTGCACCAGCAGCACCCACCAGTGGTAACTCAATCGTGTGCTACTAAACCTACAACACTGACAGGATCACTTTCACTTTTGGCATTTGCAACAGGTTAGTTTATGAATATTCCAGTGCTTAAATTCAGTACATAGTTGCAGGCAACACCAAAACAGCCAATGCCCATAACCATATGGTTGTGAGTGAGTTTTTTTACAAGTAAATTTGGCACACATTTACTTTGTTAACCACAAACATATTCAAGTTGTGTTTGTTGGATTACTTGTCTGTATGCGCTGGCCTGCTTCTCATGTTTTTGATGTTTCAGTTTTTAGCCCTAGAGCAGCAGTGATTAAAGGGTACCCCCTATTCTCTTAGAATGTCCCCAACTATGTCAATGGGAAGATGGTACAAGACTTCTTGGATGACCAAACAGTAGCCTACTAGGAAGAAGAACCATTGCCCATTGGAATTGGAAAAGAAACAGTGGCCAGAACTCAGGCTGTCAATAAGGTTTCTTACATGCCCTTTCACCAGTGTATACTCGGAGAGGGTGTTCAGTGCAGCTCGTGCAATTGTAATGTTCAGAATGACCAGTCTCTCTTCAAAACATAAGGACTCACCATGATTACAATGAATAAACATGTCATGCACAAAATGTTAAGGATCTACAAGGCAAAGCCATTAAAGAGGGCAGACTACCTTCCTGAATTTGAGGTTGAGCTCTACCTTTTGGATTAAATAAAAATAAGCAAAAATAACACACAACAGAAATGTCTCTAGGCGCGGATCCTCTGAGGATCCGACAGTCCCGGTGCTCAAATGTGATTGGCTGCAAGGACTTCAACCAGGAAGTGTTGGCAGCCATCTTGGGACTCGGCTGAAGAACGTTAAAAAAAAGAGAAGGGGGCAGAGTAGGAATAGGCTGACCTGGGGCAAAAAAGCATTTTTCATTTTATTTTGGCAGGAGTCACGCTGGATCCGCGGCTCCCACTGAAAAATTAAAAAAAAGGAAGTGGGGGCTCCCATGCTTCTGTGATGTTTAGCACCCAGGTGGGCCAGGTCATGGAGGCATGCCGAATTAAAAAAAGGAGGGGGGCACATGGGGCCCCATTCTTGAGGCTCTTTTAAGTGTGTGTGAGTGGCTCTATGAATCAGTGAGTGTGAGTACTTGTAATAGTCTGTGAATGGGTTTGTGAGTGGTTGTGTGGGAGTGGTAGTGGGTGTATGTGAGGTTACATAGGGGTGTGAGTGGTGCGGTGGATGATGTCATCAGTGATGTCATTTGAGATATCATCAGTGATGTTATTAGTGATGTCACTGACCATGTCATGAGTGATGTAATATGTGAGGTCATAAACAATGCATTGCAGGGCATAAGTTATAGTTAGCTCAGATAACTATAACTGCTGAATTTCACTGTTTTTTAAGAGGGAAATCAGAGCCTAACTATAACTTCCCTGTAACCTTTGATTTTTTCTGTGAATTTTTAAGGTTTTTTTAAATTGTATTTCCTAAGTATAATGGCCATGTAACCTCTGTTTTATTTTTAGGTCTCGCCTACGCAGCGCGCATGCACTGCATAGGAGGAGACCTCTTGAAATCGATTTGGTTTTTCGCCCAAAAACGTGCACGCATTGCATTGCTTTCAATGGCAACGCGTGCACGTTTGGCGATTCCCTTTCGGGAGCGAGCTTTGAAACCATCTGTTTGTAATTAACTTGCAAACAGATGGTGCCCCTTACTCGCTCCCGCAAGGGAAACAGGCGCAGGCCCCCTCCTCTCTTCCCACCCCCTGCTGCCTCCTCCTCTCCTCGTCAAACTTGTTTGAAGTAGGTCCGTAGATAAAGCTGAAGTGATGCTTAATCGCACCGGGCGCAAACAGTATCAGAAGTAAGTAACTCAAATCTCCAGGTTAAGTGCTTTGTGTCCACCGCTAGCGTCTGGAAGAGGTACTATTTGTTCTGTAAAATATTTGATGATGAATTATTCCGCTCAAGTCAGACTACTGAAAGAGTCACTGTTCTTATTTTTTATTATACTAAGTACTGTGATTATATGCAGTTTCGAGGCAACTTGCACGCGTGTTCTCGAGCGCAAGGACAGTATCGGGGGCTTTATCTAACCTTTAGAACCGGGGACAGAAGCATAAAAAATACCTCTACGGCTCTTAGAGTGCAAGCGGTTTCTCGACATTTACAACTACGCACTTCGAAGCAGTTTCCAAAGAAGAAAATAAGCAGCTGAAAACTATAGCAGTGAATAGGTCAATTTTGAATTGAAAGTTACTTTTTCACCCCCTCCACGAGCGCCTACGACCGCAGCCCCCATTCGGTGTCATCATTGAGAGCTTCCTTAAGTAAGCCAGTACACCCGAAAAGACTTTTTTTGTAAAAACAAATTTTTTTTAAGGGGCAGAAGGAGTACAGAAGATATTTATTAATATTTATTAATATCTTGCAGACAGAGGGCGGAAGTAGTACATTGGCTGTGCTGTTCTCCTGTTTATTTGTTGCCCAGGTGATAACCAGTGGCACTGGTCCGCAGTGGTTGTTGTTGGGCACTAGCTGCCTCTAGTGGGTCCAGCAAGGCTCTAAGCAGGCCTTCTGCGTCCTGGGAACAGTTCCAAGGGTGGTACTGAGGTCAACTTTACAGGCAGTGACAGGGTTCGTGCAGCTCAAGCGCATGTCTGCTGTGTGCAAGGCAGCAGCACCGGGTGAGTAGATGAAGGAGGAAGGACATGCTGTTGTGCTTCTTGGGCCGTGAGAGGCAACGTGAGAAGCTCCTGGTGCTGTCTTCCTCCGAGCTCAAGGAAAGCCTGATAGTGCTTGGATCATAGCAGAAGAAAACAAAAAGGAAAGGGGTGGAATCCTGGTAGTAATCTCTGCCACTTGTAATTACTCAGGGCCGAATTCCAGTTGCCCACTATTCTGCTCTAGATGGAGAGGACACCAGCCTTAAACAAACCAGACTCCGAGGCCAGACCCCCTCCACAGGGGAGCACAAGCTGCTCAGCCTGATTTCAGCCTCTGTAGCCCCCAATCAGTGAGGTATCGCTTGATTCCTATGACCCAGCGATCAAGTGACCCATGTCTGGGAACACCTATTGCACTTAAGGAGTCACAGTGGAAAACAACAAGCATTGGCATAGCCAATAGGTCTCGCCTTTGGGACCTTATAAGTGTTTAGCCATGCAACAGTTGATGTTGTTGCACCAAGGATATTGTGCTGCATAACTAAATACTTATAAGGTCCCAAAAGCGAGACCTATTGGCTATGCCAATGCTTGTTATATCTGGTGTGTGTAACTAATGTAAATACATGTAGATATGCCAGTGTGTACAGTACAGATTGACAATCATGAAGAATACAGCCATTTCTGCCTGGTGACTGAGAGATAACAGGGTGTGAAACATTTCAAAAAACAAATTCAATCCTAGTGTCAATTGTAAAAATTCCAGTGAGCAATGGTATCTATGTAGGAAATAGACACCTACATTCCCTGAAAAAAAGACCTCCTCTGTTTAACCTTTCATTTCCATGTGCAGATGTGAAGACTCAAAGGACTGCACTTCTTAATTATGCCATGTCTAATGGAAAAGAGACACCTAGATAAGTAGATGGATATCACACTTGGATTTGAAACAGGTAACTTGCATCAATGAATGCAATTGATGATTCATGAGATGGATGGAAGGAGTTTAGATAAACATGGTATTTAATGTTTAGGTGATCATTCTGGATGAATCCTGGGAATGTTACCTGACTGGAAGTTTTGTCAATTGCACTACAGCATTTCTTATGCTCAGTTGAAGCATGAAATGTAGACCACTAAAGTTTAACTCAATCAATGTTGCATACATTTAATGCACCATATTTTTCTATGACAATATCTATAACTTTGCAGTTAAGTACTCTGTTAAGTCCCTGATAAAAATATCACCCGATTAGTTAAGTTAATTACACCTTTCATCCATTTTAGTAAAAAAAAAAAAATTGGCAGGTGGACATGAGTTAATGAATTCTACGTACTACAAACTATGACCATATGAAGTCAATGAGGTCTTCACATGGTACCCGGTTTGGGCCATTCTTGTCTCAGGCATTCTGCCCAACCACTGAAAAGAGACACTGTTTTTAGTGGGAGCAGTGTAGGAATTTTTGGTAGTAGCAATTTTGTGGATCCCTGCAGTTTCTGGGAACTTTCTCTCATAGAAATGTGATTAAAATGCATGATTTTAGCCAAACATTAAAGTTTGTTGGGTATGCTGGAAAATGTAGTGGGATTCCTCCAAGTCACACCAACCTGGATTCTTTAGAGTCTTTAGTTTTCAGAACCCTCTAGAGTTTTAAGGGTTCCCTGATTGCTGGCACATATGTTGAAACTACAACCAAAAGAATCAAATTTCCTCTTGTTTGCCATGGAGTTAGGGATACTCTAGGCCTAAAGGGGGCAGAAAGACTGTTAAGGCTTTATGAGTGGGGGTGCAGCCTGATGTCAGGGCAGGCTGTCCACACCCTTTCTGTTTCTATTTTTGTACCTTTTTCCCTGGTTTCTAGTGGACATTCTGCATCCATGGCAGCAGAAAACCTGTTAGGCCCATTGTGGGGTTGGGGCATGGCCCGATGTCTGGGAGAGGCAACCCGCCCCTTCTTTCTTGGGAATTATACCCCTGGTGTCTTGAGAGCTTTCTTTCCAAACAGGAGGCAGGTAGATTTAGGGCAACCCCTCATTAAGCTTCACAATGGGGGCAAGAAAGACTGCTGGAGTCATTATGGGGATACTATGATGCCTAGAGGGCTGTCCCTCTTCTTTCTGTGCTCCATTTTCCCCAGGTGTGTAGTGGACTTTCTACCCCCAAAGGGGGCCAGAAAGACTACTGGACTGGTTTAGAGTGGGATCATGGCCAGATGCCAGGGTGGGCATTCCAGAAACCTTTTTTGTTTTTTTATTTCATGGTGTCTACTGGCCATACTGTCCCCCATGTGAGCAGATTGGAGGAAAACACCCCAGGTGCAGAGAGATTGCTCGTGGCATTATGGGGTGGGCATATAGTCTGATTCCCCCACCCATTTTTATTTTTTGAATTTTGTTCTGTGGAATCAAGTGGGCTTTTTGCCCCCACAGCAGATTGGGGGTAAATGACACCAGTTTGCCCCAGAAGGGGTAGAAAGACTGCTGAGACCATTTTTGCTAGGGCAGGGCCCAATGCTAGCGTTGCCCTTGCCTGTGGGAGCTGGTCCCCCTCTTCCTGGTGTTTTGGTGCATGGAATCCTGCTTGAGGATTACAGTACTGGGGTGATCCCCACCAGGGATCCACAAGGGAGTGGTACTGCTGGAAAGGGGACAATACTCCCTTTCCAGTGGTACTTTTAAAATGTACATGTCCTAGTAGTAAACACTATTCTTAAATTAGTTTTCTCTACTGCAAGGCCTGCATCTCCCACATGATAACATTGGAGTTACCGTCTTTCATGCAATAAGCTGTCATTTATAAATGAGAATAGATAATAAGTTCATGTTTGGTGTCCTTTGAATTGTAATGAAAAATCCTAACTTATGGTGAAGTTGGATTTTAAATTACAATTTTGAAAATACCACGTTAAGAAAGTTAGCATTTTCCTGCCTTAACCATTTGGTGCCTGCAGCCTGTCTCTGGGACCAATGGCTAATTATAGATTGGCGGCACGCATACGGTCTGATTGCAGTAACACTAAGAATGTATAACTTTTTTGACGCCTTTGTTTCCTTTTCTCCTTTGTTCTTCTTGTCTTTTTTTTACTGTAATTTTATTCATTCTGTATGTTTTCTAATTTCTTTGACTGTTCTCTACATACAGTGTTAAGCTCTTTTCTATTTGATATTGCTTTAGAGTTTGGCTTATTTAAGGGGGCACTGTGTGATCTCATTAAATGTCAAGCATGGGGGCTGTCTGGCCTACTATTAAAAGGATCCAGGGTGTGTGATCTAAAGGGATCCAGCACATATATGGTATATTTCCATACAGTGAACTACAGTTTCATAAGACACATATAATGGTATATTGACTGTACAAAATAGGAACGGTATGTATTGATAATTGTTGTTAGAAAGATATATAGATGGTCACACTGTGGATATATTAGTTGATAGTATGAGTCTTACTAATGTCCTTTGAATGATGTATTGTCTTTTTGTTGATAATTGTGTTTTTCTTTCACTCCTTTTTGTTATGATAACAATATCATGATGCAAATAGTATATTAATGAGAAAGATTGACTTTGTCAACTTCATTCTTTTTCTTCATCTGTTATGTTATGAATTCTACTGGTACATGTACTGGAACATGTCGAATCATGTTTTTTTACTTTCAAATCTATGGATTCTGGTATCCCTCCCTTTTGTTGATGTATGCTATAAAATCTGTTATGGCTGGTATATCAAATATTGAGAATAATTGGTTGGATGCTTTATGATATAACCCTAGACATGTGTGGGGCATGTTTGCTGGTTACTCCACAATGTACATGGTGACTGTTTTTAATGTAGTTTCAATACGGTTCTATGAATCCATTGTATCTTTTGTATCAATGTAGGTGGTAGAATAATCATTTTAAAGGAAAATACCCTCTCTCTGTTTTTGGAAGCTGGTATTGATCTTTCTATTTTGGTTTGATTGTAGTTTTGGTATATTATGTATTAAATTGTAATTTTATTTAAGTATGTTTTTGTCTTTGTTATATTACAGCCCTGAAGAAGTTCACAGTGGTGAACGAAATGCGCTGATTGTGTTGTTTTGCTATAACACTTGGATCTATATGTCTATTGTGCAAGCACAATAAAGAAGATAAGGAACATTCTACATTTTGATTTGGATTCTCACATTATTAGTCACTGTTGGTGCACCACTATATGTTTTTTTTTCTATTTTGTGATCTCAGGTCGCACCCTTGAGCAGTGGGTGCTTATAGTGAGTGCACAACATTGCTTTGGAAATTACTTACTTTTTGACGAAGGGAGGTGCTGTTTATTGGCCTCGCTGCTCATTTTGTATTATTGTGAGATAGCCCAGTCAACCAACAACCCGATTTCTTACAGGAATTATCATAAATCCCAATCAAATGCAGTTGCAGCACAAGACAAAGTCTTAAGCATGAGATACACTAACATGGATCTGCTCAGGCAAGTAACTCATCAGAAAGCAGGTCTAGCCCATTAAGAGAAACTTCCAACCTCTAGGTACTAAAGTCTGGCTCACCTCCAGAATGAGCCCTTTTATAAGAAAATACATAGTGAAAATGACAATTTACTTAAGGCGAGGAAAATGTTACATAGGCACAGTGAATCTCAATATAGAATTTAATGCAGCACACCTAACACCATCCACTAAATTAATAATAACTAGCCCTTTTTTGACCTAATGTCATTGAATGTGACAGTGTAAATCTAGTTACACTCCAAAAAATGACTTTCTTATGAAATGAATGGATCCACTGAAATATGGGCACGAAGTCCTTGAACAGTTACATTTTTGATGGAAGGCTTCCTCTGAGTTCACCTAGAACAACGCATTAGCACAACCCCTCCCAGGGGCGAGTCCTCCCCCCCCTCTCAGCGCCCGACCTGCGTCCCTTTCCCCATTAATCATTCCAGTGACAACATGATATGGTGCATAGAAAAGGCCGCAGTTTATTAAAAACAAGGTTGCACATCTTGCAACTTTATTTGGTCATTCATAAACATCCATGTCGTTGTACATCCTGCATTGTCTTTTAACATTTTGTTGTTGTTCATTTCATGACAGCACTGTCTTTGTTTTGCGGTGCCCATTTTTCCAGGCCTCTGCATTTGCGGTTCCAGGCTTCCCTTGCTACCGATTTTGTGGGCGTCCATTAGGACCGGCCTGGGCTGCAAGTGCCGTTCCGCTTGCTCTGGATTCTTGCTGCAAATCGCCTGCTCCTCAGTGCCCCTGCCGTGTGGCATCCCAAGGACCCTGCACGAGCATCTCATCTACTCTGCCTGTGGATGGGTGCTGTCATGCGCTCTCTCAGTGCCCCTGCCGTGAGGCATCCCAAGAACACTGTGTGAGCAGCTCATCTACCTCTAGTAATTTCCTCTTTTCGGGTACTTTTTCTGGGTTTCTTCCGCCCCTCCCCTCGACCTCGCGGCTGCGACGCCCGTTTCTTTTGCCATGGGTGGGTGGGATTCTGTCTTGACCGGGGGGATTCATAAGCTTTACTGGGGACCTACCCCCCCCCTTTAACCCCCTGGCAGCTTGCTGCCTCCTACCCTGATTAGGAGGCCGGCATCTGCCTAGGGGCGACCAATCCAGTTCGCCCCCCCTATTCGTGGGCTCGCTGAGAAAGGGCCAGGGCTCCCGCCTCTGGGTGTTGTTCGGCACGGACCCCTATCGGGTCCGGCTTCGCCTCCCCCCACCCATGCTTCAACCCGTCCCACGGGCGAGTCCTCCCCCCCTCAGCGCCCGACCTGCATCCCTTTCCACATTAATTATTCCAGTGACAACATGATATGGGGCATAGAAAAGGCTGCAGTTTATTCAGAACATGGTTGTGGAGGCGTGGCCAGGCAAGATGGCCGGGTGGACGTGATCCACACCGGCTCCGGAGTCTTGTAGCTGTCTCGAACTGCTACAGAGCAGCGAGATAGCCAGACACCAACCAGAATGGTCCGCAGGGAAGCGTGACCCCTTCGGGAGCCCGAGAGACCAAGTTCGACCCACACACAACGTAGAAACTCGAGCCATCCAGCGGAGGAGGAGAAAGGCGCGAGCACCCAAAATGGCGCTGCGGACCTGCCCGCCTCGGGAGAGCGGAATAAGTGACATGCTGTTGGAGAGCTCCCGCCCGGGAGAGTGAGCCTCCAGGAGAGTCACGGCTGTAGGTAGGGACTACACGAATGACCTACCGAGGGAGAGAAGATCCAGCACGGAGCAGAAACGACGTAGACCCCATGAGATGCCAGCCTGACACTGCAGTGATTCACCAGGACAGTCGAGAAGGTGAGCGGGGGCCGTGCCGCTGCTAACTAGCGGCCCGCTGCTAGGCCCGGGTGGCAGGGGGCCCCCAAAGTCAACCCCACCAAACTTTTGATCAGCAAAGCCACCGTTTCTGGGAGGCCCGGGGGACTTGCCTGATTCCAACATGGCGCCCGTTGCGGAATGGCGCTGGGGTCTCAAATGTTAACCCGGGAATGTCGATGCATTTACCCTAGATGGTGATAGCCGTGATCTAGAACCCGCAGATAACAGTGCATGCCATGGGAATCGCCCCCTGACACAGCCACACCAGCTAACTCGCTCTGTGCCTGACCCTAAGATGGCCACCGACTTTTAACTTGGGGAGCTGACTCTGCTGGATGAGAAGCACACTGACAGAAAGCATCAGACCCGTTGGTGATTATAGAGAGGTCGGGACTCAGGGGGGCCGCTCCCCCTCAAAGAAGTGAGCCTACTAAGCTGCACATATGCCGCCGAAAAAGTCGGTGAATAAAGTCTCCAATTTCTTTACGCCCATAGAGAGGAGGCAGGCCCACGATGAAGGGGGAAAAGCAACCACGATGTCACTCACCAAGGAGGACCTCATGGCCTCACTCAGGGAATTCAAATCTGAGCTCCGCACAGAAATCAAACAGGTCATGAAGGCCTCCATGGATCAACTGAAAGCCGATCTCACCGAACGTATGACAGCACTCCAGCAAGATGTGGATTCCATAGGCACTAGGGTCCAGGAGATTGAGGGCCAGACACAAGAGTTGGACAAATGCACATTGGCCTCCCACGAAAAAGTACAGGAGCTCCATACACAATTACAACTGGCGCTCCTGAAGGCAGAAGATTTGGAAAATAGGTCCCGGAGAGAGAACATCAGAATACGAGACCTAGAAGAAGGCGCGGAGGGGCGGAATCTGGAAACTTTCATCGAGGGGCTCTTCGCTGAGATTCTTGGGCCGTGCCAGATGAAGATCAAAATTGACAGGGCGCACCGCGTTGGGAACCAACAGTCGGGAGAACGACTCCGTACGCGCGAAATCCTCGTCAAGCTCCACCCATTCAAAACGAAAGAAGCGCTCCTGCAATCAGCAAGGAAGAAGGAAGAGATTTCCTTCCAAGGATTCAAGTGTCTGTTGTTCCAAGACTTTGTCCCCTCTACGCTGGTTCGACGACAGCAACTTTGGCCACTAATGTCCAAGCTTCGAGAGGACAATACAAGATACAGATGGACGTTCCCCTTTGGGCTGGCTTTTGAATTTAACAATAAAACACACCACATTTCTGATCTAGAGGAAGACTTGCGAATTCTGGGACTTCCAACCCCCGAAGTCGATTGCAGCCAAGGGACATCAAAAAGGACAGAATCGACAAGGGGCATGACCTCCCAATGGCGTATGATCTCCAGAGGCAAACTCTCCCAAAAATAAACAGACAGCGATGATGTGGGATAAAATGACTGTGAAGCTCCCACGAGCGGAGAGTCGAAGTATTGAGCATGCGGTAAGAGAGGCGGAAAGACGGCAGAACCCAGATTGCGTCGCCCATGGACTACGTCTTCTACTGGGCCATGAACTAAAATAGACTCTTTTAGGCTATCTATACACTATGCGAGCAACAGCCGAGGCTGCGGGCCCTGACCAAGATGCCCATCATCACGATCCCAGCCTCCAACATTGGGTTCACTGGGGACCCGTGGAGTGCCCAGCATAAGTTTTTCTTGGCTATTTGTTGCATGTATTTAAGGGGGGGACAGGGGAGGGTGGTGGCCAAGTTGGAAAATCAGACACATAGTACACGATGGTGACACAGGAAGACACGATTCGACGGCCACCGGCTGAAACGGAGGGGAAGAGGGGGAGGGTTACCAGCGTTGACAGGTCTCTCTAGGAGGAGGTGGATGGGTCCGATTACGGGATGGTATCAATAGCCTCTTGGAATGTGAGGGGTCTGAACTCGCCCCTCAAACAACAGAAAATATGGAAATATTTGGCAGATCACCAGTTTGACATGGTAGCGCTTTAGGAAACGCACCTAAAGAAAACAGAGGAACTGCGACTTTGTCACAAATGCTACCCCTAATCTATAGGTCGATGGCTGGCTCTAAGCAGAACGGAGTCACTCTTATGTTCCGCAACGCTACAAAATTCCAGCCAGAAGCCATAAAAGCAGATAGAGAGGGCATAGTGATCATGGTGAAGGGGGAATTGAGGGGTAGACAATGCACATTCATCTCGGCATATGCACCCAACATGGGCCAACCGGTGTTCATGATCTCCCTATCAGAGTTGATAGGCGGGTTTGCAGAAGGTCCGACGGTCCTTATGGGAGAATTTAATCTAACCTGGCATGCTGAAATTGATAGCACCCACCCCCAAAGGTCGGCCACAGGCAGCTTCCCCAAAGGGATTAAACAGAAAATACAAGCATTAAGTATCAAAGACGCATGGAGAACATTACACCCAACCACCAAAGACTGCACTTTCTTCTCCCATGTACATCTATCATATTCTCGGCTGGACCACATATTTATAAGTCAATCCCTACTGGGTTCAATCCAAGCGGCAAAGATTCTCCCAAACACTATCTCAGACCATAGCTTAGTTACAATCAGCCTTTCTTGGGGATGCACCACGTCAGGCTGGTACTTCCTGGTCTCAGTCACCAGAGATAGGGTACTATGGGACGAACTTAGGTCAGCAATAAATGAATATTTCGAGATGAACCAACCCCAGGCCACCTCTCCCCTGAACAACTGGGATGCATTCAAAGCGGTTCTCAGGGGCAAATGTATTGAGCTAAACTCTGCACTGAACAAGAGGAGAGCTAGGGAACAAGTAGCGCTAGAGGCTGAACTGGAGAGAGTAGAGAGAGAGCACAAGAAGACGCCCACACGGACCCTACAGCATCAGCTCAGCGCACTGAAAGGGAAAATCAAGGCAGTCTATACTAATAGGGCAGAATACACCTTACTGCGGCTCCGTCAGATCTCATACGCCCAGGGAGGCAAGGTGGAAACTCACTTAGCCAGACAGCTATGTGAAAAGCGGGAAAGAGAATACATAGGGGGCATCTACGATGGGGAGGGTAACTTAACACACGTAGACGATCTCAAGGCACACATAGTCGGTAGGTTTTATAGAGAGCTTTATACAGACTCACCTCCGGACCAGGGGGCGCAACACCAATACTTGCACTCACTAAGGGGTATATTCTCAAGAATGTGCGCTAAACATCTCCAAAAAATGTTAACGCAACTTTACACATTGCAGTCTATTGCGGGAAAATAACCCCGTGTTAACGTGGAATTCACAACACGGCGGTACCATGCGATAGTCTGCCGAAAACGTGGCCAATGTCCGCGATACAACCACCTCGACGGAGATAAAACCACAAACCCCAACACCAAAAAACGTGCAATGAGCCCATTCGCGATGAGGAAAGCAGCGATAAGCAGCGCCAGGCCCGCGACACACACACGGCATGTGGGAATAAGTACAACAAAAGCAGGAAAAAGGAAGACAAACCAAACAGAAAACAACAGCGAAGCACAATGGAGGCAGCCGGAGCTAGTACACAACCCCACAAGCCCCATTGGCAACAAAACATTGTACATGGCAGTCCATCGTGGACAAGGTGAATGCAGCCGGAGAGCAGAGGAGGACAATGGAAGAAAACCAGAACAGCTGGAATGATGCGAAATGCACAAACAAGCAGAAACACGCCAACAACCAGAAGGCAGCAATGCACACCGTAGGTGGGAGTCGCGCCACACCAGGAGCTGGATGACATGGAGGAAATGGTGTCCACCACATCAGTCTGGAGATGGTGGCAGGAGTCGGGGACCGGAAACTGCTCAAAATCAACAGACACAACAGCAACAGGGAGAGGAACGACCAGGGACTGGGGGACGGGGGAGATGGGCACAATGGCACACATGCACAATTAAGCACAGCACAACTGCAGACAAACCATGCCCAAGAGTAACAACACCAACCAAGAGCACAAGTCACACAACTCTGCAATATCACACCACTGAACAAGCACAGAAGTGAAAACCACACTGCCTGAAAGGGAGAAGGGTGAGCCAAATCTGAGCTGAAGGGACATCTCACACACAATGCAGCACACACACATAGGAAGCAGAGCACCCCAACATCGAACACAATGTGGCACAAACAGCAACATTTGCACAACCGAACACAGGACACAAGTGCACCCGCTTGTGGCTGGTAAATGGCCATACGCATCTGGCAAAGCACGAAACAGGGACATGATAATGCACAAGTACAAACCCACAGCCCTGATGGGGTAGCAATGCATGTATGGCAAGGACCCAGATAGGCCGTGACACACACATTGGCATACAAATCAACACTCATCACAGTTGGAGACAAGTGAAGGTGCAGAAACGTTCTCAACAATTGCATGTCAGTACGGCCAAGAGAAGTGCCACGACATGCAGACCAATGCAGCAGCATGTCTGAATGAGGAACATTGGAAAGCGCCCATGTCCACCCCGGGGGAGCCCATCACCCACACAAGTCAGTGCCAACGCGCGTTGGTTATCTGCGCATGGATCCGGAGTCCAGGCCAATGCAGCCATGTCCACTGTCGTCTTGGGACATGTGACCAGATCCCCAACATGCAACCAGGCGTCGGGACACGTGCATTGGTTCACATTCAGTTGTGGCTGCAGGTACGTTGTCACTCGTCCATGAACGTGAGTGCAGCAGCGTAGGCCAACATTTCCAATGAGAGCTCGTTGTCCACCACATCTAACATGTCGGCGACGTAACCCATCATCTGTCCCAGACAGATGTGCTGACTCCAACCCCTGGCCCCAATTGGCACTAAAGCCCAATAGGGGAGCGGCTCAATGTGGTCACTGCACACGATGACTCGTGCAATCTCCCAGGTCCAGTTGCCAGCATGCATGCCAATCATCCAGGCATGCCATAAACGGGCATCACAGTGACACTCCTGGTCGTGGGCCAACAGGGGGCGCACACACATGTCGAAATCCAGGTCAGCTACCGTTACGTTGGAGAGGCAGACATCCATGGTCCACTCGAATATGCACGAGCGACAATGCAACACCGGCTGAACGCAGGTGACGTTGGCAAGGCGGAAGCTTAGCCGGTAACTGATCCGCAGCACTGCCAATGGCAGTGCCTCCAGTACATGCAGCAGACGTGCACGGTACAGGTCCACGTGACTGGAGTTGTGCATGTGTCCGGGATGGTCTGCCATTGCGTCAGTGGCTCTGCTTGAAGCGGCACTGTGCTGACCCGCGCCAGTCCTGTGGATGAAATGCCACAGCTCGGAGCAATGAGCTGTGTCTGTGTGCAACGGGTGCAGGCCTGGGGTGGGGTGGGAGTACGTGTGAAGGACATTTCACGCACGCTAACTATGACCAAGGACTTCTGCGTGTGGGATGTGTACAAGTTGGTCTCACGTCGGGCAGTGCGTAGTGTGGGAGTCGCCAGCAAATGCTATCATATCTGTCAGGGGTGCTGGGCACATGCAAGTCCCAGCTCGGAGCTGCAGATGTGCTACCGCCTGATAGTTCAGACAAAGGACCTTACATCCCTACAGTAACTTCACCATCTGCTTGCATACAGGAGATGTACAGAGGCCTGTCATGGGTGGGGTGGGATGTCTGCGACCCAGGGAATCATGGATGATATGCCGAGCACGTGGCACATGAGCGGCCACACTGGGTGTCACGTTGCCTCATAGCTGCTCTTCCCTCTCACGAGCCCCCACACTTGTGTGCACTGCGCGGTTGTATCACGTGCACCCCTACGGCACCCCATTGTCATGCCTGTCTGCGCATGTCCAGCGGCATGCCAACAACACCGTGAAGCTGGCCATTGAGGCTGTGCGGCCACGTGAGTGTAGGCCAATGGTCTGGACAGGGCGGACACAGGTGTACAGTCCATGGCTGGCTGTGATCGCGCTGCGAATGAGGCTAGGCATCTGACTCATGCAGCCGCAGGACTGATACACATACCACTTGGCATGTATGAGCCAAGACCCCGAGCGGTCTTGCGCTCCTACATTTCCACGTACGTGCGGGCCCGCCCTCCGGGTGCATGCTACATTGCAACATCGACTACTGTGGCCCCGGTGGCGACAACACTCCAACACAGAGACACGCTTACCGCACTTCCTGCTCAAGGCCAGACCAGAGCCACGCCCTGAACCCCCTGCCGAATCAGCACACCCCTGCGCTGACCTGACGTTCGCCGGACCAGCACACGCCGCTTGTGCATGCAGGGGGGGGCGGGCGAAGCTACATGTCCAAGGTCTCAACCACTGCTGAGGTGACATGGTATCGTCCGCTGAAGACAGCACACTGTGATGTTGCAGGGCTCGGGCCCATCATGCTGACATAATGACCACACGGACACACTTGCTTAGATGGTGTGAATGACTACGGGCACGTGCGCCCCGCCCCTTTTATTAGCAGGCTCACATGTCGAGTGACACCTGTGTTGGATGTGTGTGGGGTGTGTGTACACCAGCCATCATAGAGTGCCTGGTGCAGTCAGAAAACGACTACAGTGTACATCGTTAAGGACACAACCATTCAACCATAAGGGCCCCATGACTTGAGCTGCACAGAGTTAGTGGCCCCGGATGCACAGCATCCTGCACGGTCCTACCGCCATGGGCCGCTGAATTGCGGTGCACTGGGGCAGGGTCACGAGAGCAGAGCAGGTTCTCGTAGATGACAAAGGGTGTTGTCGTGGAGTGTCTCGGTGGACAGTGGAAGGTGTACCCCCAGGGCATGATGCAGAGGGCAGAACCACGCAGAAAGTCACTATGGTGGAGATGAATGGAACAGACACATGCCGAACACCAAGTCCGGCCCAGCAAGATGCAGACAACCCCCAGGCCATGGACTCAGACGCCACCAAAGTCCAACCAGAAAGTGCCCATGACTCATTGCGCACAGAGTTAGTGGCACCAGTGCTGATTGGGGAGGCCACCTGCGATGAGGCGTGTCCAATGGTGTGGACTCCTCCATATCTTACCCAAGACACAGTTCCATATGTGTGACCTACTGGACCGCAGTGTAGGCCTGAGGCAGCGGTCAGCAGGGCCATTCACCGAGTGTCACCGGCTTGCGTTGAATAGGGTTAGTGGCACCACGTGTCGCCGGCTTGCGTTGAACAGGGTTAGTGACACCACGTGTCGCCGGCTTGCGTTGAACAGGGTTAGTGGCACCACGTGTCGCAGGCCTGCGATGCAGACTTTGGCTTCACTGATCGGAGGGAGTATAGGGATGTGGACGCTGCCACAGACTTGGGGTCACTGCCATTCAATACTCACGACTCAGTACAACATGTGCCAACAACTGGGCCGAAGAGTACACCAGTGGGGTATATTAACGAAAAGGGAGTGCTGTGGGCCAGCATCGTGGAGGCCAGCGATGGTCTGCGTAGGCTGCTAAGGTCACCGGACTGGGGCTTGGAGCTTGCACCGGCACGTAGTGGGCCCTCTTTGACAGACGCCAGTGTCGGCAGGTGAGAGGAGCCTCCTTGGTGCGCTGGGGCAGGCATGACGGGTCTGGGGACCAGCGGCCCGGGGTGCAGAAGGCGCACAGGGACGCAGGCCCCGCCGTGCACTGCGCCGGTCTCGTGGCGAGCTGAGAGGCGCCACCCTGGCAGACTCGTTGGCCATTCCGAATGAGAACCACGCCCAGTGCGACAGGCTTTTTATTCACACCCCTACGCAGGCCTGGCGTACGCAGGGCCAACCCACTCCGCACGCGCATACAGGGGGGTACGTAACGGGCAACATATCCGCGTTCTGCCCCACAGCCTGTGGGGACATGGTAGCGTCCACTGGCCAATACACTCCATGCACCAGCAGTTAATGTCCACATGGCCATTTCCGTGGTTTGCACACTGAAGTCTGTCTGGCACATCCACGCCACACCTGGCATTGGGTAGGTTCTCATTCATTGGTCACTTGCCGCTCTCGCACATGCCTGCTCCAGGCCTCTCCTCACATTCTGCTTGTGTGGCTGTGGTGCCATGCCGTGGCTGGGTTGTGTGCATGGCAAGCCCAGGTTCCCAATGGAGTCGTGTTGTCGTATCGGGTCGGTTGGCCATGTTGTGTGGCATGTTGCATGTAGTTTTGCTGCGTGCCCATTGGCAGTGTCATGAGTTGCATGACTGTGGAGTGGAGGTGTATGGTGTGTTCATTTGGTACTTACCAACGAGCAATGCATTTCCATAGGTGCCATCCTGTGAGCGCTGGTTGATGATGGACTGTCGGGAGATGTATGACTCATGCACACTGCCTGGGGAGTTGGCCACAACATTGTTGAGGAGTCCTCGGTGGTCCACTATTGCCTGCACATTGATGGAATGCGTGTGCTTTCTGTTGCGGTAGTTGTGTGCAGTGTCGGCAGGGGGCACGAGGGGTACATGTGTGCAGTTGATTGCCCCCAACACGTGAGGGAATCCAGCTATGGCGTAGAAGCCTTGCTTGGTCTCCAGCTGCTCCTGCGCAGTGTGGGTGAAGTGGAGGTGCAGGGGTACCAGGCTGATGATGGCATCCAGGACAGGTGTGATGAACTTTGATAGGTCTGGCTGTGAGACTCCTCCGACTCTGGCAGCTGTGGGTTGAAAGGTACCAGAGGCCAACATGTGCAGCACAGCCGACAGCTTTGTATGCGGAGGGATGTTGGTTGTCCGCTGTGTTTGTGCTGTCAGCAGGTGGGCGCTGTGGGTCAGGATGCGCGGGATGGTTGTCCTTTTGAGCCTGTAGTGTGCAATGTCCTCCTCTGGCGTTAGGTCTGTGCGGCTGGTGCGTTTACGGTGGGTCCGCTGTCTTTGTGTACGCTGCCTCTGTGGTGGTACGGGCGGGGCGGGTCCTGGGGGTGGTGGCGGGCCTGGGGGTGGTGGCGGTGGGTGTTGTGGCCCTCATGGGTCTCGGAGCTGCATGATCATTGTCTCCATGGCATCTGTGGGTCTTCAGATGTGGCTCTTGGCTGGGCTCCCTTTCATGCTGCAGGTAGTCGTCCTGCTTAACACCAGCAAAAGGCAGGTGTTAATTCCCCGCTGCTACCGCGGCTTATCGCCTGTTTTTGGTTCGCATCGCAGATCTGGCAGTTCGTTGTGAAAGTGGTGTAGTGGTGTTTTCGGGAGTTTTTGCACGGGAACGCCTACTCTGCAACTCATTAGGGTTAGTTGGTGGTGTCACCCTTGGCGATAACTTTTGAGGCAGTTATCGCGGGAATACTGGCGATGTCTGCAGTTTGCACCCGCTTGTGAATGGGCCGTTAAATCTATCTCCACTTTTGATGCGTTAAGGTGGCGATAACTCGGAGATAAGTCCTTGTGAATATGCCCCTAAATCTGCCACAAGTTCTGATGTCGGGAAATGACCAATTAAAGAATATGGGGGCATATTAGCAAGAACCTCATTAAAATTATCGCCGTTTTAGGGGCAGGAAACTGCCGCTAAAACGGCGATAATGGGCTTGCTAATATGCGTTATAGAATTCCAATAGAAGCCCAGGTTAGATGTCCTGCACATCTAACCTGGGCTTCTATTGGAATTCTATAACGCATATTATTAAGCCCATTATCGCCGTTTTAGCGGCAGTTTCCTGCCGCTAAAACGGCGATAATTTTAACGAGGTTCTTGCTAATATGCCCCATATGATGTTACTTAGCATACCGTTACTCCGCAGGTATTTACTTCGAAGTTTTTACTTCGCAAATACCATTACTACGCATGATTTTAGTGCGCATGCTTTTACTTCGCAAATATATACAAATACATTAAAAATGCTTTTACTTCGCAGTTAATTATTACGCATACCGTTACAACGCGTTATTGGTACTTTAAAACAAAAAATGAATCGTAATAGTAACCTATCCCCTGGCACGCACCCTGAACCCTAAAAATACCCCCTACACCCCAAAACCCTATCTCACCCTGACCCCTAAAAATATCCCAGCACCCCAAAACCTAAACGCACCCTGAACCCCAAAAATACCCCAGCACCCCAAAAACCTTAAACGCACCCTGAACCCTCAAAATACCTCATGCACCCCAAAACCCTAACCCATCCTGACCCCTTAAAATACCCCAGTACCCCAAAACCTAAATGCACCCTGAACCCTAAAATTACCCCCTACACCCCAAAACCCTAACCAACCCTGACCCCTAAAATTACCCCAGCACCCCAAAACCCTAACCAACCCTGACCCCTAAAAACATCCCAGTACCCCAAAACCTAAATGCACCCTGAACCCTAAAATTACCCCCTACACCCCAAAACCCTAACCAACCCTGACCCCTAAAATTACCCCAAAACCTAAATGTACCCTGAACCCCAAAAATACCCCAGCACCCCAAAACCTTAAATGCACCCTGAACCCTAAAAATACCCCCTACACCCCAAAACCCTATCCCACCCTGACCCCTAAAAATACCCCTGTACCCCAAAACCTAAACGCACCCTGAACCCCAAAAATACCCCAAAACCTTAAACGCACCCTGAACCCTTTAACAGAATTAATACTACAATGCACAGTAACTCCATTATGCGTAGTAAGTGCATGCTAAGTAATGGAACATGCGTAGTAAATGCATGCTAAGTAAATGCATGCTAAGTAATGGCATCTGCGAACTAAAATATGCGTAGTATACATTTGAGAACTGCCAAAGAGACTTTCAGGTTTCACCCAGCGAACACTTTCATTATCTTCAGCTTAAACACTAGGTAACACAACCTCAGATCAGGGAAGCAACCACGCAAGAACGAAATCCGATAGAAAAGTTTGTACAAAGGGCGGGCACCATGAAAGGGGCGATTTCCTTCCTCTATGGCCTTTTACTCTCAACACTACACTCACCACGAGCGCGCTATATGAGCTTCTGGGAACAGGTGGTCGGGAGGGACATCTCAGAAGAGGAATGGAAACACTTATGGTCTGATATCGCTAAAAGTAATCACTCCCTGGACTTAAGAGAAGCACATTATAAAACCCTCTTTGACTGATACCTGTATCCCACTAAACTCAAAAAGATATTCCCGGAATCCTCTGAGCTCTGCTGGTGGGGATGCGGCCTCCTCGGGGACTTCCGTCACATCTGGTGGGATTGCCCTACGATTGGTACTCTATGGGAGGAGATCTTAGCACACATTAAAGACATGCTGGGTTACCCTATTACGACGTCCATAGAGGGGGTCCTCTTGGGCATCAGAGATCCAGACTTAGAATTCTAAACATAAGCAGATAAGGCAATAATGTGGGCCTGCTTAGGTGCGGCCAAAACGACAACAGCAGCCGCATGGAAAATGAAAGAAGCGCCAGCGTGTTGTTGTGGCACTCACGCCTGTGAAGAATGCTCACCATGGAAAGACTAGCGGACATATTCAGAGATGTATATAAAAACTTTGAATATAAATGGCGTCCCCTGGTCTCATACCTTACTCAGGGCCTCCCCCTAGCAATGTGTCCACCTTTGTTAAGAGCCTTGCACATGTTTCAGATTTAGAACAGCTACGGACTAGGCTCGATCACGCCACTGTACACGAGGGGTATATTCATGAGTAATAGAGAACGGACCGTGCCACATGGGAGCATATTCCTAACAGCCTGCAAGACTCTGATTGACCAGTTTATAGACTACGAAACCACCACCACCACCGTTAGTTAAGGGTTGTGAGGGGGAAGGGGTGGGACAGTTGGGGTAGGCTTACAAGGGTTTACATTTTAAAATGCTTAAACACTGGTTTAATAAAGAAGGCATGTATCAGATGAGGGGAGGGGGGATGTAGGACCTCACAAAGTAAGAAGATGCATCCTCATTATATTGTAGTGAATACATGAGGTCTGTTCTTTATATACATTGTACTGCCTCCTGATTTGATCTTCGTGTTTAATAAAAAGATCTTTGACCAAAAAAAACATGGTTGTACATCTCGCAACTTTATTTGGTCATTCATAAACATCCTGCATTGTCTTTTAACATTTTGTTGTTGTTCATTTCATGACAGCACTGTCTTTGTTCGAGGTGCCGACTTTGTGGGCATACGTTAGGACCGGCCCGGGCTGCAAGTGCTGTTCCGCTTGCCCTGGACCCCTACTGCAACTCACCTGCTCCTCAGTGCCCCTGCAGTGCGGCATCCCAAGGACCCTGCGTGAGCATCTCATCTACTCTGCCTGTGGCTGTCTGCTGTCATGCGCTCACTCAGTGCCTCTGCCGTGAGGCATCCCAAGGACACTGTGTGAGCAGCTCATCTACCTCTAGTAATTTCCTCTTTTAGGGTACTTTTTCTGGGTTTCTTCTGCCATGCTACCTATGGTTCAACGATCGGAGGGAGCTCCCCCTTTTTTCCCCCTCGCCTGCCCCTGCTTTAAGAGAAACCCAGCTGCTCTAGAACTCCTACAAAGTTAAGTCTGAATATGTCCCCGTCAGGTGCACCCCATCTTCCAAGTGATAACCCATGGATTTCAGGTTAATGAAGCCATGCCTCATGAAACCCAAGCTATTGCCCTACATACCTTTGCCATGGTAATGTTCAGCTTGCGTCTGGATTTTTTGACCGCTCCTTGATCCAATGCCCCCCTCCATGCCTTGCGCACTACTATTTCTGACCATACTACCTCGGCCGGGTGGATTAACTTCGCTAGAGCTGCTAGGCCAGTGATCATCTTTTCCAAGAGGCCTCTCCTCCCTGTGGCCGTTAGGTCGTTCCCCCCCAGGTGAACCACTATTGCGTCCGGCCTATCCCCTTGCCGCAGTGCCCGTTGCACCGCGGGGAGTAGCTGGTCCCAACTCATCCCCGATTTTTCCAGCCAGATCACTTCCGTGTTCCTGAGTCAGATTCCTCTAAACTCACGCCTTGCTGCCGCCCACCGTTGCACACGCATTATGTAGGAGTGCCCACGATCCATATTTTCTTGCGACCTTCCAGCGGACCTAGACGGTGGCAGGGTAAAAACCAGACTCAGTAAGCTACAGGGTGTATGTATCGTTTGAAGGCGTTCGATGCCCAGCGCCCCATTGCCTTGATCCGTTCCATGTCCAACCCCGTGGTTGCCGCCCCTATGCGGAACGAGTGTGACCCGAATTCCCTTGATGGGAGGCCAGGCCTTTCCAAGGTTCTGCGCATTATTGCAATGAACTGAAACCGGCTTAAGTACGACCTGTCCTCATGTGTAAGTAACAGCCCTAAAGCAGGCCTTTCCTGCAGCATATAATCTCGGACACGGCACACTGGACAGCATGTCTTCTCTTTGATACAATTTATCCTAGTAAACTTTCCTCTGCCCGCCTGGTCCGTCTTGGACCGCCGTAAGTAGATTACCATATGCCCTGTCCCATGTTTACGTCTTCCCTGCGTTTACATGTGTTCCCCGGGTTCCCTCTTGCAGGGGCCACTATCTCACTGATCCTATATGCCCCAAAGAAAGCTAGTGCGAATGCTGCCCTGAATAGCTTTATCTCCTGGTCCCCGTCACATACCTCATCTAATGCGCAGATTGCCTGTTTTAGGACCACAAAGTCAATTGGCCGCCACCTATCCCCCTCTCTGGGATATTATCTTCCCCAGCCTTTCAATGCCATTCTGCATAGAAAGGACCTTGTGGGATCCGTTCCCGATGCCAGTTTGGTGTGGAACGCCACCGCGCTCAGGTGTGCTTGTGCCCATGATTTGGTCTTCCCGTTCTGGAATGCCCATTCTAAGAACGCTATCACTTCCTCCTATCTTACCCTCTGCTCACCCCCGGTTCCTGTAATGTCAGCAAAAGTTGCCCAGCACTTACGATAGCGGTTCTCTGTCTTGGGTGCCAGTGTGTTGTCCAATAATTTTCTTACTTCCGGTCCACCAACTCCCACAGTTCCTCCGGTACTGGAGTCATAACCTGGTCCACGTCTGGGACGAGCTCCCTGAACTTGCCCCACTGAAAACGAGAAATGGCATCCGCTATTGAGTTGTCCACTCCCGCAATGTGCCTTGCCCTAATAGCTATGTTCGGTTTCAGTTGGCAGTCAACTAGCTTCCGCAGTAGGTTGACCACAGCTGGGCACTTTGCTGTCCCTAAATTGATCGATTGCACCACTGCAAGGTTATCTGACCACAGGATTATCTGTCAGTTAGCCAGTTTGTGGCCCCATATGGTGAATGCTACTACAATTGGGAATAGTTCCAGCAAGGTGATGTTGCCCGTGATCCCGTTCTGCTGCCAGCTTTTTGGCCATGCTGCAGCTGCCCATGCCGACCCCAGGATGGCACCAAAGCCGTAGCCCCCTGCTGAGTCAGTGTAAAGTTCTAGTTGGTCCGCCTGTACCCACAGTTCACGCAACATGAGGACCCCGTTAAATTCGGCCAAGAAAGTGTCCCATTGCCCCAAGTCCTCCGGCACCCCTTGGGTGAGGCGAACCCTATGGTGTTTCTATGACATGCCCCTTGTCAGCCAGGCCAGGCGTCTGGCAAAGAGGCGCCCCGCAGGAACCACCCTTGTGGCGAAGTTCAGTTTCCCCAGTAGCTGTTGTATTTCGCCCAGCGTCGCCTTTCTTTGCTGCCGTAGGCGCTGTATGATTTGGAGTAGCTCATTCACCTTTTCTGGTGGCAGTTTGCACGTCCCGGCCACCGAGTCTATTTCTATCCCAAGGAAGGACAGCTTAGCAGTTGAGCCCTCGGTTTTGTCTTTTGCAAGCGGGACTCTTAACTCCTGTGCTAGACCCACAAACAGGCGGAGGAGGTCCGCACATTCCGCACATTCCCCTGTTCCCGCCTTCCCAATAAACAGGAAATCATCTAAGTAGTGGGCTCTTCCCCCTGCGGGGTGGCGCGTCCCAAGCTCCCATTCCAGAAAATAACTAAAGGATTCGAAATACGAGCAGCATATAGAAGAGCCCATAGGCAAGCATTTGTCATAGTAATCCTCCCCGTCCAATTGAAAACTGAGGAGGAGGTAGCTGTCCGGGTGTACCGGCAATAAGCGGAAAGCTGATTCTATGTCTGTTTTGGCCAACAATGCCCCCTTTCCTGCTTGCTTGATCAGGTCTACCACATCGTCTAAGGAGGCGTATGCTACTGAACAGTTGCTCTGCTCTAACCAGTCATTGATGGATTCCCCATGCGGGTGTGACAGGTGGTGTATCAACCTAAATTTTCCTGTTTCTTTCTTAGGTACCACGCCCAATGGTGAGACTATTGTGTTTGGAAGTGGGGGGGACAGGAATGGACCGGCTCCTCTACCCAGCTGGACCTCCTTGCCCACCTTCTGTTTAGCTGCCTCTGGGTTGTCCCGTATAGATTTCAAGTTGCGGCTATCCCACGGGGCCACAGGTCCTTTGTAAGGGATGGGAAAACCCACTGTGAACCCTTCCACCAATTGCTGTCTGTCTGCCTTTCTTGGATAATGAATTAATAATGTCAACAGTCTACTTTTTTTTATGGGCATGGGGAGTGGAGGTCTTCTACCCACCCCGTACCCTCCCCCTTGCATTGGTTCGCCCTGGTCGTCACTTCTTTGTGTTGCCTTTGTCCCTGTTGGTACCTGTCCCTTGCGACTGTCTGCACTGTCTTGTCCATCTTGACCGGGGGGATTCGTAAGCTTTACTGGGGACCTACCTTTCTTTTAAGCCCCCCGGCCGCTTGCTGCCTCCTACCCTGATTGGGAGGCCAGCATCTGCCTAGTGGGCGACCAATCCAGTTCGCCCCCCCTTTTCGCGGGCTCGCTGAGAAAGGGGCAGGGCTCCCGCCTTCGGGCGGCGTTCGGCACGGGCCCCTATCGTGTCCGGCTTCGCCTCCCCCAGCCCATGCTTCAAAGCATTTCATTTGAGCACATTTTGCTGCCTGTGGAGATAGTGAGAAATGAAAACATGTCTATGCAGAAATACAAGATGAAGTCTGGCGAAGTTTGGGCCTTTACTGGCCAACTTTAACAGAACACGATTCTGTATAGTGTAGTTCAATCACTTTTGGTGCAAACATTTATGACACTAAGCAAACATTTATTAATCAGAAATATTTTATACAGCACTACTGTTCTTCAGCATAAGAGTGATGTTAACACAGCCCCAGTTCCACTCCTCAGGATGTAGCCCTTGGAGATCAGCTACCAAAGTGATCTAACGAGATCTGCATGTGGAAGTTGAAATGCTCAAGGCAATCTTCCTGCTGCTCTGAGAACTCCCCACTTGGCATGCCACACAGTCGTAACTCACGATGAACTCAATTAAGCCCTAACATGTCGTCACTGCAGCCCGATCCATGCAACACTTTCAACAGGTGGCACAGTGTCAATTCAAAGAATTTACTATACAATTATGTCACTTTAGCCCCTGTCGTTAGGTGCCTGTGACTAAGAACTGAGGCAACCAGCCTTAGAAACATGGCGTATAGCGAGGAAGGTCTTGATGTTTTATCAAAGCTCGGATTCCACACATATGGTGGACTAAAACAGCTTCAATATTTACTATTTAATTACCTAATACTAATATAATTGTTGTGCAGAATAAGTCCAGTATAGTCGTTGTTTTGTATGTTCTTGGGAGACACCCAGAGTTCTCTAACTGCTGACTCCACCGGAAGGAGGGGGGGCTCAATTCTGGCTCCCCTTTCCTCTCTTCTTCGACGTTGCTAGTGATCCAGCGCAACCCCTAAATTCTTAAGCTAGGGATCAAAGAAAATCTCGTCATGCATAAAAATGTTTTATCAAACAACGGGGCCCATCACACATTACCCATAAATGATCCCTGAGGACTGGCGCTGGATTTGGGGGGTTTAATTTGTCAGTTTTATTAAATACTATACTTCATATTACTAACAATTATATTCAATTCTGACTATTAGTAATTTCAACTTCTTCTTTTGGTCGATGGACCATTAGTTGAAGAGTTGATGGTGACTATGATTAACTAAACAGTTTAGCATTTAACTAAATAACCACAAAGTCATTTTTTTCAGTTAATGATTTTATCTTAATAATGCTTGTGATGAAATTGTCAGTGCACATACAAGATTGCATATAAGAGAACAAATTATCAAGCAATGTAATCAAAATGAATCATTTTCATCAATATCAAAGCATGCTAAGGAATGGGGGAAAGAAGGTACAGCATAAATACTTGCAGAAAATATATTTGCAATTTTAAGCAATCAAGGAGGGCAATACTAGGGGTGGATGGCAAATTCCGTTCCGCTCGCGGAATTTGCGAAATTTTGGCAATTCCGTGATCCGCAGCGGAACGGAATTCGTGGGCATGGTGATGGTGAGTACAGTAGAGGTATTGCACAAAACGGTGGCATCTTCTTGGATAAATATGCAGGGCAGGATTCATTCTGGCACGATGCTCCTGTCACAAAAATTAAACCTCAACAGGAAGCACTTACAGATATAAAAAAGCAGGTGCCCGAGTTGAAGCTCACATTAGGTAATGCATTAATCAGCCCAAACAATTTGTGAACTCGGTCGAGGCTGGGCAGGTGTGCTTTCTCCCCATATCTACAGTCAAACATTAGCTGTGATGCGTGATGGAGGTCTTTGCATCCATGACTTTCTCAAGCGCAATCCCCGTGTAGTTCCTGTGACCAGGAGGTTCTTTCTCCTCATCTGCTGCTCTGATCGGTCTCTGACCTTTTATAAACAAGAGGCATGTGAACTCGCATAGAAGCCCTGCCTGTTTGGCCCCGCCCCACACACACTAGCGGTATGCAAAGTCTTCCCACCCTTTACCCACTTTGATGGACAGCTCACTCAAGGGACCCCGGTGCCTTTCGGCGCGGTGGCAAAGTTACAGACACACATGGTCACTGGAGACAACTCTTCTGGCACTTTACGCAGCTGTATTGTAGGAAAAGCACTATACATTTACCCCTCGAGGTAGCACTTACTGATTAGCCAGTAGAAAGTACTCCAGTTGAGTAGAGGTATTGCACAAAACGGTGGCATCTTCTTGGATAAATATGCAGGGCAGGATTCATTCTGGCACGATGCTCCTGTCACAAAAATTAAACCTCAACAGGAAACACTTACAGATATAAATAAAGCAGGTGCCCGAGTTGAAGCTCACATTCGGTAACGCATTAATCGGCCCAAAAAATTCGTGAGCTCGGTCGAGGCTGGGCAGGTGTGCTTTTTCCCCATATCTACCGTCAAACATTAGCTGTGATGCGTGATGGAGGTCTTTGCATCCATGACTTTCTCGAGCGCAATCCCCGTGTAGTTCCTGTGACCAGGAGGTTCTTTCTCCTCATCTGCTGCTCTGATCGGTCTCTGACCTTTTATAAACAAGAGGCATGTGAACTCGCATAGAAGCCCTGCCGGTTTGGCCCTGCCCCACACACACTAGCGGTATGCAAAGTCTTCCCGCCCTTTACCCACTTTGATGGACAGCTCACTCAAGGGACCCCGGCACCTTTCGGCATGGTGGCAAAGTTACAGACACACATGGTCACTGGAGACAACTCTTCTGGCACTTTACGCAGCTGTAGTGTAGGAAAAGCACTATACATTTACCCCTCGAGGTAGCACTTACTGATTAGCCAGTAGAAAGTGCTCTTTGCATCCTTCATTTTCTCGAGCGCAATCCTCGTGTAGAATTCGTGAGTGTGGTCGTGGTTAAGCAGATGTGCCTTCTCCCCATTTCCATCCTGAAAAGTTAGCTGTAATCCTTGAAGGAGGTCTTTGCATCTTCATTTTCTCTAGCGCAATACTCGTGTAGAATTCGTGAGCGTGGTTAAGCAGATGTGCCTTCTCCCCATTTCCATCCTGAAAAGCTAGCTGTAATCCCTGATGGAGGTCTTTGCATCCTTGATTTTCTCGAGCGCAATCCTCGTGTAGTTCCTGTGACCAGGCGGTTCCTTCTCCTCGTCTGCCCCTGAGACCCTGCTCTGACCCTTTAAACAAGAGGCATGTGAACTGGCCTAGAAGCCCTGCCCGTTTGGCCCCGCCCAAACACACTAGCGGTATGCAACGTCTTCCCGCTCTTTACCCACGATGATGGACAGCTCACTCAGCTCACTCAAGGGACCCCGGCACCTTTCGGCGCGGTGGCAAAGTTACAACGGGCGGAACAAGAAATTCCGCGAGCACACGGAATTCCACGTGCTCGTGGAGATTTTTTGCCGTTTCGCGGAACTTTGCGTATCGCGACTACGCAAATTCCACCCACCCCTAGGCAATACCCACCAAAGAAACAGGAAAACCACTTCCTTGGCCGAGGTTGTGGCAAGAGGTCCCCAGAGATAGGCTCGGAGGACAAAGTCAAACAGGACAGATGCAGCACAGTTTACTATACTAACAATTAGAATTTATCTCCCACTTAATCTACCTCCTCGGTCGCAGTCTCCTCCCAAGCACTCCCGCAACGTTCTCGTACCTAAAGGTTCTCTTTCTCCATGCAGGGCTGCTCTTTCTGTCTTAGATCTTTTCTATGCGATCTAGTTTGCGTTCTCTCTAGGTTCTCGTCTGCGTTCTCGTCTGATCTGTTCCGCTCCGCTCTTGTTCTGCCACACCCCCAATTGGGACATCAGTTATACCTTTCTGCCTAATACACTATCTTACAATGTTGCAGTATCGGTAGAAACTCGGACTGTGATTGGTTGTCGTAAATCATACTAGGGTCGTCTCATCCAGTTCTCCCCACAAATCCATCCTATACCGGTTCTAACAAAGGAAGGATTTAAGACCATTGCATTAGTATAATTCTAATATTCATAATTATACATTTAGCTACAATGTTCATTATAATATCCGCTTTCACGTTCGTATTGCACGTAGTGATGGCTTTTCCCACAGTCGCTGTCGCATTTTGGCACACAAACAATAAGACACAGGTCAACATGGCCTTCACACGGATTGCATCATCGGGTACACTCAGCAGTCTGCGAACAGGCAACCCATCTTGGCACATGCGCACTACATACCGACTAGGCCAGCCGCATGCTGGCTTGAACAAGAGGCCATTTTCATGCCGGCCCAATCCCGTACTAAAATAAACAAACACAAAAGAATATTAATTCATGAAATAAAACCCATTATGTTTACCTCCCATCATACTAATACCCTGTGTTAAATAAATCCTAGCGAAAGTTATTAGTTTAAAGCAGACTTCTTATTATTCGTGCACAACATGCAAAATGTGCAATGTACAACACAGCATAAACATGCATTAGTACAGTTTTTCAAAGCGCAAACAGTTAATACGTACTCATGCCAACATGATTTAGTATATTATGTAAATTGCGTTTGCCCCCTGTGTAGATGTGTGTATCCGGAGTTGATTAGTTCATGCAGTTAATACATTATTATAGAGTTGCTTGACTTTATTAGGATGTATTTTACAAACCTCACTCTAAACAAGGAGGAGGAACCCTATTATTAGAAGTAGGGACGGGGTGACTGAACAAGAAAGTAAACAAGTCCGTAAACAAGTATGTGGATCATGTGTTGTGTTGTAGACTTACCCAATGTCAGTGGGGTTTGTAGCATACAAATGTTCACAAGACAATAATTACAAAAGATCACAATGGCATATAGTAATTACAAATTATCACAGTGGCATATAGATGTAATAGAGACAGTAATGCAGGGAACAACGTTTAAAAATATACAATTCAGGTTTTATTCATAATTATAAAAATAGACACACATTTAAAACCACATTTGAAAACAGTCCATATTCACAACACACTTGTGTTGATGATTAAAAGCAAGAAAACTACACAAAGGTCGACGCGGCGTTTCGGTGAGATTAGGATCAACCACCTTCTTCAGGACAGAGTTTTCTAGAATGTAATATTAAACAATACAGCAATATATTAGTTTAGACATCATTATCAGTATCAAATTAATGTTTATACATGTTTATAATGTTTATACATGTTACACCCTTTTAGCAGGCATTAGTGTCTATTTACAACCAAACATGAGTTAAAGTAGCACAAACTGTTTAACATTACATAGCCCCAACAAAGATCAATGAAGACAACACATGATCCATCCTTACTTAAAGTGACCTACCAATTAAAATATCTCAGATTGGTGAATCCCCTGTATGATTCAGATGGGAAACATTCTTCTGGCTGATATTTGTTATAAAATAAGGAATGTCCTGGAATGAGATGAACCATATTTAATTCGAGATTCATAGGATTAAAACAGAATTTTCAATAAAAATTTTTTTTACAAAAGATTAGGGATAAGGGTTTGTGAAAGCGCCACTAAGGTTGGCATACTATCGGGCGTTCATTGTAGCGTACCTTCTTATGTGGTACTATTCCTTGGTAAATTACGTTCGTATGAGCCACCGATAGGTTTGTAGCTATATATTAGCGACCTTCAAAGATAAAAATGGAGTATAAACCTCTCTGTGTTAAACGGTTATGCTTTTAAATTTATTTTTAAAAATTTATCGTTTTACCCGAAAAAGAGCTTACCATTAAAAAAACAGTACCCTTTCATAAACAATACAGGTGAGCCGTGATTAAGCCTCCAGTTGTTAATACTCCGATATTTGCCCTTATGGGCGGAGTTGTACTGAGGAATAAAATAATTTATTAATGTCTGAAGTGCAATTAGAATTATCGAGTTAATCTAGTGTTTAGAAGTACAGGTTGGAAATTACCTGGTCGTGTTGCTATCTTGATATTGCAACTCAAGGGATAAAATTCTGTAAAAGTCAGAAAAGGAAAACCCTTTTAATACAGTCTGTTCGTTTTATGGCTACTCTTGTCTATATCTTGGGGCTATGAGCCTAATAATCCTAATCATTTGATCCAGGAAGACTCTATTGCTAAAGCGCCTCAGCAACCACTCTGTGACCTCTTAATATGTCCGAGTGGGTCATGCCTGTTATACTGACCATATATATAGGGAATTGACAATATCAAAAAATCAAAATTTATCCGGTATACATTGGTATCCTTCAATAATACAAGTTATTGGTTTCGTCCATTTGCGTGATGTCTGCCCAAACTGGTACTTAATGTAAATCATAATAATGTAATTTGAACAATGTGTAGTGCTAGGCTGAGTTGCTCCCTCTATGTATTACAAAATGAGCAAAATGCTCGATGTCAAGGGATTAGCTTAACCTCTATGCTCTGTACGTATTAAGCTAAGACGCGACTACACGGCACCAATTCTCACCTGATAGAGAAGTGCCGGCCTCCCTGCTGCCTACGAACGTCTTCCGGGTCAGGATACTTGACAGGCCTGACCCGGAGTGCATCTTAAATATCTTACTTGTGGTCATGTGATCAGTTAAGTTTGTGTGGAAACCGTCACTAAAGTGAGAATAGCTAACAGAATTCGACAGTTCTGTTAGTAAAACACAGGAATTTTTTTTTTTTGAGGTGTTAATAATAAGGAAAAAAAAGATTCAACGGTATTTGGTTCTTGCTATTACGT
The DNA here is from genome assembly GCA_963921515.1 of Calotriton arnoldi. Lineage (NCBI taxonomy): Eukaryota > Metazoa > Chordata > Amphibia > Caudata > Salamandridae > Calotriton > Calotriton arnoldi. The sequence goes on along the minus strand of CAWUFW010003423.1, from coordinate 490,152 downwards.
GATGAAAGAAAACAATTACTGCAAAGTTCCATTTTTGCTTTTGCGCGATGGGAGTCCGTGTCACCAAAACGGCGGCCATCTTTGAATGTACAATGTATACTAATCTATCTTACCAAACGAGGATGATATATCTGGCTTACTCACAGAGGTTACTCATTGTTATGGTATCATTATCTTTGCTCTAAATCCTTATGTACTGATCTATTCTAACCAAAAACTCAAGGAAAATATATCGGACTTACACGTGAGAGTCACAGCTTGTTATGGTGTCAATGTCTTGGCACTGAATTCTTGGTTTTGCGTTTGCACCCAACATCACACAATTATGCATATCGTTACACGTGCCGAAAAAGGCTACTGAATGACTTAAAAAAATGCGTTTAAAAAAGTATCAAAGGGGCTTTACCGATCGATGCATATTTCAAATAGAGATGAACCAAAGGTACAGCATTTAAAAATGAAATTTAAAAATGAAAAAAACCTACAAAATACAGGTGCGTCCTACAGGAACTGCCCTTTAGATAAGTTTTTCCCAATCTTCTTTACTGTTTAAGCCTTGTCTAAAGGTCTTAAAGTTCGACATATATAATTGCTCTCGTTTTTTACGTTTTATAGTCAGATCCCCGCCACGTGCGTTTGTCTGAACTATTTCAACAACACCATTTGAGCTGATCAACTTTGTGTCCTTTCTCAATCCCATGTTCACCAAGGGGCATTCCTCTTACTGGTACGTATTGCTGATTATACTAATCTATCTTACCAAATGAGGATGGTATATCTGGCTTACTCACAGAGGTTACTCATTGTTATGGTATCATTATCTTTGCTCTAAATCCTTATGTACTGATCTATTCTAACCAAAAACTCAAGGAAAATATATCGGACTTACACGTGAGAGTCACAGCTTGTTATGGTGTCAATGTCTTGGCATTGAATTCTTGGTTTTGCGTTTGCACCCAACATCACACAATTATGCATATCGTTACACGTGCCGAAAAAGGCTACTGAATGACTTAAAAAAATGCATTTAAAAAAGTATCAAAGGAGCTTTACCGATCGATGCATATTTCAAATAGAGATGAACCAAAGGTACAGCATTTAAAAATGAAATTTAAAAATGAAAAAAACCTACAAAATACAGGTGCGTCCTACAGGGAACTGCCCTTTAGATAAGTTTTCCCAATCTTCTTTACTGTTTAAGCCTTGTCTAAAGGTCTTAAAGTTCGACATATAGAATTGCTCTCGTTTTTTACGTTTTATAGTCAGATCCCCGCCACGTGCGTTTGTCTGAACTATTTCAACAACACCATTTGAGCTGATCAACTTTGTGTCCTTTCTCAATCCCATGTTCACCAAGGGGGCATTCCTCTTACTGGTACGTATTGCTGATTTATGTTCATTGATCCTGATTCTAATCTCTCTGGATGTTTCTCCTATGTAACCCAAATTACATGGACATAGGATTAAATAAATAAGGTTTTTAGAACGACAGTTAGCCATGTTTCTGAAATTATGGGTTGCATTGTTATGTACAATCCTTGGCCCTTTACAGATTTTCATGCAATTGTTGCAGGAACTGCAGGGAAACGTACCTGTGGGCAAAGGGGTGTTCATTATGCTTAGTTGTTTATTCAAGGTGATGTTCCTATAAGTATGCACTAGGCAATTTCTGATGGTCCGGTTACGTCGGAAAGAAAACATTGGTTTCTCCAATTTCATCTTGCCCTGCATATTGATCAGGGGCCAATTTCTATTGATGATATTTTTGACTTTGTTACTAATGTTACTATAGTTAGTGACAGAGATTAAAGGCAGTCTTCGTGGGTCTTGGTTGGCTTGTTTCGTTTCAAAAAGGGAATTGCTGTTATAGTATTTGGCATGTTTATATGCCCGTTTGATCATCTTTCTTGGGTATCCGCTGTCTAAGAGTTTCTTAGTAAGTCTATCAGCATGTATATTATAGTCATTAATGTTACTACAGTTACGTCTGAATTCTCAGAAATTGACCGAAGGGGATGTTATCTTTTTGGCATGCTGGATGGTTACTTTTATAGTGCAGAATGGTATTTCTGTCTGTGGGCTTGGTATACAGTTCCACTTGAAGTTGATCATTTATATTTTTGATCTTAATGTCTAGAAAATCGCAACTCTGTTTATTAATAGATGATGTAAAACGAAGATTCACGTCTCCTAAATTAAGCCAATCAATAAAGTCCATCAGTACTTCTTTAGTTCCTTTCCAAAGGAAAAAAATGTCATCGATATAGCGAGACCAAGCTGTTATATTTTCATAAAATGGAGCTGCTGTGTTAAAAATATGTCTATCTTCAAACCTGCCAACATATAGACACGCCAGACTAGGAGCGCAGGTCGCTCCCATGCTGGTCCCTTTAGTTTGTTTAAAGAAGTCTGTGGTGAACAAAAAGATGTTATTTTTCAGGATAATTTCCACACACTCTATAATAAAAATGGCATGTGAGGTTAGATCCCCATCGTTGTTACTCATTAGATCTTTTATCATTTGTATAGTGTCATCTTGGGGAATATTAGAATATAAAGCTTCAATATCTAAAGTCACAAGCCATTGGGTTTCGCTATCAGAGGGAAGATTCTCAATTTTACTAATCATTGCTGTCGTGTCCTTAATATATGCTTTCTGTTGTACAACTAAAGGTTGGAGGAAAATGTCAACATATTTACTCAACGGCTCAGTTAAAGAGTCGATGCTAGACACTATCGGTCTCATGGGTGGGTTGTTCATACTTTTGTGGACCTTAGGCAGCCCATATAGAGCGGGGATTACAGGCTGCAAGTTATTCAGAAAGTTGTATTCATCTTGGCAGATGATATCATCTTCTTTGGCTAATAGTAAAAGATTGGTCACCTTGTGAATAAGGACATTCCACTCATCTCTGCTAGATTTCTGATAGTGTTGGGTGTTATTAAGGAGGGCCATCATTCTGTTATTATAGTCACTGCTATCCATCACCACAATGCCCCCGCCTTTATCGGCGGGTTTGATGGATATGTTTTGGCAGTGTTCTAGAGTGGATAAAGCTATGCGTTGTTGGGATGTCAGGTTATTATCGACCCAATCCTTTTTACTCAAGAGGTCATCTATGCTTTTCTCCACTATTCTTTCAAAAACTTCAATGTCTTTATTGACTAATTGTAGGGATGGGGTCCATGTAGATTTCGGTTTTAGGCCTGATTTGTTTTCAGTTGGAATTTTTTCTTTTCCTTTAAAGTAACAATTAAGACGTATTTTTCTAAAGAAATTTTGGACGTCTCTCTCTAAGTTGTACCTGTCCACAGGGGAGGTGATGGCGTATCCTAACCCTTTTTCTGAAACTATCACTTCCTCCTGTGTCAGAACTCTACTTGAGAGATTGATGATAGGGGCCCTATCTGTTAATCACAGTGTTTCTGGCTCCTTGTGTTCGGGCGGTTCTGGGCAGGGTTCGAGGTGAAAAAAAACCCTCTCCCTCTGGCTCTGCCCCTGTTCTGGCCTTGGTTGATTGGGCGCTTTTCTAAAAAAGAAAAAGTGTCCCTGCTTGTTCCAGGGGTAGCTTCCCTGTTTTTAGTATTGTAATCTTCTTTGGGCAGCTCGTTCTCTGACTCTGAACTGGTGTACGAAGTATCAAAGAACATCACTCTTTTTTTAGGGAACGTTCTTCTTGGCTGTACCCAATTTCTTTTGTTATTGTATGGTTCTTTCCTGGGTCTGTCGTAAAAATCCTTTTGCAGGTAGGGATAAACATGTTCCATATTGTATTTGGAAATGTCATTCCTTAGTTTATTTGCTTTTTTATTCAATAGGTATTCTCTATACCCCGTAATATCGTGTTGGATCTCCTTTAATTTCTTTTTTGCTTCATCTAGAGAAGTGCTTTCTTTGAGTTAAGTTCCATTTCCTCGATTTCTTTCTTCTCTATAATAAAACCTCATGTGCTGTTTCTATTATTAAATGCAAAAACAACAGTTGATGGACAGAATGCAGAACAATGTCATACATTCACCCCAGTACAGAGATCTGGGCCTAAATCCATCGTATTTTTGCTCACCATGCCATTCCAGTTTGAACCCAGCCATATGCAAATCAGTCTTGACCCTGTGCCCCATGGGAACAGTCCAGCCCGAACTGCCAAGCCAGGTCCTCCCTGGACTGGAAACAAGCATCCTAGGACCGGTTTCGGGTTTTCAGCCCTCATCAGCCAGGATAGCTTGATTCCAGTGGCATGGAGAGCACGGGACTCACGTCTGAGCATACCCGTCCCACTCGGGGTGACAAATGCAAAAACAACAGTTGATGGACAGAATGCAGAACAATGTCATACATTCACCCCAGTACAGAGATCTGGGCCTAAATACATCGTTTTTTTGCTCACCATGCCATTCCAGTTTGAACCCAGCCATATGCAAATCAGTCTTGACCCTGTGCCCCATGGGAACAGTCCAGCCCGAACTGCCAAGCCAGGTCCTCCCTGGACTGGAAACAAGCATCCTAGGACCGGTTTCGGGCTTTCAGCCCTCATCAGCCAGGATAGCTTGATTCCAGTGGCATGGAGAGCACGGGACTCACGTCTGAGCATACCCGTCCCACTCGGGGTGACAAATGCAAAAACAACAGTTGATGGACAGAATGCAGAACAATGTCATACATTCACCCCAGTACAGAGATCTGGGCCTAAATCCATCGTTTTTTGCTCACCATGCCATTCCAGTTTGAACCCAGCCATATGCAAATCAGTCTTGACCCTGTGCCCCATGGGAACAGTCCAGCCCGAACTGCCAAGCCAGGTCCTCCCTGGACTGGAAACAAGCATCCTAGGACCGGTTTCGGGCTTTCAGCCCTCATCAGCCAGGATAGCTTGATTCCAGTGGCATGGAGAGCACGGGACTCACGTCTGAGCATACCCGTCCCACTCGGGGTGACAAATGCAAAAACAACAGTTGATGGACAGAATGCAGAACAATGTCATACATTCACCCAAGTACAGAGATCTGGGCCTAAATCCATCGTTTTTTGCTCACCATGCCATTCCAGTTTGAACCCAGCCATATGCAAATCAGTCTTGACCCTGTGCCCCATGGGAACAGTCCAGCCCGAACTGCCAAGCCAGGTCCTCCCTGGACTGGAAACAAGCATCCTAGGACCGGTTTCGGGCTTTCAGACCTCATCAGCCAGGATAGCTTGATTCCAGTGGCATGGAGAGCACGGGACTCACGTCTGAGCATACCCGTCCCACTCGGGGTGACAAATGCAAAAACAACAGTTGATGGACAGAATGCCGAACAATGTCATACATTCACCCCAGTACAGAGATCTGGGCCTAAATCCATCGTTTTTTTGCTCACCATGCCATTCCAGTTTGAACCCAGCCATATGCAAATCAGTCTTGACCCTGTGCCCCATGGGAACAGTCCAGCCCGAACTGCCAAGCCAGGTCCTCCCTGGACTGGAAACAAGCATCCTAGGACCGGTTTCGGGCTTTCAGCCCTCATCAGCCAGGATAGCTTGATTCCAGTGGCATGGAGAGCACGGGACTCACATCTGAGCATATCCGTCCCACTCGGGGTGACAAATGCAAAAACAACAGTTGATGGACAGAATGCAGAACAATGTCATACATTCACCCCAGTACAGAGATCTGGGCCTAAATCCATCGTTTCTTTGCTCACCATGCCATTCCAGTTTGAACCCAGCCATATGCAAATCAGTCTTGACCCTGTGCCCCATGGGAACAGTCCAGCCCGAACTGCCAAGCCAGGTCCTCCCTGGACTGGAAACAAGCATCCTAGGACTGGTTTCGGGCTTTCAGCCCTCATCAGCTAGGATAGCTTGATTCCAGTGGCATGGAGAGCACGGGACTCACGTCTGAGCATACCCGTCCCACTCGGGGTGACAAATGCAAAAACAACAGTTGATGGACAGAATGCAGAACAATGTCATACATTCACCCCAGTACAGAGATCTGGGCCTAAATCCATCGTTTTTTTGCTCACCATGCCATTCCAGTTTGAACCCAGCCATATGCAAATCAGTCTTGACCCTGTGCCCCATGGGAACAGTCCAGCCCGAACTGCCAAGCCAGGTCCTCCCTGGACTGGAAACAAGCATCCTAGGACCGGTTTCGGGCTTTCAGCCCTCATCAGCCAGGATAGCTTGATTCCAGTGGCATGGAGAGCACGGGACTCACGTCTGAGCATACCCGTCCCACTCGGGGTGACAAATGCAAAAACAACAGTTGATGGACAGAATGCAGAACAATGTCATACATTCACCCCAGTACAGAGATCTGGGCCTAAATCCATCGTTTTTTGCTCACCATGCCATTCCAGTTTGAACCCAGCCATATGCAAATCAGTCTTGACCCTGTGCCCCATGGGAACAGTCCAGCCCGAACTGCCAAGCCAGGTCCTCCCTGGACTGGAAACAAGCATCCTAGGACCGGTTTCGGGCTTTCAGCCCTCATCAGCCAGGATAGCTTGATTCCAGTGGCATGGAGAGCACGGGACTCACTTCTGAGCATACCCGTCCCACTCGGGGTGACAAATGCAAAAACAACAGTTGATGGACAGAATGCAGAAAAATGTCATACATTCACCCCAGTACAGAGATCTGGGCCTAAATACATCGTTTTTTGCTCACCATGCCATTCCAGTTTGAACCCAGCCATATGCAAATCAGTCTTGACCCTGTGCCCCATGGGAACAGTCCAGCCCGAACTGCCAAGCCAGGTCCTCCCTGGACTGGAAACAAGCATCCTAGGACCGGTTTCGGGCTTTCAGCCCTCATCAGCCAGGATAGCTTGATTCCAGTGGCATGGAGAGCACGGGACTCACGTCTGAGCATACCCGTCCCACTCGGGGCGACAAATGCAAAAACAACAGTTGATGGACAGAATGCAGAACAATGTCATACATTCACCCCAGTACAGAGATCTGGGAGGACCTGGCTTGGCAGTTCGGGCTGGACTGTTCCCACAAGGAACACGGTCAAGACTGATTTGCATATGGCTGGGTCCAAACTGGGGTGATGTGGTGGGCAAAAGAATGATGGATTTAACCCAGATCCTTGTGACTGGGGGTGAATGTTTGCATTGTCCAGCATTCTGTCCATCAATTGTTTCTTTTGCATTTGTCGCCCTAAGTGGGAAGGGTATGCCCAGACGTGGGTCCCGTGCTCACTACACCACTGGATTCAAGCTAGCCTGGCTGAAGAAGGGTGATGCCCTGAAACCGGTCCTAGGATGCTTGTTTCCGGTCCAGGGAGGACCTGGCTTGGCAGTTCGGGCTGGACTGTTCCCACAAGGAACAGGGTCAAGACTGATTTGCATATGGCTGGGTCCAAACTGGGGTGGTGTGGTGGGCAAAAGAATGATGGATTTAACCCAGATCCTTGTGACTGGGGGTGAATGTTTGCATTGTCCAGCATTCTGTCCATCAATTGTTTCTTTGCATTTGTCGCCCTAAGTGGGAAGGGTATGCCCAGACGTGGGTCCCGTGCTCACTACACCACTGGATTCAAGCTAGCCTGGCTGAAGAAGGGTGATGCCCTGAAACCGGTCCTAGGATGCTTGTTTCCGGTCCAGGGAGGACCTGGCTTGGCAGTTCGGGCTGGACTGTTCCCACAAGGAACAGGGTCAAGACTGATTTGCATATGGCTGGGTCCAAACTGGGGTGGTGTGGTGGGCAAAAGAATGATGGATTTAACCCAGATCCTTGTGACTGGGGGTGAATGTTTGCATTGTCCAGCATTCTGTCCATCAATTGTTTCTTTTGCATTTGTCAGCCCTAAGTGGGAAGGGGTATGCCCAGGCGTGGGTCCCGTGCTCACTACACCACTGGATTCAAGCTAGCCTGGCTGAAGAAGGGTGATGCCCTGAGACCGGTCCTAGGATGCTTGTTTCCGGTCCAGGGAGGACCTGGCTTGGCAGTTCGGGCTGGACTGTTCCCACAAGGAACAGGGTCAAGACTGATTTGCATATGGCGGGGTCCAAACTGGGGTGGTGTGGTGGGCAAAAGAATGATGGATCTAACCCAGATCCTTGTGACTGGGGGTGAATGTTTGCATTGTCCAGCATTCTGTCATCAATTGTTTCTTTTGCATTTGTCGCCCTAAGTGGGAAGGGTATGCCCAGACGTGGGTCCCATGCTCACTACACCACTGGATTCAAGCTAGCCTGGCTGAAGAAGGGTGATGCCCTGAAACCGGTCCTAGGATGCTTGTTTCCGGTCCAGGGAGGACCTGGCTTGGCAGTTCGGGCTGGACTGTTCCCACAAGGAACAGGGTCAAGACTGATTTGCATATGGCTGGGTCCAAACTGGGGTGGTGTGGTGGGCAAAAGAATGATGGATTTAACCCAGATCCTTGTGACTGGGGGTGAATGTTTGCATTGTCCAGCATTCTGTCCATCAATTGTTTCTTTTGCATTTGTCGCCCTAAGTGGGAAGGGTATGCCCAGACGTGGGTCCCGTGCTCACTACACCACTGGATTCAAGCTAGCCTGGCTGAAGAAGGTGATGCCCTGAAACCGGTCCTAGGATGCTTGTTTCCGGTCCAGGGAGGACCTGGCTTGGCAGTTCGGGCTGGACTGTTCCCACAAGGAACAGGGTCAAGACTGATTTGCATATGGCTGGGTCCAAACTGGGGTGGTGTGGTGGGCAAAAGAATGATGGATTTAACCCAGATCCTTGTGACTGGGGGTGAATGTTTGCATTGTCCAGCATTCTGTCCATCAATTTTTTCTTTTGCACGTTTCTATTATTAAAAGCATCCAATCACGGCTGCACCTGTTTGCAATGAAAGTCCAGTTTTCTATGAATTTCTGATTTTTGATCAAAACCCCTGGTTCATTACTGACCTGTAGGCCTTTGGGTATTATACCTTTTTTACAATATTCAATAAGAAAGTCGGCATGAAGTTCGGTCCTAATGGCCTTTTTCTTGAAATTCCACAGAGTTTTCCATTGAAATTGCCTAGTGCATACTTATAGGAACATCACCTTGAATAAACAACTAAGCATAACGAACACCCCTTTGCCCACAGGTACGTTTCCCTGCAGTTCCTGCAACAATTGCATGAACATCTGTAAAGGGCCAAGGATTGTACATAACAATGTAACCCATAATTTCAGAAACATGGCTAACTGTCGTTCTAAAAACCTTATTTATTTAATCCTATGTCCATGTAATTTGGGTTACATAGGAGAAACATCTAGAGAGATTAGAATCAGGATCAATGAACATAAATCAGCAATACGTACCAGTAAGAGGAATGCCCCCTTGGTAGAGCATTGGATTGAGAAAAGTTGATCAGCTCAAATGGTGTGTTGTTGAAATAGTTCAGACAAACACACGTGACGGGGATCGACTATAAAACGTAAAAAACTAGAGCAATTCTATATGTCGAAATTTAAGATCTTTAGACAAGGCTTAAACAGTAAAGAAGATTGGGAAAAACTTATCTAAAGTGCAGTTCCCTGTAGGACGCACCTGTATTTTGTAGGTTTTTCTCATTTTTAAATTTCATTTTTAAATGCTGTACCTTTGGTTCATCTCTATTTGAAATATGCATCGATCGGTAAAGCCCCTTTGATACTTTTTTAAACGCATTTTTTTAAGTCATTCAGTAGCCTTTTTCGGCATGTGTAACAATATGCATAATTGTGTGATGTTGGGTGCAAACGCAAAACCAAGAATTCAGTGCCAAGACATTGACACCATAACAAGCTGTGACTCTCACGTGTAAGTCCGATATATTTTCCTTGAGTTTTTGGTTAGAATAGATCAGTACATAAGGATTTAGAGCAAAGATAATGATACCATAACAATGAGTAACCTCTGTGAGTAAGCCCGATATATCATCCTCGTATGGTAAGATAGATTAGTATACATTATACATTCAAAGATGGCCGCCGTTTTGGTGACACGGACTCCCATCGCGCAATAGCAAAAATGGAACTTTGCAGTAATTGTTTTCTTTCATCACGTAATAGTAAGAACCGAATACCGTTGAATCTTTTTTTCCTTATTTTTAACACCTTAAAAAAAAAAAATCCTGTGTTTTACTACCAGAACTGTCGAATTCTGTTAGCTATTCTCACTTTAGTGACGGTTTCCACACAAACTTAACTGATCACATGAGCAAAAGTAAGATATTTAAGACGCACTCCGGGTCAGGCCTGTCACGTATCCTGACCCGGAAGACGTTCGTAGGCAGCAGGGAGGCCGGCACTTCTTTATCAGGTGAGAATTGGTGCCGTGTAGTCGCGTCTTAGCTTAATACGTACAGAGCATAGAGGTTAAGCTAATCCCTTGACATCGAGCATTTTGCTCATTTTTTAATACATAGAGGGAGCAACTCAGCCTAGGACTACACATTGTTCAAATTACATTATTATGATTTACATTAAGTACCAGTTTGGGCAGACATCACGCAAATGGACGAAACCAATAACTTGCATTATTGAAGGATACCAATGTATACCGGATAAATTTTGATTTTTTGATATTGTCAATTCCCTATATATATGGTCAGTATAACAGGCATGACCCACTCGGACATATTAAGAGGTCACAGAGTGGTTGCGGAGGTGCTTTAGCAATAGAGTCTTCCTGGATCAAATTATTAGGATTATTAGGCTCATAGCCCCAAGATAGAGACAAGAGTAGCCATAAAACGAACAGACTGTATTGAAAGGGTTTTCCTTTTCTGACTTTTACAGATTTTTATCCTTTGAGTTGCAATATCAAGATAGCAACACAAGCAGGTAATTTCCAGCCTGTACTTCTAAACACTAGATTAACTGGATAATTCTAATTGCACTTCAGACATTAAAAAATTATTTTATTCCTCAGTACAACTCCACCCATAAGGGCAAATATCGGAGTATTAACAACTGGAGGCTTAATCACGGCTCACCTGTATTGTTTATGAAAGGGTACTGGTTTTTAATGGTAAGCTCTTTTTCGGGTAAAACGATAAATTTAAAAAAATAAATTTAAAAGTATAACCGTTTAACACAGAGAAGTTTATACTCCTTTTTTATCTTTGAAGGTCGCTAATATATAGCTACAAACCTATCGGTGGCTCCTACGAATGTAATTTACCAAGGAATAGTACCACATAAGAAGGTACGCTACAATGAATGCCCGATAGTATGCCAACCTTAGTGGCGCTTTCACAAACCCTTATCCATAATCTTTTGTAAAAAAATGTTTTATTGAAAATTCTGTTTTAATCCTTTGAATCTCGAATTAAATATGGTTCATCTCATTCCAGGACATTCCTTATTTTATAACAAATATCAGCCAGAAGAATGTTTCCCATCTGAATCATACAGGGGATTCACCAATCTGAGATATTTTAATTGATAGGTCACTTTAAATAAGGATGGATCATGTGTTGTCTTCATTGATCTTTGTTGGGGCTATGTAATGTTAAACAGTTTGTGCTACTTTAGCTCATGTTTGGTTGTAAATAGACACTAATGCCTGCTATAAGGGTGTAACATGTATAAACATTATAAACATGTATAAACATTAATTTGATACTGATAATGATGTCTAAACTAATATATTGCTGTATTGTTTAATATTAAATTCTAGAAAACTCTGTCCTGAAGAAGGTGGTTGATCCTAATCTCACCGAAACGCCACGTCGACCTTTGTGAAGTTTTCTTGTTTTTAATCATCAACACAAGTGGGTTGTGAATATGGACTGTTTTCAAATGTGGTTTTAAATATGTGTCTATTTTTATAATTATGAATAAAAACTGAATAGTATATTTTTAAACGTTGTACTCTGCATTTCTGTCTCTATTACATCTATATGCCGCAGTGATAATTTGTAATTACTATATGCCATTGTGATCTTTTGTAATTATTGTCTTGTGAACATTTGTATGCTACAAACCCCACTGACATTGTATAAGTCTACAACACAACACATGATCCACATACTTGTTTAGGGACTTGTTTACTTTCTTTTACAAACCTCACTCCATCACTAGCTTCCGGTTCTCAACATCCCTCTCACTAGCTGCAAATTGTTTCTTGTGCTGTCTTTGGGAGGAAAACAAGATGGACCTCTTATACACTGGGTTGATTAAAAAACTGCTTTTTAGGTCGAACCTAGCAGCACGCATGCGCTGCTCTGCGAGGCTTCTTTTCTCTACTCTGTGTGGGTCTGACTCCTCCCACGCATTAGATTGGCTTTTGCGCGTGCCTTTCTATAATGAAAGCACGCAAATGGCTAAAGGTGGGTGCATGCCCCACCTCTTTTGAAAGGTTCACTCCCACGGCATTTTGCCGCAGGAGCGAGCAGCGGCGCACAGGGCGGCAGCTGCAGTGCCTCCTTGTCTCCCCTGCACCACTCCCCCTTGTCTCCCTGTGCCAGACCCCACCACTTCTCTTGAGCTGCTGAATTCAGAAATGGCTGCTGTTGATGAGCTTGCTGCCGGCGCGTAAATAAATCACGAGTCCTGTTATTATAAAACACTAGTGCACTAGGCACAGCACAGGTAGGCAGGCCGCACTGCATGGGAGACTTCTTGAGGGCTTTGCTCTGAGCTGCCCTCTTGCTACAATGTAACAACAGCAATGAATCACCGCACGGTAGCATGGCATACTTTCACTTTCGCAAGTCATGGGCAGCTGCGCTCGATCTCAGCCTGTCCCATCACGGCCCGGGCGGCGGCAGAGCCACTTTGAACACCCTGGCTGACTGCGGCGGCCGGAGTGGTTCGTTCGCAGCATCAGGAACTGGGCAGCTGAGCGGGCCCGAGCGAGCGGCCTGTAGGCCGGTCACCACAGCGAGAGGCAGGCGGATGGGCGTGAAATGCAGCTGCTCTTGAGCTGGCCGCGGCTGCAATTTCATTTCAAGTAAGTGTGTGCCTAGCCCTGGAGTTAAAGAGGGGTGTAAAATAAGAGTACTTGCTGGTAATAAAGTTCCAAATGATCTGTGCTCCCGGCTTGCCTTCCGAACTCCTCCAAGTTCCATGCACACATGAGTCACAGTCTGCACTCGCAGCCACACACAGACTTGCACATAGCGGCCAGTCAGTGACACGCGCACACACACACACCGTACACGACACCTTTCTCAGGCCAGCTCAGCTGATGTAACATGATTTCTCTGTGCTGGCCTAAACACGCACTTGAAATCTACTAATGCCACTACACATGATCTTTCACATGATTGCCCACTGGCTCGAGGCTGCCGGCCGCTCGGGCTGTGACCAAGTGTGTGCGCTCAGGGCCTCATGCTGCCTTGCCAAAAATGCCCAGGGTGACTGCTGTAGCCGCACGTATATGTGTCGTACATGAATGACTAACTAAACTGAAGTTGAAGCGCATCAAAAATACCAATTCACTAACTTCATGTTAGGAGTCCCCCCTCCAAGCACAAATGCAGCAGTAGGTTTCTCAGCACACGTTTATTTATGTTTCCTGCTCGTGTTCCAATCTCTGCTCCATAATTTTTAATTTATTTATAGTATTCATATATTAATTATATATGCGTGCTGAATGGCAAAATACTTATAAGGTCTCAAAGGCGAGACCTATTGGCTATGCCAATGCTTGTTTTCCATGGTCCAGCTTCGGCCGCGCTCCTTTTAGGCCTGTATTTTTTTCAGTCATGTTTTCAGTAACCTTCCAATTCAGGTGCCCCAGGGAAGTTCGCACACCCAGGAATAGGAATTGGTCTTCATGGTGTTCCCAAAGCAGAGAGGTGTGCTTAGGCCGAGTTCTCTTGTGATATGATGTGGCGATGGGAGGGTTGCCCAGCATATGGTAAAATTTAAGCTGTATAATAATATAAGGCAGGTTCATCTTAGTGCCATCTAGCGGCCAATGCATAAAATTACATAACATTACATAAAATCGCAGGAGTGTGGAACGGAAGTATTTACTAACATGTCACAGTTATTGGGCAGATGTAAGAGCAGTAGCCTGTCTCAACTCGAAAGTTTCACTCTAAATTTCAAACACCAATGAAGGAAACGCATCCCCGACGAAGTTAATATGTAGGTTATATCACGGGAGAATGGAAATATCACAGCATTTCCCACACAAGCCCTCTATTGGCGTGACAATGGTTTAAATTTATAGAATTTTCAGGAAGTTCAGGTTGATAACTATTCATAATGTTTGACTGTAATAATATTGCATGGCAACATTTCAGCACAGCATTTTTGAAATGTTCCTGGCAGCACTTGCATCTGAACATATTGTTCAAAGTGGTATTTTGCAAATGATTAAAGATACCTTCCTCTCAAAGCTCACGCGGAGCGCACTGCTTGGATCTTTGCCATAGTGATTCAGTGGTTTGATACCAAATAATTTTGGGACTTCAGTTCCCGTTTAAAATAGAATAATGAGGAACAACGTAGCTCCATGGCAATAAAAAACGAATTAATCATTTTCTGGGTTGCTGCACCGTCTATAAATAGTGTACTATCTTCAACAGCAGCAATTGGTATTTAATTGGTAAGCTCATTTTATGCCTAGGCAAATTGTTATGCGTTTTTAAAGAAATATCGACGTGACTTACTCCAGCTACTGAGAAAGTTAGTGAATGCCTCTAAATATAGGACCTTGTTACCTCATAAACAGGGTCACCCGAGTCATGCAGCAGGGTAGGACCAAATTATGCTGCAGGGTTGACTAAATTATGCGGCATGAAGGAAGACAAACTATGCAAGTAATGTGGTACATTTTGAGGTAGTATTACTTCACTATTTTGTCATGTTGACACATGCTACCACTGTCTGGGCAAAGGTGTCACTTCATTAGTATTTGTTCAACACCCAAATAAGGCAATAGGCAACTCAGAGGTGAGTGGTCATTCTTTGCAAAGGGGCCTTCCATTGCGTAGCAACGTGTTGCTGCGTTTTTAGTAACTTTTGACCGTTTGATCTAGAAACATTGGGGCATATTAGCAAGACCGGCGATAAAATTATCGCCGTTTTAGCGGCAGGAAACTGCCGCTAAAACGGCGATAATGGGCTTGCTAATATGCGTTATAGAATTCCAATAGAAGCCCAGGTTAGATGTCCTGCACATCTAACCTGGGCGATAATTTTATCGCAGGTCTTGCTAATATGCCCCATTATTCTTGTAAAAATCTGCAGGTTAAGCAGCAGATGATGGATTACTTGGCAATTGTGGCAACTCTATTCTTATGTGGAAAACGCCGCAGCCGCAAAATGGCATAATTCCAGTGGCCCTGATCATAAGTACTTCTCCTCGTCTATGCCGCTGCCCTAACATGTAAACTTAAAGCTGCAGACAATCTAAAGATGTACTGATTTTTGGTTATACTAAATTTTATAGCCAAGCATTACTTTTTCAATATACGAACTCCGGTATCCAAGATCTGGTAAAAATCATTAAGGATAGCATTTTATGAGCATATATGTTGAACTTCAGCAAGCAAAAAATTGTGGAACTAACCTCCTTCATTTTGTCATACATTTAGTATAGGCAAATTAAGCAAACTATGCCAGCTTTGCCTTACTTATCATGTTATTTCAGTTGGCAGTAGGTCGCTCCAGTCTCTTAGAGTAGGAGGCACATTAACCCTTCGTGCCACATTTCTCCTGAATTATATTTGAGGGCTGACTCTTCAGCTCTGTAATACACCTTCCACAAAGCAGCGCACTCCTCCCGTAAATGCTAGTAATTTGGGGCTTTGGTATGAACAAACTGTATGAATTTGTCCAGTGTAATTGGAAGCCAGGCGAATCCATATCACTGGGTAATTAAGTTACCTATCTTGGGCTTTCTTTTTGAAAAGGAGTGCATTCTGGGAGTTGTAGCCTTGGTTCAAGACAATTGGCCTAATTGACTAACACACCTAAACAGCATTAGCAAAGACAGTTGGTCATGCCTTGCCAATGCAGGATGTTTGTGAAATTGCACTGGCAAAGCCAGTAGTGGCGGCCTGACATCTTTTTAATGTAAAAGTACTGAAAATGTAATTTTATATACTTTCAAAACGATTGTCACGTTGAATTTCAGAACAATGTGGTAGCTATCTTTAAAGTCAAGAAAATAACATAACCTCTACTCAAGATGGCTGAATTGCTGTATGAAGAGACGACAGCCATCTCAAAAGTATATAAAATGTCTTTTTTTTATACTTTCACGCTGAAAGATGGCCACCCCCCACTATTGGATTTGCCAATGCGGCCACAATTTTAAAAGCTTCTGGTACTGGCAAAGCCAATAGCAGTAGATGGCAAGGGAGGGACAGTGGGAGAGGTGCAGGGGAGGTGCAGGGGAGAAAAAAAGGTTGGGGGAGAGATAGAGAAGAGAAGTGAGAGACCAACACCAAGCCATATCAGTGCTTACTGTCAGAGGGGGGTGCAAGTAGAACATGGCTAGTGGGTGGGCAGACAAAAAAGAGGGCAAGGATGCAAGCTCATGCTCCCCCCACCAATTAAAGGAAGAAGAAGAAAATGGGGGTGCTAAGACAGAGGGTCAGGGAGGAGGGAGCAAAAGAAAGAGAGTGTCATTTGGCCCATAGGGACATTGTCATTTTTCTCTAAGTTAGCATGAGCACGCTGCAGCTTGCCCGCTGCTTTTCGCACGCTACTCCACAACTTTATTTTAGCAATAATTTCTATGGCTGTTTTCACATGAGAACTTGTCGCTGTGTTCACTCTCTGCAGGTTCCTGGGATTTTGACTGACCATTGTGAGCAAGGTCGAACAACAATGCCCCTTGTTATTTTGTTCTGGCCAGGCCTTAGCCCTTATACAAAACATACCGATGTAGCTCTTGTTTGGGATAACGTACTTTGGATTTATTAGAATGCACGAATAGGTAGCACACACTTGGAGAGGGACCTTTCCAGCGAGAAGAGCGAGACAGCAACTATGATGTAGATCAACCATCTATAGGCTAAGGTATGGGGTCTGCTGACAAAGCCCAGAGATCTTCTGATATATAAGAATACTACTTCTATGCAAGGGGAGCGAGGTTAGGCTATACACTCTTTTCATAATGACATGTCCTTTCATGATTTATGGACTAACTGCTATGCTGACCGTATTTGTATTATGCATTTTTCTGCTTGTTGTGGCACTTATACTGCATATTAGAGCACGTTAGTTAAAATAAACATTTTAAACTTGTTTGTGACTCTGTCAGATCTTATTGTGGACAAGTACAAGAGTGTGAACGAAAGGGTGTGTCTTGTTACCGCGATTCCTGAGAGATCTGGGAGTGTTGTGTTCTGGGGTGTCTAATCATTTGTTTCTCTGTGACTGAGTGGGAGAGCAAGTGAGACACTATAACTAGTTGGTCCTGGGCTCATGGGTACTATGGTGGTATGAAGACTCAGTCCCTATACACCAAGGTCCTATAATCCTGCGCATAGTTCTATTTTTGGGCAGAATCCCTGCAACATGACGCCACCAACGTTTGGTCTGATACTTATTCACGGGACCCCTGAGTAGCACTTGTGCTTGTCCACAATACCCTCTCACCGGTTTCTGGCGATGTCCATGGTAGGGGGGCTTTGCCTCCTGTATTTGTAGGGTATCCCTATTTCTATAGGTTTTTCAAGCTTGAAGTTTAAAAGGTTTTTGACCCTAATTTGCACTGCTGTTTTTTGTAGTTGTCTACTTTATAAACATGGCTCAGGCTGTCACAATTGTGGCATATAACTGCGCTGCGGTTACTGCTTTTTTGTCCTCAACACGGAGTCCCCAATGCAGGGGCAAACATTATATTCATGGTTGAGGCTGAGCCAGCATTCCGCTTTGAGGTATTCTGTTCTTGGGTTACCTTTCCAGCAGTATATGGAAATGATAATTTGTTTCATGAATATACGCCTGCTGCCCCTGCTCAGGCGCATCGTCCTTATGCATTACTTGAAGTTCCGTTGACATTCTGGGAGCATACCATTTGGTTTAATGGCGCCCTTTCTCAACCTGTTTCTTCTGTTTGAATGGGCTCCTTGTCTATCGATGGGGCCACTTGGCCTGTTCTGGCTGGTTTTAAACCACATCCAAATTACCTCAATGTTACTATCGCAGAGCTACGTCAATTTTATACACAGTTATTTCATCTTCTTAGACGAGTCATACAGTTTATGTCTCGTGCACTTCAGGCAGCTCCGGCTGGAGCTGCTCCTCCATCACCAGGACACTGCAGTGGACTTGTGATTAGTCCCGTCATGATTAACTCGGTGATGGGTAACCGTCCTCAAAATCGGGATGACTTGCCGTTTTGGCTTGCACAAAAATTTGAGTAGCTTGAGGCGGTTTTTCCACATACGACTCCTGTTGAAAAATACAAGATCCTTACAATGAGTCTGCCGAGTGGTCTGATTCCCTCTTTAGCTGACTGCACCACCTGGGGGACGGTGTTTGCTTCAGTGTATACACTGTGCTTTGGCACCCCCTACATGAGCGCTCTACCGAAAGTTCTGAAGAAAGTACAGGATGAGCACGGGGCTGTTCCAGCCCTGGATTTGGGGATGAAGTTAGTGGAAATGTTCACTATTGTCTCCGATATGATTCTGGCCAACATTAGAGGTGAAGCAGTTTGCTTACAAGTGCGCCAACTCCTAGCGTTGGTGGCAGACATGGATCAGGAGCAACAGTTACCGATTATTATTGTGGATGTGTATACATCATTAGGTTGCAATAGCTTAGGGATTCTACCATTTACTCAGCCACAAGGTATACCCCCTCCTGGAAAGGAGGGTCGTTCAGTCTTTCCTAAAAAGGCTTGGAACAAAAATATGCAGCAGCAACAACAGAAGTCTGGTTCTCGTGCAGGTTCGCCTCCACCAGACGCTTCCGAGCGTAGATATGATTTGCGTGACCGCTCTAAAATTAAGACACCAAGAGGTTTCAGGTTCCTGATCCTCGTTCTCCTTGTTCCTTTCAGGAATCATCAGATCAACAATTCGGCGGAGATGGGTGACAGGATCGCAGACAAGGTGAGTCTACGCAGGCAAGACGTGACCCGCAGCACCAGTTTGAAGTAAAAGTCAAAGCAGGAGGAACCACCTCAGTATTGAGCCCCATTTCAGAAGAAGAAAGTTGCCACTTTGACTGCAAAGTATGCCTCAGATGGTGAGAACCCTGCTCTTCGACAGGAGTTGGGCGGTAAACCTCCTCAACAGCGCAGTGGAGATTACCATAGTGCAGAAGACACTCCACCAGCGTCTGGAGGCGAAAGCAACTGACACTTTTATTACAGTAGAAACAGCTGATACTCGTGTTGCTCCTCCTGATAGGCTTTATGAAGTAAGCCTCCAAATTGAAGGTGATATTAAACGCCCGGTTAAGGTAGTCTTTTGAGAGAATCTGACTTCTTCTTATGATATGTTTTATTAGCGGAGGTTGATTGGCCTCCCCCTTTTGTCCTAGCTTCCTCCAGAGGGGAAGATGTTATTCTACCCAGTTTTTCACAATATGTACCTGATGAGGATAAAATGGCTTATGCCTCGAAGTAGGCATTGTCCTTGGCTCCAGCATTATATTGCAATCAGGCGGGTTGGGACAAGGATTCCCCGGTTCATGTGATTCCTTTGCGTTCTACACCTCAGCCCCAACCACAGTATCCAATCAAATGAGACTCAAACGCGTTCATGAGTGACATCTTGACACAATTGGAATATCAGGGTGTGATTGGACCCTGTGTTTCATCGATGAATAATCCTCTTTTTCAGATATTGGACCCCTATGGTTCATATCGTATAGTGTTAGACTACAGACATTTGAATAGTCATGTTCGTACCTTAGCGGTTCAAAAAACACACAGCTCTG
The DNA here is from genome assembly GCA_963921515.1 of Calotriton arnoldi. Lineage (NCBI taxonomy): Eukaryota > Metazoa > Chordata > Amphibia > Caudata > Salamandridae > Calotriton > Calotriton arnoldi. Next base: position 470,356 of record CAWUFW010003423.1, on the reverse strand, counting down.
CGTTAGTAAAAAACATTGTTCGAAAAAAGTATAAAACTTCTTTAGATATTTCCAATGGATTTTTCAGCTACTCTTTGGCTCCTGAAAGCCGTGATTTGACCGCATTCAGCACACTAGGCAATCAGAGATGCTATGCGAGATTGCATATGGGGTATAAGAATAGCCCAGGCGTGTTTGCAGCACGCATTGTGTCGATCTTACATGAAATTGACCCCGATATTTTTCCTACGTTGATGATATATATTTGACAGATGATGAAATGGATCTGCATCTTGTGCGTGTGGATAGCATTGTCACCCACATTTTGCGATGTTAGGCTGCAAATTTAATTTGGCGAAATCGCACATTGCCTTTTTGGCAGTACTTTTCCTTGGTTATGAACTCAATACGAAGGTAGGGGGTTGGCCCCCCACGTTTTGGAGAAATGTGCTCAATTACAGACTCCCTCTACCCTTAAAAAATTGCAGTCATTGCTGGATTTTTTAAAGTTTGGAAGAACTTACATTCCTGATTATGCCCAGCATATCAAACCGCTATACGCGTTGATACAACCCACTTCGGTGTTTGCAGTCTGATCTGCTTGGAACTCAATTCTTGTTAACAAGAGACAATACTACTAATTTGTAACCCCGGACGGGTAACTCCGCTCCGCCAGCAGAGTTTCTGAAGTTTTGCCTACTCCGCATTCCGTTGCGAACGCGGAGTTTAGGCGAAACTCCGACTCCATGGCGGAGCGGAGGTAGTCGGCCCTTCCACCCTCCCAAAGTAATTATAATGTAAAAAACAAGGCATTTACCTGCCGTGGCTGCCTCCTCCTCACCATGGCCGCTTTCCTTCCTTGTCCTCGCCATCCTTCTTCTTTAATAACCCCTAAGTTGTACATCTTGGACATGCGCATGTGCACGCACAAGACGTACAACGTAGGGTTCCACGCCGGGTTATTTCACTGGGTCCATTGGCTTCTGTTTCCTCAACGTCTCCCCAACAAATGGAAGGGAGATAGAATCTTCCATTGATTTGTTGCCTATTTTACCTTCTACATCTATGACTGTGGATAATGAGTATGTTTCTCCTCCAGTTGAAGTTATAATTGACATTCCTGAAAGTACAATTCAATCACCTTCCAATGAAGAACAACCCCTGTTGTTTCACCTGGGGTCAGGTGGTTACTAAATGAACCATAATAGCTTTCCTTCTGATACATCTTCGTTGTCATTCTCTGTGGCAGAGCCCCCTACACGTACCAGTCTTTTCATCTCCTGTTTCAAAAAGACTTACTTGGTCCCGCCCTGGACATACGTCTGGATGGTGCTGACAATGGTGTTCCTCTTCATGTGGATTGGGTTCATGATTGTGTTTTTCCTGTTGATTAATGGCCATTACCTACCTGAACGCTCTGCTGTGAACTTGGTTAATGGAGTTCTGGCCCCTCACACTTCATCTCATAAAATGAAAAGAGAACAAGCACTAGTTAATGTTTCAGCTTTCCCAATTGTTGATGGCATTGTTTGGGATAAAGTACCATTTGATAGCCATGGCCCGACCAAGACTTTGAACATTCCATATGTATTAAGCGTTTCTTTAGGAGATGTGGTTTTTCCCGGAATACACTCTGATGACTGGGATGTTAATGCTGTTTATTCATTGTTTTCAGATTTAAAATATTATACTGCTTTTGACACTGAGGATTTGTATTTGAATTCGGCAAATTACGCTGACTTGTTCTGTTACCAGCATTTTGGCCATCATTTTTTACACAAAACCAATACTCAGAGACCATATTTTATTTATACCCAGTGGGAACATTGCCCGACACCGTTACAGGGGAGCTCAAAGACACAAGGGAGTAAAGTTGTGTATTTTACGCGTTACAGTCTTTCTGACCCTGCGTCCTATTTTTATAAACTGAAGATACCGAACCGAACCAAATTTATGCTGACACATACTAAATTAGTTTACTCCTTGTCCTTCATAACTGATTTGTCTGTGAAAGGTTATAATTACTGGAAGGACACGGTTGATTTAAAATCCATTTGGGGTACCAAAAATTGGCACTGAAGCATTGCATCACGCGTCTGATACTGTCTTAGCTCATATTTTTAAATGAGACGGTACAGCAGACTACTTGTTTTGGTTTAGCCACGGCCAAAAATCTAAATACTCCCTCCATTCCATTATTGGCTACTTATGACACATGGCAAACACATACCAACTACACAATTGAGGACTTAACTGTCATGTTTCAGAATGGCACACTTAACTCTTCTAATATTGTCCCCTTGGGATGGTTACTGTGGCCAAAGAGCTCCAATGAATGTCAATTACACTTTTTGAATACCACAAAAGGGTTTACACAGACTAGACCTAATCCTCGTTTTCCACATTCCCATATGGCTACCACATATTCTGTAGGTAAATTGTGTCAACAGTGGTTGGGACACTCCACATTGCCATCTGTGAAACAACATCTTTCCCTTTTATCAGGTGACATCGATCTTGCTGATTTTCTTTTGGGTCCAAAGTTCCCTCAAACAAAACATTTTGTTTATGCTATGCGGCATATAATGAATTTTGGAAGCTATCGCAGATAGAAGCTGCGGTGCGCCTGCGCCAGATCGACCAAGATTATTTAGAAAAAGTTCTGGCAGTAGTCGATAACAGCAGTAATACACCGTCTTCTCTGATATATAATTTGGACAATATTGTATCATCAGTCATTGACATTGTTCAAAATGAAGTGTCTGTTTTGTACCATGGTCAAAATCAGTTATGTTCTGTAAGGCAATTTGGTTGGACCTTGCAAACACTCAAAAGTGGAAATGTACCGTGGGATTACTTGAATGCTTCCGCACTGTTTTTACCATTTAATTTGACAGATAAACAGAAATTGATGTCAATGAAAGACGCAACATATATAATGTCACATATTGAAAAACTAGACCAGTTACCATTTTCTGTGGCAGAGACTGATTCAGCTGTGTGGTTAATACATGGGGTTATTTCATCGCCTATCTCTCTCTTCCAGTTTACGGCCTGCATGAAACACTATCTGCATGAAACACTATCTGGTTGGTAGATATGAGCCCCTCAGGAGTAGCTATTCATGAATTATGGTCCCTGCCTTTCACGTTTCAGTTTCAACGCGCAGATAAGGATGTTTTCCTTACAGGGGAGGATTGTGATTCTACAGTAGGACACTCCCTAGTCTGCAAACAAAGTAAAACTTCACGGTGCCTGCAACATTTCGGCCCCTAATCTGGCTTGTTTTTTAAAAGGTACCACAGTCCCAGCTATTATTTGCACACTAACTTTTCTTTCTAACGGAAGTTATCTTATTCTAAATAACCACGTCTGCTGCGGCTTACGGGCAGGCATCCTGTATATAGAAACAGTTTAACAACATGTTACATATTGTAGCAATGTCCTGTTTCCACCCCCGTATGGGATTGTAGATAGTTCGCTTTGGCCTTCCATTCCAACTTTGAAAACAGATTTTAATAAGCTAAGCAGACTCAAAGCGCTATTGTTTCAACAAGAAGTGGCTCCCACATCAGCTCGTGATACCTTTGAATTGCAGGTGGCAAGAACCGCAAGTGAGATTCAGTCACTGCTGAAGACGAATCTCCCACTCCACTTTGGAGCATTAATTCACCAAATATTTAATACGTCTGATACAGAGGGCCTTGTTCACTTTTTTAAACTTGTGGGATCCGGACTTGCCTCCTCCTTTCAGACTATTTTTGGAGTAATCCCAGCTTTTATCCATTCTATTTTTTTCCAGCGCCTTCGGAGGGTTTTCCCTGGTGCTCCTGCTGGTTTGCGGCATACTTGTACTTCTACTGTTGCTCCGCAATGACTGCTCGATCTGTGGAGCTGCCAAACCCAGTCTAGTTGCAGCTGTACCGTGATTGGATGCGCCAGCTTTTTGGTGCAATGCCATTGAAAGCTCTTGACATCGACTATTCGCTGACCTTCCGTTATGCCTATTTCACCTGTGTGCAACCTGTGTTCCACTGCCTCCGGTGCCCTTTTCAATGGGCCCTGGATGTATGCCTCTCCAATACCACATGCGCTGCTCTGGATTACGAACTGTTAATGGGTCCGTTGAAGGCCCATGACCAGGACTGTTCCATTGGTAGGCGTCTGGTGTGCGATCCTCTACTTGGAGCAACGGCAGACTTGAGTACCTGTGCTCGTGCAGAGCGCCTCTTGGTTCGGAGTTTCATCGAAATTAACGCAGGTTGCCCTGATATGCTCCTAACGGCCTCTGGATATGAGGAGCATGTGTGCTTGTTCGACTTACTTAATTGGATGGCATACCTTTTCACTTTTTTGGTCCGCAACTATTCTAATTGGGATACCACTGAGTCGCTTTGCCTCTGCTTACCTCTGAATTTTGTTTTAGCCCAGTGCTAACGACCTGTCCAAGGGGAGGGTGTCATATGGCCCATAGGGACATTGTCGTTTTTCTCTAAGTTAGCATGATCATGCTGCAGCTTGCCTGCTGCTTTGCGCACGTTACTACACAACTTTATTTCTGCAATTATTTCTATGGCTGTTTTCACATGAGAACTCGTCACTGTGCTCACTCTCTGCAGGTTCCTGGGATTTTGACTGAACATTGTGAGCAAGGTCGAACAACAATGCCCCTTGTTATTTTGTTCTAGCCAGGCCTTAGCCCTTAGACAAAACATACCGATGCAGCTGTTGTTTGAGACAACGTACTTTAGATTTATTAGAATACACTTGAAGAGGGACCTTTCCAGGGAGAAGAGCGAGACAGCACCTATGATTTAGATCTACCATCTATAGGCTAAGGTATGGGGTCTGCTGACAAAGCCCAGAGATCTTCTGATATATAAGAATACTACTTCTATGCAAGGAGAGGGAAGTTAGGCTATACTTTCTTTTCATAATGACATCTCCTTTCATGATTTATGGACTAAGTGCTATGCTGACTGTATTTGTATTATGCATTTTTCTGCTTGTTGTGGCACGTACACTGCATATTAGAGCACGTTAGTTAAAATAAACATTTTAAACTTGTTCGTGACTCTGTCAGATCTTATTGTGGACAAGTAAAAGAGTGTGAACCAAAGGGTGTGTCTTGTTACCTCGATTCCTGAGAGATCTGGGAGTGTTGTGTTCTGGGGTGTCTAATCATTTGTTTCTCTGTTAGTGAGTAGGAGGACAAGTGAGACACTATAGCTAGTTGGTCCTGGGTTCATGGGTACTACGCTGGTAGGAAGACTCAGTCCCTATACACCAAGGTCCTATGATCCTGCGCATAGTTCTGTTTTGGGGCAGAGTCCCTGCAACAAGAGCAAGTACCTGCTGAAAAAGAAAACAAAGAAAGGAGACAGGACCAGAATATGCTCGCTGATGGAGTGCTAAGCCCCAAATGGCAAAGAAAGTAAATGAGAAAAAAAGGTCCCATATTGTCAGATGTGGAAGGATACAGCTCAGTCACACAAAAAGCGAAGTTAAAAGAAAATGCTGCAGAGGCAGGATAAAGGCAAGACTATGTAGGAAAGGTATCAAATAAGCAGCATAGAACTGGGATAGACAAGCAAGCCATCCAATCACGAGCATACGCCTTATCCAAAGCCCCCTCTGTGTAGCATGGTATACTGCTGGAGTTGTCCTGAGACCACTACTTCTGGTGCAATGAAGTTACCCTACCTGCGTGTGTGTCTGTAGATATGGCTTAGATTATTCATTGTTTTCATTTTCAGTTTTTCTGGAGCTCAATTTATTTCATTCCCAAAATATCATATTAATATATATATATATATATATATATATATATATATATATATATATATATATATACACACATACATACAGCAGCTCTCCCCTGCTCTCTTCGCCCATTGACCTGTTCAAGTGTCATTCCCTTTTACCTCCGCCCACAACAACATACAGCAAAGGGCAATGGATCAGCCCGATTTATCCATTGTCTGCCTTGTACTGTGAGTGATGGCATTTTGCCTGGTCACATTCGCTATACGCCCGAAAAAGAATGCAATTTAGTTCTGGGACTGCTGTGTCTGGACGCCGGTCTCTCCTTTGCTTCTCGATTTTCTTTTATATGTCTGCCAATTTTTTGCATATGCGTGCAAAAATAATAAACAAATAAAAAAATAATGGATGCTTGCCTAGACCAGATTTGATAGATTTTGCTAATGTTTGGCAAAAGGAGGCAATGATGCATTGAATTAATTGCGCACAGCTTCGCCTTAATTTGAATGACTTTAACAGTTATGCATCAGCTAAGCGGGCACTAAAATTGCAGCCATGACATGAGGAGTCCTACACTGCCTCGAAATTTCCATAAAACTCCCCAAATCCTTCAATATGTAGACTTTTTTTGCCTATATTTCGCTTTTAAGGAATATATTTCGATCTCCAATGAAAATTTCTTATAAATTGGGTAATAAACCTACCATTCAAATACACCGAGGAAAAAATGTTTTCACTAAGTATTTGGGACTCTTCTAACAAAGGCACAGCGTAATATCTCACCTGCTGTACATTCAAAGGTGCTTAGAGTGCTGTTAAGACACAGAATTGAAGAATCAACCTGTTGTGTATTCTCTTTTAACATGGGACACCTTTATGTTGGCTTCACATTTATCTAGGTTCTGAGGACTCAACTCAACATCCTTGTTAGACTTGGCATCTTTTGGCGTGTTTCCCCTGACTTTTTGCTTTCTGACCTCCCGGTTTTGACTCTGTTTTTGCTGGTGTAATGATTCTGCGCACTTTCCTCACTGCGGTCCAGTGGGAAAGTGCAAGTGCTCCTGTATAAAATGCGTTATGGATTGGTGTTTCCATGATTGGCCTATTTGGTTTATGTGTCAGTCCCTTGTAAAGTGCACTGCGAGTGCCAGGGCCTATAGACCAAATGCTGTTGGTGGGCTGCAGCACTGGATTGTGCCACCCACGCAAACAGCCCGTAAAGTGTAACTCGGGCCTGCCAACGCAGAGCCTGTGCGCAGCCTGGGGCTGCCATGTCGACTTGGCAAGTGCACACACTTGCAAGTCCCTAAACCTTCCCTTTGCTACATGTTAGTCACCCCTAAGGTAGGCCCAAGGTACCCCTGTGGGCAGGGTGCATTGTACGCGAAAGGTAGGACATGCCCGGGTGTGTGCGGCATGTCCTGATAGTGAATTACAGCCTAGTTCGTTTTTCACTATTGCAAGGCTACCTGTTCCCCCTAGGCCAGAACGGGCAGTTTTGATTATTACAGCTTATAATCCTAACTGACCCCGGGAACATGGTAGAAATTCGAGTTTAATATGCCTGGACTCAGAATGATAAAATACAGCTTTTAGTGAAGTTGGTTTTAACATTCTGTGTTTGAAAATACCACTTTTAGAAAGTGGGTATTTTTTTGTCTAACCATCCAAGCCTGCCTCTGCGAGGTTGTGTATTCCTTGTCTGGGGGGTGAGTGACAGGGGCTGGGGGATGCCAGGAGACAGGGTGAGTCAGCACAGGGCTGAATAGCAAGATCTACATGTAGATGGGTGGGAGGGGTCGCACCTGGGCCCTGAATAGGACAGTGCCTTCCCTCCACAATGCTGGCTCCACCTCCTGTGGTGCGTCTGATGTCCCTGGCCTACTCACTGAAAGAAGGGACGGAGACTTGTCAACAAAGTGCTCCAGAACTGGTTTGGACTAGGCAAAGGCCTCTCTGCCTTCAGAGAACAAAGGAATTTGGGATATAAATATTGGGGCCCTGACCCCATGAATTTAGATCTCGCTGGAATCAAGGAACCTGCCAAGACGAAGAGCTGGAAGAGCTGCCAGGAGGAGTACTGCCCCTTTGCTGTGTTGTTGCTTTGTTGGGTTGGCCTGCAGCTGCTGCTTCTGCCTTGGGCAGTGAAAGGACTGGACTGAACTTTCTACAAACTTGTGCTGAGTATCTCCAAGGGCCTGGAACCGAGCTGGCCTCCTGTTAAGAAGTCTCAGGGACTACAAAGACTTCACAAGCCTCTGGGTACCGCTTCTGGAACGCTGTTTCAATTGCCACAGAGGAAGGGAACCGCAACCGACTCCGTCAACCGAATCCATCCCTGGCCGGTGACCTGTTTGCACCGCAGACCGCATCGCCCCGCTTCGCATCGCAACCCTGGTCTCACCGTGGGCGACGTCCGACGCCGCCAACATCGAGCCGCTGCTTGCACCGTGACCTGTGGGCACCGCAGTTCGCATCGCATCGCTTCACTGAACCAACCGGACCCGACCGACGCGGTCGCTGCAACTGGCTCAAGAGTCATGACCGCACCGCATTTGGGGCACCGCTCGCACGTCTGCGACGCACCGCTCCGACTCGCACCGCTGTCCGACGCCAGCTCCCGCACTCCGGCTAGGTCGCCTGCATCGCAACCTGTCAGCACCGCATCGAGCATCGTCTCACCCTGCATCGCACGCCTTGGACTCACCGACTCCGTCTGCACGACGCTCATCGATCGCTGCCTGCACCGCATCGAGGGACACCGCACCTTGCATCGCTCCGTCTTGCACCGCAACCGCGACGAACGCCGACCGGCTCGTACACTCCGTACCAGCCACAACGAGAAAGGTACTGTAACCGAGTCTGTTCATGACTCTGCTGGCCCGTATCGACGCGGTCGGCTGGAACTGTTAGACTCTGTGGTTTTCAGCATCGCGGTAGGCTCGGACGGAGCTACCGACTCGTACGAACTTTGCTTTTGTGCTATTCCGGCAAAGAAGAAGTTACCGTATCAAGCATTCATTCGTAAAGTACAGTACTGTGGATTTTTGTCGTAATTGGTCTTGTCTTGAGTATATAAAATATTGGTTATTTTTCTAAACTGGTGTGGTGTCCGTTTGTAGTGCTTACACTGTATTACTGTTGGTTATGTGCAAATGCTTTACACACTGCCTCTGAATTAAGCCTGACTGCTCGTGCCAAGCTACCACGAGGGTGAGCAGGGGTTACTTCACGAGTGTAACACCCTTACCCTGACTAGGAAGAAGGGTCCCTACTTGGACAAAGGTGCAAGCCCTTGCCAACTAGAGATCCCATTTCTAACATTGGTGGCAGCGGTGGGATAGGACTTGTGTTTGCACTTGACTTACAGTGATTGGTGTGCACTACTACCATATCGCAGACCATTACGTACCACATACTGGTTCTTTTTCTTTTGGCCTATTTTTGATCTTGCCAGTTTTCAACTCACTACTTTTGTCATGCCTGAATCAATTGCATCATCCGTAGCATCTCTGGAAGTTATCTTTGAGGAGGATAGGTTGGAATCCTACGCCGTAAAGGAGCTACGAGCGATTTGTAAAAACCTGAAAGTCCAAATTAAAGGCCTCACAAGGAAGGAGGAGCTACAGAAGGCGCTGAGGGCCTGGGTAGCAGCCAGACATGCCAATGGGCAGCCTGGTAATCTCAGTGAGGAGGTGGAGGAGCCTATTTCCAGGGTGGATGTGCTTTTGGGTAGGGGGAACCCGCCAGGTCAGGCAGCAGCAGTCTGTCCCCAGAGGAGCTGGAGGACTGGCGGGAGGCAAGGCAGTTTGAGCTGCAGAAGCTCAGGCTGGAGAGTGAGCGGGAGGAGAAAAGATTGGCCATAGAGGAGAGGAAGATGCTCTTAGAGCATGAGAGAGAACTGAAGGAGCTAGAACTTAGGAGTAAGTCAGGCTCAGATGGTGGCAGCAATTCGTCCAGAAAGGCAGACAGGATTGTGCACATTCCCAAGAACGTAGGCAAGGAGTTCAAGAAGGGGGATGACATACAAAGGTGGTTTCAGGGTTATGAGGCAGCCATACACATGAATGGGGTCCCTGAGGAGAATTGGGGAGCAGGATTGTGGCCACTTTTCCCTGAAGAAGCAAGGGATGCTCTGATAGCTTTGGGTAAGGGGTGTCACCTCACCTATGCTGACATGAAGGATGCCCTTCTCACGAAGTATGGTCTTACTCCTGAAAAGTACAGGGATCAGTTCAGGTCCAGTAAGAAGTCTGATGCCAACACTTGGTTGGAATGTGTGGATGTGTTCTGCAGGTCTCTGGATGGTTGGGTGAAGGGCAGTAGTGTAACAGATTTTCAGGGGCTCTACAACTTGATTGCATGGGAGCAGTTGTCTAGTCTATGTTTTGCAGATCTGCGCCAGCACCTAGTTGATAGTAAGCTAACTGACCCCAGGAAGCTTGCTATGGAACCGGACCGCTGGGTGAGTACCAGGGTCCACAAGAAAGCGTTTGGGGGAGACTCAGCCAAAGGTGGGCAGGGTCCCCAGCAGAAAGGTGGGGGGACAAGGGTAAAGCACAGGAGTTCTCTAAAGGGCCCCAAACTAGTACCCAGGGTAAAGGTTCCCAGCCCCCGGTGATAAGAAGAAAGGGGTCTCCACAGGAAGCCTGTTGAGACCGGCCCCCGCAAGTAGTTATGCATGTGACCAGGTAGGTCACTTTAAGGGGGACCCCAAGTGCCCGAAGGGGACACAGCCACCCACCGGTGGACAGTCCAAAGTGTTGGCTAGTGTAGCGCTTGGGGAGGAGGGGTGCCCACAGGAGGGTGGGGATCCCGCAGAAATGACCCTTGTCTCACTAGGGGACAGTGAGATGGTCCCAGGAAACCAGGTGCCCCTAACACAAAGAAATATAGCACCTGGGTGACCATTAATGGGAACAGGGTAGAGGCTCTCAGAGATACTGGAGCCAGTGTGACCTCAGTCCGGTGTCACCTGGTGTCTGAGAAGCAAGTAGTCCCAGGAGCATTCCACCAAGTAGTTGCTGTAGACAACTCAGAGCGCCAATGTATGGTGGTGCAGGTTCCCTTTGAATGGGGGGTCTCAGGTCCCTTGAGGGTGGTTGTGAGCCCTACCATGCCTGTAGATTGTCTGCTAGGAAACGACCTGGAGCAGTCCTCGTGGAAGGAGGTTGAGCTCAGGTCTCACTTGGAGATGCTTGGGTTGCCAGAGTGGGCATGCGTGTCTACTCCGTCAATGGCAGCCAGAAAGGGTGATCAAGAGGACTTGGAGCCTGAAACAGTGGCCCAAGTCCCTGCCAAGAGAAAGGGCAGGGGCGCGGGAAACCGGCCCCCGAAGTTCCCACGGACCGGGAGGAGGCGGACCTCGAGGGGGACGCCCGGTGCCTACAGGGGAGCAGGTAGCCGAACTGGGAGACATCTCTGAGCTGACCCATTGGCAGCAAGAAGGGGGTCCCACCAGGGAGGAGTTCTGCAGGGAGCAGAACGAGTGCCCTACTCTGGAGGGTCTGCGGCGGCAGGCTGCAGACCAGGCAGCTGGTAATCAGTCCGGGTCACATCTGATCTACTGGGAGAGTGGTCTCCTATACAGTGAGCCTAAGGTTGCTGAGCCTGGGTCAGCCCGTGTGCTGGTGGTACCCCAGCGCTTCAGGACCTTCCTACTGGGTCTGGCTCATGACGTGCCTTTGGCAGGACATTTGGGGCAGGACAAGACCTTTGACAGGCTTGTCACCCACTTCTTTTGGCCCCAAATGCGAAGGCAGTCAGATGCACACTGTAGGTCTTGCCAAACTTGCCAGGCAAGTGGTAAGAGTGGGAGGAAGGTCAAAGCTCCTCTCCAACCTTTCCCTGTTGTTGGAACACCCTTTGAAAGGGTAGGGATGGATATTGTGGGGCCACTGGTTCCCAAGACAGCCATGGGCAACAGGTACATCCTGGTCTTGGTGGACCATGCCACCCGGTACCCGGAGGCAATCCCTCTCAGGACAACGACGGCGCCAGTGGTGGGCCGGGCATTAATGGGGATCTTTTCCCGTGTGGGATTCCCCAGAGAGGTGGTTTCTGATAGGGGGACCAATTTCATATCGAAGTATATGACATCCCTGTGGAAGGAGTGTGGTGTAACCTACAAGTTCACCACTCCTTACCACCCACAAGGAAACGGTCTGGTGGAGAGATTCAACCAGACCTTGAAAGGCATGATCAAGGGTCTAACAGAACCCATGAGGCGTAAGTGGGACGTCCTCTTGCCATGCCTACTCTTTGCGTACAGGGAGGTGCCTCAGAAGTCTCTTGGGTACAGCCCCTTTGAGCTCCTGTATGGCCACCCTGTCAGAGGACCTCTGAGTTTGGTAAAGGAAGGCTGGGAGGCAGCTCCCAGGAAAACTCCCCAGGATGTATTTAGCTACATGCTGGCCTTTAGAAACCAAACTGCCCGCTTCAGGAAACTCGCTCAGGCGAACCTAGAAGCAAGCCAGGAAGAAATGAAGAGATGGTATGACCAGAATGCCACTCTGGTCGAATTTCAACCTGGGCAAAAAGTGTGGGTTATGGCCCCAGTGGCACCTTGTGCCTTGCAGGACAAGTGGACTGGGCCATATGAGGTAAAAGAGCGCAAAAGTGACGTCACCTACCTGGTGGATTTGCAGGCTCCAAGGAACCCTTTGAGGGTCCTTCACGTGAACCGCCTCAAGCCCCACTTCGAGAGGTCCGAAGTGAGTATGCTCTTGGCGACAGATGATGGGGTGGAAGAGGAGAGCGAGCCTCTCCCTGACCTCCTGACTACCAAGGAGCATGATGGGTCAGTAGAGGGTGTGATCCTCTCCCCTACTCTGACTCAGGAGCAGCAGGGGGACTGTCGCCAGTTGTTGGGACAGTTCGCCCCACTGTTCTCTCTGACCCCCGGTGTTACTCACTGGTGTACCCATGACATGGACACTGGTGACAGCCCTCCTGTGAAGCACAAGATTTACAGGTTGACTGACCGGGTCAGAGCCAGCATCAAGGAGGAGGTCTCTAAGATGTTGGCGTTAGGGGTGATTGAGCCCTCCCACAGTCCTTGGGCCAGCCCAGTGGTCTTGGTCCCAAAGGCTGCGGCGCCCGGTGCCACTCCAGAACTCCGGTTTTGTGTGGACTACCGTGGGCTCAATGCCGTCACCAGGACTGACGCGCACCCCATCCCCAGAGCTGATGAGCTCATTGATCGGTTGGGAGCTGCCCGGTTCCTCAGCACGTTTGATTTAACGTCTGGGTACTGGCAGATTGCCTTAACCGATGGGGCCAAGGAGAGATCAGCATTCTCAACCCCAGAAGGTCATTACCAATTCCGGGTGATGCCCTTTGGGTTGAAGAATGCCCCTGCCACCTTTCAGAGGTTGGTCAATCAGGTGTTGGCTGGGCTGGAGGATTTCAGTGCCGCCTACCTGGATGACATTGCTGTGTTCAGTTCCAGCTGGGAAGAACATTTACAGCACCTTGAGAAAGTGTTGAGGGCTCTGCAAGGTGCAGGCCTCACGATCAAGGCCAGTAAGTGCCAGATCGGGCAGGGTTCTGTGGTGTACTTGGGACACCAGGTAGGAAGTGGCCAGGTGGCGCCCTACAACCCAAGATTGACACCATTCTGGCTTGGGAGCCCCCCAAGATCCAGACAGAGGTGAGAGCCTTCTTAGGTCTCACCGGTTACTATAGGAGATTTGTTAAGGGCTATGGCACCATCGTTGCCCCCTTAACAGAGCTGACCTCTACGAGGCAGCCCAGGAAAGTGATCTGGACTGAGTCCTGCCAGAAAGCTTTTGATGCCCTGAAGGCAGCCATGTGCACGGCGCCCGTGCTCAAGGCACCTGACTTCTCCAAGGAATTCGTCGTGCAGACTGACGCTTCAGAGCATGGTGTGGGAGCGGTGCTCTCACAACTGAACGAAGAGGGCCTGGATCAGCCTGTAGTCTTCCATAGCAGGAGACTACTTCCCAGGGAACAGAGGTGGAGTGCCATAGAAAGGGAAGCTTTTGCTGTGGTCTGGGCGCTGAAGAAGTTGAGACCATACCTGTTTGGGACTCACTTCCGGGTTCAGACAGACCACAGGCCCCTCAGATGGTTGATGCAAATGAGGGGTGAGAATCCAAAACTGCTGAGGTGGTCCATCTCCCTACAGGGAATGGACTTTACGGTGGAGCACCGTCCTGGTACAGAACACGCCAACGCAGATGGTCTGTCCAGGTTCTTCCGCCTTAGTGAGGAGAACTCCAATGGGGTTGGGTAGTTCTCCCTACTTTCAGCTGGAGGGGACATGTGTTAGACTTGGCATCTTTTGGCGTGTTTCCCCTGACTTTTTGCTTTCTGACCTCCCGGTTTTGACTCTGTTTTTGCTGGTGTAATGATTCTGCGCACTTTCCTCATTGCGGTCCAGTGGGAAAGTGCAAGTGCTCCTGTATAAAATGCGTTATGGATTGGTGTTTCCATGATTGGCCTATTTGGTTTATGTGTCAGTCCCTTGTAAAGTGCACTGCGAGTCCCAGGGCCTATAGACCAAATGCTGTTGGTGGGCTGCAGCACTGGATTGTGCCACCCACGCAAACAGCCCGTAAAGTGTAACTCGGGCCTGCCAACGCAGAGCCTGTGCGCAGCCTGGGGCTGCATTGTCGACTTGGCAAGTGCACACACTTGCAAGTCCCTAAACCTTCCCTTTGCTACATGTTAGTCACCCCTAAGGTAGGCCCAAGGTACCCCTGTGGGCAGGGTGCGTTGTACGCGAAAGGTAGGACATGCCCGGGTGTGTGCGGCATGTCCTGATAGTGAATTACAGCCTAGTTCGTTTTTCACTATTGCAAGGCTACCTGTTCCCCTAGGCCAGAATGGGCAGTTTTGATTATTACAGCTTATAATCCTAACTGACCCCGGGAACATGGTAGAAATTCGAGTTTAATATGCCTGGACTCAGAATGATAAAATACAGCTTTTAGTGAAGTTGGTTTTAACATTCTGTGTTTGAAAATACCACTTTTAGAAAGTGGGTATTTTTTGTCTAACCATCCAAGCCTGCCTCTGCGAGGTTGTGTATTCCTTGTCTGGGGGTGAGTGACAGGGGCTGGGGGATGCCAGGAGACAGGGTGAGTCAGCACAGGGCTGAATAGCAAGATCTACATGTAGATGGGTGGGAGGGGTCGCACCTGGGCCCTGAATAGGACAGTGCCTTCCCTCCACAATGCTGGCTCCACCTCCTGTGGCGCGTCTGATGTCCCTGGCCTACTCACTGAAAGAAGGGACGGAGACTTGTCAACAAAGTGCTCCAGAACTGGTTTGGACTAGGCAAAGGCCTCTCTGCCTTCAGAGAACAAAGGAATTTGGGATATAAATATTGGGGCCCTGACCCCATGAATTTAGATCTCGCTGGAATCAAGGAACCTGCCAAGACGAAGAGCTGGAAGAGCTGCCAGGAGGAGTACTGCCCCTTTGCTGTGTTGTTGCTTTGTTGGGTTGGCCTGCAGCTGCTGCTTCTGCCTTGGGCAGTGAAAGGACTGGACTGAACTTTCTACAAACTTGTGCTGAGTATCTCCAAGGGCCTGGAACCGAGCTGGCCTCCTGTTAAGAAGTCTCAGGGACTACAAAGACTTCACAAGCCTCTGGGTACCGCTTCTGGAACGCTGTTACAGTTGCCACAGAGGAAGGGAACCGCAACCGACTCCGTCAACCGAATCCATCCCTGGCCGGTGACCTGTTTGCACCGCAGACCGCATCGCCCCGCTTCGCATCGCAACCCTGGTCTCACCGTGGGCGACGTCCGACGCCGCCAACATCGAGCCGCTGCTTGCACCGTGACCTGTGGGCACCGCAGTTCGCATCGCATCGCTTCACTGAACCAACCGGACCCGACCGACGCGGTCGCTGCAACTGGCTCAAGAGTCGTGACCGCACCGCATTTGGGGCACCGCTCGCACGTCTCCGACGCACCGCTCCGACTCGCACCGCTGTCCGACGCCAGCTCCCGCACTCCGGCTAGGTCGCCTGCATCGCAACCTGTCAGCACCGCATCGAGCATCGTCTCACCCTGCATCGCACGCCTTGGACTCACCGACTCCGTCTGCACGACGCTCATCGAGCCGCTGCCTGCACCGCATCGAGGGACACCGCACCTTGCATCGCTCCGTCTTGCACCGCAACCGCGACGAACGCCGACCGGCTCGTACACTCCGTACCAGCCACAACGAGAAAGGTACTGTAACCGAGTCTGTTCATGACTCTGCTGGCCCGTATCGACGCGGTCGACTGGAACTGTTAGACTCTGTGGTTTTCAGCATCGCGGTAGGCTCGGACGGAGCTACCGACTCGTACGAACTTTGCTTTTGTGCTATTCCGGCAAAGAAGAAGTTACTGTATCAAGCATTCATTCGTAAAGTACAGTACTGTGGATTTTTGTCGTAATTGGTCTTGTCTTGAGTATATAAAATATTGGTTATTTTTCTAAACTGGTGTGGTGTCCGTTTGTAGTGCTTACACTGTATTACTGTTGGTTATGTGCAAATGCTTTACACACTGCCTCTGAATTAAGCCTGACTGCTCGTGCCAAGCTACCACGAGGGTGAGCAGGGGTTACTTCACGAGTGTAACACCCTTACCCTGACTAGGAAGAAGGGTCCCTACTTGGACAAAGGTGCAAGCCCTTGCCAACTAGAGATCCCATTTCTAACAATCCTTTAAAGATTTGAGCTTTTTTTTTTACGATTGCAGAATCCTTTATTACAATGTAGAAATAGGTACTCTCATCACAGGGACATTTTGTGAATTCCCAGCCTATCCACGTTGATGTGAACAGCGTATTTAAATCGGAAGTGAACAGACTTAACTTGTCCCCAGCTTTATCATACCCTTGACTTTGACATCATTTTTAGTTGGGCCCTTATTTATGCTTGAATAGAGGAAAAGCTAGTCTGCTTCTTGTTTCCTTTCACGTCCAGGGCCCCGAGGTCTGGGAACAGCTTTCAAGGCGCTGGAAATGTAAGGGAAGTGATTATTGTGTTTCACAAGGCGATACCTTCGTCCTTCAATGTCAAGGTCGCCTGCTACATTGAAGGAATTTGCCCAAAAATGTATTCCACAAAACACTGAGGAAATAAAATGAAAGTAACATCAAACAGAGAAAAAACAATGACCTGCCATTTGCAAGATATCTCACTGAACATATGTAGGAGGTGGACATGGTATGTGGGTGTAATAATAACACGGTTTAATATGGAAAGGATTCTTTATTAGAGCTTCGATCAGAAGTTATCTGACTCTGTGTGTGCAGTTAACCTCAGGTTACTTTCTTTTAGGTATTTGACAGTGAGTGTACCTAACTCCAAGGTTCAGTAGAGTACTTTACAGAAAACACTTTTATGTCTGTAGTAAAGAAACTTGATCTTAGAAAAGTATTGTGAGCTAGTGGTCTGTTTGAAACCATAGTACTAACAGTTTGTGATATGCAGAGGGGGGTAACAAAAAGCTAGTAGTACATTGCTAGAAAGAGTATTTTAGTGTACATTCCACATACTTACAATTTGAGGTACACAGAGCCAGATAAACTTTCCAGTAAGCTCCCAATTTTTGGTCACTTGCCTGAGCCAGTGTTAGAACCCAGATCCGCGGGTTGCACAGTCAAAATAAGTACACTTGAATATGTTAATAATACACACTGCTGAAGTCAGCCGTGTTCCTTTGCTCCATTTCCGAAGAAGAGAAAGTGACAGCAAACGACAGAAACAATTTATAAGGTAAAAATACTCGCAAAATACATGCACATTCGGAAAATATATATGTGAATATTAGGGTTATTTTTCTAACGTGGAACAGATGGGAAGCATGAACATATGTAGTGTGGGCTCCAAGCATGCTCCCTGCTTACTCCTATGAAACAAACATTCAAGTAGAGGTGTCCTGGACTTTTCTCCTAGTAGCCTCTCCGCCTCTCTAAAGAAAAAACAGATCGCTCTAGTTTGGACAAGTGGAAATGTCTACTCTAAGAGCAAAAGGGATACTAGTGGTCTCGCTAAGGACAGCTCCAGCAGTATACCATGCTACACAGAGTGGGCTTCGGGTGAGACGCTTGCTCGTGATAGCATGGCTTGCTTGTCGATTGCTTTAAATGTGAAAGGTGTCTCTGCCAGTGGTCATCAAGTTTTAGTATTGTAAAGCGGCACTTTGTTTTACCGGAAAAGGAAGGATGGATGGGGTAGGCTGGACACTTCAACGGTTCAGGGGCACCAGCTTGGGTCGTTTGTGCTTTGAGTGCTACTGAAATCCAACCCTGACACTGCTGCCCCCCTCACCCAATTCAGAGTTTCTAGTCCGGACCTCCAACCCACCAATGTGTTTATTTGGGAAGTGCCAGTATTAGAAATAAAACTGTTCAAGAGCGGGTACCCACTATCCCAGAGTACATATTTGCCACTGGAAAGTGCTGCTACTTTGTCTTTGAAGTTAAAGACGTGAAGGTACTCAGCACCTGAGAGCAGCTGCCAATTTAAAGCCCTCGGCAGTGTGAGGCACCATTCATTGACTGCGAAAATATGTCAGATTAGCAGGGATTGGCTAGGATTCCTTAGAAGCACCCATAGGTACAGCGTCGTAAACACTTTGAATGCCAATATCTTTGTGTCTTATGTTGCCTGTCCTCTAATCTGCCCGTGATCTCACTTCGCACATTGCTGGTTCCTTGTCTCTTTCTACAAGTCGGAAAAGGTGACCTTAATTTGGCAATCACTTACGTAAAACTGACCGTAGGGTCTTCTTACATAATCAGCCATATTTAAGGTTCCTGTCACCTCAACCATTTTTGTCCACTGGGCTTCCCAAAGTCGGGTTGATTCAAACGGCTAAGCAGAGGGCAGATCTGAAGATTATCACAAAATATGAAATAGATAAAGAAGGAATGTAATCAGCAACTGAACGTGCCGCTTTATTTCATGTATTTTTTAGGATGCATAATCAATTATAACTCATACAAGGGGGATATTTAACTCTTTGGATGATTGCATTCCCTCATTAACATAATTGCATGCATAAATACACTTTTAGCTTGCTAACGAGAGGATGTTGTCTTGACGGGAAAATGGACGGAGCTGCCTTCTTTGGGACTTTTTTTGTTGTGCTCTACGGGGCGCCTAATAGCAATGCAGAGTACCAGAATTCAGCATGACGCAAAAGGGAGAATACAATACCAGCCAGAGCAGGAATTGATAATTAGAGGATGTCAAGAGAAAGATGGGCGATAGAGGCTGAAACAACTTGCTCCAAAGAAAGTAACAGAGAAGAGCCATTTTAGAAAACTAATAGGTCTGTTTTCTTCATAGTGTATGCACATGGAGGAGCATAACATTTGCACATATATCAAGCTAATGAGCTTGTACACTTGCATGCAGACCAACTCCCCCTCAAACACGTTTTCAATCAGATCCCCACAAACACCTTTACCCATGCACAGAGACCAACAAACATACAGGCATCAATGCATGCACACAGACCAACTGTCATGCATGCCTAACTGTGTGGATGCTGGGGTGGGCAGTGGTGATGTATATCAGCAAACAGCAGGATGATGTTCAGCAGAGGGCAGATAATCAATGTCTTATTAGATAGACGGTAGGACTATAATATGAAGGAAAGATATGAGTAAGATTTTCAAATAGTGTGTGGATAAACATAAAGCTAGACATGTTTCGGTAGAGATATATCTATGGATAACCACACTTATAGATATATATATAGATATATACAAATATGCTGTGGGCCCAGGGATATAACTTGTGGTCTTGTATTTACATTAGGGGAGAGGGCTAGAGAGTTACAGATGGTGGAGAATGTACAATTGTAAGTTACATCTGGGTGAAGGACAGAAATAGTAATAAGATGTAAACTTCAGCGCTCCACAGGCTGTGCTCAGAGGGACGTTTCCTAAGTTAGGAAACGCCACGTTTTGATATTTAGCCTACACTCTTTGATCAGAGAGTGATACCTCCGAGGCACGCCACAACCTTTTGCATCTTGTTTAGACAGTAGTGCGTGTTCAACCACATTACTTTTTAACTAAAAAATTAGAAAAACGCTCACAAAAGATGGAAGACAGCAACCATCATGTGAATGTAAAGAAACAGGCGGAGCCAAGGTCAATTCTGCTGAATTACAGTGGGTTGTTTTAGTATTTGGAAGAAGCACAACATCATCCATAAACTGGCTAATGTTCAGCTAGACTATCAGACATGAACACACATTGAGGTATCGCAAGACTCCCTACCCGGAAGAGAAGAGAGACATTTGAACGTAGAGGGAATGGGATACACTCTCTCTAGTCAAATTCACACCTCACTAAAAGTATCCCATACCAAACTTATTTGCTATGAGGAAAAACGTTCAACCTTTATTTAACAACCTACTGGCAAAGGATTTTTTTTTATTAGACCATCACCACTCTAGTAATGGCATGCTTCATCATCGGGTCTCAATCTGGTACCTAAAAACCAGGATGGGCTCAACCATGTTCCAGGGAGCACTTTGAATAGTTTCCTAGCCAGGGTCTTGGAAAGATAATAAAACACCTCAAACAACCAAGGTATCCCTTTATTATCGGTTGTTAAAAGATTTGTTGTGAGGGAGTAAGGATATAATGGACCTATTACCCTAATAGATGGTCGACATGTTTTAGGCTGTAAAATAAAAGCTTCCCAACTAGGGAAACCTTTATAGCCACATGGGGGGTGGGGGGGAGGCATGACCCTGTAGTCACATATTCGTTAAGGGTAACATGCCATCAGAGAACCTACTTTCAGTCCCACTCTCCAACCAACTCCTCAGAAGGAGTTGGTAATCAGTATGCCAATGAACCGCATTTTAGGAGAGTTATATCCCCTGATGCATGCATGAGTGTGTTGCATGGTATGTATGTTTGATCAAACACTGGGGCAATGTGTTTTGTGTGTCCTGATGAAAGCCCTGAACCCAAGAGGACATTTTTAAACTGGTTAATCCTTTTTAAAGTGAGTTTTCATGGGCTGCAGAGCCATATTCTGATTTAATGAATGACATGTTTTATTCCTGCGTTTTTTATTATTGTGCAATTTTAAGGAATTGAACAAACATTTAAAATGTCAATGGTTCATGTAAACAAGGGATGTACATTTTACACTCCAAAACGTCATGAACCTTTTTTATAATTTGTGGACTTCACTAAGTTTGTGTTGTTTTAAGAAAGAAAAAAGTGTGAGAAAATCTTCTGTTACAAGGAGGTTGCAGGAAGAACAACCCCAGTTTTGGTGCGAGAATTCTCTGACATAAAGGTTTTAGGAGAACCGTCTTCCACAAAATCTTTATTATTGTCAGCAAAGTTCACTTGCAAACAAAGTTGCAAAAAGATGCAATACTCTGTGGGGTATATTCACAAGAACGTGTGATAACTACCGCAAGAGTAGCGTAACGCAACTTTCAATATCGCAGCCTATCTCGGGAAAATAACCCCTTGTCAACGTGGAATTCACAACAAGCCGGTAGCATGCGATAGTCACCAGATAACGCGTCAAATGTCAGAGTGAAAATCAACGCCACGCCGAAAAAACGCGAACGCGAGAAATCATGCGATGAGGCCAATTGTGGTACAAAAAGTAGCGAAAAGCAGCCACAGGCCTGCAAATCCCACACGTCTGGCGGGAAATTGCACCATAAAAACCACAGAAACAACACACCAGAAACAAGCCAAAGCACGTAGCAACATGGATGCACCCTGACCCAGCACAGAGGTCAACGCAAACCCCACAACCCCCACAGACCACCAACAAGGAACAACTGGGTCGGGGAAGGCCAAGGAGAAAAGGGAGAGGAAGACGGGGTGCAGACCGCAGGAAAACAAGACCAGCATCACGGAGGTGACAGAACACTACCAGCAACTGACACACAAGCAGACCACCTGGAATGCAGTCGGAGTGCCCAGGAGGCCAATCCAGGAGGCCAAGAGGCGCCGGCAGGACATGACATCCTAAACCAGGTACAAACCCGCTGCCAACAGGAAGGCAGCAACGGCGACAGGAGGTTGCAGTCCTGCGCCACAGGAGGAGCTGGAGGAAACCCAGGTCGCAGTCATCAGTGTGTAGACGGTGCAAGGAGTAGGGAGTACGGACACAGCTCGAGAGGACCTGACACAACAACAACAGGGTGAGGATCCAACAGGGACTGGAGGTACGGGGGGTGATGGGCACAATGGCACACATGCACAATGAGGTGTATCACACTGCACACCCACAATTACCCAGGGACATGTCCCCCATCCCCGTGGCACACTGCAGTACACACACATAGCAATCACAGCACATACCATGACAATGTTGCACAAAGTGCAACACCCACACTGCAGAACAGGGGACACAACTGGGTCCGCCCAGGCGCAGAAACAGAACAATCACATTGGACAGAGCAGGGAACTGTGAGATGCATATCTATGGCTACAACTCCACATCAGCCATGTAGGCCAAATGTACACTGTCCCAACTCAAATAGCCACCACCGCCCAAACAGTCACAATGTACATTGTCACACAGTCTACATGTCCACAAGAACAAGGCGCCAACACAATGCCAACATGCACCTCCCCTTCACAATGCAGAGGGACAAACAACACCTCCAGCAGGTCAGAACAGACAATCCATCAGTGATGCCGGAGACGAACACCACACCTTCGACACTGACGCCCTACAACAGCCCATGGACATCCCACACAACCCACCACCAGGACCAGGGCAGACAAGCTACTCAGAGGAGAACCCAGCCCCTGCAACAGACCACACAGCATGAAGCACCGGCAATCACAGCTGGCTCACAACACTTCACCGACCCACACATGGCACCCCAATGCCAGGTGGCAGAACACCAAAAGGAGGTGGCCCAACAGGTGCGGGTGTTGCCGAACCCATGGAATGTGAACTAGAACACATACGTGGGTGTCCAATACCCTTCAGGGACCACCTACACCCCACAAAGGAGACCCACACTGCCATAGAGACACATGCAGATGCACATACCCAGTACAGAACCACGCCCAGGGGTACACACATATCAGTCACACACCCACGCTGGCTCTGCGTACAACGGCACAGTCCACTCCCCTTACGAATTGAGTGGGTGAGGACAAAGCTACATGTCCAGGTCCTAGCCCGCTGCCTGTGGTGACATGTCTGCGTCTGCTGTACACAGCACAATGTAATGTCGTAGGGCCCAGGGCCCCCATGCATACAACAAGACCACAGGGACACATGCACATATGTTGAACTGGCTACGGGCACGTGCGCCCAGCCCCTTTATTGGCAGGGCCACATGTACAGTGACGCCTGTGGTGGATGTGTGTGGGGGTGAGTATAAGCCAGCCCGCACGGAGTGCTTGGTGCTGGCAACAACCTGAACAGTGGACACCAGTGTAATGGAAACAGAAAACACCAGCATAACAGAGTCAACTGCAGAGCAACATGGAGGGATCCGGAGTAAGGACAGAGGTCACCCAATAGTCAGTCAGGAGGTTCCGTGAGTTGCAGTGCACTGAGGTAGGGGCACTGAGGTAGGGGCACTAGAGAAGAACGTGCTCATGTGAAGAAATTGCTAGGATTGTGTCCCTTCGGGTTAGTCCTGATGTAGATGCAGTGGGGTGTGTTACACCTGCATCAACTTCCTCATCAACGTCCCAGGTCTCCCACACTGCCTGAGGTGACAGTTGCATCCGCAGTCCACAGCGCAATACCCAGTATTAGATCCGGGTGTGTAGCTTGACTACCACCACCAGTCTGCATTCCTGCCTTGGGGCTGTTGCCTCCTGCCCTCCCATTGTCTGTGCCTTCTCCCGTCCGCACACTTGACACATCTTCCTCATCATAGTCCCAGGTCTTCCCCACTGCATGAGGTGACATTGCTGCGCAACCTCACAACAGCACAAAACTCAATCAGTAACGGACAATGGCTTGCGGTGCACTGAGTCACTGGCACCTGGAGTGCTGAGCAGGGTATCAGGCCGATGATGGCATCCACGACAGGTCTGAGCAACTCCGTAGGTCTGTCAGGACCACCGTTTTGACTCTGGCAGATGGCGGTTGGAGGTGGTCCTTGCGGTGGTGGCGTGTGCCTCCTGCGGTGATGCGACGTCCGGGCCGGTCAAGACTCGATGCTATGTGTGGGCCCTGGTGGCCCGCAGTTGAGGCCGGAGGATGCGGACAGCGCAGGGCCACAGACACATGGCGTTGATGACCCCAAGACCATCGCTACAGAGGCCATTCAATGTCTCAGAAGAAGGGGTCCCAGGCCTGAGCAGCACAGAGTTAGTGGCCCCGGATGCACTGCAGCTGGCACAGGCACCCAGCCACGGGACAGTAACTTACGATGCAGTCAGATGGGCCATGCGACCTGAGCGGGTCCCCATCAATGTCCGAGGTGTATGTTGCAGAGGGTTGCGGGGGACAGTGGTAGGTGTCCTCCAGGGCATGATGTGGAAGGTCTGATGTTATCTGGAAGCAGCAAATGGAGGAGTGGAAAGCGCAACCCTCGTTTTCACCAACAATTCGGTATCAGCTACATGAGGATGAAAACTAGCCCCTAGTCCATAGACTCAAACGCCACCAATGTACGACCAGTGAGTGTCCATGATTGTCGGGGAACAGACTTAGTGGCACAGGTGCTGAGAGGGGATGCAGTCTGCGATGATGCCGGTACACAGATTTGAACTCCAACATTGCCAAATCAAGACTCTGTGACCTACTGGACCGCAGTGTAGGCCGGAGTCAGCGGTCAGCAGGGGCCCACAGCCACGTGTCGTTGGCTCGCGAGGCACAGAGTTAGTGACACAGTGGCAGTTGTCGGTAGTGTTCAATCACCTCCGTAATGATGATCCTGTTCCCTCCGGACTGCAACGCGTCATCCTCTTACGCCTCTCCGTGCGTGCGATGAAATGTATTCTGCCTTTTGAATTACCGATGATCAGTTCCAAATCTGTGATCCCACTCGTGCGCAGCGTAGGCCGAGGGCAGTAGCCGGCGTAAGCCCACAGACATGTGTGGTTGTGATGCCATGCACAGACTTGTTGCCACCACATCGAGAGGGTGTATGGTGAATTGTTCTCTGCCTTAAATAATGTTCACTGCCATGGTGTAATCAAGACTTAGTTCCAAATGTGTGACCTACCTGACCGTGGTGTAGGCCTGAGGCAGCGGTCAGCACGGCCCATTCACCGAGTGTCACCGGCATAGGTTGGATGGCCCCACCGGCCTGTGTAATTCAGGTTCAGTGGCACCACGTGTTCAGTCACCTCCATGTATGTGACCCAGCATTCATCCGGACTGAGCCGCATCTTCCTCTTACACCTCTCCGTGCGACCACTGGTGTGGACTCTGCCATTTGTGCTTTGCGACCAGGTGCTGGATGTGTGACCTACTGGTCCGCAGGGTAGTCCCGGTCCGTCATCCACGTGTCGCCGGCTGGCGTTGAACAGGGTTAGTGGCACCACGTGTAGCCGGCTGGCCTTGAACAGGGTTAGTGGCACCACGTGTCGCCGGCTGGCGTTGAACAGGGTTAGTGGCACCACGTGTAGCCGGCTGGCGTTGAACAGGGTTAGTGGCACCACGTGTCGCAAGATGCCCATATGGAACTATGCCTCACTGATCGGGGGGTGGTCTGGTGCTGTGGCCGCTGGCCCGGATTTGGGGTCACTGCCATTCAGGACACAGTTTCACATATGGGACCTACTGGTCTGAAGAGTAGGCCGACGGCGGCAGTGGAGTATGTCAATGAGAAAGGAATAAAGCGGGCCTGTGTCGTGGAGGCCGTGATGGTCTGAGGTGGCTGCCAAGGTCGCGGGACTCGGGCTTGGAGCTTGCGCCGGCACGTGGTGGGCCCTCCTTGACACATGCCGGTGTCGGCAGGTGATCAGTGTGGCCTGGCTGCGCACGGGCGGGCCTGACGGGTTCGTGGTCCAGTGTGCTGGGTTCCGGCAGGCGCACAGCATCGCAGGCAACTCCGCTCATGAGGACGGCGTCGGCTTCGTGGTGGGGTGGGAGGCGCAGCCCTGGCAGAGACGTAGGTCTTTCCAGAAGAGGACCACGCCCAGGCCTAAGTGCTTTTTATTCACACCCCTACGCTGGCGTGGCGTACGCCGGGCCATCCCACTCCGGTGACGCTTAGGGGGGGGGCGTAACAGGCAACATTTCCGCGAGGTCCCCCACTGGCTGGGGTGACATGGTGGCGTCCACTGTCCACTACACTCCATACACCAGCGGTGTATGTCGCCATGGATAGGGGTGTGTTCTGCATACTGCGGTGTGTCCAGCACATCTCCGCCACTCTTGGCATTGTGTACTTTCCCAATCATGGTTCTACTGCATCCTTCACACATGCCTGGTTGCCACCTCTCCCCACATTCGGCTATTATGTGGCTGTGGTGCCATGCCGTTGCTGGCTCATGTTCAGGGCTTGCCCATGTGAACATTGTAAGTTGTTCTGTCATGTTTGGTGGATGGGCATGTTGTTGTGCCTGTTGTATGTGATTTTGTGACGTGTGCATTGCCAGAGTTGTGAGTTGCATGGTTGTGGAGTTGAGGTGTGTGGGGTGTTCATTTGGATATTGCCAAGGGGCTGTGCATTTCCCTTGTTGCCATCCTGGGAACGCTGGTTGATGATGGACTGTCGGAGGATGAAGGTATCATGCACACTGGCAGTGTATTTGAAGGCGACATTGTTGGGGGTTCCACGGTGTTCTGTTGTTGCCTGCACATTGATGTGAGACGTGTGCTTCCTGTTGCGGTGATTGTGTGCTGTGTCACCAGGGGGCACAGGTAGTACATGTGTGCTGTGTATTGCCCCCAACACGTGCGTGCATCCTGCTTGGGCGTATGGTCCTTGCTTGGTCTCCAGCAGATCCTGCGCATTGTGTTGTACGTATGGGGACTGGGGTGCCAGGGTGATGGTGATGTCCAGGACAGGTGTGGGGGACTTGGATGTGGCTGGCTGTGAGACTCCTCCGACTGTGGTGGGTGTTGGTTGGGGGGTACCAGGGGCCAACAGGTGCAGCCAAGCCAGCAGCTTTTTGTGGGGTGGGATCTTGGTTGTCCGCTGTGTTGGTACCGTAGGCCTGTTAGGCGATGATGGTCAGGATGCGTAGGATGTTTGTCACTTTCAGCCTGTAGTGGACGGTGACATTGTTAGATGTTGGGTCTGTGAGGCTGGTACGCTTCCTGAGGGTCCGCTGTCTTTGTCTGCGCTGTGTCTGTGGTGGTCCGGGGGGGGGGGTGTTCCGGGTGTGGGTTGGGGTCCTGGGGTGGTGGCGGTGGGTGTTGTGGCCCTCTTGGGTCTCCGGGCCGCATGATGAGGGGCTCCATGGCATCTGTTGCCCTTCGGTTGTGGCCCTGGGCTGTGCTCCCTTTTGTGGTGCTGGCTGCCGTCCGACTTTACACCAGGTCAGAGCAGGTGTAAATTTCCTGGTGCTAACGTGCCTTATCGCCTGTTTTGTGTTCTTATCGCCGATGTGGCTGGTCGTTGTGAATGTTGAGGTGTGATGTTGTCTCGACTTTTGGCATGGGAACGCCTACTCTGCATCTCATTAGCGATGTTTGCGGGGGTCCTCTGTGGCGATGTTTTTTGCGCCTGGTATCGCGGGTAAACTGGTGCTCTGGGCTGTTAACACCGGCTTGTGAATGGGGAGGTAAATTTATCACGACTTTGGCTGCGATAAAGTGCCGTTAATTCTGCGATAGCTCCTTGTGAATACGCCCCTGTATGTTTTGCAAACTTTAGAACTTTACCCTCCTCTAATGAAATGTAGAGAGCACTTATAGGCCAAAAAGTTACAACACCCAAACCTGTATCTGGCACAAATAAAAGCAGATACTTGTTGTGAGGTCACAACAGAATAATCTGTATTTTATGCTCAATATGACAATTCATGTTTACAACGAGTTCCAAGGTATTGTAGAGATACCCCTGCATTACAGAGATGTGCACTTTTTACAATATTGAAGCATTCAATACCCGGTTTGTAAGACCAGAACTAAAAATGTCTATATGGGAATGTAGATGCCCCAAAGATAACACTGAAGCATTTAAATTTAATAAATAAAGACATGCATTTACTTAAGAGACATGCCTTTACAATGTGCCGAACAAAAACAGATGGTAATTTAACATGTATTTGAGTATATCTACACCTGGAGTGAATGCATTTATTTATTCACGGAGTTTTTTGTAGAGTTAAAGTGTTGCCTAGCAGCCATTTCATGTTGCTTGCCAATGAAGTTGTGGGAGTTGGAGTGAAAAAACACACGGTTAACAGAACAAACGAAAGAGGCCAGGGACCAGGAGAATCATGAGGGTGTGAGCGAAAATAAGTTGGTTATCTTGAGAACTGTAGATTAAGGGCCTGATTATGAGTCTGGCGGTCCACGGACTGCCAGAGTCACGGTGGCACAGCGGTGGCGGCCACCGCATTACGAGTTGGGCAGTCAAACTGCCATTGCACCGCCGCTACCGCCAGGGATCAGAGATCCCTGGCGGTGGCGCGGCCGTCTTACGGCTGCAATATACTTGGCTGGACTGCCAAGCATATTACGAGTTTCCTCTCTGCCACGGTTTTCATGGTGTTTCCTCCTTCAAGAAAACCATGGCGGCGAGGAAACAAAGGGGGCCCTATAGGGCCCCCTGTTGCCTCTGGGTCATGGGGTGCATGCAGGGGGGGGGACATGTTGTGCCCCCGTGTGTGCATGCACCCCAGCACCTGCACAACATGGACTGCAGCAGTCCATGCCGTACAAGTACTGCCTTTGACGTTTCCATTGCAGTGCCTATTTTATAGACACCGCTGTGGGAACAGCAAAGAACTGCCCACCAGTGACTGAAAAAGTCAGAATCTGGCAGGCATTGAGTACACAGGTTTGGCGATCCTGGAGCAGGGCAGTGGCGTGGCAGCCCGTTCCAGGACAGCAAAACTCATAATCGGGCCCTTAGTATCCAAGATGAGTCATCAAAATTTTTTTGAACAGTAAAGTTTTCAAATCTTCCTGAAGAAGAAATAATAGTTATCTTGATTCCTTAACATTGGAAACAGCACACTTTTTTTGAGCAGCCTTATATATAATGCGAACGTGGGCCAAGGCATTAGAGAGCTTTAAGTGCGAACTAGACATCTTTTACCGGAAAATCAGTCGTTATATTTTCTTTCATTTTTTTTTTTTTTTAGGCATGGGCAATTAAGTGATTTGCCCAAAATTATAGGCTGTTAAGCGAAGGGCAGGATTCAAACCTGATTCTGTGGGTGCAGGGTAACCTGAGATTTTAGACACCCCAAACTTTTTACCTCAATCAGAATGCCCACATTTACTGGATCAGAGACAGTGTTAAACCTCAATTTCATGAGGCAATGTGACCCCACGTTAAAGCACACCCCAATGCATCAAAATATCAGAATACAATCAATTACGTGAATGGGCCCACTTAATAATTGAGTTGTAGATCAATCGAAAGTTAAGGATTTATTACAAAACTTAAAGTAAGTGGCACAGAGTCAGTGACATGAAGGCACTTGATGAATAAGGCAATACAGAGAAATGGAAATCAGAAATTATTCAAAATTCAAAGTGGGCATCACAATTGGGAGAGTAATGGACAGCATCCCTGGCAGAACAGGTAAGTCTTCTAGCTCACCCTGAAAATTAAGGGTTGTATATATTATTTTTGCATATTAAATTGAAAGAGCGACAGAATCACTGTGGTGAGAGCAAATGTTTCATTTCATCAGCAAGTCAGAGCACATCAAAAGTAAGCATCATATTGCCTTAACATCAAAGCACCATCCCACGATACGAAATTATATGTTATATGAATACATTAAATGAATGAATAGGGCACAGTGAAACAGCGGAAGGACCTTGAGGTTATAGTTGTAGTTTATGACTGAGCCGTGGAAAGTTGAGCAAGAGCAGCATAACAATAACAGTCAAAATAAGTCAGTGGATCTCAGCTTGACTGTGTTTTGCAGAAATTGCAAGGAGAGATGTGGTTGGGGGAAGAGACAAGTGAAAGGGATGACCTCCATTTTGAACAACATGGCGATCTTTACCTAAACCGAGGCCTCATTCACAAACATTACAAAAACACACTTTTACATAGTATAGAGAACTAGTTTCAAAAGCAACTGTTTCATGTCAGTGTGTTCATGTGTACTTGAGTGAGAAAATACATTCTGCTTGTTATTAATGATGCACAAAAATATAAACACACATAAATCTCCGACAGTTGCTCAGTTCCAAAGCTGGCCGCTCAAGTGGCTAGGCCTCATTTCCTCCTATTCATCTCCTATACATCTTCTGCTCATCTTCCATTCATTTCCAGGACCCTTCCTGACAGCCAGTCTAGAATCATAAAGTGACGAGAAACCAGTTTGGCCATCTATCACACCACCAAAGCTGGGCTACACATCCTTGGCTGAGAGAGTTAATGACTGGTTCAGAGAACAATGACTTGCCTCTGAACCTAGGAAAGGCAACGGGTATTAACTGTTGGCCACGTTGGAGAAATTAGCTATCTGGGAGGGGAGTGGAGCTGTTGGCAGATCAAATAGCAGCTGTAGCACTGCCTTTTTTTTACTTGGAGATCCTGGGGAGGGATACTCCTAGTCATGCCCAGGACCCCACTAGACAGTCAGGGTAGAGCCACAGAAGGATGGAAAACCAGTTTTGTCCCCAGGTATAGCAGTGGCCCAAGACGCTGAAGACCTGCCTGGGTCCTGCCATCTTGAAACACTGGATCCTGGGTACTTTTACAGTAAGGCAAAGAGGAAGTGCTGTAAAAGGAGGAGGGGGACTGTGCAAGAATTTTTGGGATTTGCTGTGGAATTTCTACAATCACTGGCTAGTGAAAATCTGGCACCTCCACCACCACCTCCTCAGAACCTTCCTGGACCTGAGAAGACTCTGTCTGAAGAAAAAGACTCCCCCTGGAAGAAAAATATTGACTTCTAAACTCCTGGTCCCTGCTGGAAGAAGAGGACTCACACAAAGTCTCAAGGATCCCAGAATTCTGCTCGCACCTGGGGAGTGGAACTGTTCTTCAAGGTTCAAGGGGTTGGCCTCCTGTTTACCTGCTTCAAGACATAAAAAGCAGGACTCCTAACTCCAAGAGGGACTACCTGACTAAAGAGGACTAGATCCTAGAGGAGACCTTGCTGTGGAGAGATCTGGTGTACAGAAGCCTGCCCTGTTTTTTGTTAATTGATAATGGAAATGAGTTTTGTTTTGGGGAGGGGGGAGTTAATATTTTATATCAATTAATGTTATATGTTTATTGGTTTTATTTTAAATTTGTTTTGTGATTCATGTATTTCTTTACATTGGAATATTTACTTTTATATAATTCAATTTTATAATTGTTTCAATAACTATTTGAAGTGTAATTATTTTTAATTAATTATATTTATTAATTTGAAGGTTATAGTAAATATTTGTTATCTGTTTATTTTTGTAGTGGCACTTTTAATTTACTTTTTTATGTTGTGTGGTTTACTTTTTTGGGCTAATTGAAATGTATTTTTATATAGAATTGTTTTTAGGGTTATGTTTATTATTATTATGTGGAAGTAGCTAATTTTGAAATCTAAAGTACAGCACTTTACCTCATGTCATTCTGTTTGGAGTGGGAATAGTAAATTTGACCCCACCACCAAAAGTCCAACACTTTACCGAATATGGTTAAGTTTGGAGTTGGAATAGTAAATCTGAGCCTTGCAAAGATTAATACTTTCCCCAATGTGGTTAGGTTTAAAGTTGGAATGGTAAATCTAAGCCCTCCAAAGCTCACCACTTTCACTAATGTGGTTATGTTTGGAGTTGGGATAGCAAGCCCCAACAATAACACACCCTTAAACTCCAGCACATTCCACAATGTGGTTAAGATTGGAGTGGGAAAAGTAAACCTGGCCACCACCAAAGTCCAGAACATTCCTCAATGTAGTTAGAATTTGAGTGGGAATAGTAAATGTGATCCCACAAAGTACAACATTTTCCTTACTGTTGCTCAAGCTGGTGTGGGAATAGTAAATCTGATCTCCACCAAAATCCAACACTTTCCCTGATGTTGCTCATGTTAGAAGAGGAATAGTAAATCTGACCCCAGCAAAGCCCAACACTTTCCCTACTGTTGCCTTCATGGGAGTGAAAATAGTAAATCTGACCCTTTCAAAGTCCAATACGTTCCCTACTGTTGCTCAGCTTGGTGTAGGAAAAGCCAGTGTGATCCCTATAAGTCTAAATTCTTTTAATGCAAATTTTTTGTTTTACATTTTTTAAGACTAATTGTTTGTGATTTAATTTTTAAAAGTATTTTTCAGTTATGTATTTATTTAGCCATATTATTATTATTTTTTTCTAAACTTCAATAATTTGATTGTGATTGTATTTTAAAATAATTAATATAGAGTTTATATTTCTTAATAATTAGTCTTTTTGTTACATTATTCATATTTAGTTCGGAATTGATATATTATGTTTATTATTGTATACATTTTTTAAAGTATATAGTTTAGTTCATATTGTACTGTAAGTTATACAACTTAATTTTATATTTTTTATATTATATGTGGTTTGCAAATGTAACAGTTTTAAGTTAATATAGTTTATAATATTTAAAATTAAATATACTTACCTATTTTGTGCCAATATTTTGGTCTTCTATATTTTGCAGTCAATATTTTCTACTTTATATATACATACTATACATATAAGGATTGTAACATCAATATGTGTTTTCTTAATGTTTTTGGCAATGTTTTGTATTGTAAAAGTTCTTTGAGCAATATTGAGCCAAACAACCCACCATCTACTCAAATGACTAGTACATGCACTACAAGTATAGTAACAAAACACAAGATACATAAAATATATTAAGCACATTGTTGCACAATAATGGAAATAAATGCATCTGCTATTGTACATGAGTAACAACTTTTTTATGACTTACATAAATGCTCGATACATGTGTTCCAAAATGCTTGACAAAACCTTTTTGGTTTTGTAGTGTGCAGTGGAATTTTCTGTGGGCTATTGCATGTGTCTGTAGTAAAGAACTGTTGTCATAGACAAGGGAATCCAAAGGTGTGTCAGGGACCATGGGTGTAGTTATTTATAGAGGAACAAACGGTCCCTTTCAAAGAAATATTTTTCAACAATGTAAATTGAAATCAAAAAATTTCTATAACAGCTTAAAGAGAATCAAGTAATGCATGAATTTTATAAATATTGAAAACTACAAAAACATGAAGAGTGGGAAACAAACAGGACAAAGAACTGTTAGATTAACAGAACTCAGACATTTACAGAGTAGCGCCACAAATATTAAACAGTTAGTGTGTTTCATTAGGTAACAAGGCTATCCTTATCTAAATAAATAAAGTTTGCAATAGTCATGGCACTTTGTGTCGATGACGTTTCGATCCCTGATTAAGATCTGGGGACCCGGTAGTACTGCCGCTCCAGTCGAGAGCCACACACAGCTGTAGCTCTCGACCTTCGATTCTGCTCCTGCCCATGATTCTGCAACCCTTCAGAAGACTGTATCCACCAGTGCTGCAATAGGGAGTCGCTTACAGCAGCTGCTGCCTCCCTCCGACTCCGCAACCCACATGGATACCACACATCGCAGATTTCTGCCCGACTTGCCGCATTGCACTAACCACCCTCCCAGGACCCAGTTCTGTTCATGCTGTGATCGCGCTTCCTCAACGCCTTAAGCAACTACTTGTTTGATTGATCGGTTCCGCTGGATGCCAGAACTGACGCCCTCGTGGCAGCACCTTCTTGGGCATTGCCATTTTTCTTGCCGTGCCCCCAATCTAAATTGGATTGTTCTCCTTTCACAGGCATTCCTTGTCTCATGCATACATTTGAAGTCCTGATGATGGTCCCCAGATCTTCCTGGAGAATCACCATATAGGGGATATCCCTTTAGATAAAACAGGCCTATTGACATTATCAAGGGATCACCATATTCCAGGAACAACAAACCACATGTGAAAAACACCATAATTGTGTGCTTAAATGCAAGGATCAACAATAACAATGGGTAAATGCAAATATTAATGTCAAGAAAGCATATAAATCTTCATCAGTAATCACTGTCAGCAAACGTAATGAACTTGGCCCAGCAGGGCGACAGAAGGCCTGGGCCCTGATCCTGAGATGAACCAGAGAAATACGGCCATGCTGGATGACCTATAATGTGTACAGATACCTTCTTGGGACTTGTAGGTTTGATTTCGGTGCACATGTTCCACCCCATTTGGATATGTCAATGAACTTTGTAGGGCAAAGGGAAGAAAAACTGCACTCCAAGGCAGTTTTCCTTGATGTGTATAATAAAGTGTCACTGCAGACAAGACAGTAAACCACACTGATTTTCCCTGTGAGTGCACCCTAACATTATAGGGAATACCCCAGGTCAATATAAAATCCTGCAGAGTCCACTTCTGTGCCAGGTTACATGTGCGCTGTTACTGGGTTGCGCACTACAGTTGTCTCACATGTGCAGCCCTCACAAGTGTGCACACTTGTTCACGTGTAACCAGCCAAGTGCTCCTTACCCCTGCTGTGCCACAGCGGCCTTTTCTTAAAAGGCAGACACTGGCAGTAAACATGTGCTGTCTATTTGCCATGTAATTACTGTGGGTGAAATGCATGTAGTAAGACTCACCACAACAATAAAATTTCCCAAACCGAGTGATCCAAAAAGCTAAAAATCTGGGCGTATTAATTGTGCAACGATTTCGCACTTCACTTTCTGTTATGTTGGGCGGATGATTAGGCTATCTAACATTTCTCCCATTAAATAACATGCATTAGAGTAATATTTTTATTTATTTATTTATTTTAGTGATTTGTAGAGCGCATACTGCCCAAAGGCTTCTCAGCGCTAAGAGACCAATACCGTAGAAGGATAGAGGTGGATTAATAATACTGATAGCACAGCCAAGTTTTAATCGACTTCCGGAAGACTGCTTCTGTTTCCAGAAGTCTAGATTCGCGTGGCAGTGAATTCCACAGTTTGGGTGCAAGATGAGAGAAGGATCTGCCTCCCCATCTGGCTCTACTAATTCTGGTAGTTTTTCGCAGCCGTTCGGAGCTGGATCTGAGGCATCTGTTTGGGACATAGGGGATCAGCAGATTTTTGATTTTACTCGGGCCCTTGTTGTGTAAAGCTCTGTGTGTCATACAGAGTGCCTTGAACTTAATTCTGGCCTCAATCCGGAGCCAGTGAAGCGTTTTTAGAGGCTTCCTGGCTGATTCCTGGATTTTTTGTACATTTCCAGTACGTTCTCTCACTGTGTGTACTTTCTTTCCTGTATGCTGTCCCATATTGTTTAATAATACTTTTCCTTCCTAAGATCTTGTGTATGTGGCTACATTTTATGTGTGCGTGTTACAATATTAAATTATTAATAATGGCATTTTTAACTAGATAATGATGTATATATATATTTGCTAAACATTTCTGTACGTTTATACCTTTGATGTAGTTGTATTTGGTGATTCTTAGGTATATCACTTTAATTGATTATTAATTTAGATGGATTTTGATACGGGTGTTTCGTTTGAACTGTTGGAAAATAATATGATTAGTTTTACATCATAAACAATTGATTTAGTTTTATTTTTTAAAGGTTTTTTGATTTTAATTTTAAAAGAGAAGTTGTTAATTCATTATTTTGTATCAATTTATTTTATATTACCTACTTTTTTATTTAACTTTGTGGTTTTTGATATTGAATTCTATATCCAACTTTATTTTCAGTGCTTTTTTTAAAATTTGGAACAGAAAAGCAAATAGCTATATTAAGTAGTTAGTTAAATTAGGCAGTTTATTTATTTTAATTTAATTTACTTAAATTACTTTCATATAAGTTGTTTTTATTCTTTGAGGTGGTCCTTTTGTCGTGGTGTATATACAAATATATAATTTATTTAATTTTATTGTAGTATATAAAATAAATATTTTTATTATATTTATTTAACTTTTATTGTACTATAGTTTTAGTATTTGTATTTTTAGTGTATTGTAATTATTTTCAAGTAATTTTATACATTACATTCTGTTTGGATGGTTAGCTTTTTTATTGCTATCATACTACTTTTGTTCTCTATTTTAGTTATAAATATTTTCGTTACATTTAGTGTGTTTTATTGTGGTGGCAATATTTAGTATTTCTTTATTTTGGTGTTCGATATTTGCTTTTTTAAAATATTTGTGATGTGCTGTTTTTGTAGTTGATATTATTGCTTTCTTTTGTTTTAAGTATATCATCACGATATTAAGGCAATCTATTTTCTATTGCTGATATTTGTATAGTACGACATTGTTTTCCTCAATATTCTGTCATACACCCACCAAATAATGCTTAAAAGTCCTCCTACCAGTTCCTTTCAGCCTCACATTGTTTGACTCAGTAATCAAAATAATCAGACAAACTAATCTGTTTTGTTTTATTCTGCAACCAAAGAAACCTATTAATATCCCATTAATTAGGAATTGAATCCTCATAATTTGTGCTGAGGTTCTTGAACTTTTTGCTAATATGCTGCTGATTACATCTTCTAAATCTTCGGGAAGTTATCATATTTCTGGTACACTGGCTCTCCGATATGACCTTTCTGTTTCCCTTGCCTCCTTGCAAGGTCGTCTATAGACATGGTTAGTGCATGTATGACCACCATGATGTTGCTTTTTGTAATATCTCAGGATTATTGAGCCAGATGTACAATGCCATATGGTGATCACAAACCCTGCAATTCACCAAATGCACAGATTTAGCGACGACAAAATGGCATTTTTAATGTACTAAAAGCCATTTTGCAAGTTGCAAAATCTTTTCTGACTCACAAAATAGATTTGATTTTGCAATCCATTCTGAATTGAATTAGGAGGGGTGTGAAAGGGGTATCTCCTCCTAATTGCAATTGCTATGGCATGTATCAATGTTTTTCAAATGGAATTAAGGTTGCACCCCATTGATCAGTTACTAATACCTCAAAGGAGGGGGCAAATGATTTGCAAATGGGAAGATATCCGTTTGGTACGCCTTCCCTATTGTGAATTGTGTTGGAAGCCTGGGGGATTGGCAGTGGTTCATGTGACCACAGGCTACTCTCCCCATATTTTCCCAAATGGGAACATGTTGTTATAAAGCAGCACCAGTTTCTTTAATGGACACAGACTGCTTTAAAACAAAATGCCCTTTAGGAATACAAACACAGGAATTGTGGTATTTTATAACTTGCAGACCATCATCCCTTTGTTTGTATCCAATCAAAAGGGGTAGAAAATAGCTACCTGTCTAATTAATATTTAATAGGCAGGTCTTTCTGTGACTCCCTGTTACTGGAGACTTTGCAATGCAACCTATTAGTACATCAGTCGCATCACAAAACTAGTGACAAGTTGCAAAATGTTGGTGTGCAATTTGCGAGCACTTTTTGTGACCTGTCTTTTAGTACATTAGTCCCATTGTGTGGCATGGACTGCTAGAGACCTCTGTAGAATAGTGCTTGTCTGTGGTAATGGTGGAAGTGGAAGCTAATGATTTCTACATTCCTGGTGTGCCAAGTACATGATCATCTGATGAGTAACTGGCCAAATGCCATGGCTTGATAATGGAATTCAATTGCCCAGTTTTTCATTATGTTGTGAGCATGTGAAGCATAGAGTCATTCGGCATCCCCCTGTTGCTGGAGATTTTGCAATGCAACCTATTAGTACATCGCAAAAAGTCGGTGTGCAAATTGAGACCACTTTTTGTGACCTGTCCATTAGTACATTATGCCCATTGAGTGATACGTATTGCTAGAAACCGCTGCAGAATAGTTTTTGTCTGTGGTAGTAGAAGCTAATGATTTCTATATTCCAGGTGTGCCCAGTACATGACCATCTGATGAGTATGTGAACTGCGCCTAAGGCCATGGCTAGAAAATGGAATCCAATGGCCCAGCGTTTCTTCGGGTGGTGGGTATCTGGAGCATGCTTGTAAATTACTGTAATTTAGGTTTACAACAACTCTCTTTTGTCTTTGATTGAACAGATTTGATCGATTTTTGTAACTCTTTCAGTAGAATCTGTATATACTTGTAAAGCATATTTCATTTTATTATGTTAATATTTATTGCTAATTAGTTTACATTACTATTTATATAAATATATTTTTTTAAAGAAATGTGCATGCACGTGCAAGAATTTACATCTCCACTTTAACGTTCTTTTACACTTTTTTGCAGTTCACATACATTCCTCGTAGTATACATGTACGTAGAATCTCTTCCACCTGCCGCTTTCCTTCTAGTGGTTCATTGTAAAGTATCAAACTGAAAATAGTTCCTCGCTATACCGAACAAAATATGCGTAAGTATGATAGGACAGTCTCCCTGGACGTTTTCATATATAAAGATTACCATGGCCTTAAAACTCTAATGCATATGTATAAGGACAAGTACTTTATATCTTAAAAGCTTCCCAATAAAGGTGATTGATATTACATTGTAAAGATAGAAACAAATACAAAGATAAAGAATATGTTAATTCGCAATGAAATGCTTCACAAACATGACACAAACAATACAAAATTGACATAGCTAAGTTAGTAAATACTATAGTTAATGTAACCACATTCAAAATAATTGATCAGCATATGCAGTAAACAATCAATCTATGCTAACAAAACACATTGATGCTGTTTTTTCAGCTAGTAATGTTTAATGGAGACTTCCTCAGGGCGTGTGTAGCTTACATAAGCCTCATTTACAATTTTCTCATAGGGATACATAATGTTCTACAGAACTAATGAATCATACGAAAATAAGACTGCATAATTTCATTAAAATATATTAATGCAAATCAATTATATTAATTAGAAAAAAAACATAACCATAATTCCCTCAAATAACTTAACTCTTTTTGTTTGTGAAATGCAATCTCATGGTGAATATTTAAGAGTATAGTAAGTTATCTAGCCAGAATCTCAACTTATTTAGTTCAAAGGGACTCTCCCTTAGTACAACTAGATAAATCATGATATTTTCTGAAAAACGATCATCACATTTTATCCCATGTATTTCGAAAAAGGAAGGCAGTACTAAGAAAACTAACCTTGTGTTTTGTTTGTAAAATGTACTGAAATCACCGTCAATTTTATCCCACTTTAATACACCATGAAGTAGAATTAATCAATATCTAAATTACGTGACTTACACATTTCTAAACAAAAATTAATTTAAAAGGAGTTGCACACAAAAGACGGAAAGCACAGCATCCTCAAGAGTAATCCAAAATATTTCTAAGGCTAACTCATTAATCAATTTTGATATGGCCATCCTTATTAAAAGATGTGGTATGATTCAAACTCTTAATTACACCTCCAGTATAATCAATTTCCTGATGCTTTATATATGATTGAGATACAGCCACCCATATTTGAATAACCTACACATGTGTAACTAAACAAGAACCTATTGTCATGTTCTGTAGCGAACCTTCACCTGCTCTGAACTCAGAAGTGATGTTCTCATTCTGGGAAGGAAAGACTGGCAGAACATTGACACTGTTTGGCAAGTAGAGAGGCATCTCAGGAGGACAATCTTTGTATAGGCACTTGAACACGAAATTAGAAATACTATTTCTAAGGAGGCCACAGAATTCTCATGTTGTTTGGAAAAGTCAGTGGCCATCTTCAAATAATCGTGTATCCGTTTCTATCCAGAGATTCCTTGCTAGGCCACCTAAAAACTTTTTGCTGCAGTCAGGACCTTGGTATCTTTAATGAAAACCTTGGAGATTGTTTTTTTTTCTTTAAAAGCGTGATTGGAAGTCAAAGCTAAATACCGAGAAGCATTCCCAGAAATTATGTCATATTTTCGAACAAAACCGTGAGTAATTTAAAGTGCTGTTTCAGAGATAACCTTGAAGAAGAATACAGTCTACATTTCTGTCAACAGTTGGATTGTAAAAAATGAGAGGAACGGAAAGGATCCTCATTACATTTAAAGACTTGATATTTCATGATGCATATCTTTGCACTTAACCCCTTCGCTGCTAGGCCTTTTTCCCCCCTGTGCTAAGCCTTTTTTTTTGGCTATTTGGGGTAGTTCGCGCTTAGGCCCCTGTAACTTTTTGACCACAAAAGGTATCCACGCCAAATTTGCATAGTTTTCTTCCAACATCACGGGAATTCTAAAGGTACCCAGGATTTGTGGATTCCCCTGGAGGGGACCAAGACATTAGCCAAAATACAGCAATTTTTTTTTTTTAAATGGGAAAAAAGTGCTGCAAATGAAAGTGTCTCAAATGGTATCAACAAAGGGTTTGTGGGGCTGAAATCACCATTTACCCAGCTTTCAGGGACTGACAGACTTTTGTCAGAAAACCAACATTTAAAAAAAAAGATTGGCATTTTACTGGGACATAGCCTATTTTTGCTATTTTTGTGCTTACAACCTTCTTCCAGTTAATGGTAGAAATGGGTATAAAAGCAATAATGGATCCTGGAAGGCTATACATTTTAGAAAAGTAGACAAAATTCTGAATTCAGCAAGGGGTCATTTGTGTAGATCCTTCAAGGTTTCTTTATAGAAACTAACAGTTGAAAATAGGAAAAATTAAAAATGAGTTAAAAAAACAGCCATTTGTGCCAACGTTTTCACCTGTAACTTCTTTTAATTATGACAGATGTTTGAAAGCAATATACCGTTACATCCGCTGGACCTTTCTGGTTGTGGGGATATTTAGGACTTGTAGGTTCACCAAGAACCCAACGAACCCATAGCCAATAACTGAGCAGCGTCTTGCAATGGTTTTTTATTATGTACTGGGTTTATAGCAATTCATTTGGGAAAATATATACAGTGAAGAATCGGGATGAAAGACACCTATGTATTTCTTAAATTGGAACAAAATATAGAGTTTAGAAACAGTAGGTATTTGCACATTTCCAAAATTGTGATTACCCATACTAGCATGAGAATTATAGGACATTTTTCAAAGTGACTTCTTTTTTACACATTGTCTTTCATTTGGAATGCAGAAATGCATCGAAAGTCAATAGGTAATAACAGTTTCTCTACAATTCTGTGTTACCCTAAGTCATCCAATAAAAATGGTACCTCACTTGTGTGGGTAGGCCTAGTGCCCGCGACAGGAAACGGCCCAAAAAGCAACTTGGACACACTTCATTTTTACAGTGAAATAGGACCCTTTTTTGCAAAGTGCCTAGCTGTAGATTTTGAACCCCTAGCTCTGCCGGCACCTAGGGAAACCTAGTAAACCTATACATTTTTGAAAACTAGACACCAAAGGAATCCAGTATGGGGTGACTTGTCTGGCTTTCACCAGGTTCTGTAACCCAGAATCCCTTGCAAACTTCAAACTTTGTGAAAAAAACACATTTTCCTCACATTTCTGTGGTGGAAAGTTCTGGAATCTGCGTGGATCCACAGAATTCCACCCACCCCGTGTTCCCCAAAGTCTTCCGAGAAAAATGGTACCTCACTTGTGTGGGTAGGCCTAGTGCCCGCAGCAGGAAAAGGCCCAAAACGCAACGTGGACACACCACATTTTCACAGGTAAAACGGACCTTTTTTTTGCAAAGTGCCCAGCTGTAGATTTTGAACCCTAGCTCTGCCGGCACCTAGGGAAACCTAGCAAACCTATACATTTTTTAAAATTAGACACCCAGAGGAATCCAGGATGGGGTGCCTTGTCTGGCTCTCACCAGGTTCTGTTACCCAAAATCCCTTGCAAACCTCAAACTTTGTCAAAAAAAACACATTATCCTCACATTTCTGTGGTGGAAAGTTCTGGAATCTGCATGGACCCACAAAATTCCACAGACCCCACGTTCCCCAAAGTCTTCCGAGAAAAATGGTACCTCACTTGTGTGGGTAGGCCTAGTGCCGGTGACAGGAAACGACCAAAAACGCAATGTGGACACACCACATTTTCAAAGTGAACACGGACCCTTTTTTTGCAAAGTGCCTAGCTGTAGATTTTGAACCCTAGCTCTGCCGGCACCTAGGGAAACCTAGCAAACCTATACATTTTTAAAAACTAGACACCCAGGGGAATGCAGGATGGGGTGACTTGTCTGGCTATCACCAGGTTCTGTTACCCAGAATCCTTTGCAAACCTCCAACTTTATCAAACAAAACACATTTTCCTCACATTTCTGTGGTGGAAAGTTCTGGAATCTGCATGGACCCACAAAGTTCCACCCACCCCGCATTCCCCAAAGTCTTTCGAGAAAAATGGTACCTCACTTGTGTGGGTAGGCCTAGTGCCCGCGACAGCAAACGGCCCAAAACGCAACGTGGATACACCACATTTTCACAGTGAAAACGGACCTCTTTTTGGAAAGTGCCCAGCTGTAGATTTTGAACCTTAGCTTTGCCGGCACCTAGGGAAACCTAGCAAACCTATATAGTTTTTTAAAACTAGACACCCAAGGAAATCCAGGATGGGGTGACTTGTCTGGCTCTCACCAGGTTCTGTTACCCAGAATCCCTTGCAAACCTCAAACTTTGTGAAAAAAAAACCCACATTTTCCTCACATTTCTGTGGTGGAAAGTTCTGGAATCTGCATGGATCCACAAAATTCCACCCACTCCGCATTCCCCAAAGTCTTTCAAGGAAAATGGTACCTCACTTGTGTGGGTAGGCCTACTGCCCGCGACAGGAAACGGCCCAAAACGCAACATGTACACACCACATTTTCACAGTGAAAATGGACCCCTTTTTGGAAAGTGCCCAGCTGTAGATTTT
Organism: Calotriton arnoldi; assembly: GCA_963921515.1. Classification (NCBI taxonomy): domain Eukaryota; kingdom Metazoa; phylum Chordata; class Amphibia; order Caudata; family Salamandridae; genus Calotriton; species Calotriton arnoldi. The sequence continues at coordinate 427,795 of CAWUFW010003423.1, read as the reverse complement.
GAACCGTAGCTCTGCCTGCACGTAGGGAAATCTAGACAACCTATACATTTTTTAAAACTAGACACCCAGGGAAATCCAGGGTGGGGTGACTTGTCTGGCTTTCACCAGGTTCTGTTACCCAGAATCCCTTGCAAACCTCAAACTTTGTGAAAAGAAAACACATTTTCATCACATTTCTGTGGTGGAAAGTTCTGGAATCAGCATGGACCCACAAAATTCTACCCACCCCGCGTTCCCCAAAGTCTTTCGAGAAAAATGGTACCTCACTTGTGTGGGTAGGCCTAGTGCCCCCGACAGGAAACGGCCCAAAACACAACATGGACACACCACATTTTCACAGTGAAAACTGACCCTTTTTTTCTAAAGTGCCTAGCTGTAGATTTTGAACCCTAGCTCTGCCGGCACCTAGGGAAACCTAGCAAAACTAAACATTTTTGAAAACTAGACACCCAGGGGAATCCAGGATGGGGTGACTTGTCTGGCTCTCACCAGGTTCTGTTACCCAGAATCCCTTGCAAACCTCAAACTTTGTCAAACAAAACACATTTTCCTCACATTTCTGTGGTGGAAAGATCTTGAATCTGCATGGATCCACAAAACTCCACCCACCCCGCGTTCCCCAAAGTCTTCCGAGAAAAATGGTACCTCACTTGTGTGGTTAGGCTTAGTGCCCGTGACAGGAAACGGCCCAAAACGCAACGTGGACACACCACATTTTCACAGTGAAAACGGACCCTTTTTTTGCAAAGTGCCCAGCTGTAGATTTTGAACCCTAGCTCTGCCGGCACCTAGGGAAACCTAGAAAAACTTTACATTTTTGAAAACTAGACACCCAGGGGAATCCAGGATGGGGTGACTTGTCTGGCTCTCACCAGGTTCTGTTACTCAGAATCCCTTGCAAACCTCAAACTTTGTCAAACAAAACACATTTTCCTCACATTTCTGTGGTGGAAAGATCTTGAATCTGCATGGATCTACAAAACTCCACCCACCCCGCGTTCCCCAAAGTCTTACGAGAAAAATGGTACCTCACTTGTGTGGGTAGGCCTAGTGCCCGTGACAGGAAACGGCCCAAAACGCAACGTGGACACACCACATTTTCACAGTGAAAACGGACCCTTTTTTGCAAAGTGCAAAGCTGTAGAATTTGAACCCTAGCTCTGCTGGCACCTAGGGAAACCTAGCAAACCTATACATTTTTTAAAACTAGACACCCAGGGGAATCCAGGATGGTGTGACTTGTCTGGCTCTCACCAGGTTCTGTTACCCAGAATCCCTTGCAAACCTCAAACTTTGTGGGAAAAAAAACACATTTTCCTCACATTTCTGTGGTGGAAAGTTCTGGAATCTGCGTGGATCCACAAAATTCCACCCACCCCGCATTCCCCAAAGTCTTCCGAGAAAAATGGTACCTCACTAGTGTGGGTAGGCCTAGTGCCCGCGACAGGAAATGACCCAAAACGCAACGTGGACACACCACATTTTCACAGTGAAAACGGACCCTTTTTTTGCAAAGTGCCTAGCTGTAGATTTTGAACCCTAGCTCTGCCGGCACCTAGGAAAACCTAGCAAAGCTATACATTTTTGAAAACTAGACACCCAGGGGAATCCAGGATGGGGTGACTTGTCTGGCTCTCACCAGGTTCTGTTACCCAGAATCCCTTGCAAACCTCAAACTTTGTAAAAATAAAACACATTTTCCTCAAATTTCTGTGTGGGAAAGTTCAGGAATCTGCATGGATCCACAAATTTCCTACCACTCAGCGTTCCCCCAGGTCTTCCGATAAAAATTATACCTCACTTGCGTGGGTGGGTCGAGTGCCCGCGACAGGCAAGGGCCCAAAACGTATTGAGGCGACATCAAAATTACCTATCACAAAACAACCTGGTATAGCAAGCGGGGTCCCCTGGGTTTATGGCACCGGGCATGGCGGCCATCTTGGGAAACTACCAACCCCACTCATTTCTGAAAACTAGACTCCCGGGGGAGTCCAGCGAAGTATGGCTTACGTGGATTCCCCAACGTTTTCCTACCCAGAATCCCCTGCAAACCTCAAATTTAGCTGGAAAAAATCAAATTTTTCTCAAATTTCTGTGTGGGAAAGTTCTGTAATCTGCATGGATCCACAAATTTCCTACCACCCAGCGTTCCCCCAGGTCTCTCGATAAAAATGGCAACTCACTCGTGTGGGTGTGTCAAGTACCCGCGACAGGCAAGGGCCCAAAACCTATTGAGGCGACATGAAAATTACCTATCACAAAACAACCTTGTTTTGCAAGAGGGGTCTCCTGGGTTTTTGGCCCGGGGCTCGGCGGCCATCTTGGGAAACTACCAAACCCACACATTTCTGAAAACTAGACACCCGGGGGAGTACAGACAGGTATGGCTTCCGTGGATCCCCCAACATTTTCCTACCCAGAATCCCCTGCAAACCTCAAAATTAGCTGAAAAAACCATATTTTCCACATATTTTTGTGTGGAATTACTGTGCCGGCACAAATGTCCTACCCCACAGCGTTCCCCTCAGTCTCCCGAGTAAAATGATTCCTCACTTGTGTGGGTGGGGCAAGGGCCTGTGGCTGGGAAGAGCCCAAAACATAGGGATTAAGGGTATAGCACTGAGAATTCTAAGCGCTATATTTTTTTAAAATACATTTTTAGCCAATTCTGCATTGGACACCCACACAAGTGAGGTATCATTTTACTCGGGAGACTGAGGGGAACGCTGTGGTGTAGGACATTTGTGCCTGCACGGTGATTTCACACAAAAATATGTGGAAAATGTGTTTTTTTCCAGCTAATTTTGAGGTTTGCAGGGGATTCTGGGTAGGAAAACGTTGGGGGATCTACGCAAGTCATACCTCGCTGGACTCCCCCGGGTGTCTAGTTTTCAGAAATGTGTGGGTTTGGTAGTTTCCGAAGATGGCCGCCGAGCCCGGGGCCAAAAACCCAGGGGACCCCCCTTTCAAAACCAGGTTGTTTTGTGATAGGTAATTTTGATGTTGTCTCATTAGGTTTTGGGCCCTTGCCAGTCGCGAGTACCTGACTCACCCATGCGAGTGAGGTACCATTTTTATCGGAAGACCTGGGGGAACGCTGGGTGGTAGGAAATTTGTGGATCCATGCAGATTACAGATCTTTCCCACACAGAAATTTGATAAAAATGTGATTTTATTTAGCTACATTTGAGGTTTGCAGGGGATTCTGGGTAGGAAAACATTGGGGGTCCACGCAAGCCATACCTCGCTGGACTCCACGGGTGTCTAGTTTTCAGAAATGTGTGGCTTTGGTAGGTTTCCCAAGATAGCCGCCAAGCCCGGGGCCAAAAACCCAGGTGACCCCCCTTGCAAAACCAGATTGTTTTGTGATAGGTAATTTTGATGTCATCTCAATAAGTTTTGGGCCTTTGCCTGTCGCGGGTACTTGACCCACCCATGCGAGTGAGGTACCATTTTTATCGGGAGACCTGTGGGGAATGCTGGGTGGTAGGAAAGTTGTGGTTTTTCTGACACCAGAATATTATGATACAGTAATGCAAGGAAAATGCGTGATTATAGTCACATTTTGAGGTTTGCATGGCATTGTGAGTAAAAAAAAGTTGTTGGGATCCATGATAGGCACACCACCCAGCACTCTCCATTTTTTTTTACTTTACAGAAATATCTAAAGTTGGTAAATTTTCCCTAGAGACAGACTACACCTTAGCACAGAAAGACAGATGAGACAAATATGACTGCCTATCCATCTGTTCCTCAAGTACACACACATACTGGTTGGATTTGGCACGAGGGTGAGTGAAAGGTTCAAAATGTATATATTATTAACAAGAGATTTCACAAAAAGGAAATGCACTGTTAATAATTAAAAGGTTAAAAACCTGAACCAATGACTCACAGCTCGTGAGCTGTAAAGCCACAACAAGGCACCAACCTCTTTACAGGCCATTCACACACCTTTCATACGTGGCACACACTTTCACACCACCAGCTGCGGCCCCAGCACATTACAACACTCACATCCTCAGACAATGTGGAGACAATGTACACCCTGGCAGAGAAAGACAGAAAAGACAAATATTGCTTCAAAATGAACTATTCCTTAAGTACTCACACATACTGGTTGGATTTGGCACGAGGTTAAGTGAAGGTTCAGAGCGTAAAATTCTATTAACAAGAGATTTCACTAAAAGGAAATGCACTGTTAATATTTAAAAGGCTAAAAACATGAGCCAATGACACATCTCGTGAGCTGTAAAGCAACGGTAATGCACCAACCTCTTTACAGGCCATTCACACACCTTTCATACGTGACACACAAGTTTGTTGAGCTCTTTAAGGAATTAATCAATGATATCCGCTCACGGTACCAATGTATTCTGGTGATGGGGGATTTCAACTTCCATTGGGATCAGATTCCTAGAGAAAGCCAGGCCAAACAGCTGGATGAGGTGCTGACCTCTCTGGAACTCAAACAATTGGTGAATGAGCCCCCCCATGAGAAGGGCCACATACTCGATCTGGTCTGGACATCCCACCCATTTACCAGCCCAATAGATATCAGTCCCTGCGCCTGGTCTGATCATCATTTAATCAGCGGCCAGTTCCCACTCATAAAACAAGCAGCCCGCCCCTCACCGGAGTTGAAAGTGCTGCGGAGTTGGAATAAAATCAGTGCCGACGATCTGGTTAACATCCTACACAAATCAGCCACCTCAAATCCAACATTGGGAAACCTTGATGTAGAAAGCGCCACCCTGTCTAAGGCTGAAGAATGCCATAGACATAGTAGCCCCAACGTGTAGGGAAAGAATAAGGGACAAAGGCAAAGGGGCCCCCTGGTTTAACGATGCTCTAAGAGACATGAAACAAACCCTCCGCCAGCGTGAGAGAGCCTGGCGCAAAGCTTACGACCCAGGTACCCGGTTATATTATCTCTCTATGTTTGCAGTCTATAAAAAAGCCATTTTAGCAAGGAAAGCAGAATTCTATGAAACTAGGATTGTGGCTGCTGACAATACACAAAAAGAAACCTTTTGGATTCTAAAAGAGCTGAGACAAGCTCAGGAACAGAAGCCCTCCTCCCGTCCGGAAGATTGCAATAAGTTTCAGACCTTCTTCTTAAAGAAAGTGCAGGACTTACTAACGGAGATTCATCTTACTCCTATTGTCCACTGTCCCTTGGCATCAGAACCTCTGGCCCCCACATATGATAAACTACTCACCGTTTTCCCCACACTCACCCGCGACTCCCTGTCTCCCTTAATGGGGCGGGTTAAGTCAGGGTCACCCGCGGACCCCTGCCCACCGAGGATCTTTAAGTTGGCATTACCAGGGATAGAAAGTGAGGTCCTCTCGCTTCTAAACCAATCTTTGGAATCGGGCCACGTCCCCGCCAATTTTAAGGAAGCTCATGTTATCCCACTTCTAAAAAAACCAGGGGCAGACGGAAAGAACCTAAAAAACTTCAGGCCGATCTCCCAACTCCCCTTCCTGGCGAAAGTGCTGGAACAGCACGTGCTGAAATCCCTGTCTCATCACTTAGAAGCAAACAACCTTCTGCAAAACAACCAGGCAGGGTTCAGGGCTCATCACAGCATGGAAATGGTAATGCTGGCAGTGCTGGATGAACTCAGGCTCAGGGCCGATAAGAAAAATCCGTGTGCCCTGGTTTTGCTGGACCTATCCACGGCATTTGACACGGTCAACCACGACCAACTTCTGTCGCGGATTTCGGAGCTAGGCACCCAGGGCACGGCCCTTATGTGGCTCACATCTTTCCTCAGCGATCGATCCCAGAGAGTACAGCTGGCTGACTATGTGTCTGACCCAGGCAAATTCTCGTGCGGGGTACCACAGGTCTCGGCGTTGTCACCCCTCCTTTTCAACGCCTACCTCCAGCCCCTGATAGCCGCATTGAACCTTATGGAGTGTCAGATCTATAACTACGCTGATGACACTCAAATTATCATCCAGATAGATAGCTCCCCGGCCGCCCACACTAGAATGCAAAATATTTTAAAGTTCACTGTCAATTGGATGACGGCCAACTCCCTTAAAATCAATCCGGACAAGACCGAGGTATTGGCCATCACCACAGATTCCAATCCCTGGAGCGACCGATTTTGGCCACAGGAGTGGGGCACTAACCCAGAACCGGCCTCAGCCGTAAAAAGCCTGGGCATCAAAGTTGATGCCAAACTCTCTATGACCCAGCAGGTGTCTGCAGTAGTAGGAACTTGTGTCGGCCTGTTGAGACAGCTTCGGAGGCTTGCCCCCTTCTCACATTCGCCACACTTAGAATGGCCGTATCGGCCATGATTGTGTCACGATTAGACTACGGAAACTCCCTTTACATCGGCCTCCTGGAAATTTTGCTGGCCAGACTACAGGTTATCATGAACGATGCTGCCAGATTAATCTTTAGACTGCCTAGGAGGGCTCATGCCACCCCCCTCCTACGTCAGTTGCACTGGCTCCCAGTCAGGCAGAGAACTAAGTTCAAGGGCCTTTGCATTGCGCATAAAGCCATCTACGGCCAAGCCCCAACTTACATTAAAGATCGTTTAACCCACTACATTCCTAGTAGGGTGCTACGGTCCTCAGAGGCCGGCTTGCTGGCCTGCCCCCGCTTCAGCCTAACCTCCAAAGGAGGAAGAGCCTTCTCAGCCTCCATTCCTCCACTTTGGAACAAGCTGCCGGAGAACTTGCGCAAGGAACACGCCCTTCTCCCTTTTAGGAAGAAGTTAAAAACAGTCCTTTTTGCGGAAGCCTGGGGCACACCCTAATCAATAAACATCCCCCCATGTGCCAGGGCTTGGCTCTCTCTGACAGCGCTTAGAGACCTGACGGTGATAATGCGCTCTACAAATGTGAATTACAATTACAATTACACACAAGACCATTCACACCGCCAGCTGCGGGCCCAGCACATTACAACATTCACATCAACAGACAGTGCCATTCAAGGGCCCATCACTTTCATACGCCCACATGACTGACACAGCAATCACACCGGCTGGTGGTTGACATAGTGTCTGCAGTGGCGTTTGACTAGCAGAGTGTGTAATGACCAGCAGCAAGTCACTACTCACACACTGCCAGCCACATGCCAGCCCATGCACACTGCCAGCCAAGCACCATCCCACCCACACTGCCAGCCAAGCGCCAGCCCACACACACCACCAGCCAAGCACCAGCCCAACCACACTGCCAGCCCATGCATACCGCCAGCCAAGCGCCAGCCCACCCACACCGCCAGCCAAGCACCAGCCCACGCACACTGCCAGCCAAGTGCCAGCCCACGCACACTGCCAGCCAAGCACCAGCCCATGCACACTGCCAGCCAAGCGCCAGCCCATGCGCACTGCCAGCCAAGCGCCAGCCCACCCACACGACCAGCCCACGCATACCACCAGCCAAGCGCCAGCCCACCCACACCGCCAGCCAAGCTCCAGCCCACACACACTGCCAGCCAAGCGCCAGCCCACACACACTACCAGCCAAGCACCAGCCCACGCACACTGCCAGCCAAGCACCAGCCCACGCACACTGCCAACCAAGCGCCAGCCCACGCATACCGCCAGCCAAGCGCCAGCCCACACACACCGCCAGCCAAGCGCCAGTCCACGCACACCGCCAGCCAAGCGCCAGTCCACCCAACCACACCGCCAGCCAAGCGCCAGTCCACGCACACCGTCAGCCAAGCGCCAGTCCATGCACACCGTCATCAAATTTTTTTTAACAAGAAAGAAAACACAAATCAATTGCAACTAGATACAAAACTATAACTACAAAAACAACAGCAGTAACTAAAGACATCATTCTAATGCCAACCGTGAAACTAAACAACAACTATATAAAACCATACAGACCAGGCAGTACACTATTAGACTCACGGTTGCTCCCAAAAACTCTTTTGAGTGTGATACAATCTGAATCATGTGGGCACACAGCCCAGGATTAGAAGGACATTCAGCACAGTGCATACGACTCTCCTTCCGCATACCTCTTCGCAAACAGACTCTATATCTCTTACAGGGATTGGGTTTTTTGGGCGTAGGTGGAATTATATCAGGAAAGTGGCGATCTTTCAATCTAGCCACATCCTCCACCACTCCAACTCTAGGAACACTTGCCTGTTCCACTACAACAAGGCTGCCTATCACAGACTCCTGAAACTGAACAAAAGTAATCTTTGACGCAGGGGAACACTCCTTGAACACAACAAAAGCATTAAAAGTTGCTAAATTGAAGAGATGGATGGCCAACTTCTTATACCAAATGTAAGCCTTACGAACAGCAGTGTAAGGTTCCAACCTCTGATCTACTTTATTGACACCACCCATGTGCCTATTGTAGTCTACAATGCACACAGGTTTGAGCACTTCAGCAACCTGACCCCAAACAGTCACAGGTGAAGTACTCTCATCATGGATGGTAGTCAGCATGTACACATCCCTCCTGTCCACAAATTTCACAGCTAGCAGTTCCTCACTACGCAAGGCACTGCACTGTCCCCTCTGAAGCTTTTTGCAAACAAACTCTTTTGGGTAACCTTTATGGTTAGAGCAGATTGTGCTACAAGCAAAAGTGTCCACTTTGAACAATTCCTTAACAATTGCACAGCAGTGTAGAAGTTATCAAGGTACAAATGGTGACCTCTGTTAAACAGTCCTCTAGCAAGTTCCCACACAATTTCTCTGAAACTCCAAAAGTGGACGGACAACCGGGGGGTCAATAGTGGAATCCCTACCAGTGTACACCAGGAAATTATAGACATATCCTGTCCTACTCTCAGACAACATATACATCTTAATTCCATAACGTGCCCTCTTGCTAGGAATGTACTGCCTAAAAACCAAACGGCCCTTGAACAGGACCAAAGACTCATCAACAGCTATTTCTTTCCCTGGAGTATAGATCTCTGAAAATCGATCTACAAAGTGATCAAGAACAGGCCGAATCTTAAAAAGACGGTCACAGTCAGGATGATATCATGGCAACGCCAAAGCATTATCAACAAAATGCAGCATCCACAGCAAAAGTAAATACCAATCACGACTCATAATTGCAGGAAATATGGCTGTTGCCATCAAGGGACTGGTAGACCAATATGAAGCCAGGGTCGGTTTCCTTATCAAGCCCATCAAAAAAGTCAAACCCAAAAACTTCTTCATCTCATTCAGATTTGTGGGAGTCCACCGGGTAGCTCTAGAGCGGGGCCTAAGTCTGGCACTGTTGTCCCTCAAAAACTGTTCAGCATACAAATTAGTCTGCTCAACAATCTCAGCCAAAAATACATCATCCATAAACAACTGAAAAAACTGTATATGCAAACAATTTTCACAATCCACTCTACACCCTGCATCACCACTAAAGGCAGGCAACACCGGCTGCACCATGTTTGGATCAACCCAGAGTCCAGCACTTCCAGTAGGAAGCCTTGCAGCCTCAGGCTGCAATCCTGATGTCTCTTGCTGCATCATCGGCACATCAGTGTCCTCCTCTAAATCAGGCACTTCATCCGCACTGAGAGTAGCTTCATCCGCACTGAGAGTAGCTTTATCATCAGATGATTCCTCGTAGACAGAAAACTCACTGCCAGAATCTTTCACTCCCTTCTCTCCCTCAGACGCACTGTCAGTCTCATAATCCTGCTCAGAGGAAGATTCAAAAAGCATACCAACCACCTGCTGAGCAGTAATTCTACGGCTAGCCATAATCCTTACTAATAAAGGTAACTTGTCAAACAAGTCAACAACAACAAATACTTTGTAAAATAAGTATTAAACAAAATGTGGCTTTATCACAAAGACCTATACACTCCAACACTACTACCACTCACTTGCCAGAAGCAGCTAGACTCACCACCACTTACTCTGCACAGACACAGTAAGGACCAACAATATCCCACTAAAAAAGAAAAGGAAAAGAAAATTACACATAAGACAACGCAAAACACATCGCAAAGAATTTCATGCTCAAAACACTAACTAAATATGCTGCTATTATGACACCACTTACAAAAAATTCATTCATGCATGACATTAATACTCATTTGGAGTAAACACAAACAAAATGTTTTTCGCACTAAAAAAATGCAACTACGCAAAACTGCAGATCAACCACTGCCGAAACCGCAAACAAGAATCAAAAGCTTTGCACTAGAATAAAAAGGAGAAATAAAACATTACAATCACATATGCAAATAATGCACTAGTCCACACACTATCCACCAGCCAAGCAAAGGTGGTAGGTGGGCCTAAAAGCATAAGGCCGATCTGCCCCCACGGGGAGTAGAAACAGCCCAAAATTTCGCCCTCATAAAGGGGGAGCGACCCTTGCCCAAGGGGTCACTCCCCAACACCAATATTTAAAAAGCCCTGGTTTCTAGTGGCTTCTGCCCCCCTAGGGGACAGATGGGCCTGAAAATATATGGCAGGGGCAGAAACGTCCACAATAATCACCCCATAAAGGGGAGCGACCCTTGCCCAAGGGGCCGCTCCCAACAACACTAAAACAATCCCTGGTGGCCTAGTGGGCTTAAAATAAAATTAATTGTTTATTTAGGCCGATCTGCCCTCCCAGGGGGGCAGAAACAGCCCAAATAAATGCTCCCCAAAGGGGAGCGATCCTTGCCTAACGGGCCGCTCCCCAAAAACATATTGCTCCCCCAAGGGGAGCAACCCTTGCCCAAGGGGCCTCTCCCCAACAACAGTAAAACAATCTCTGATGTCTAATGGCTCAGATGGGCCTAGAATAACAAGGCCGATCTGCCCCCAAGGGGGGCAAAAATTGCCAAAATAAATGATCCCCAAAGGGGAGCGACCCTTGCCCAAGGGGCCACTCCCCAACAACACTAAAACAATCCCTGGAGTCTAATGGCTTCTGCCCCCCTTGGGGGCAGATGGGCCTAGAATAACAAGGCCGATCTGCCCCCAAGGGTGGCAGAAATGGCCCAAATAAATCCTCCCCAAAGGGGAGCGGCCCTTGCCTAAGGGACCGCTCCCCAAAAATATGTTGCTCCCCCAAGGGGAGCGACCCTTGCCCAAGGGGCCGCACCCCAAGAACACTAAAACAATCCCTGGTGTCTAATGGCTTCTGCCCCCCTTGGCATGGGCCTAGAATAACAAGGCTGAAACAGCCAAAATAAATGATTCCCAAAGGGTAGCGGCCCTTGCCTAAGGGGCCGCTCCCCAAAAACATATTTTTTTTTAAAAATCCCTGGTGGCCTAGTGGGCACACAGTCACTTTTATTTATTTTTTTATTACGATCTGCCCCTCCTCCCCCCAAGGGGGGCAGACCCATCCAAAAAAATTGCTCCCCCAAGGGGAGCGACCCTTGCCCAAGGGTCCACTCCCCGACACCCGGGCATCCCTGCTGCATGATCGCGCCCTATGCGCGATCATGCAGCAGGAATGCTTAAAAAGACATCGGAGGAAAGGAAAACCCTTTCCTCCGATGCCTTTTTAACCCCCCCCCCCTTCACCCTCTCCAAGCAGAAACTCACCTGCTATCCTCCGGACGCACTGGAAGCAAATGGCTTCCAGCGCGTCCGGTATCCTCTAATGACATCAGCGCGCCTCGCTGACGTCATTAGATGACGTGGTGGGGGGATGGAGGGGGAGCGGAAGGGCTTCCCCTGCTGTCCCAGGTGGGGGCAGCTTGAAGGGCGGCCCCCGGGGGGAGAGCCAGCGCGTCCCCGGTGGGTGGGTGCTAGGACGGCTGAGAGCCGTCCGACGCACACGCCCACCGTGACATCGGACGGCTCCCAGCCGTCCGACGCACGCAAAGGGTTAAAGTAGTGGTATGGTGTTAGGAAAGGTATTCAGCTATATTTGTACAAACTATGTAATCCTGACAAATCTTTTTATTTCAGTTTAGGAACTCCCTAAATGTATCAGAACCAGAAAGCGCATACTCGCAAAACATGATGTTTGTTGCCTTTACTAAAGTAGAGGGTAAGGTTTATGAAAACTCAAATTAACCCATCACACAGATATTTACTGTGTTTCAGTTCCTGGAATGCCAGAGTTCCACCAGAGAGTCTGGAGGTGTACTTGTACTATATAACATTTGCTATATGAGGAATTCAAAGTATATACCCAGACATTAGATAATAATGGAATAAATCTTCTTTTTGGAACACAGGGTGGTCATATCCAGTGTCCCTCTTTTCTCTCTTATCCAATTCCCCTTTCACTGGCTCTGCTTCCCAACAAAATATTCCAATTATGAATGGTTGGTCGTGGTTACAGAGAATATGCAACAGTTCATCACTCCTGTTTGCTCTGAAATTTAGGGTAGTTCATTCTGACATTTGCATTAATATACACTTCAGAAGAAACAGGATGCAAGCTAATGAAAACAAATAAGAGAGTTCTTGCCAAAAAGATAGTAATGCCTGTAATCATTAGAAATTGAAGCCCCAGATGTCAAGTGAACCCTCATATAGGTGAAAAAAACTAATTAATTCTTTAAATATAATACAAGGAAATCAATAATTCAATTGTAGGCCAGGGGAAATGCTCAAGGAACAAAAATATGTTAAAAACAGAATGCTGATTATCTCTGTTATGTAATTCTGCAACATTCTAGAACATAGTTGAAGCACATTAGGCCACAAGTTAATCCATGGCTCAGTGGAGCCAAAGAAAGCAAAATGTTTCTCATGTCAAAAAAATCCACAGAGGAAAGGACTATAAGGAAAGCAAACATCTGATAGAACATGGACATCTACAAATACAGGTACCACTAAAAAATGAAACTCCTCCTAGTGGAGCAATAATTTTATGCTGAAATTTTTTGATTTTTAGACTCTGGGAATTTTCACCTGGTGGCAATTAGACCTGGGAATGAAATTCCGAACCGCTCGTGGAGTTTGCAGAGTTTTCCCACTCCGCGGGGCGGAGTGGAGGCTTTTCTCTCCCATGGATCACCAACGTTAAGTTGCCAAGCGCGAGCGAGAAAAATCTTACTTCAGACCACCTCCCTGCAAGATTTCTCAACACAGGCGGTCACAGCTGGTTGCTACTGCTCACGTTGAGAAACCTTCCGCTCACGTTGAGGAAGCTGCCACTGGAGTAGAACATCTACTCGAGCGGCAGAAAGAAGCAGCACCCTCTTGCGCTGCACATTGTACCATTCGTGCTGATTTTACAGCACGGGACAAAAACTCGGTACTAAAAATAAACGTGAGCAGCGCAACGTATTGCACTCCGCCTAATGCGGAACTCCGCATAGATTGGCAGAGTTTTTTGGTCGCTTTGCGGAGTTCCGCATAGCAGAACTCTGTGAACTCCACCCAGGCCTAGTGGCAATGTGGTCCTATTAATCTCAGAAACCAAAGAATCGGCCAGAAACTCACCACCCTGCTCAACACCTCAATAACCACTGCAACATTTCCTGGTGCCTTTAAACACAGCGAATCAGATCACTACTCAAAAAACACTCTGCTGGCCCCACTGATATCAAAAACTACCGGCCAATTTCCCAGCTTCCTTTCCCAGCCAATTTACTGGAAAAGATCATCAACAAGCAACTCACAACATGACTGGAACAAAACCACCTACTTGATGCCTCCCAATCTGGCTTCCGCAGCAATCACAGCACCGAGACCACCCTGATCAGAGCCACCGATGACATCCGAACCCTCTATTAATATTGAGAAAGTCGATGTCAATACGAATAATGATACATTCATGTATAAAAAGAAGTAGCCTTCTTATTGACGAATTTCTCTGTTATGAAATCCACGTCAACCGCGACTCAGAAATATGTAGTGAGGCAGGCACTGAGACCTAGGCCCGAGGTCACTGATTGACAGGTCACAGGTGGGGTGGCACGTAGCTGGCATACAAATGCACGAACATGAAACCCCCAATCAATCCCACAGATAGGGGCAGCGACACCACAATGGTCCAGGGAGATTGGCCCCAGTAAAGCACACAGGCGTGTGCAATTCCCAAAACACCATAAAGTCAGATGGCACATAAAGTTAGGAACATATAGCCATTCAGGACACGGCACACACAGTACATGCAGTGATCATGCGCTCCCCAAGCTGGACATGTTACCCACTGGCCACATTCTGTCCACGCAAGGTTGACACCCACCTGGATTTCTCATCAAATACATTAATTTATGACTCCAAAGACAGAGGTTCACATTCCTTTCCAAAAAATGTTAGCCAGAACAATTTTATTGCATTCAATGAACAGTATAAAAACCCATGTTAGAGCAATTTTAAATTGAAACAGTCCTCAGATCATAAGCCTGGGACTGTGCTCCTAGCTGTATTGCTTAATTAAATGAACTGTTCCCCTTTTTCCATATGCCTCTTGTCTCTTGTTTTTTGAAGGTGTTTCATGTTCATGCAACACCTCCTTGACAGCAGCTCTGATCCGCCTCAAACTCTTAACAACCTTCAACACCTTATCCCAACAGACACTAATCATAAGACTCCACCACATTGGAATCCAAGGTGACACGCTCAAATGGATCACTTCCTTCCTCACTGGTAGATCTGCCTCCCACCTTTCACTTCCGAACCCAAGGAGATCACCAGCAGCGTCCTTCAGGGCTCATCTTTCAGCCCATGCTCTTCAACGCATATATGACCACTCTGGCCAACATCATTGGATCCCACAGTCTCAACATAATTTCCTATGCAGACAACACCCTATTCATCCTCTCACTCACTAACGACCCCACCACCACCAGTACCAACTTCCACAGTTGCATCACAAGCATCGCCGACTGGATGAAGAACAACTGCTTGCAGCTGAACACAGACAAGACGGAAGTACTGATCTTTGGGAACAACAGCAACCCATAGAACGACTCCTGGTGGCTGTCAAACTGTCGTGTAGCTCCTATAGTACCCCTGCAGGACCTGCGCGTTTGGATAACATATACTTGATCATCATCATCAAGGAGTTCGCCCAGCCCACCAGCGAGTCTATCGACATCCCTCCCTCACAAGACCTCTGCGACAAACTCAGCACCTTTTTCCACCACAAAATCAAGAGCATCTACGACAACTTCGACGAAGACAACCAACACACTGAACCCTCACCAATCACCCCCAACACCCGGAAACCAGCGATTGACGACTGGACAGCCCTCACCACCGAAGACACACTGAAGACAATGAAGTCAATCCACTCAGGGGCCCCCACGGACCCCTGCCCCCACCACATCTTCAACAGAGCCGCCGACACCATCGCACCCATGCTCCGCCACACCATCAACCGCTCCCTGGTGACCGCCTCGTTCCCCGACGACTGGAAACACGCTGAGGTCAACCCCCTCCTAAAGAAACCCTCAGCGGACCCCACCGACCTCAAAAACTACAGACCCATCTCCCTGCTCCCGTTCCCAGCGAAAGTCATCAAGAAAGCCATCAACAGCCAACTCGCCACATTCATTGAAGAACACAACATCCTCGACTCCTCCCAATCCGGCTTCAGAAAAAACCACAGTACGGAAACCGCCCTCCTCGCCGCAACAGACGACATCCGCACCCTACTGGACAAAGGAGAAACAGTAGCCCTCATCCTCCTCGACCTATCAGCGGCGTTCGACACAGTCTCCCACCGCACCCTAATACGCAGACTCTACGACGCAGGAATCCAGGACAAGGCCCTCGACTGGATCCGTTCCTTCCTCTCCGGCAGGACGCAGCGGATCAGACTCCCCCCTTTCCTCTCGGACCCCACACCTACCACCTGCTGAGTCCCCCAGGGTTCCTCCCTCAGCCCGACGCTCTTTAACGTCTACATGGCTCCACTCGCCCCCATCGTCAGAACCTACGGACTCAACATTGTGTCATACGCAGACGACACCCAACTCATCCTCTCCCTATCCAACGAGCCCAACACCGCCAGATGCAACTTTCGAGAAGGCATGGAAGCCGTCGCCAAATGGATGAAAAACAGCTGCCTACAACTAAACACCAACAAAACAGAAGTACTCATCATGGGCCCAAACCCAGACGCCTGGAGCGACACCTGGTGGCCCCCCGCCCTCGGAAACCCACCAACCCCCACGGACCACGCATGCAACCTGGGAATCATCCTGGACTCCGAGCTCAAAATGGACCACCAGATCAACTCCGTCTCATCTTCCTGCATCCACACCCTCCGCCTCCTTCGTAAGACCTTCAAATGGATCCCCCTCGAACACCGAAAGACCCTCACTCATGCCCTGGTCAACAGCAGACTCGACTACGGCAACGCACTCTACGCCGGAATAAACAAAAACCTCACCCGCAAGCTACAGAACATCCAGAACGCCACTGCAAGACTGGTCCTCAACCTGCCAAAACACTGCCACATCTCCCTGCACCTGCGCACACTCCACTGTGCGTGGGTGAGCATCTTGAAGGTGATTCTCGCCTCGACGGGGAGCATCACCTTCAAGATGCTCACCCACGCACACAAGGCCCTCCACGGCACCGGACCAGCATACCTGAACAGCCGACTCAAATTCCACGCACCCCAAAGGACCCTACGATCAGCCCAGCTCTCCTACGCCGTGGTCCCCTGCACCAGAAAGACCAGATCGGGAGGCCGCTCCTTCTCCTTCCTCGCGGCCAAAGCATGGAACGTCCTTCCGCTCCACCTCAGACAGACAACATCGCTCCCCATCTTCGCAAGAAACCTCAAAACCTGGCTCTTCGACAGACCCCCTCCTTGATGGAATGGAACCTGCACCCCCCCTACCCCTAGCGCCTTGAAACCCTTACGGGTGAGTAGTCGCGCTTTAACAAACCCCTGATTGATTGATTGATATACTGCGGGCTTGGTGGCAGACTGACTCCGTGCACCCCCACCGTATATGTTAGCCTAGTTTTGCATTAGCTAGCTCGCAGTGCCACTAGTTTCTCCTCTTATTGGGGAGAGATTAGTTTCTGGCAACCTTAGATCATGACAACCCTGATTCCCTCAGAATCGTGGAAACAATGTACTACCTTTCGTTCAGTCACTCGTGCTCACTTATTCGGTTTGTCTCAGAGAGTTACACAGAATAAAAAGTTGGGCGTTTCAATAAGTATTTATTGAACAGTTGTTATTCTAGTGTAAAATATATGTTCTGCGGTAACCAGCAGACAATAGCAGAGATATATTATCAGCAGTACGATAAAAGCAAAGGGATAGAACAGTTCTACCATATTGCGATAATCATGAATACATACATGAATATAAAAGCATTATGCAAGTGCGCGTACTCCTACGATGCCTAACTAGATGTACCTGTGTGTACCTAGCATATGTGTAGGCCTAAAAGCTAAGAGCCAAGAATCCTTCCAGGATTTAGTCGAACCCCCATACCTGAATAGAGAGATTGTGGGACCCCGTCCTGGTCTCGAGTTGGACACCCCGTCAGGGCTGTGTCAGACCACTGTCAGCTGAAGCGACTGCATGCAGGAGCCTCAGCGTCTCTGGTCAGTGTGTCAGCATGGAAGTCTCGGTTCCCTCTGTCTTACCGGGGCAAGATGTGGTGTATTTATACCCTAAAAGAGTCTCGGTCCTCAGTATGGTTTGTATTAGACATGAGGAAGACGTCAGGGATGAACTTTGTACATACATATTATGCACGTGGTATATTCCTAGAAAGCCATGCATAATTAATGAGTACAGTGTGGGCCTGTGTTTGGGAAAAACCCTGCTGTATTCAAAACCACAGAATAGATAACGTTCAGCCCTCAGAGCACGTTGTGTACTAGTGAGGACCAATGTAGGTGAAAGATCATGCCTATATAAGGAATCATGACTATAATAGGACATGTACAGTTATGACCATAATTGGGCATATGCGGCTATGACCATAATAGGGCAAGTACGAACATGACCATATCAGGGTAACTATGAATACGTCCATTTTAGGGCATGTACGAACGGGTCTACATTAGGGCTCCATGCGGGATATAACACCCACTCCTCTTCCGAATTGGATAAAAATGACCATACATAAAATCTGGACAATTTAAAAATATGTTTTGTTGTCTAAAAGCAAGTAAAAACATGTGTTAGATTTGGGGTCTCTAGTTGGCAGAGGTAGGTACCTTTGACCAATTAGGGACCCTTGCGTCTAGTCAGGGTAAGGGGGTACACTCCTAAAATAACCCCTGCTCACCCCCTTGGTAGCTTGGTACGAGCAGACAGGCTTATCTCAGAGGCAGTGTGTAAAGCATTTGTGAACACATACAGTAACCCTGTGACAACACTACAGATGGACACCACACAAGTTGTATATTAAAAATAAGTATCTTTTATATAGATTTAACACAAGACCACAAACGACAAAAATCCACAATACTGTACTTCAAAAATGGTAGAATTAGCTCAGTTCTCTTTAGATGGTAAATGCGACACTTTGAGTTCAATGTACCTTTGGATGCGTAACGCTATACAACGAAAGTGTTGCAGGGAAGGTGAAGCGTCGGTTCCTTACACGCAAGAACAGTGATGCGTCGGGTCCCTACTGATGCGTAGGGGATGTGTCAGTTCTTCTCGGCGTGGGGAGGTGATGCGTCGGTTTCTGATTGTGCTTCCGTAGCGATGCGACCAGCAACGCCGTTATGCGATGAAGATCCGGGGCAATGAAACAAAGATGGCGTCTTCTTCTTGATGCGACACGATGCGTGCACGCCCGACGGCCGTGCGGCGACTCAACGATTCTTCTGAGCCACGACAGGCCCTGCGACACGCTTCCCGGTGATGCGGCGGCGTCTGATGCGACGTCGATCCTCTTCTCCGGCGATGCAAGGCGCTTCGGCGATGCGACAGCTGCAGCGGCGACACCCTTCTTCAGCGATGCGACGACAGCGGCTGCGGCGGCGACACGCTTCTCCGATGATGCGGCGGCATCTGATGCGACATCGATCCTCTTCTCCGGCGATGCGAGGCGCTTCTGCGTTGCGAAGCAACAGCGGCGACACCCTTCTTCAGTGATGCGACGACAGCGGCTGTGGCGGCGACACGCTTCTTTGTGAGTCGCGCTTCCAGCTCCTTGTGACACGCAGTCCCTCAGAAGGCCCAACACAACAGCAGGCACTTCAAAAGAACTCTTGGGGAGCTGGTGGGTGAAGTCTGTTGTCCCTGAGACTTCAGCAGGAGGCAAGCTCTCTCTCAAGCCCTTGGAGATCTTTTACAAGTTGATGAAAGTACACACAAAGTTCCTTTCTCCTTTCTTTGGCAGTCAGGCAACCACGGCAGGCCAATCCCCCAAACAGCACTCAGCTTAGGGATAGTCTCCTCCTCAGTTTCTCTGGTTCCTCTCCTCAGCAAAGGTTCTTCTTGCTTCCCAAAGTGATCTAAAGTTCTGGGGTTTGGGTCCCCTCTTTTATACTCATTTTCCCTTTGTTCTCTGAAGGCAGAGAGGCCTTTGCCTAGTCCAAACCAGTTCTGGTCAGTCCTGGAGCACTTTGTTGACAAGACTCCTTCTTTCCTTTCACAGTGTAGGCCAGGGGCATCAGACGCACCACAGGAGGTGGAGCCAGCATTGTGGAGGGAAGGCACAGCCCTATTCAGGTCCCAGGTGCAACTCCTCCCACCCATCTCCATGCAGATCTCTCTATTCAGCCCTGTGCTGACTCACCCTGTCTCTTGGAATCCCCCGGCCCCTGTCACTCAAACTCCAGACAAGGAATACACAACCTAGCAGAGGTAGGCTTGGATAGTTAGGCAAGAAAATACCTACTTTCTAAAAGTGGTATTTTCAAACACAGAATGTTAAAACCAACTTCACTAAAAGATGTATTTTATCATTCTGAGTTCAGGCATACTAAATTCGTTTTTCTACCATGTTCCCTGGGTCAGTTAGGATTATAAGATGTAATAATCAAACTGCCCATTCTGGCCTATGGGGAACAGGTAGCCTTGCAATAGTGAAAAACGAAAATGGCTGTAATTCACTATTAGGACATGCCACACACACCAGGGCATGTCCTACCTTATACTTACAATGCACCCTGCCCTTGGGTGTCTGATATGAAGAAAACGGAAGGTTTAGGGACTGGCAAGTGGGTGCACTTGCCCAGTCAACATGGCAGTACCAGACTGCACACAGGCTCTGCAATGGCAGACCTGTGTGCATGTGTGTAGACCAATCACTACCTTGATGGGCTTCCCTGCTTTGGGCGATAGAACCTGGACCTGGCCCGCAACTGCAGGGGCATACTCCAGTACTACGCCAATCTGAACCTATTGGAATCCCTCTGTCCATACTCTCAGGGCCCACCAAGCTAATCCATGGGGAACCCTTCTCCTCACCTGTGGACACCACCTGTGCAACACCTAACCTTAACTTGCTCACAGGTGTGTCCCAACAGACAGACAGCCAGCCACAGTGGCCACTGACCATAGGCAGTGATGAGACCCAGGCCTTATGCCTCTCAGGCCTCTCAACCCTCTGTGGCGTCAGAGAGCGGGGGGCAGTAGCCCCAGGTGCTTGGCACCCTTTGTCCACTCTCCCTCCTGTCAGGTCAGGTATGACATCCTGACACTGACCTACCAGCCCCGGGCCTGTACCCGGCAGCTGGACTGGAGACTGGGGTGGGCTTTCCCACACCCGGTCCTCCTCCTCCTCGTTGGGGCTCTGTACCCTCCCACCTGGAGTGGTACCCCCTTCCAGAATTGCCAGGGCACCTGTGGCAGGTGTCCTGCTCAATTCACCCACCAGTTCAGGGGTTCTATCCTGCAACTGGGCATCCAGGTCAGGGGGGACACCCTGAACCTGGCCCTCCAACCTAGGGTCAAAACCCTCCAGTTGAACCGGGGTCAGAGGCGAGGACTCCCTCCCTCTGCACCCCCTTCCAGAGTACTGCCCCCTCCCATCAGGAGCGGTACCCCCAGAAGACAAACTGCTAGGGGCACTGTTAGCAGCTGCCCCTTCCTCCAGGTCAGGGGGGACACCCTGAACCTGGCCCTCCAACCCAGGGTCTGTACCCTTAGGCTGGACCTGTGCCTGGCGCACCAGGACTTCCTTGGGAGCACGCATGCCCCCCCTGAGGGTAACACATAACTCATGTGTTGTCTGATAGTCTGCCTGGCGCAGATCTCCCGACCCTGTCCATCTGACAGTGCGCGAAGATCCCCCAGGACAGAAGTGGTGTCACCATGGTCATTCACTGGTGACGCAGCCCTTCTGGCTGGCCCCTGACCCACTGGTTCTTCCACTGGGGACTCCTTCCCCCTCTCAACCCTCAGTCTGGACTTCTGCACCCTCCACTTAGGAGTGGTACTGCCAGACACCAGAACTGAGGGAGGCCTGCTTACAGACACTCCCTGTTCACCAGACACTAGGGGATCCCCCTCAACAGGCGGCCCATCAGGACGGACTAGGCTCCCCACCTGGTGTTCCCTTAAAGAACCATCCAGGCTCTGAGACTGGGTTTCGGGCACCTTGGGACCCGCAGCACCACACTCACTCCGTCCCCACTGAGACAGGATGTGAGCCCCTTTACCCCTCCCACTACACCGGGACCTAGCTGGGCTACTCTGCACCTCATCCACGACTCTGGGTTGGAAGATACCTGAGCCACTCCTCTTAGGATCACTCCCCAATGCCTCTCCAGACCCTCTGGAATCCACCAAAAGGTCTGCCTCCAATGTGAGCTCCCTGGGGTCAGAGAACTCACTCTCCAACAGGTGTTGGCATAGCTCTGGAAAACAGGGACTTACAATATGCTCTCCCACGATTGGATCACACAGCCCCCTACAAGGGTTAACCAAACTATCCTTCACCTCACCATCCAGTGCCTCGCACACGTACCCCACACCACTCTCCTGAGATTGGCAAGACAGTATCTGACTGTCTCTGTCACACAACCCACACTCTTCTGAGCGGTCTTCACACTCACACACCAGGACTTCAACCATGGGGGAACCCCTCTCCCTGCACCTCTTATCTAGAGTCAGTAGAGTGTCCCTCCCACCACTAGGACTATGAACCCCTGTGCCAGTTCCCCAATCCACCTCAGGGACACTGCGCACCACTGGAGCTACCTCATATCCTAGAACCCCCTGGTGTATATTAACCCCCTCCTTCAAGTCAGGCGCCACATCTCTGGGTGTGTGTACTACTCCCTCAGCACTAGAAAATTCAATATTGCTGCCACCATCTGAGCTGGATTCCACCTCCAACTCAGCCAAGCTCACTTCTTGAGCTTCACATATTTCTTGTTGCTGGGCTGAGACCCTCATGGCCTCAAGCTTCTCAAGCTCCAAATCAAGCTCTCTCATTCTCAACTCATGCTCCATTTGCATCCTCTTTTCCTCTAGGGCCAATTTCCTATTCTCCAACTCCAACTGCCCACCCAACTTGAGCTTGGAAAGCTCCAATTCGTGCATCCTGTTTTCCTTCCTGTCCGTCAACTCCTCTGGGGACAGGCCTTTGGTAGAAACACTGCTACCTGCTGGGGAGGTCGCTCTCCTCCCCTCTGGACCCAATGGCCCCTCCAGCTGCTCATCTGCATTCTCAGCCCCTTCCTCATTCTCAGGGGTATTCCTTGCTTCAACCCAGGCCCTCAGCGCCTTTTGGAACTCATCCTTCTTGGTGAGACCGGTCATAGCAACTTTAAATTTCCTGCAGAAGTGCTTTAGCTGTCTCACATTGTAGCATTCTAGTTTCTCCTCTTCCCAATCAAAATCAACAGATGCTATGGATGCTGCTTTATCCATGGTGGTTAAACTTGGCAGTTCTTGGCAAAAATAGAAAATCCCAGGAAAAACAATCTACCAAAAGTATGTGGTCGCGTTTTGGTCTCCATTCACTAGTAGTGTTCACCAATCACTGTACATGAGTCACAAATGCAAGTCCAGAATCCTCACCGCTGACCACCAATGTTAGATTTGGGGGTCTCTAGTTGGCAGAGGTAGGTACCTTTGACCAAATAGGGACCCTTGCGTCTAGTCAGGGTAAGGGGGTACACTCCTAAAATAACCCCTGCTCACCCCCTTGGTAGCTTGGCACGAGCAGACAGTCTTATCTCAGAGGCAGTGTGTAAAGCATTTGTGAACACATACAGTAACCCTGTGACAACACTACAGATGGACACCACACAAGTTGTATATTAAAAATAAGTATCTTTTATATAGATTTAACACAAGACCACAAACGACAAAAATCCACAATACTGTACTTCAAAAATGGTAGAATTAGCTCAGTTCTCTTTAGATGGGAAATGCGACACTTTGAGTTCAATGTACCTTGGGATGCGTAACGCTATACAACGAAAGTGTTGCAGGGAAGGTAAAGCGTTGGTTCCTTACACGCAAGAACGGTGATGCGTCGGGTCCCTACTGATGCGTAGGGGATGCGTTGGTTCTTCTCGGCGTGGGGAGGTGATGCGTCGGTTTCTTATTGTACTTCCGTGGCGATGCGACCAGCAACGCCGTTATGCGATGAAGATCCGGGGCAATGAAACAATGATGGCGTCTTCTTCTTGATGCGACACGATGCGTGCACGCCCGACGGCCGTGCGGCGACTCAACAATTCTTCTGAGCCGCGACAGGCCCTGCGACATGCTTCCCGGTGATGCGGCGGCATCTGATGCGACGTCGATCCTCTTCTCCGGCGATGCGAGGCGCTTCGGCGATGCGATGCGACAGCTGCAGCAGCGACACCCTTCTTCAGCGATGCGACGACAGCGGCTGTGGCGGCGACACGCTTCTCCGATGATGCGGCGGCATCTGATGCGATGTCGATCCTCTTCTCCGGTGATGCAAGGCGCTTCTGCATTGCGAAGCGACAGCGGCGACACCCTTCTTCAGTGATGCGACGACAGCGGCTGCGGCGGCGACACGCTTCTTCTTCGTGAGTCGCGCTTCCAGCTCCTTGCGACACGCAGTCCCTCAGAAGGCCCAACACAACAGCAGGCACTTCAAAAGAACTCTTGGGGAGCTGGTGGGTGAAGTCTGTTGTCCCTGTGACTTCAGCAGGAGGCAAGCTCTCTCTCAAGCCCTTGGAGATCTTTTACAAGTTGATGAAAGTACACACAAAGTTCCTTTCTCCTTTCTTTGGCAGTCAGGCAACCACTGCAGGCCAATCCCCCAAACAGCACTCAGCTTAGGGATAGTCTCCTCCTCAGTTTCTCTGGTTCCTCTCCTCAGCAAAGGTTCTTCTTGCTTCCCAAAGTGATCTAAAGTTCTGGGGTTTGGGTCCCCTCTTTTATACTCATTTTCCCTTTGTTCTCTGAAGGCAGAGAGGCCTTTGCCTAGTCCAAACCAGTTCTGGTCAGTCCTGGAGCACTTTGTTGACAAGACTCCTTCTTTCCTTTCACAGTGTAGGCCAGGGGCAACAGACGCACCACAGGAGGTAGAGCCAGCATTGTGGAGGGAAGGCACAGCCCTATTCAGGTCCCAGGTGCAACTCCTCCCACCCATCTCCATGCAGATCTCTCTATTCAGCCCTGTGCTGACTCACCCTGTCTCTTGGAATCCCCCGGCCCCTGTCACTCAAACTCCAGACAAGGAATACACAACCTAGCAGAGGTAGGCTTGGATAGTTAGGCAAGAAAATACCTACTTTCTAAAAGTGGTATTTTCAAACACAGAATGTTAAAACCAACTTCACTAAAAGATGTATTTTATCATTCTGAGTTCAGGCATACTAAATTCGTTTTTCTACCATGTTCCCTGGGTCAGTTAGGATTATAAGATGTAATAATCAAACTGCCCATTCTGGCCTATGGGGAACAGGTAGCCTTGCAATAGTGAAAAACGAAAATGGCTGTAATTCACTATTAGGACATGCCACACACACCAGGGCATGTCCTACCTTATACTTACAATGCACCCTGCCCTGGGGCCTACCATAGGGGTGTCTGATATGAAGAAAAGGGAAGGTTTAGGGACTGGCAAGTTGTTCACTTGCCCAGTCAACATGGCAGTACCAGACTGCACACAGGCTCTGCAATGGCAGACCTGAGACACACTTTTACAGGCTGCTTCTGTGGGTGGCACAACCAGTGCTGCAAGCCCACCAGCAGCATTTGGTTTACAAGCCCTGGGCACACTCAGTGCACTGTACTAGGGTCTGACAAGTAAACTAAACCAGCCAATTATGGAGTCACTAATCCATACATCAATTTATACCAGAGAGCATATGCAGTTTAGCACTGATCAGCAGTGGTAAAGTGCCCAGAGTCATAAAACAGCCAACAACAGGTCAGAAAAAATATGGGAGGAAGGCAAAAAGTTCCGGGATGACCCTGCAAAAAGGGCCAAGTCCAACAACATGGTTCTAAAAAATCGTTAAAATGAGGTTTTTTAAAAAAAAATGTTAAAATTCAGCTATTTCTAGTTGCCACTTTTAAAAAGTCAAATTGTCTCTCTATAAAAGTTGCATTACCATAAGCAGGAGAAGGCCATGCTTTTCTCAAGCGAAAGTGTCAATGTAAGAAAATTTTCCAAATTTAGATCGTTTGTTATGAAACTAGCAAAGAAGCCAAATTCTTTCCCTGGACGCAATGAGCCAATTCGAGATTAAACGTCCTGGCTGGGAAGTTCAGTATTATCGGTGTTAGCTGCTGCAGACGACAAATCCAACGCCTCACAGAGAACGTCAATAGCACATAGATGGAATGTAGCACTGCCAACAGTCGGTGCTGCGGCAGCTTGTGCGGCAGTTGTTACCTGGGTGCCTGTGGAGGAGTCACCTAACTAAGCAGGAGCAAACGGCACCTGTGGATTCTCCAGGAATGCATTAATCAGAATTGGAAGCCGCTGAGGACAACGCAGAGCGTGGGCTTTTATGGGGTCCAGCATTGCATCCGTGTCCGGAGGCGCATCCGATGGAAATGTTAGACAAAGATCCAACATGCATTCTTCTCCGCAGAACAGGCATCGAAGAACAGGTAAGATGCAGTCTACCCAGACTGGTCGAAATGATAGAAACCAGGGGGCATTGAGTTCTCGCAGGCAAGAAATGCCCAGAAGTTGTACCATGCGTTCACGGTATTTCCGCTCCAGGATCGTGTTCACCATTCCCTCAGGAAGTGGGCCGTCCATTGCGTAGCAGCAATATTACAATCAGGATTCCTGCAATTAGGAACAGGATGAGCGGGAATCCTCCAAATACTCTTCCCAATACGGAGTGTATAAAATTTGGGATTACTCCGAGGACTGTCTGAAAGGTGCTTAACAGTCCGGACCCTATGGTCTTAAATAGGTGTACGATACCGCTCGTATCAGACATATTGAAGATACGTCCCACCATTTCTGCAAAATGAATGGGGCAGTTTGTACGTATGAGTGCCTGTATCTCGGTCGAGGTCCTTGCAACTTGAAGTTCAAAGGTTTCTCGAGCGGAGGTTAAGGGCACGGGTTGCTGTAAAAGCATGGCTATCAATCTGCTCAGAGTATCAAACTGTATAAAAGAAACATTAAGCGACGGCCATAGCAGCGCCTCCCCGACTGTGTTCAGTGGCGGAAACAATACTTGCATACAGCAAGTAACCCTGGAGTTAACAGTGACTAGATATGCGACGCCCGGAAGCATCCCACAGCAACCTTGATCATTTAACATTAAGTAACTCCCATTCGGGAGCAGCTGGAAAACCGGCGTGATCATGGCCGCTGGGGTCCCTGACATGTGACAAGATAAGTTCTCTACTGAACCGCTACAGGCTCCGTGCAGAGAAATATCCTGACACATGAGAGAACCGCTTAAAGCGTTCTTGCAGTTTGTACCACTCAGATACACTTCTCGATCCCCATTCCGGCATCGGTATCTATATGGTAACTCCCAAGTTTCCTTGATGTATGCCTTACCCATTTTCACATATTTGCCTGCCTGCCTTTGCTCAAGGCAATATTGAAACTGAAACATAGTGACCGGCAGAGTGGTTTGGCCATGAATTAGCCATTCTGTTGATGGTGATTCGGCTACAGTGAATGGTAACCTTTCCAGTTTCTCAATACGCAACATTGTATATTTGGCTCCCATTGTGCCATTTCTGTCTATCAGTCAGATTGTATTCTGAAAACAGAGATGTGGTGTTTATAAAATGCCATGGCACATAGCCTGCACACAAAGATTGTAGCATCCAGCTTAACATCATAATAGAACGTAGTTGAGATTGCCCGTGTTGTAACAAGGCCAGATCTTGTTCTAATATGTCGATTGCCGAGGACACAATGTTGCCTAAGGAGTAAATCCTGGAGGTCAAAGTAGTTAACCCATTATCCACTACAGCTAATGCTTTTTCTAAGTTAATACAGTCTATCTCCCGTATCCTTTCTGCGGCCTCTTGTTGGGATATTTTCCAGTTTTCATTATACTAGGCATAAAGGCCTGCATATATGAAACTTTTCTGACGTTGTTTCCTGGGACCTAGTAGAAAATCTCTAAGATCCATGTCAGGTGTGAGTAAGGTCAAGTGGTGCATTACTTCTGTCAGTGTTGAGGTCTCTAGCCAATTAAGGCACAACTTCCCAACACTATATGATGTCACTACCCCTGGGTGTTGTCTTTGTACATAGCGTGGATCTGGCCTATGGATACTAAACTCTTTGGCTGTATTCATAAATCTCTTTTGACAGGTGTTTGCGTCAATGGGCCAAACCAGCCATTCTGTCCAATCAGGATCTGACCTGTTGTACTGGAAAATGTCATCTAATTTCACCCCATGTGTAGTAGAATTCTGCCCCCCCACCCATCTGCGATGGTGTTGGAAACCCCGGTGTGTTCATTTCCTTGCCTTTGGCTAATCCAAGACAGGATGTTTCTTGCACAGTTTCATTCAGAAATAAAATCTGCTGCAGAATGATGCATGGTCTAAAAAGTGCTTCTATTCCCTGGACTTGCCAGTCCCTAGAACCCCAGATCGATTTGGAATCTATTGTCTTTCCATAGATCGAAACCCTGTTTAGACAACTTGTTCAAAAAGGATGCAGAGTAAATATGTTTGGTGTTTGTTAACATAATTTTCTGAGCTGAAATTTTCTCCACTTTATAATAAAATGACTTCGGATCGGATGTGTTAAACCCTGAGAAGTATGTGAATTTCTGTGCAAATGCTTGCGAACTACCTTTTGGAGGTGTTGGGCAGTGTTCCAATTGGTGGTACTCAAATACATTTCTAGGTGTTATAGATTTGTGTAAGAAATGATTACCAAAATGTTGGTAACAGTACAATGTATCGTAGTCTGAAGTACCTTCTAACATTTCATTGTTCGGAAATGCTGCAGTTTTTTCTAAATCAGACATCATAGCATTTACAGTTTCAGTGTCCCAATCATCAGAATATGTACTGGAGGTAACGATATCACTTAAAGAAATTTTAAATACATGTTTTAGCTTTAAAAGTTCAGTCGGACCGAATACATCATAATCAATCTTGTCCCATACTATACCGTCCGGTATAGGAACTGCTGTGATGTTCACTGAAGACAAGTCTCTTGGTTCACGATGTGAAGACTGGTGGGGTTTTAAAATCAAATTGACTCTTTGGGCTGTAGAGCTTGGCTGGAGGTATCGTCCATTAATAAGCATACTAAAAGTTATAATTAAACCTAGCCAGAAAAGAAAAAATAAGATCCCAGTGATATACCATAGTTCTATCCAAGGTGACACCAGGTAAGTCTTTCTAAAAAAGTTCAAAAAGTCAATGAGTTTCTGTTTGAGTGATTTTTTGGCTGGCGTCGTTTCCGTCTCACTTGGATCCAGTGAAAACGTATCAAAGTTCATGAAATAGCCAGAAGCAGTTTGATCAATTGTTGGAATTGCATCGGGATTTGTTGAAATCGGATTTTGCTCTTGACGAGGCATGTTGATGTAGATGTCTGTATTAGGTCTGATTGCAACTTGGTTGTTAAGTTGATTTTTATTTTGAAGATGAATTTCTTGTTGAAGTGGAACGAGTTCCATAGCATTGTTGCTTATTCCTTCATTCCGTACAGGTGGCTCTTCAAACGTGATGAGTCTTTCTGTTTGGACTTCTTGGATTGTAGCGAGAGGAGGGCGTCTGCTACTGAGGAATCCACGAGGCCTACTGTTTAGTATCGGCCACATGGTGTGGTTTGATTAAGTCAATTGAGCCAAATCTTTTCTCCTTTTTCCCGGAAAGAGGCGGCAGAAGTACAGTTCTTGTGCCGTGGATTGCAAGGACCGGTACAGGCTTTCTGTAGGATGGCCCAAATTCTTTCTAGTCAGCAATCTTCTCTCTGACCAGATCCCCGATTTTTGGGATCCAGATAGTGATGGAGCAAGGACTCACAATGAGACTTGCTCGGAAGCAATCCTCTCACAGTATTAATTAATTTGTACTAAAACCTTGTAATGTCTTATTAATAACGTGCAAACACAAACATATTTATCTAGAAGATGCTTGCCTATGTGTTTTCCGCTAATAAGTAATCCTTGTCTAATCCAAAATGGCCGCTAAAACGCGGGAACTCTACTGCGCATGTGTCAACCATATCACGTGGTATGACGTCTTTCTTTGCTTGGAGGGAATCTTTTGCTTCTGCGCAGTGTATGCTAAAATGGCCGCTTTAATGTCCTCACATGCTTAAGCTTACACATTGCTGCAATTAATAATGTGGTATTTTAACACTATTAATGCGGGATAGTCATTGATAATTAAATGGGATTAGAGTAGAAGTAGGAGGTATACAGTGAAAACATTTATTTTTGATTTTAATATGTTTCTTCTTTGATTTCCTATTAGTTCGTAAAATGGGCCTGGGTTGACTGAACGGCAGCTCAAGAACCATGTGACTTGCGCATGCGCCCTGAAAACTAACAAAGGAAAGCAATGAAGTCAACTTGGAAGATATCCAAGGACATGACCCGCTGATCACCTTCACAGTTTATCCGAAATGTCCTACAAATTGATACATTTTGTATACACTTTGTATTAAAATTGTTGAGAAACGGGTGGGAAATAAAGCAAATGTATTAATTGAGAGGGGCGGTATTTTAAAACAATGGGCTTAAGAAAATTGAACTAAATTGACATGGTGTGAGGATCAACCCCCTGTCCCTGTCCAATCAGAATTAGTGGGCCCATAATTTTGAAACATTAATGGGAGGTACAGGGGTGTAGAAGGGTATAATAGATATAGAATTAGCTAATTAGTTAGCATTAGGAGAGCAGACGGACATAGATGCTGTAGCCGAGAACCGATGCTATTACCGAACAAAGCAGACTGACTGCTGTCCGAAGAGGTCCTGAGGTGGGGGCGGCGGACTCTATTAGAGGAAGACGCGGAAGAACCGAGGAGGAACGAAGTGTCAGAGAGGGGAACGACGCAGGCGTTGTTGGTAGAGAGGTCACCT
This sequence comes from Calotriton arnoldi, assembly GCA_963921515.1. NCBI lineage: Eukaryota > Metazoa > Chordata > Amphibia > Caudata > Salamandridae > Calotriton > Calotriton arnoldi. The sequence goes on along the minus strand of CAWUFW010003423.1, from coordinate 397,505 downwards.
ATCCTGTCCTGAACCTGGTCCGGAGGTCTTGGTCTTCATCCTTCTTGGGACCCATCTTTCCAACTCCTTGGCCAAGGGGTTTGGTTTTCACACCTTTAGGTAACTATAAACGCGTAAACTTTAGTTTGTACTGCTGTCTCTATCTTCTCCTTTCTGAGGGACCGTCATTTGTGATTAATAGGTGATTATATAGTGTGCTTCCTCCTTGATATTTGATTAAGTGCCATGTGGCCTGTATTCACTCTGCTAAATAATTTTAGATAAACATTTTAAAACTTCCTGAGTCAGTGGTTATTACAGGTGTTTGATAAAATTATGTTTTGTATGTTCTCATTTCAACCCCAGTTATCAAAGGTCCATTGGTAAGTCATTACTCTTCAATCAGAAAAGGTAATTGGTAGCAGGGATTTTGATAAAGAGTACAACTGACTCCCACCAGCAGTGATTACTAGTTAGTGTGAATGAATGGGCCCAGGTGAGTATTTAGTGTATGAATGCTTGTTGCTAGTAACCCGCTGGATCAGTTTTCTGGCTATCAGAGGATGGTTATACTTTGTTAACTGGGTAATGAGAATTTTATTTTTATGAACTAACATCCGTTTTAAAAGTTTTGTTTTATGTTGTCTAGAAATCCCCGGGGAATTTGAATAGCGGACGGTAAGTGGAAGCCATACTGCAGTGAGGTTATCTGTCAGGCAGAATTAGTACTGAAAAGTTAAGCAGGGCTATCAGTACTTGTTTGGGACTCTGTGTGTGTGAGAGTGACAGCAAAGGAATACGCTGGTGAAATTTTGATGTTATATCACCTAGAAAGGGTAATATTGAAGGAGTAGCAGGGATTTCTGAAGCTTACGTGAAGAGTAAACGGAAGGGTTTTACTCCTAGTGTATGTCTAGTAAACGGAAGGGTTTTACTAAGTATGAGAAAATCTATCCTTTAATTTAGGGAAACTGACAAGATAGCGAATGTTCTATGTTGTTACTGAAATTTAATGAAAAGTGTTGAAGAATTAAAGTTTGCGTACGATTTTTGTAATGGGAGGGTCAGCAGCCGGAGTAGAAGCTGACGTCACAAGTGCTGCGCTGGGATTGGCTGAAACAGCGGGCGTGGAACGAGTCTTGTAAAGGAGGGGTCAGTAGTCAGGAGTAATACTGATGTCACAGGTGCCGCGCTGGGATTGGTCGGCACAGCGAGGGACAGAGAAGCGCAGATTGTAAAGGAGGGGTTGTCAGATAGAGTAAATAGACGCCACAGAAAAGCCGCGCTAGGATTGGTTCCAAGACAATTGTTAGCTGGAATTTGATTGGTTGTCAGAATAAAAGTCGAAATATTAGTGGATAGTGGAAATTGTATGTGGAAACACGATCCGACTTTGATAGGAACACGTCCAGACAGAAGATATTTTGGTTTTGCAGAATGTAATTCAATACATAGATATTTACCCAAAATGAACGGAGAAAAGAGAAAATTGTCATTCTTACAAAAGATTAAGAATTATTTTAAGAAAGATAAGCTAATCAAAACTAGGGAAGGAATTATCATTCCACCAGCAAAAACGCCCGCCTCATTCATGATGATGGAGAGGGGTTATCATACTTGTGTATGGTTAGAAAATTGGATAGAATATACAAAAGATGACGGAGTATTAGCTTTCCCAGAGAATGGTACTTTCAATGAGAGAATTCTTCAAAATTTAAGAATGAGAATGAATGAATTAGAACCCAGACCAAGATTAACGCAGTACGAAGCCCTAGAAGAATGGGAAACAAAAGCATTTGAACGTGATAGACCCCGGAGCAATAGGGGCTATAGGGGATTTTCCCTAGATACCAGAATGGGACAAGAGAAAGTCAGATGAAACAGTGGAGACGAGCAATGATTAGTGAAGGTTTGTACCCAGTATTCATGGCTGATGAGCAGCTAGGGAGTAAATGCAAAGAAAAGACTAAACATATGACAGGGTTTGGAGAATCCGAAGATGAATTCATGGAGGAAATATTAAAGAACCCTCCACCATACCAGGAAGAGTTGGGTAGATGTTCTCCAAGCGCACCTGTTTTGAGAACACCATTAGTACCTCGAGTACTGTATAATCCACCAGTAAATAGAGTACTTCAGGATAAGGAAAAAGAGGATTTAGACAGAAATAGAGCAGAGTTAATACAGAAAATAACTCAGTTGAATGTACATCCTGATTCCCTGACTATACCTGTAACAATTGGTCCCGTAGTCCCATTATAAGGCGACAAAGTCAATTGCCCGAAACCTCTAGCTATGACTACACCGATGGACATTCCGAAACATGAAGCTGTAATAATTGATGATCATATCAGTGACTGTGAATCTATGATTTCACTAATGGATTTGCCTATTCGAGAATCTGCAAATAGCACCCCTAGAAGAACCACAATTGGTTGCTCAAAGGATGTAAATATAATAACATCTTTAGGAACTAAAAGTGCAACCGTAGTAACTCTGGAAGATTTAGAAAGATGGGCACAGGGTATAGAGAGACAGAGTTCACCCCCAAAGATCTTGGACATTTATAGACATTTATAAACTAAAAGTCGAGTTAGAAGAAATGATAGCAGGCAACGTAGGAGTAGATCATCTAAATACCTACATAGAAGAAGAACTATTGTTCGTATGTAGGAGCATAACCAGAAATGTAAAAATATTCCATGAAAAATTAACGGACTTGGCTTCAGAGATGGGTATTGAAATAAGGAAGTCAAAAGTGTTGCAGAGACCATATAGAGCAGAATTTACTCACAAAGACTTAGAAAATATGAATACATCTGGTAGAAAATTACAAGTTAAAGAATTAATGACAGTCTTACAGAAATGGGGAGAATTGGATAGATGGAAAACTAGATGGGCAAAGAAAAAGGAAGACGCACGTTCAAGTAGAATGAGATCTGAGTATTTATTGAAGGAAACAGGAAAGGTAGAACAGATGTATCCAATGCGAGAGGTACCAGGAGGAGGTTACATCCATGTCCCATGGAGTAGGCAAGACATTTTGTCATTTACAAATGATTTTCCAAAGTTGAGAGAAAAACCAATTGAATGGTACAAGCAGGTTGAGAGGTTTGTGAAGGTTTCAAAGGTTTTGTTGACGGATCTAGATGGTTTATTTGACATAGTGGTACCTGCCGATTTATGGACAGACTGTAAAATTACAATTGATTGGCCTAGTGAAGAATATCCTAGGGATCCAAAGACAGGTGCTCCATCAAATGATGTGATGAAGAAGTAGCACCAGGTAATAACTTATTTGAAAGGGAAAATACCACCAAAAGAAACAGTTTGGGTGAAAATAGACAGAACAACCCAAGAAGCAAATGAATCAGTACATGCCTACTATGAACGTCTACTACAGGTGTTCAAACAGTATAGTGGTTTTGAAGATATTGGAGACAAAAATATGAGTCAGTTTGTCTATCGATTTGTTTATGGTCTAAAACCAGAGATTTGTCAAATGATTAAGCAACATATGTTATGTTGGCAAGGAAAGCCTATTGATGAAATTTTGAAATATGCTAAATATTGTGGGGATGACATTGAAGACAGGCACAAGAAACTACAAGAGAAAGTGATGTGGGCTCAAGTGAAAATGGCTGAGCGACAGGGAATTAATTTAGATAATCCAACAGAAAATCAGGGAAAAGACTCTGGTTCGAATGGTGACACAGGAAATGGTGGAAAGGTAAAAGGACGAATGAGTAGAGAAGAGGCTAAAAAGAAATTTCCTTGTGATGGATGCGGAAAGTTGGGACATTGGAAGAACGAATGTAAAAAGATTCAAAATAATAATGGCCCAAATCATAATTTAAATCCACAGACGCAGAACGACTCACAGCAGGGTGTAAATCCTCAGAGTCAGTTGCCACCTGCCCCTATACAGGGTAATGTAAGCAGAGCAAAGCACGGTACAGACATCGGATATCAAGGAGGAAGTGGTAAGAATGAATATGTAACTTCACAGTTTCTTTTACAGGATGATTTTAATCCATATGATTATCAATGACGGTGCCTAAGAGAGGGGGAGAAGGAGTGCGCACTTGGCGCATCCTTGCCGGTAGATCAGTCAGGTCCATATGTTGAAGGGAAAGTAAAAGGTAATGATATCACCTTTCTTTTGGACACTGGTGCTACTGTAAGAACAGCAGACATCCCAGACCTCCCTCTCTCTGGAGAAGCTATCCAAGTTGTAGGTGTAGCAAATCGAAAGATTAGAACACCCCTTACCGAACCAATGGAAGTAAGAATTGGAAACTTCTGAGAAATGCACCAATTTGTGGTGTGTGATTCCAGTCCAGTAAATTTACTGGGCAGAGACTTACTGTGCAAAATGAATTGCACTATTTTCTGCACACCGGATGGTGTTGCAATACAGACCCCAGATGAAGATCATGTTTACAAATTCATGATAGCCAAGCAAGGTACGGAGGTAGATGAAATGTTCTCCTTGATAACCAAAGATGAATTATCAGAAGAATTAAAAACTACAGTGAGCTCAAAGGTATGGGATTTTACTGGAAAGGAAGTAGCTCTGATGGCAAATATAGACCCAGTAAAGGTAATTGTAAAGGAAGGTGCAATTTTCCCAAATACCAGACAGTATAAAATGAGTGCTGAAGTGAAAGCAGGAGTTACTGAGGAAATTGGCAGAATGGTAAAACAAGGCATATTAAAAGAAGTTATGAGTAGCCCTTGTAATTCACCAATCATGGGGTTGAAAAAGCCAAGTGGAAAATATAGGATTTTTCAGGATTTGCGGAAAATTAATAAAATTGTGGTACCTTGTTGTCCTATAGTACCAAATCCTACAGTGATCCTATACCAAATACCCTGGAATGCAAAATGGTTTACAGTAATTGATTTGTGCCAAGCATTTTTCTCAATTCCATTGCACCAAGACAGTCAGTATTTGTTTTCGTTCAAATTTGAAAATCACGTTTATGTGTGGAATCGTGTTCCTCAGGGGTACACAGAAAGTCCCTCCATCTTTAATTAGATACTGAAAAAGTGCCTAGAGAAGGTAGTAATGCCTAGGAACTCAGTCTTGGTACAGAACATAGACGACTTACTAATCGCATCTAGAATTTATGATGATTGTGTCACTGACTCGATTGTACTTCTCAATCATTTGGCTGAGGAAGGTCATAAAGTGTCACCTGAGAAGTTACAATTTTGTACAACAGCAGTTAAGTATTTGGGACACCAGATTGAGAGAGGGAAGAGAAGAATAACATCTGAGAGAATAAAAATAATTAAGCAAATGAAAATGCCAGTAACACAAAGAGAAGTGAGAATGTTTCTTGGAATAGTAGGATACTGTAGACAATGGATTGTAGGATTTTCACTACTAGCAAAGCCTTTAATTCAGTTAACGAAAAAGAAAGCAAAGGATCCAGTTGAATGGGATGATGAAAGTGCCAGTGCATTCGTAAAATTAAGAAATGCTTTGTGTGAGGCACCTGTCATGGGCATGCCTGACTACACAAAAGAATTCACATTATTTTGCTATGAAAGAGAAAGTTGTGCACTTTCAGTCTTAACACAAAGGCATGGACTGGACAGACGTCCTATAGCATATTTTTCAGCTACATTAGACCCAGTGGCCGTAGCATTGCCAGGCTGTTTAAAAGCAGTAGCTGCTACTTGTATGAGCATTGAACAAAGTGAGTCAATAGTATTGGGACATCCTGTAAAAGTGTTCGTCCCACATGCAGTTGTAATCCTGTTGACAAGAACTAGAACTCAGCATCTCACACCTAGTCGGATGACAAGATATGAGCGAATAATTCTAGGAGCTGAAAATGTGACCATAGCTAGATGCACAGTTGTAAATCCTGCTACACTGTTACCAGATCCATATTGCGAAGAAGTTAGGGACGACACAGAACATGACTGTTTACAAGTCACAGAATTGTGTACCAAACCGCACCCTGACATACAGGAAATGCCTCTTAAGAACCCAGACAGGGAGCTGTTTGTGGACGGCTCATGCCTAAGGCATGAGGATGGCAAATTGAGTGCAGCTTATGCTGTATGTGAAATTTCTGGAATAGTCGAAGCATCCTATTTACCAGGCGTCAAATCTGCACAAGTAGCTGAATTAATTGCTTTGCTCAAAGCCTCCAAAATTGGGAAAAATCTAAAAGTAACCATATTTACAGACAGTCAATATGGATACGGGGTTGTGCATGATTTTGGCCAACTGTGGATGCAGAGGGATTTTTTGACTTCTTCAGGATCCCCAATCAAAAATGGGCAGTTTGTAAAAGAATTATTGGAGGCAATACAATCACCAAAAGAATTGGCAGTGGTGAAATGTGCCGTACACCAGTCAGGAGATGACTGGGTGGTAGCCGGTAACAGATATGCAGACTTAATCGCTCAACACTGTGCCAGAAACAGACTGGCAGTAAACAGAAAACTCGAAAGAATGGGAATCAGCTGCCAACTTATGTTATGTTCAACACCTGAAACATGGAATGATGTGAGACGATTGCAAGATGATGCTGAAGAGAGTGAAAAGGATGTTTGGATGAAAATAGGGTGTACCCGAAGAACAGATGATGATGTGTGGGTATATTCAGATGGCAGACGAGTCATGCCTGATTGCCTGATTTCACAAATGGCCAGAATGCATCACAGAGACACACATGTAGGGAGAGATGCTATGATTAGACTTTTCAGACAAAATTGGTACAATCCAAAGTTTAGGGATGCAGCAGAGAGTCTTTGCCAGAGGTGCTTAATTTGTCAAATGTACAATCCAGGAAGGAAAACAGTAATTGATTTGGGAAAAATTGGAAAGGCAGAAGGTCCATTTGTGAGATTGCAGTTAGATTTCATTCAGTTACCACCATGTAAAGGACTGAAATATGTACTTGTCATAGTGTGTCTGTTTTCAAGGTGGGTGGAGGCTTACCCTACCAGGAGGAATGACAGCATAACAGTTGCAAAATTGTTATTACGAGAACTCATTCCACGGTTCGGTTTCCCAGTAACTTTGGAATCAGATAGAGGGAGTCACTTCAATAATGATGTGAAGCATTTAAAATAGAACAGAAATTGCACTGTGCATACCGCCCAGAGGCTTCTGGAGTGGTTGAACAAATGAATGGCACAATAAAATCAAGATTGTCAAAAATGTGTACATCCACATCATTAGATTGGCCAGACGCATTGCCTCTTGTCTTAATGGGACTCAGAAGCATTCCTGATAGAAATACAGGATTGAGTCCACATGAAATCATCATGGGAAGAGCAATGAGACAAGCCCATGTACCTGGAAATAAACTGCTGAACGTAACTGATGATATGGTTCTAGATTATTGCAAAGGATTGGCTGACCTAGTGCGTTCTGTCTCTCATCAGGTTGGAGAAGACGCAGTTTCCAGGCAGCCTGAACAAGAGCATGATCTGAACCCCGGAGATTGGGTGGTAGTGAAGCATCACACCAGAGAAACCTGTCTATCACCCAGGTGGGGCGAACCTTGTCAGGTTATATTGGTTACAAACACAGCAGTGAAATGTGCAGGTTTACCTAATTGGATTCACGTAAGCCATACCAAGAGGGTGCCAGCTCCTGAAGAAAAGGATCCTCAGTCAGCATCAATAGCTGAGGAAGCTGAAGGTTGGACAGCTGAAGAATCTCAAGTGATAGATTCAGGAATAGCTGAAGAAGATCAACCGAGCACAAGTCAGGACTGGATACCAGTGGTTGATATACCTGAAGTCTTTATCAAAACAAGGAGCAGAGCAAGATTAGAGGAAATTAGTGAGGACCAGATAGGTGAAGAAGAACAAGCTCAGGATAGGGAGGTTGAAACTATAAGAGAACCTGAGCAGGCCCAGATAGGGAAAGGAAAATGGGCTCAAATTGACAACAAAACAACAAAATTTGAGCAGGGACAGACAGGTTCAGAAGAACACGGTCAGGCTGCAGAAATACAAAGTGCAATAAGCCCTGATCAGAACCAGTTAGGACAAGAAAATCACGTTCAGGGAGAAGAAAATCAAGAAAACATTGAACATGAAAATATCAAGCAAGAAGACGTCAATCCTGAACAGGGCCAGTTAGCAGAGAATCACATTCAGGCAACTGAAGAAACATCAATAAGACCTGAACAAGAGCAGATAGAGTGGGAAACTGAAATCGAGGACAAATAATTTGTGCCACACCTTGATAATAAAGGAGAAGACTCGGAAGGTGAAAATACAGTGCAAACCAAGAAAGCCAGAAAGGGTGATCATTGGCCTAGTGTCATTAAAAGAGTGAAATACCATATAGTAACACAAAGTGAAGACCCAGAACAAGTAAATGAAGTAACAAGCTTATCTGGACAAACAAGTGGGACTGAAAAACGAAAAAGCAAAAGATTAAAAGTTGTGAACAATAAGTTTAAAGGTCTTGATTAGACTTATATAATTCTCGAAGACTGCGAAAGTTCAGAAACAAGTGAAAGTGGTGATGAAGGAACAAGTGCAGAACTGACTTACGAAAAAGAAGTGAAACCACCTTGATAACGTTAAACTTTTTGAAGGAAAAAGAAAGAGAAACCTTCTTAGTCAAAAATGGCTGAGGACAGAGTTTCTGGGAGACCGAAACGGAAATGTTGTAAAAGATGCTGTGCTATATGCATATGTAGTCTGGTAGTGGTGCTTATAGTGTGGTTAGTTGTAATTGTAGCAATTCCTTACCTTATGATAATGGACAAAAAGAATAACAACGATACCAAGGGAAGGATAGATAACTTGAAAGGTGATAGAGTAGAAATAGAAGCAGAAGATGAACCAGATTTTCATCACGTTGTAACAGATAACGATACTAGCTTAAATGTCTTTGCTAAATTATTGTTTCAGTACGTAGATACAATGGATGTTAGTGATTGTTATGTCTGTATGAAGTTACCTGAATCAGTAGCAGAAGGTCTAACCTATCATCATTTGCCTTTAACTTATGGTATATCATGTAGTGTACTGCCTGGCAGTTCGGGCTGGACTGTTCCCATTGGGCGAAGGGTCAAGACTGATTTGCATATGGCTGGGTCCAAACTGGAATGGCATGGTGAGCAAAAAAACGATGGATTTAGGCCCAGATCTCTGTACTGGGGTGAATGTACGACATTGTTCTGCATTCTGTCCATCAATTGTTGTTTTTGCATTTGTCACCCCGAGTGGGACGGGTATGCCCAGACGTGGGTCCTGTGCTCTCCATGCCACTGGAGTCAAGCTATCCTGGCTGATGAGGGCTGAAAGCCCGAAACCGGTCCTAGGATGCTTGTTTCCAGTCCAGGGAGGACCTGCCCTGGCAGTTCGGGCTGGACTGTTCCCATTGGGCGCAGGGTCAAGACTGATTTGCATATGGCTGGGTCCAAACTGGAATGGCATGGTGAGCAAAAAAACGATGGATTTAGGCCCAGATCTCTGTACTGGGGTGAATGTACGACATTGTTCTGCATTCTGTCCATCAATTGTTGTTTTTGCATTTGTCACCCAAGTGGGACGGGTATGCCTAGACGTGGGTCCCGTGCTCTCCATGCCACTGGAGTCAAGCTATCCTGGCTGATGAGGGCTGAAAGCCCGAAACCGGTCCTAGGATGCTTGTTTCCAGTCCAGGGAGAACCTGGACTGGCAGTTCGGGCTGGACTGTTCCCATTGGGCGCAGGGTCAAGACTGATTTGCATATGGCTGCGTCCAAACTGGAATGGCATGGTGAGCAAAAAACCGATGGATTTAGGCCCAGATCTCTGTACTGGGGTGAATGTACGACGTTGTTCTGCATTCTGTCCATCAATTGTTGTTTTTGCATTTGTCACCCCGTGTGGGACGGGTATGCCCAGACGTGGGTCCCGTGCTCTCCATGCCACTGGAGTCAAGCTATCCTGGCTGATGAGGGCTGAAAGCCCGAAACCGGTCCTAGGATGCTTGTTTCCAGTCCAGGGAGGACCTGGCCTGGCAGTTCGGGCTGGACTGTTCCCATTGGGCGCAGGGTCAAGACTGATTTGCATATGGCTGGGTCCAAAGTGGAATGGCATGGTGAGCAAAAAAACGATGGATTTAGGCCCAGATCTCTGTACTGGGGTGAATGTACGACATTGTTCTGCATTCTGTCCATAAATTGTTGTTTTTGCATTTGTCACCCCGAGTGGGACGGGTATGCCCAGACGTGGGTCCCGTGCTCTCCATGCCACTGGAGTCAAGCTATCCTGGCTGATGAGGGCTGAAAGCCCGAAACCGGTCCTAGGATGCTTCTTTCCAGTCCAGGGAGGACCTGGCCTGGCAGTTCGGGCTGGACTGTTCCCATTGGGCGCAGGGTCAAGACTGATTTGCATATGGCTGGGTCCAAACTGGAATGGCATGGTGAGCAAAAAAACGATGGATTTAGGCCCAGATATCTGTACTGGGGTGAATGTACAACATTGTTCTGCATTCTGTCCATCAATTGTTTTTGCATTTGTCACCCCGAGTGGGACGGGTATGCCCAGACGTGGGTCCCATGCTCTCCATGCCACTGGAGTCAAGCTATCCTGGCTGATGAGGGCTGAAAGCCCAAAACCGGTCCAAGGATGCTTGTTTCCAGTCCAGGGAGGACCTGGCCTGGCAGTTCGGGCTGGACTGTTCCCATTGGGCGCAGGGTCAAGACTGATTTGCATATGGCTGGGTCCAAACTGGAATGGCATGGTGGGCAAAAAAAACGATGGATTTAGGCCCAGATCTCAGTACTGGGGTGAATGTACGACATTGTTCTGCATTCTGTCCATCAATTGTTGTTTTTGCATTTGTCACCCGAGTGGGACGGGTATGCCCAGACGTGGGTCCCGTGCTCTCCATGCCACTGGAGTCAAGCTATCCTGGCTGATGAGGGCTGACAGCCCGAAACCGGTCCTAGGATGCTTGTTTCCAGTCCAGGGAGGACCTGGCCTGGCAGTTCGGGCTGGACTGTACCCATTGGGCGCAGGGTCAAGACTGATTTGCATATGACTGGGTTCAAACTGGAATGGCATGGTGAGCAAAAAAACGATGGATTTAGGCCCAGATCTCTGTACTGGGGTGAATGTACGACATTGTTCTGCATTCTGTCCATCAATTGTTGTTTTTGAACTAGTTTATTTTATAGAACAGGGAAACTTCAGTATTATTATTCAAATATATATGTGATATTTTCAGAGGTTCCTATTCGAAAGAATCTGAACCCAGTGCTTAGTAGTCAAGATGCACAGTTTATGGGAGAATTTTTCTTAACGATAAAGTCAATAGACATAACACATGCACATAGAAGCAATCTAACATGTTCATTACGTGAAGAAGAGAAGATATTTTTAAACTTAGCTGAAGATAGAAGACAGAATTTCCAAAAGAAGGCATCTGAGCATAAGGCTCATCTTCCACCTTGGGCTGAGAAAGAGGGTATCTATACACCTGGCAAAGCTCAAGCTGCTATGGCTCTAGATTTTGTAAAGACAGAGAAAATTTGTCTTCATAGGTTAAAAACTGAATATAACAATGTTTTTATTGGTACCAGTGAATGTGAACATAATTTCTTAATTCTTGGAGGTTGGGGACTAAAAGGAGGAACAGATTCAGTTTTTCCTGGAATATATTATGTGTGTGGGAATAAGGCTTACTTTAGGCTTCCTACACGGTGGTATGGAAGTTGTTATTTTGGAATAGTTTTTCCAGAGGTATACCACGTAAAAAGAAACACTGGGAGCAATGAAAATAATAGTGAACTAACACGAAGTAAAAGAGCTAGTTTTTCAGAAATTGTAGGTGATATATTTAGTGCGTTGATACCTTCAGTGGAAGTAATTCTGAACTCAAGGAGAATATGTAAATTGTCTACAGTGGTTGATCGTTTATCAACGGATACTGCTGGAGGATTTCTAATGATTAATGCGGAGATGGTTGCGATTAGATCTATGGTTATGCAAAATCGACTTGCTCTTGATATAATATTAGCGAAAGAGGGCGGAGTCTGTAAACTGTTTAAAACAAAACATTGTTGCACATATATTCCGGACAAAAGTACAGAAATCGGAACATATATAAAGAATATTACTAAACTTGAGAAGGAACTGAAACCACTGGAAGTTGATAGTGTATGGGAAAGATTGACAAATAGCATAGCGTCAATTGGTACCTGGTTTACTAATGTAGGGAAAGGATTTATAGGTCAAATAATAATACCCTTAGTAGGGATAGCAATAACAATATTGTCAATAATGATATGGTGCAAATATTGTAGAAAGAAGGAAACATATAGGGTGACAGGAAGAGGCAAGAAAAGGAAATTTGATGAGATTGAATTAGAAGACATGAGAAGTGAAATATACAAGAAACTGAAAGGAAAAAATAAGAATAGGCAGTGTAAAAATGAAAATGTGACAGAAATATGTTAAGTTGGCATCTGGTTGTAGGTAATTTTGATGGCTCAGAAACGCCATCAGAGAGGGGATTGATGGAGCAAGGACTCACAATGAGACTTGCTCGGAAGCAATCCTCTCACAGTATTAATTAATTTGTACTAAAACCTTGTAATGTCTTATTAATAACGTGCAAACACAAACATATTTATCTAGAAGATGCTTGCCTATGTGTTTTCCGCTAATAAGTAATCCTTGTCTGATCCAAAATGGCCGCTAAAACGCGGGAACTCTACTGCGCATGTGTCAACCATATCACATGGTATGACGTGTTTCTTTGCTTGAAGGGAATCTTTTGCTTCTGCGCAGTGTATGGTAAAATGGCCGCTTTAATGTCCTCACATGCTTAAGCTTACGCATTGCTGCAATTAATAATGTGGTATTTTAACACTATTAATGCGGGATAGTCATTGATAATTAAATGGGATTAGAGTAGAAGTAGGAGGTATACAGTGAAAACATTTATTTTTGATTTTAATATGTTTCTTCTTTGATTTCCTATTAGTTCGTAAAATGGACCTGGGTTGACTGAACGGCAGCTCAAGAACCATGTGACTTGCGCATGCGCCCTGAAAACTAACAAAGGAAAGCGATGAAGTCAACTTGGAAGATGTCCAAGGACATGACCCGCTGATCACCTTCACAGTTCATCCGAAATGTCCTACAAATTGATACATTTTGTATACACTTTGTATTAAAATTGTTGAGAAACGGGTGGGAAATAAAGCAAATGTATTAATTGAGAGGGGCGGTATTTTAAAACAATGGGCTTAAGAAAATTGAACTAAATTGACATGGTGTGAGGATCAACCCGCTGTCCCTGTCCAATCAGAATTAGTGGGCCCATAATTTTGAAACATTAATGGGAGGTACATGGGTATAGAAGGGTATAATAGATATAGAATTAGCTAATTAGTTAGCATTAGGAGAACAGACGGACATAGATGCTGTAGCCGAGAACCGATGCTATTACCGAACAAAGCAGACTGACTGCTGTCCGAAGAGGTCCTGAGGTGGGGGCGGCAGACTCTATTAGAAGAAGACGCGGACGAACCGAGGAGGAACGAAGTGTCAGAGAGGGGAACGACGCAGGCGTCGTTGGTAGAGAGGTCACCTATCCTGTCCTGAACCTGGTCCGGAGGTCTTGGTCTTCATCCTTCTTGGGACCCATCTTTCCAACTCCTTGGCCAAGGGGTTTGGTTTTCACACCTTTAGGTAACTATAAACGCGTAAACTTTAGTTTGTACTGCTGTCTCTATCTTCTCCTTTCTGAGGGACCGTCATTTGTGATTAATAGGTGATTATATAGTGTGCTTCCTCCTTGATATTTGATTAAGTGCCATGTGGCCTGTATTCACTCTGCTAAATAATTTTAGATAAACATTTTAAAACTTCCTGAGTCAGTGGTTATTTCAGGTGTTTGATAAAATTATGTTTTGTATGTTCTCATTTCAACCCCAGTTATCAAAGGTCCATTGGTAAGTCCTTACTCTTCAATCAGAAAAGGTAATTGGTAGCAGGGATTTTGATAAAGAGTACAACTGACTCCCACCAGCGGTGATTACTAGTTAGTGTGAATGAATGGGCCCAGGTGAGTATTTAGTGTATGAATGCTTGTTGCTAGTAACCCGCTGGATCAATAGGTCTTGCCGTTACTGCCTTGACTTCCTCAGTGGCGGCCTGTTTCTGGAGCACGTTACTTTGTTGTGTCCTGGATTCATTTAGATCCTGTAAAACAGCCAAACGATCATGGATATCAAATGGTTTTTCATCCGCCACTGTGCCTTCACAATCAAGATCAGGTACCCAAATTCTCGTCCCAAATAGGACCTCGTAAGGAGTGACACCCCCTAGAGAGCTTCTTGGCTGGTTATTGAGCGCGCGCTGTATCCCATAAAGGTGATCGACCCATCTACCGCCCTTGCCTAATACCCTAGCTGTTAAAGATTGCTTTAAGTCTCAGTTTTTCCTCTCCACAACAGAATTTCCCTCGGGATGATACAGAGAGGAGTACCGCACTGCTACGCCCATTCCTTCCATGGCCTCTTTGTAAGCCCGAGAGCCAAACGCCGGACCACGGTCAGAATGTAACGTGCCAACTGCGTATGTGCCGATAAAGACTCGCAAATCTTTTATAACAGTTCGAGCATCAGCCGAGAGCTGAGGCCAAACCTTGGGGAAACTTGAGCTGGACGCGCACGAACGGACAATCTAATGCTGTCTAACAATGGTATCTGTACTGGACATGTTGTGGTGGACCCTTTCATCTTCTTGTAGATGTCGCAGTTCCAGACGTAGTCTCTAATCAGCCTTCTCATCACGGGCCACCAGTAGCCTTCTTTTAACAAATCTACAGTCTCCCTAAGTCCGTTATGTACAGAACGTATTCCTTTGTGTGCTGCCACAATTAAGCCTAGCCTACGATCCATATTTGGTATTACTCTATCCCCCACTCTAGGAATCTGAGCATATGGAATGTTTTGTGCATCTAACTTGTAGGAGTACTTGAGTGGGAATTTTTTAGGTACTGCTGTGCTGCCTTTGCGTGAAGCATTGACAGCTACCATTATCTCGCAGTCCACCCTCGTCTTTTAACGAGTAACTTCAGCTACGGAAGCCGTGCGAACAGCCCCCTTTGCGGCTTCATCAGCCAATGAATTCCCTTCAACGTGAACGCCATCACGCTGATGACTCAGTGTATGTTTCACGTGAGCCCTCGGTAGTTCGTTTCTCAACTCCACTACCTGTTCCCATAGCATTTCGTGCTTAATTGTGCCACCTTTTGTATCTTTGAACCCGTTTTGTTCCCAATGATGTAGATATTCATTGTACAACTGTACACAGTAAAGGAATCACACACAATAAGTGTGGGGAATTCGTGATCCGTATTTATAAGTGCCAGTATAAGTGCTTTGAGTTCTGCCAACTGAGCCGTGCAGTCTCCTAGAGATTGAGTTTTAGTGCAACTCGGATGGAACTTTCCATCATGCATGCGACCTTTAACAATCGCACACGCCGCGTTGTAAGCTTGCTTACTCCCTATGGCTGGTTGAGCAGAACCGTCAGTGTAAATAATGTATTCATACTGATCTAGAGGCAAAATTTCATTTGGTAGAGGATATTCTTGTTCGTATTGCAGGAATGCCTGTGTTTTTTAAACTTGGATCAAATCTGTATTCAACATCCATTGCAGTAAGAGAATTAGCCCATTGTATCCATCTGGGATGTAAGGCTTTCGCATTTGGAATGGTAGCTTCTGTAACAGCTTCTAAAGCTGGTACTGGGGTCACGACAATTATGCGCTTTCCCTGAGCCAGAGCTCTTTCTCTTGCTACAGCAGTCTGCACTGCTGTCAGGATTTTTTCTGTTGAAGTGAAACGCATCTCTGCGTTTGTGTACAGGTGTGATTTGTATGCGATTGGTACTGTTTCGCCTTCATTAAAAGTCAAATATGTGTACCCGCATTGACCCGCTATTACTCGGATCACCAAGTTGCGTACGTTTACGCGTGTCTGTAAATGTTTAGAAGCTATCATGTCTTCATGTAGGGAACGCAGGATATTTGTATGTTCCTGTGTCCATTGTCTGACTGAAAAATCAGGTTTTATTAAGTCGTAGAAAGGTTTTACTTTTTCTGCGTAATCCAAAATGTATGTTCGACCAAAATTTAGGAATCCCAGAATTGATTGTAAATTCTTTAATGAGGTTGGAGCAGCGCACACTTTTCTAAAAAGTTAGCTGCTAGGCTTTTTCCCTCACTTGACAGCTTGTATCCTAAAAACAGGACATTGAGGTCGGCAATTTTTGGAAATTAAATATTCAGCCCTCAGAGGCGAATCCCATAATAATGGTGCTCACCCTGGTCAAGTTCCTCTTTAAGTCATCGTCCGTCAGATAAATATCATCCACATAGGACAATGCTTCTTCATCCAAATTTTGGAGTAACTCTGTTACCCTTGCTAAAAACAACCCCGGGCTATTCTTATACCCTTGGGGGAGTCGGCAAAATTGCCATTGTGACCCTAACGCACTGAATGTGGTCAGATACCTGCTTTCAGGCGCTAAATTTTGGCAGAAAAATCCATTTGAGATATCAAGTGTTGTTTTATATTTTTTCCGCACAATGTTTATCATTAATGCGGCACTGTGTGCATTTTGAACTGCAAATGTCTTTGTGCAAGTGTTTAAATGTCTGTAATCTAAAACTAGATGATATGTATTGTCAGGTTTGGCTACGGGGAACAAAGGATTGTTCATAGGTGAAGTGCAATTTTCTATCACCCCCTGATATTCAAGTTGATCTAGAATCTCCCTGACTTGTTTTTTAGCTTCCTGCTTTATAGGGTATTGCTTTGAGTATTTGGGGAAACTTTTAACGGGATCACGTGGTGGGTTGAATCCTCATCCCAACCAGCAGGATTTTTGTACAAAGCTGGAGGTATGGCAACCGCCCACTCCTGCGCATATGCATGTTTTAAATGTATGGGAACGAGGTCGGAAAAGGCTGGAAAAATTACAGTTTCTCTCCTAGGGCACTCCGTGACGAATGCTGGCGGCCAGTCTTGTTCTACTAATAGAATGTCATAACCAGATGACAGATTTTTCCAAAAGATACCTTTAACTTTTCTGGGCTTGTCCCCCTCCATCCGGAGTGTTATCTCATGTAACTTATGTGGGACACTTACCCGAGTATCAGGTGTTTCCACCGTGATATACTCACTCAACTCCGCTGTCACCAGAAATTCCTTCAGGTTCTGGCGAGCTATCGTTACTTCTGCCACGCTGTCTAGCATCGTCAGAGCCCATTCCCTGTTCAGAAGCTGTGTCCTCAGAATTCTGGGCATGTCTAATCTTGAGACCTGCTACCTTCTTCTTTTTGAACTGAGGTTTTGATTTTTGTTTATCTTCTTTTTTAGGTGCATAGTCCGCAGCGCGTTGCGTGTCTCTGGACTTTGTACGCTCCTCTTGTCTGTGTTCTGACCGTCCTTCCCTCTCTGAGTTTCTTGATGAACCCTGAAAGGAATGAGAAAAACGAGTATCAGTATCCTGATACCTGTCAGGTTTTTTAATATTATCCCTATTCCTGAGGTTATACCTCCTTTCAGAGGGCTCCTGTTGAGGAGACCTTCCTCTGGACTGAGATCTGCTGTCTTTGGACTTTTGTTGTTTTTTATTCTCCCACTTATTTTTAGAAGAAGTAGGCGTCTGCTTTGTGGTGTCCTTTTCAGGACTGCCCACCAGTTGTGGTTTTAATGCTTTCCCACCTAGACTGTCTCTGCCCAATTCTGCATATGCAGTTTCAATTATTTTGGGTAGTTCGTGTTGTTGATCTACTGGACTGAACTCCCTTAGGCGTTGGCGGATCGCCACAGAAGCTGCTTCCCCCTTAATGTTAGCGAGTATTATGGCTGAGACCTGTTCAAAGTTGTTTAATAACTTCATCCCTAAGTTAAGGGCAGGCTCTGCTCCGTACTCATTTTGTATCTGTTTCAATACTTCAGGTACTACTGCTATTGACGGGATACCATGTGTTCTGGTATATATGGCAGCAAAGACTGAAGCCCAAGAGGTGCAGTCCTCTACTTGTGGTGTGAGACCCATGGGCAAGCAGATTGTTAGAATTCTGTGTTTATCACTGGTGGTAGTATTCGGGAATACTGCTTCAAGCTGAGTTATTTTCTGAGCTATCCAGAATGGGATTTGTTCGCGTTTTGCTGGCATTTTGCCCATTATCGCGTGTAATGTTTGTGGAGTTATTTTATTAACTGTACCTTGGACTGGAGTGTCTTGTGCTGCAGCTGGTGCAGGCTGAACTGTTAAAGTCCTCATCACAAATTGTGTGAGGTTTGTGTAGATTTTAATTAAATCTCTGTGTTGTACGAGTAAGTCTGGCTGTGGCATTGTGTCAATATCAGGATGCGGTGTGTATGCCGCTAATATGGGCCATGTGGCTCCTGCTCCTCCGAGCGTGCCTAATCTTGCTCTTCCATGTACGTGGGGTAGGGCGCCTTTAAACCATTAATTATGCTCCTGGTAAGTGAGCGGATCCTCTAATTCCTCAAAAGGAGTATAGTCCGCTGGTGTTTCACCTTCTAGGTAGTAGTGAAATACATTTGTAACTGCATTCGCTGCTGGGAATGTGACCCATGAATAGAACACCTCTGTTTTATTGGATTCGTGTGCCTCAATCACGAAAATTACATTACCACCCCTGGCTCTTAAGCCATGTTCTAGAAGTTTTATGGTGACTGCCCTTCTGAAATTTGGTGCAATTTGTATTGCATCTTCAGGGTCTTCTTCTCCTAAACCGAAGAGGTCTGTTTCAACTCTCCTTGTTTCTTCTGCTTGTTCAACCATTTTTAAGTGGAAGAAGGGTGTTTAAGGAAATGTTAAGATAAGGTGTAAATGCACAATTGTAGGAACTATATGTCCTTCAAGCTTGAATAACTGTTAGAAATGGGATCTCTAGTTGGCAAGGGCTTGCACCTTTGTCCAAGTAGGGACCCTTCTTCCTAGTCAGGGTAAGGGTTGTTACACTCGTGAAGTAACCCCTGCTCACCCTCGTGGTAGCTTGGCACGAGCAGTCAGGCTTAATTCAGAGGCAGTGTGTAAAGCATTTGCACATAACCAACAGTAATACAGTGTAAGCACTACAAACGGACACCACACCAGTTTAGAAAAATAACCAATATTTTATATACTCAAGACAAGACTAATTACGACAAAAATCCACAATACTATACTTTACGAATGAATACTTGATACGTTAACTTCTTCTTTGCAGGAATAGCACAAAAGCAAAGTTCGTACGAGTCGGTAGCTCCGTCCGAGTCTACCGTGATGCTGAAAACCCCAGAGTCTAACAGTTCCAGCCGACCGCGTCGATACGGGCCAGCAGAGTCATGAACAGACTCGGTTACAGTACCTTTCTCGTTGTGGCTGGTACGGAGTGTACGAGCCGGTTGGCGTTCGTCGCGGTTGCGGTGCAAGACGGAGCGATGCAAGGTGCGGTGTCCCTCGATGCGGTGCAGGCAGCGGCTCGATGAGCGTCGGGCAGACGGAGTCGGTGAGTCCAAGGCGTGCGATGCAGGGCGAGACGATGCTCGATGCGGGGCTGACAGGTTGCGATGCAGGTGACCTAGCCGGAGTGCGGGAGCTGGCGTCGGACAGCGGTGCGAGTCGGAGCGGTGCGTCGCAGACGTGCGAGCGGTGCCCCAAATGCGGTGCGGTCCCGACTCTTGAGCCAGTTGCAGCGACAGTGTCGGTCTGGTCCGGCTGGCCCAGTGAAGCGATGCGATGCGAACTGCGGTGCCCACAGGTCACGGTGCAAGCAGCGGCTCGATGTTGGCGGCGTCGGACGTCGCCCACGGTGAGACCAGGGTTGCGATGCGAAGCGGGGCGATGCGGTCTGCGGTGCAAACAGGTCACCGGCCAGGGATGGATTCGGTTGACGGAGTCGGTTGCAGGTCCCTTCCTCTGTGGCAACTGAAACAGCGTTCCAGCAGCGGTACCCAGAGGCTTGTGAAGTCTTTGCAGTCCCTGAGACTTCTTAACAGGAGGCCAGCTCGGTTTCTGGCCCTTGGAGATACTCAGCACAAGTTTGGAGAAAGTTCAGTCCAGTCCTTTCACTGCCCAAGACAGAAGCAGCCACTGCAGGCCAACCCAACAAAGCAACAACACAGCAAAGGGGCAGTACTCCTCTTGGCAGCTCTTCCAGCTCTTCGTCTTGGCAGGTTCCTTGATTCCAGCGAGATCTAAATTCATGGGGTCAGGGCCCCAATATTTATATCCCAAATTCCTTTGTTCTCTGAAGGCAGAGAGGCCTTTGCCTAGTCCAAACCAGTTCTGGAGCACTTTGTTGACAAGTCTCCGTCCCTTCTTTCAGTGAGTAGGCCAGGGACATCAGACGCACCACAGGAGGTGGAGCCAGCATTGTGGAGGGAAGGCACTGTCCTATTCAGGGCCCAGGTGCGACCCCTCCCACCCATCTACAGGTCGATCTGGCTATTCAGCCCTGCGCTGACTCACCCTGTCTCCTGGCATCCCCCAGCCCCTGTCACTCACATTCCAGACACGGAATACACAATCTCGCAGAGGCAGGCTTGGATGGTTAGACAAGAAAATACCCACTTTCTAAAAGTGGTATTTTCAAACACCGAATGTTAAAACCAACTTCACTAAAAGCTGCATTTTATCATTCTGAGTCCAGGCATACTAAACTCGAATTTCTACCATGTTCCCGGGGTCAGTTAGGATTATAAGCTGTAATAATCAAAACTGCCCGTTCTGGCCTAGGGGGAACAGGTAGCCTTGCAATAGTGAAAAACGAACTAGGCTGTAATTCACTATCAGGACATGCCGCACACACCCGGGCATGTCCTACCTTTCGCGTACAACGCACCCTGCCCACGGGGTACCTTGGGCCTACCTTAGGGGTGACTAACATGTAGCAAAGGGAAGGTTTAGGGACTTGCAAGTGTGTGCACTTGCCAAGTCGACATGGCAGCCCCAGGCTGCGCACAGGCTCTGCGATGGCAGGCCCGAGTTACACTTTACGGGCTGTTTGCGTGGGTGGCACAATCCAGTGCTGCAGCCCACCAACAGCATTTGGTCTATAGGCCCTGGCACTCGCAGTGCACTTTACAAGGGACTGACACATAAACCAAATAGGCCAATCATGGAAACACCAATCCATAACACATTTTATACAGGAGCACTTGCACTTTCCCACTGGACCGCAGTGAGGAAAGTGCGCAGAATCATCACACCAGCAAAAACAGAGTCAAAACCGGGAGGTCAGAAAGCAAAAAGTCAGGGGAAACACGCCAAAAGATGCCAAGTCTAACACATGTCCCCTCCAGCTGAAAGTAGGGATAACTACCCAACCCCATTGGAGTTCTCTTCACTAAGGCGGAAGAACCTGGACAGACCATCTGCGTTGGCGTGTTCTGTACCAGGACGGTGTTCCACCGTAAAGTCCATTCCCTGTAGGAGATGGACCACCTCAGCAGTTTTGGATTCTCGCCCTCATTTGCATCAACCATCTGAGGGGCCTGTGGTCTGTCTGAACCCGGAAGTGAGTCCCAAACAGGTATGGTCTCAACTTCTTCAGCGCCCAGACCACAGCAAAAGCTTCCCTTTCTATGGCACTCCACCTCTGTTCCCTGGGAAGTAGTCTCCTGCTAAGGAAGACTACAGGCTGATCCAGGCCCTCTTCGTTCAGTTGTGAGAGCACCGCTCCCACACCATGCTCTGAAGCGTCAGTCTGCACGACGAATTCCTTGGAGAAGTCAGGTGCCTTGAGCACGGGCGCCGTGCACATGGCTGCCTTCAGGGCATCAAAAGCTTTCTGGCAGGACTCAGTCCAGATCACTTTCCTGGGCTGCCTCTTAGAGGTCAGCTCTGTTAAGGGAGCAACGATGGTGCCATAGCCCTTAACAAATCTCCTATAATAGCCGGTGAGACCTAAGAAGGCTCTCACCTCTGTCTGGGTCTTGGGGGTTCCCAAGCCAGAATGGTGTCAATCTTGGGTTGTAGGGGCGCCACCTGGCCGCTTCCTACCTGGTGTCCCAAGTACACCACAGAACCCTGCCCGATCTGGCACTTACTGGCCTTGATCGTGAGGCCTGCACCTTGCAGAGCCCTCAACACTTTCTCAAGGTGCTGTAAATGTTCTTCCCAGCTGGAACTGAACACAGCAATGTCATCCAGGTAGGCGGCACTGAAATCCTCCAGCCCAGCCAACACCTGATTGACCAACCTCTGAAAGGTGGCAGGGGCATTCTTCAACCCAAAGGGCATCACCCGGAATTGGTAATGACCTTCTGGGGTTGAGAATGCGGATCTCTCCTTGGCCCCATCGGTTAAGGCAATCTGCCAGTACCCAGACGTCAAATCAAACGTGCTGAGGAACCGGGCAGCTCCCAACCGATCAATGAGCTCATCAGCTCTGGGGATGGGGTGCGCGTCAGTCCTGGTGACGGCATTGAGCCCACGGTAGTCCACACAAAACCGGAGTTCTGGAGTGGCACCGGGCGTCGCAGCCTTTGGGACCAAGACCACTGGGCTGGCCCAAGGACTGTGGGAGGGCTCAATCACCCCTAACGCCAACATCTTAGAGACCTCCTCCTTGATGCTGGCTCTGACCCGGTCAGTCAACCTGTAAATCTTGTGCTTCACAGGATGGCTGTCACCGGTGTCCACGTCATGGGTACACCAGTGAGTAACACCGGGGTCAGAGAGAACAGCGGGGCGAACTGTCCCAACAACTGGCGACAGCCCCCTGCTGCTCCTGAGTCAGAGTAGGGAGAGGATCACACCCTCTACTGACCCATCATGCTCCTTGGTAGACAGGAGGTCAGGGAGAGGCTCGCTCTCCTCTTCCACCCCATCATCTGTCGCCAAGAGCATACTCACTTCGGACCTCTCGAAGTGGGGCTTGAGGCGGTTCACCTGAAGGACCCTCAAAGGGTTCCTTGGAGCCTGCAAATCCACCAGGTAGGTGACGTCACTTTTGCGCTCCTTTACCTCATATGGCCCAGTCCACTTGTCCTGCAAGGCACAAGGTGCCACTGGGGCCATGACCCACACTTTCTGCCCAGGTTGAAATTCGACCAGAGTGGCGTTCTGGTCATACCATCTCTTCATTTCTTCCTGGCTTGCTTCTAGGTTCGCCTGAGCGAGTTTCCTGAAGCGGGCAGTTTGGTTTCTAAAGGCCAGCATGTAGCTAAATACATCCTGGGGAGTTTTCCTGGGAGCCGCCTCCCAGCCTTCCTTAACCAAACTCAGAGGTCCTCTGACAGGGTGGCCATACAGGAGCTCAAAGGGGCTGTACCCAAGAGACTTCTGAGGCACCTCCCTGTATGCAAAGAGTAGGCATGGCAAGAGGACGTCCCACTTACGCCTCATGGGTTCTGTTAGACCCTTGATCATGCCTTTCAAGGTCTGGTTGAATCTCTCCACCAGACCGTTTCCTTGTGGGTGGTAAGGAGTGGTGAACTTGTAGGTTACCCCACACTCCTTCCACAGGGATGTCATATACTTCGATATGAAATTGGTCCCCCTATCAGAAACCACCTCTCTGGGGAATCCCACATGGGAAAAGATCCCCATTAACGCCCGGCCCACCACTGGCGCCGTCGTTGTCCTGAGAGGGATTGCCTCCGGGTACCGGGTGGCATGGTCCACCAAGACCAGGATGTACCTGTTGCCCATGGCTGTCTTGGGATCCAGTGGCCCCACAATATCCATCCCTACCCTTTCAAAGGGTGTTCCAACAACCGGAAAAGGTTGGAGAGGAGCTTTGACCTTCCTCCCACTCTTACCACTTGCCTGGCAAGTTTGGCAAGACCTGCAGTGTGCATCTGACTGCCTTCGCATTTGGGGCCAAAAGAAGTGGGTGACAAGCCTGTCAAAGGTCTTGTCCTGCCCCAAATGTCCTGCCAAAGGCACGTCATGAGCCAGACCCAGTAGGAAGGTCCTGAAGCGCTGGGGTACCACCAGCACACGGGCTGACCCAGGCTCAGCAACCTTAGGCTCACTGTATAGGAGACCACTCTCCCAGTAGATCAGATGTGACCCGGACTGATTACCAGCTGCCTGGTCTGCAGCCTGCCGCCGCAGACCCTCCAGAGTAGGGCACTCGTTCTGCTCCCTGCAGAACTCCTCCCTGGTGGGACCCCCTTCTTGCTGCCAATGGGTCAGCTCAGAGATGTCTCCCAGTTCGGCTACTTGCTCCCCTGTAGGCACCGGGCGTCCCCTCGAGGTCCGCCTCCTCCCGGTCCGTGGGAACTTCGGGGGCCGGTTTCCCGCGCCCCTGCCCTTTCTCTTGGCAGGGACTTGGGCCACTGTTTCAGGCTCCAAGTCCTCTTGATCACCCTTTCTGGCCGCCATTGACCGAGTAGACACGCATGCCCACTCTGGCAACCCAAGCATCTCCAAGTGGGACCTGAGCTCAACCTCCTTCCATGAGGACTGCTCCAGGTCGTTTCCTAGCAGACAATCTACAGGCATGGTAGGGCTCACAACCACCCTTAAGGGACCTGAGACCCCCCCATTCAAAGGGAACCTGCGCCACCATACATTGGCGCTCTGAGTTGTCGACAGCAACTACTTGGTGGAATGCTCCTGGGACTACTTGCTTCTCAGACACCAGGTGACACCGGACTGAGGTCACACTGGCTCCAGTATCTCTGAGAGCCTCTACCCTGTTCCCATTATTGGTCACCCAGGTGCTATATTTCTTTGTGTTAGGGGGCACCTGGTTTCCTGGGACCATCTCACTGTCCCCGAGTGAGACAAGGGTCATTTCTGCGGGATCCCCACCCTCCTGTGGGCACCCCTCCTCCCCAAGCGCTACACTAGCCAACACTTTGGACTGTCCACCGGTGGGTGGCTGTGTCCCCTTCGGGCACTTGGGGTCCCCCTTAAAGTGACCTACCTGGTCACATGCATAACACTTGCGGGGGCCGGTCTCAACAGGCTTCCCTGTAGAGACCCCTTTCTTCTTATCACCGGGGGCTGGGAACCTTTACCCTGGGTACTAGTTTGGGGCCCTTTAGAGAACTCCTGTGCTTTACCCTTGTCCCCCCACCTTTCTGCTGGGGACCCTGCCCACCTTTGGCTGAGTCTCCCCAAACGCTTTCTTGTGGACCCTGGTACTCACCCAGCGGTCCGCTTCCATAGCAAGCTTCCTGGGGTCAGTTAGCTTACTATCAACTAGGTGCTGGCGCAGATCTGCAAAACATAGACTAGACAAGTGCTCCCATGCAATCAAGTTGTAGAGCCCCTGAAAATCTGTTACACTACTGCCCTTCACCCAACCATCCAGAGACCTGCAGAACACATCCACACATTCCAACCAAGTGTTGACATCAGACTTCTTACTGGACCTGAACTGATCCCTGTACTTTTCAGGAGTAAGACCATACTTTGTGAGAAGGGCATCCTTCATGTCAGCATAGGTGAGGTGATACCCCTTACCCAAAGCTATCAGAGCATCCCTTGCTTCTTCCGGGAAAAGTGGCCACAATCCTGCTCCCCAATTCTCCTCAGGGACCCCATTCATGTGTATGGCTGCCTCATAACCCTGGAACCACCTTTGTATGTCATCCCCCTTCTTGAACTCCTTGCCTACGTTCTTGGGAATGTGCACAATCCTGTCTGCCTTTCTGGACGAATTGCTGCCACCATCTGAGCCTGACTTACTCCTAAGTTCTAGCTCCTTCAGTTCTCTCTCATGCTCTAAGAGCATCTTCCTCTCCTCTATGGCCAATCTCTTCTCCTCCCGCTCACTCTCCAGCCTGAGCTTCTGCAGCTCGAACTGCCTTGCCTCCCGCCTGTCCTCCAGCTCCTCTGGGGACAGACTGCTGCTGCCCGACCTGGCGGGTTCCCCCTCCCCAAAAGCACATCCACCCTGGAAATAGGCTCCTCCGCCTCCTCACTGAGATCACCAGGCTGCCCATTGGCATGTCTGGCTGCTACCCAGGCCCTCAGCGCCTTCTGTAGCTCCTCCTTCCTTGTGAGGCCTTTAATTTGGACTTTCAGGTTTTTACAAATCGCTCGTAACTCCTTTACGGCGTAGGATTCCAACCTGTCCTCCTCAAAGATAACTTCCAGAGATGCAACGGATGATGCAATTGATTCAGGCATGACAAAAGTCGTGAGTTGAAAACTGGCAAGATCAAAAATAGGCCAAAAGAAAAAGAACCAGTATGTGGTACGTAATGGTCTGCGATATGGTAGTAGTGCACACCAATCACTGTAAGTCAAGTGCAAACACAAGTCCTATCCCACCGCTGCCACCAATGTTAGAAATGGGATCTCTAGTTGGCAAGGGCTTGCACCTTTGTCCAAGTAGGGACCCTTCTTCCTAGTCAGGGTAAGGGTTGTTACACTCGTGAAGTAACCCCTGCTCACCCTCGTGGTAGCTTGGCACGAGCAGTCAGGCTTAATTCAGAGGCAGTGTGTAAAGCATTTGCACATAACCAACAGTAATACAGTGTAAGCACTACAAACGGACACCACACCAGTTTAGAAAAATAACCAATATTTTATATACTCAAGACAAGACTAATTACGACAAAAATCCACAATACTATACTTTACGAATGAATACTTGATACGTTAACTTCTTCTTTGCAGGAATAGCACAAAAGCAAAGTTCGTACGAGTCGGTAGCTCCGTCCGAGTCTACCGTGATGCTGAAAACCCCAGAGTCTAACAGTTCCAGCCGACCGCGTCGATACGGGCCAGCAGAGTCATGAACAGACTCGGTTACAGTACCTTTCTCGTTGTGGCTGGTACGGAGTGTACGAGCCGGTTGGCGTTCGTCGCGGTTGCGGTGCAAGACGGAGCGATGCAAGGTGCGGTGTCCCTCGATGCGGTGCAGGCAGCGGCTCGATGAGCGTCGGGCAGACGGAGTCGGTGAGTCCAAGGCGTGCGATGCAGGGCGAGACGATGCTCGATGCGGGGCTGACAGGTTGCGATGCAGGTGACCTAGCCGGAGTGCGGGAGCTGGCGTCGGACAGCGGTGCGAGTCGGAGCGGTGCGTCGCAGACGTGCGAGCGGTGCCCCAAATGCGGTGCGGTCCCGACTCTTGAGCCAGTTGCAGCGACAGTGTCGGTCTGGTCCGGCTGGCCCAGTGAAGCGATGCGATGCGAACTGCGGTGCCCACAGGTCACGGTGCAAGCAGCGGCTCGATGTTGGCGGCGTCGGACGTCGCCCACGGTGAGACCAGGGTTGCGATGCGAAGCGGGGCGATGCGGTCTGCGGTGCAAACAGGTCACCGGCCAGGGATGGATTCGGTTGACGGAGTCGGTTGCAGGTCCCTTCCTCTGTGGCAACTGAAACAGCGTTCCAGCAGCGGTACTCAGAGGCTTGTGAAGTCTTTGCAGTCCCTGAGACTTCTTAACAGGAGGCCAGCTCGGTTTCTGGCCCTTGGAGATACTCAGCACAAGTTTGGAGAAAGTTCAGTCCAGTCCTTTCACTGCCCAAGACAGAAGCAGCCACTGCAGGCCAACCCAACAAAGCAACAACACAGCAAAGGGGCAGTACTCCTCCTGGCAGCTCTTCCAGCTCTTCGTCTTGGCAGGTTCCTTGATTCCAGCGAGATCTAAATTCATGGGGTCAGGGCCCCAATATTTATATCCCAAATTCCTTTGTTCTCTGAAGGCAGAGAGGCCTTTGCCTAGTCCAAACCAGTTCTGGAGCACTTTGTTGACAAGTCTCCGTCCCTTCTTTCAGTGAGTAGGCCAGGGACATCAGACGCACCACAGGAGGTGGAGCCAGCATTGTGGAGGGAAGGCACTGTCCTATTCAGGGCCCAGGTGCGACCCCTCCCACCCATCTACAGGTCGATCTGGCTATTCAGCCCTGCGCTGACTCACCCTGTCTCCTGGCATCCCCCAGCCCCTGTCACTCACATTCCAGACACGGAATACACAATCTCGCAGAGGCAGGCTTGGATGGTTAGACAAGAAAATACCCACTTTCTAAAATTGGTATTTTCAAACACCGAATGTTAAAACCAACTTCACTAAAAGCTGCATGTTATCATTCTGAGTCCAGGCATACTAAACTCGAATTTCTACCATGTTCCCGGGGTCAGTTAGGATTATAAGCTGTAATAATCAAAACTGCCCGTTCTGGCCTAGGGGGAACAGGTAGCCTTGCAATAGTGAAAAACGAACTAGGCTGTAATTCACTATCAGGACATGCCGCACACACCCGGGCATGTCCTACCTTTCGCGTACAACGCACCCTGCCCACAGGGGTACCTTGGGCCTACCTTAGGGGTGACTAACATGTAGCAAAGGGAAGGTTTAGGGACTTGCAAGTGTGTGCACTTGCCAAGTCGACATGGCAGCCCCAGGCTGCGCACAGGCTCTGCGATGGCAGGCCCGAGTTACACTTTACGGGCTGTTTGCGTGGGTGGCACAATCCAGTGCTGCAGCCCACCAACAGCATTTGGTCTATAGGCCCTGGCACTCGCAGTGCACTTTACAAGGGACTGACACATAAACCAAATAGGCCAATCATGGAAACACCAATCCATAACACATTTTATACAGGAGCACTTGCACTTTCCCACTGGACCGCAGTGAGGAAAGTGCGCAGAATCATCACACCAGCAAAAACAGAGTCAAAACCGGGAGGTCAGAAAGCAAAAAGTCAGGGGAAACACGCCAAAAGATGCCAAGTCTAACAATAACCAACAGCCAATAAATAGTATTCTCGTACTACTCAGCTGCGGCGGATTTTGTGCCCACCCACTCCAGACGTCTCTGGGGTTTTGTGAGTAGGTTCTCTGAGAATAGCACGACTGAACTACTCAGATTCTACTGTTAAATAAGTACCAAACCAACATTGGCGGCGCCATGTCGTGTAGCCTCTGCAGGACCTGCGCATTTGGATAACATATACTGCGGACTTGGTGGCAGACTGACTCCGTGCACCCCCACCGTATATGTTAGCCTAGTTTTGCATTAGCTAGCTCGCAGTGCCACTAGTGTTTCCTCTTATCGGGGAGAGATTAGTTTCTGGCAACCTTAGATCATGACAACCCTGATTCCCTCAGAATCGTGGAAACAATGTACTACCTTTCGTTCAGTCACTCGTGCTCACTTATTCGGTTTGTCTCAGAGTTACACAGAATAAACAGTCGGGCGTTTCAATAAGTATTTATTGAACAGTTGTTATTCTAGTGTAAAATATATGTGCTGCGGTAATCAGCAGACAATAGCAGAGATATATTATCAGCAGTACGATAAAAGCAAAGGGATAGAACAGTTCTACCATATTGCGATAATCATGAATACATACATGAATATAAAAGCATTATGCAAGTGCGCGTACTCCTACGATGCCTAACTAGATGTACCTGTATGTACCTAGCATATGTGTAGGCCTAAAAGCTAAGAGCCAAGAATCCTTCTAGGATTTAGTCGAACCCCCATACCTGAATAGAGAGAGTGTGGGACCTCGTCCTGGTCTCGAGTTGGACACCCCGTCAGGGCTGTGTCAGACCACTGTCAGCCGGAGCGACTGCATGCAGGAGCCTCAGCGTCTCTGGTCAGTGTGTCAGCATGGAAGTCTCGGTTCCCTCTGTCTTACCTGGGCAAGATGTGGTGTATTTGTACCCTAAAAGAGTCTCGGTCCTCGGTATGGTTTGTATTGGACATGAGGAAGACGTCAGGGGTGAACTTTGTACATTCATATTATGCACATGGTATATTCCTAGAAAGCCATGCATAATTAATGAGTACAGTCTGGGCCCGTGTTTGGGAAAAACCCTGCTTTATTCAAAACCACAGGATAGATAACGTTGAGCCCTCAGAGCACGTTGTGTACTAATGAGGACCAATGTAGGTGAAAGATCATGCCTATATAAGGAATCATGACTATAATAGGACATGTACAGTTATGACCATAATTGTGCATATGCGGCTATGACCATAATAGGGCAAGTACGAACATGACCATATCAGGGTAAATATGAATACGTCCATTTTAGGGCATGTACGAACGGGTCTACATTAGGGCCTCCATGCGGGATATAACAAAACCTAGGACCTGCACCCACACCCTTCAACCAAGCCAGAAACCTCAGAATGATCAGTGACAACAAACTCACCATGAAATCACAGAGTAATGCTGTCTCATCCACCTGCTTCTTCACTCTGTGCATGCTATGTAAGATCTTCGAATGGCTACCCCTGCACGGGAAACAGCGTTTACATCGCATGTGCTACAACGCATGCGATTACAACGCAAGCCATTACATCGCAAGTCATTTCTACGACTTGCTGTAGGGGGCGCGCTAAACTAAGGAATAGTATAATTTACTATTCCAACACCTTCCCTACTGTTATAAACGCTGGAGTTGGAATAGTAAATTATACTATTCCTAAGTCCAGCACGCCCCCTACAGCAAGTAGTAGAAACGACTTGCGATGTAATGGCTTGCATTATAACTACGTGGTCGTTGTAACAACCGCGTTGTAAACGCATGCGTTGTAGCGCATGCGATGTAACATCGCATATTCCCCCTGCACACTAGATGCACAGTGACACAGGCCCTCATCACTATCCGACTGGACTATGGCAACACTCTACATAGGAATCACCACACACGTCCTACAGAGATTTCAGACCATTCAGAATGCTGCAGCCAGACTCATCCTCGACCTCCCCCGATGAACCCACATCACACCCCACCTCAGGCAACTCCACTGGTTCTCTATACAGAAGAGATGTCAATTCAAGTTGCTGACCCATTCAGACAAAGCTCTACATAACCATGGCCCGTCTACATTAACCACTGCTTGAACTTCCTTTAACCATCGGGAAGACAACGCTCACCTCCCTGTCTCTTGCCCATACTCCCTGCATCTACCGAAGCACAAGAGCATGACTCTCCTTCTCCCACATCGCAGAAAAGACCTGGAACAGCTTCCCCACACACCTCCTGAGAATCACCTCACCACCAGAATTCCAAAGGGCCCTCACCTGGCTGTTTGAATGAGCTGCCGGGACCTGCAAGCACCTGGATACCCTGTAGGTTGATTAGCCGCGCTCTATGAATCTGGATTGATTGATTGTCTAAACTGGTTTAAAGTGCATGTTCCTTTGCTGAAAGTAGGATATGTTTCCACAATTTAATTTTGAAAGACCGCTGTATGGGGCACACACAGGGTGCAGTATGCAAGACCATCAAATTCCAATTATTAGCCTGCAGAGGAAAGTTCTCCCACTCATGATTAGGGCTAAACCTGTTACATGGCCATAAGGACCGTCCTGTGAGAAGTAAAGGCAGACCTATTTTTACAATTAAAATGCCAGTTTCAGCACTGTGTAATTGTTTCTGTGTCTTGCAAGTGTTCGAACCAAGTTGCCTAGTGCTTAAAAGTAAAAAGTAAGCCTTGCCTACATTTACATTTAAACAGGCATCACAAGCTAAAGTGTTACGTTTTGAGTGAACTGATGCGTAATTTTAAACGTTCCGTTTTACTAAAGAGTGTTTCTCCAACACAATTATGAAGTACATAAAACTTTATTGTCATTGCATTATGCTAATCAAGAAAAATACAATGATTGAAGAAAAGGGTCCCGCATTCTAATTGGAGATTTTCACAAAAGGGATAGAGAAATTCAGAAAAGCGTTGGGGTTTATTTTGAAACTACCAGGGGTAGGAATAGACTTTCCTTGAGAGAAGATTGGACAGAAAAGGACAGAAATCTCATTGAGGCTTAGATTTACAATTTTGGATGTTTGTATTACACAAAACCATAAGATAACTTTTACAGGAAAGAGTTTAGCTGAGAAAGAAATGTGTCACAATATAACAAGCATTGGCATAGCCAATAGGTCTTGCCTTTGGGACCTTATAAGTGTTTAGCCAGAGATATTGACTTTGCCTATGTCTTTAAGCAGTGCTGTACAGAAGTCTGCAGCATGCTGAAAAGTTATAATAAAGAAGTGTCAGAAGCATTTTTGTTACCTTATATATGACCAAGAAAGCATTATGTACAACTGAACAACCATATTAAAAAAGTATTAACAATAAATAATGTCTTGAGTCAGTGAGTGAGAGAGAGAGTGAGAGTCAGTCAGTCAGTGAGAGAGTCAGTCAGTGAGAGTCAGTCAGTCAATCAGTGAGAGAGAGTGAGAGAGAGAGTCAGTCAGTGAGAGAGAGAGAGCATCAGAGAGTCAGTCAGTGAGAGAGAGAGTTAGTCAGTGAGAGAGAGAGAGTCAGGCAGTGAGAGAGTGAGAGTCAGTGAGTGAGAGAGAGAGTGAGTGAGAGTCAGTCAGTCAGTGAAAGAGTCAGTCAGTCAGTCAGTGAGAGTCAGTCAGTGAGAGAGAGTGAGAGAGTAAAGTGAGGAAGAGTATGAGAGAGTAAGGAGAAACGAGATCAGCATGACGCGAGAAGGTAGTGGCAGGCGTGAAGAGGAACATTACTGAGACAGGGTGGAGTGTGCGGAGCAGCAGTGTAGGAGGGACAAGAAAAGAGTGTGAAGCAAAATGCGGAGGCAGTGGCGGCTGGCCCTGATGGGCATCTAGGCATCCTCTTTCGTTGTGTCCAGGTCCTCCAAAATTAAAGTCCTGTGCTTTCCAACCTTATCCAGCACCCATCACTTAGACACCATCTACTTCCCTCAGCAGTGCTTTCAAAGTTACCCCTTCGTCCAGAAACCTCGTGGCTCAAGTCAATTCAAATTATTAACGAAAAATAATCGCTACATAACCAACACAGAGTAACTGCAGGTTGATACGGATTGTTTTAAATTCAAGAAATCAGTTCTCTCATTCCATTCAAGACGGAGTAACTCATTAGTATTCAGCAGGTTTGACTATAGGAGCGTAGCAAGGCAGTGCTTAGCAGTGATGCAAACAATGAAATTGGGACCCATTACCATTTTGGTAGTAATAAACGGTTGATAATTGGGATGAAGTGAGTCCCTCACAGCCCTGGATCCCAGTGGAGTAGCACCTGCTAAACTATTGCTAGCTACGCCCATCTAGGGGTATTGAAACAGTTTTTCTAATGGGCCTCCCTCAGTTATTTTTGCACCACTCAACAATGTCCAAAACTTTGCAACCAGAGCTTTGTACAATCTATATAGGCATATTCCCACTCCACCGTACAGTCACTAATCTGGTTGGCTCTCTGCCAAAAAAAGTACCATACAAAATCTCCTGACACTTGTATTCAAATCAGTAAATGGCACAGCAACTAACTACTGTCTAACATACTGTCTACACTCATACCAAGAATTTACGACCAACTAACCAGAACTTTTTCCACCCTATGCCACCTCCAGGTTCGGATCACTATTAGGCCCTCACCACTGTAACACCCTACCAATAAACATTCAGACAACCACATCTCTCCAAGAGTTCAAAATGGTACTGAAAGCTTGAAGAACGCAAAAGAGTACAGCTCCCTCATATTGAAGTAAATCCGTGTATTACAAGCATATATGCTTAAATAGGTATAGAAAGGCAAATTCAGTAAATGTATGACTGTATTTGTCAGTGTTCACCACACTACTGGTGCTATTAATGACGCAAATGTTGGAGGTACTCTTAGTGATGCCATAGTGTTGCTGGCTTAGCTGGCTTCCCTATCTGTTTCCTGTCTGCACAGACATGATGTCGATTTTGGTTTCCACCTGCATATTTATAGCATCACTATATCCTCTCTAGACTGTTGATGCAGATTCGGATTTCCTAACTTAAGTGACATGGCCTGGGGAAAAGGGGGTTAGTTATGATTGGGTTTTTTTCGTTTTCAATTTCATGCGACACTTTATATTGTTCTTTTACATGACTGGAGATATATGTAACCTTGTCTGTTTCAATGCTGCTACTTCCAAGCCAGTCGGTGTTGCATGCAATGTCATATCTTAACAAAATGCAATAAAATTTGTGATACAAAATTTAAATTATAATGACGCCAACGTAACAGAGACAAAAAAAACAGTCATCTCTTTTGTCATTAGATCATTCTATCAACCATCTCCCAGAGGTGGGGAAAGCCAGGGGGGGGGGGAGTTTTGGTGTCCAGGATGTAAAACAACATCGAAGGCCTTCTCAGGCGATTACACCAAGTCAGCAAATGGATTTGGAGAGATACAGGAATGTCGGCATAACCAATAACCAAGCGTTCGAAATGTTTGCATAATGTCCTTTTCGACACATGATATTTAAACTTTAAATAGTAGCTTGTTGTTTGCACAGTAACGTTTCAGACTTTCGAACCTATCCCCTAATTTATTTGCATAACAATATCTATGTAATATGCATCTTTCTAATAGAATGGAATCATATTTTAGACTTTATAATATATATATATAATGTCCGGAAAGGGGCC
Organism: Calotriton arnoldi; assembly: GCA_963921515.1. Lineage (NCBI taxonomy): Eukaryota > Metazoa > Chordata > Amphibia > Caudata > Salamandridae > Calotriton > Calotriton arnoldi. The sequence goes on along the minus strand of CAWUFW010003423.1, from coordinate 363,190 downwards.
CGTTTAGCTGTATACGAAACAGTCTATGCAGCACATCAGTGGATGACCAGAGACGTGTCGGGTGCTCTTTAGCATCCTCAGCACTTGCCCAAAAATGTTCGATTCGAGTAAAACACTTTAACTTTTTATGTTCAAACTGTAAGTATGTCTAATGAAGACACGGTGTCCGATCTACTACAGTCCTACATGTAACCCCCTTCGTCCAATTGCGTTGTAGTTTGTGTGCTGGGTTTTAAACCAGATCGTACACAGTGGTCCTATGTACAAGTTATATTGAAGATGTTTCCGCTATAATGTAAAGCGCTCAGTTTCCCCTTGGAACTAGGTGTCCTCTATATTGTTCCAGTCTTAGAAATAAATAGAAATATGGGGCACAGCTGATAAATAGTTTGTTTGGCAATTCATCGTGCTAGTCTCCTTCTTAAAGAAGGATAGAGTGCGTACATGTGTGCCGGAGGTGGTGTCATACATGTAATGGTCTAGTAGTGGGAGGGACGAGGATGAAAGGTTCACTTCCTTCACTGCCTCGGAACCACGGTTATGAAAAGGAAAGCTAAATTCAATCCTTCGCCACCTCTCTTACCACTGTTGCTTTGACGCTGATGGGCTCCACAAGGCACGCATGTCAGGCTATTAATGTGGAAGAAATGCTGTGGTCCGCAGTTCTCAGGCAGTAGTAGCGGGTTATGAAAAGGAAAGCTAAATTCAATCCTTCGCCACCTCTCTTACCACTGTTGCTTTGACGCTGATGGGCTCCACAAGGCACGCATGTCGGGCTATTAATGTGGAAGAAATGCTGTGGTCCGCAGTTCTCAGGCAGTAGTAGCGGGAAAGAAAGACTCTGTCCGGCGCACAGGACCGTCCGCAACAGCACCACTAAACAAGCTAGCAGCACGCCCTCCTACGTCACGGGAACAAAGATGGCGTCGGCCTGTCCAAATGGGCTGTCCTAAAAGTGGACAAGGCGGTAACCCAAAAGCCCGATTTTCAATCATGCGCCAGCTTATAACATAAACGATGACGCGTGCCAACTGAAAACAAGGGCGGGGCTTAAAGTCCCTTCCGAAACTGTATTGATTCCAAAAGGCCCTCGCATGGCGAGAGCAGCGCATGCACGCTGCTAACGCCAGGCGAGACCTAATAAACCCTAGGCGGTGATGATGTGGAAAAGGTAGTCTGGCAGGCTTAGAGGGTGATGCAAATTACAGCAGAAGGGCTCCTGTAAGACATTCTGCTCAGCCACTCCGCAGGCAGGGAGCTGCTTATGACAGTGGATGATAAGAACATGGACAGCTGTGCACTGGAAAAACCTCCCCTTTCCGTGCTAGGAGGACTATGGATGGTCGATTCCAACTTTTCCCTAGATCTGCACTAAAGCTGTGGACTTGAAGTTTTCTCCAAGAGCTAGGGAGGAGCTAGTTGACTCACAAGGAGTCCGAAGGGAGCCATCTTGCACTGGAACTTATTTCCCTGTGACTGGAAAAGTGTGGAAGGCCCAAGAGACAGATTGGACTATATGGGCTTCGAAGAACACAATCAAGACCACTTTTACCTGTGGAAATGAGAGAAGGTTTTTTTTTACCTTCTTGAACCTGTGGCCCCGGTATTCAAGAACCTCCACTGACGTTTTGGGAATTTAGGAGCAAATGACATGTTACTGAACTGGTCTTGAAGATTGAGGCGTTTTCCTCTATTGCCTGCAAAGCAATTTGCTGCAAGTCAGTGTAATCTAATCTTCCCCAAACTGGACTCCTTTAAAACCATTCCCTTCAGGCATTGCTATATTTTAGTCACAAAACCTTTTGATACCGTCATCATGTTATTTTCATTTTTGTGTCATTTTTTCTCATCATAGTTTATTTCTTAACTGTAATGCTGTTTTTGTGTTGCTCATGCATTTTTTCTGAGTAGAGGCTTGCTGCTTAAGCCAGACTACCAAGGTCAAACTATGAATTCTTCACAAAAACCTTTTATCTAAACGGAACTACATAATTCTGACTTTGTGGAGTTCCGCCGCAGTCCGTATAATGACAGATGTCCTGTTCATATTTTACAATTTAGTTTCCTACAATCAGGAATAAATTGTACTACCTAAAACACGGAGCAAAGCTGTGCTGTTCTTTTGAAGTGAAATCACAGTACCAGAGGTGACATGGAATGTATCACGAGCAACCAGAACATATTTAATATGGCGGCATTACGGAAGGAATCAATACCTGTACCTGTGAATATAGAAAACAAGGGATCATATTATTATCTCGCATCTATTTCTTCATCCTACTGTTTAGATGTGCATTTTTTCATCTGCGCTCTCACTATTTCATTATAAGGAATTTTACAATGTATACTAAGGTCCAATAATATATACCTAATATGGAAGTACATAGTTAAATTAATGTAAGTATGATCACAATAATTTAATTACATTATTTAAAAAAAAAAAAAAAAGAAAATAAATGTGGGAAAAAGCATGGTAGCTATGGAGGGTGGTTCCTCTGCCTGATATCATTTAATATAATTACAAAATACAAAAAGCAATACATTACAACAATGAAAAAACAGGGCCAGTAGGTGAGTGTAGGAGCACCACCATAGTTCCAAGACAACTAATAAAGAGGAAATGGTATGCATGTGTTAAAAAACCCATTTTTTTAACTCATAGGTTGGAAACAGTATTGGGGATAAAAACTAACATAAATCATATGACACTAAAATAAAATAAGATAATTAGTAATAATACAAAAAAAAGATTACAGTTAGAGAAAAGATTAGGAAAGGTGACATATGTTAAGTAAATTAAAAAATAGCAAAATATAAAAGGATTGTAAAAGGTAAAAGGATGTTAAATATAAGCCATAAGGAAATACTAGGAATGATTAGACAGAGAAGGAAATTTGTAAAATTGGTAAAATCAAATAATCCTTCTATCCTTGAAGAAATGGCATTCAGGGAATAACAGCAATCTGATTGCATGATAGGAAAAGACAGACAGGGAAATGGTATGAATCCAACTACAAGATGGATACATAAACCCAATGCAGATAATGATTGCAGAAAACAGTCAGAACATTATAAAGTGTCCCATAATATTTGCTTATGTGTAATCACTATTAAGTAGTAGTAGTATCTTTATTCGATCTAATAATGATAATTCACAAAAATATGCACAATCTTCCTTATACAAATACATTATACAATAGTAAAAAATGGACATAGCATAAAAAGATCACAATTATATAAGATAAACATGGTAAAGAGAATTTAAAAATGTATAGTCATCAACATTAAAAAGACTGTGCCAGTGGAATCAAACTATCAATTAGCGTATGGACCTTTATCCTAATTCATCCAGTATGTTGCCCTGAAATCATATGACTGTGTTCTTAGGCAAATGCAACCCTAAAGTTAAGACCATATTACACAGATTTCAGCGTATCCAAAAAGTGTTGTGTATCAGGATTAGAAAAAGATAAACCTCTCCTGATAACATTCATATTGAGACCAAATTACTTAGTCTAGTTAATGACTTCATCCTAGTGTGCCAGGCGTAAAGCAAATATCTTGTTAATGCAAACACTCTCCATTTTTTGTGTTAGATCAGTATTATCCATTTTTCCTAATTTGTGCATAGGAGGGACAAAAGAACATAAAATGGTCTACTGATTCAGAGCTAAGGAGGCATACAGGGCAGAGTGAGGTTACAGTAGCCTGCTCTGCTTCCATTTGCTTTTACTGTAATTCAGAGGCAAAGTTCCGTACCTAAATTGCAGATAAAGTGTATGTGCATGAGGAGGTTCAATTTCACCCATAACAGCTTCAAATAAAAAATGCATTTAAAATCTGGGAACCTTCCGGTTAGGGGTCCCCAGTACTGCAGTATTAAAACAGGAATCCTGGATATGGACCCAAATCTTTGCCTTTAAAAGATGTATCACTTCTTTCGTAGGGGATTTGGGATCATCCCACATATCCCTTAGCCCCAATCTCAACAGCCATTGCCTAACCTCTCTAAACCACTTCACTCGTCTGGCTGCTTTGTCAAGAGTTTGTACTTCGGCTACGGCTTCTTTGACTGGGATCTGAGTTTTGCTAGTCCGTAGTCTAACCCAGAACACTAAAGCCTTCAGTTCTGCAATATGCTTAATGCTCTTTAGCTCAAGATCAAACCAGGCTGGTAGTAGTGGGTTGTTAATTGAAAGACATAATAGAGATCTTATGAATTTATTTTCAACCAGCACTAAGCACTTTGTCGGTTTCATACCCCACAATTCAGCACCATAAAGAGCAACGCCCAAACCTCTAGCTCAATGTATTTGAATAGCTGGGGAGAAAGGGCGATAGACAGATTGATTGAGGTTTTTTTACAACTGCGGTGTCGACATGCTAGAGTGCAAGACTGCTCCTTTGGATTTGGTCGGCCCATCTCAAGTTACTGTTCAATCTAACCCCGAGGTAATCAAAAACCTTGACTTGTTCAAGTGTATTTAAACCCAGCCTCAACTTCCCTTTAAAGGAACGGTGAGGGTTAAAGGCCATAAATTTAGTCTTTGTGCAGTTAATCTCAAGACCAAAATCGATACAAGCTGTTGCAAACCGATTTAATACATTCTGCATGCCCATTGGTGTTTTTGTGATCAACAGGATATTGTCAGCAAACAGGAATAAGGGAATTTGTCTGCCCGCAAGTTTGGGAGGGTCACCCCCAGAGTCAAATAATGCATTAATTAGCCCGTTCATATATACAGTAAATAGGGTTGGGGCTAGAACACAACCTTGGTGGACTCTCTTTTGCACATTTATCTTCTCAGTAAGTTCGCCACTTTGGTTCCAACAAACTTGAGCATTTTTATCTTGGTGCATGCGCATTATGAGTTTTAGCAAACCGTTGGGCAGCCCTGGATCCCTCAGAGCGGCCCATAGTTTAGTGAGATTAATGGAGTTGAATGCTTGTTTGAGATCTACAAACAGAACTTAGAGGTGACCCTTCCTGATAGTGACTTCCTTCCAAATAAGCAATAAAAAACAGAACGCCTGGGTCAAAGTGCTTGTAGATTCCCTAAAGCCTTCTTGCAAATGTGACAGTATGTTATTTTCCTCAATCCAAGTGTGTAATAACAAGGATAATCCTAAAGGGTGGCCCTTTACCAGAGTCCTGGCATTGTGCAGAGATAGTACCAATATATAAAAAAGGTCAACGAGATGACCCCGGGAATTATAGGCCGATTAGTCTAATTGATGGACTCCAAAAGATTTTCTGTCGACCCCTCCTGGGTAAATTGTCAGACTGGGCATTGGCAAATTATATATTCAGTGATTTACAAGCGGGCTTTCGCCTGAACGTTAGTACTCTTGATTAAATCTTTAGGTTTAACCTGATTTATTGGAAAACCATCCTGCTGGGTAAAGGGCATCTATACGTTATTTTTGTCAATTTAAAATCGGCATTTGATACTGTCCCGAGACTTAGATTATGGGAAGTATTAGCAAGCATGGGAGTCCCAACCAACATCTTAGCAGTTCTAAAGAAAATACATGAGATTAACATAGCACGGGTGAGGAATGGGAGGAACGGGGAACAAACAGAAGCTTTCAAACTAGAGAAGGGCGTATGCCAAGGTTGCATTCTAGGCCCGACTCTCTTCTCTCTGTTCATCAATGATCTGGTAAAATACTTGAATTTTGAAAATAATGACACCCAGGATTGGCCTCACGAAATACCCAGTGTTGTTATTTGCAGACGACATGCTTCTTATCTCAAAGACCCCAAAAAGCCTACAAATGATCCTAAAGCGATTTCTAGATTTTTGTGCGGACCATGGTCTAGAATTGAATATAAACAAGACTAAATCCATGGCTTTTAATCCTTATAAATCTACTAAATCAACCCTAATTGTTAACAATACACTTTTAGAGCAGGTCCAGATTTTACTTTATTTGGGGGTGACTCTGTCGCACAACCTTCGATGGAAGACAGAAATAACGAAACGCACTTTGAAATTGCAACAAGAGACAGAGGCTATCTTAAAGATGGCAAAAAAGTTAAAATCAATCATCATAGCCCCTGCGCTTGAGGTATACAAGACCAGGGCAAAAAACTGTTGCCCTGTATGGCGCAGAAGTCTGGGCCATGAATCGGCCAGTGAGCTAGTAATAGTGGAAAACAAATTCCTCAAACATCTAACAAAACTCCCATATAGCTCCCCAACTCTCCCAGTATTGCAAGATTTGGGTTTTTTCCCAATCTCATTCGCTATCCAGGCGCGCAAACTATTATTCTGGCATAGATTGTAGTCAACACCAGAGTTGGAGCCCTATAGAGCGCCACTCAGAGAGATTCTAAAAGTAGAGGGCCACCTTAAGATTCCATGGCTGCTCTATGTAAAGAAGATGCTTCACACTGTTGCTCTTGAGATTCGTTGGGCCTCTCCAGAAGGCTCCCATCTGACACCAAGGCAAGTAATAAATGAACGGTGTAGGGAATATCTCTGGGGAGAGATAATAAAGAATAGCAAACTAGGGAGCCTAACAGACCAATTTCTTGATCAGAAGATTGTCCCTCTATATGAACCTTCTCTTGATGTTATCCAGGGCTTGCTACCTAGACAGTTGTATTGCAAGTTCAGATACGGGATTCTGCCAACGCAAGAATTTACAGCAAGATGGGCGAACACCAAGAGCACTAATGCCAGCTGCCCTGTCTGTAGCACTGCTCCTGAATAATTAAGCCGCATATTATTTTTCTGTGTGGCTTATAAAGTTTCGAAATGGATTATTCCCCTCTGTAGATTACTAGGTATAAGGACATTGAGTACTGTCATTGGATACTAAAAACAGATACACTGGAGCCGATTGTTATTATTAGTCAAGCGAAATACTTGCATGCAGTATGGATAATTAGGAACCAGTGGATAAAGCATCAAAAGATGATCCAGGGCTGAAGGCGGGTATTATATAAGTAGCCGGACCCATATTATGATACACACACTCACCGGGATGCTGTAATCCTAGATCTATACTTCTCTCCAAAGCAGACACGTGATAAGCCTGCTTGGAATATAAATTTGTAGAATTTAATACATGAATTATTATGCATAATGAGATTGGGATAGAAATGTCTATTTTCAATATTTAATGTGTGTACGAGAATCTATTCAAATGTCTTTAGCTGTACACGCATGGCATATTATTTCATCTTTTGCATACTTTATGGATTTTAATTTGAAAGCAGCAGTCATAATGATGTAGAACATAAGTTGTATGGTGTAGAAGGAAATATGTGGGCCTACTCTTGTATTACCTACTCCAATTACCCACCTTCCACCTGAAGGAAGCTGACTGATATGTCAGATATTGTACATTGTCTTCATATTGTTCTAAATTATTTATTTTTTAAATCACTTTGACCCTAGAAATCCCAAAGAATAATTGTACCTTGATTTGCCTAATGCATTTGTATTGACCAAGATGATCTCTCACATTAGCTGTTCTGCTCTAGGATCACTGCGTACTTTGCTGCACTCCTATCCTAACCCGTTAAGTACTTTACTGTCATATAGAATTATATCACCATGTACCTATCTGCCCATCATCAGATGCTCTTTTTAATGTGCTTTTAAATATGTAGCCTGTGTTTATTAGAATCTGTACCACTAGGTGACTTTTAACTGTTTTTTATTGTGCATACATATTTTTATCTTGTACTTTTATGGCCTTCTGGCCAAAATAAAGTTTTTTTTTTTAAAGTGTGTAAGTGTGTCAGGATCAGTTTGCAAAAGATTTTCTGTGCAGTTTCTATAAGACTAATTGGCCTATAATTGGATGGGTCCCCTTTCTTAAATATCAGGATAATTTTGGCGCCCTTCCAAGTGCATGGAATACCTCCCCATGAGCAATAGTGTTAAATGTTGAATGAAAAACGGATCCCCATATGATGGGCTCTGATTGGTAGAGATCTCCAGGTGTTCTATCTAGCCCTGGTGCTTTGCCCTTTCCTAGGCTGCAGATTGCAGACACGGTTTCTTCCAATGTAAAAGTAACTACTTCGGCTGCTTCTATTTCAATTGGCTGATTTAGTCCAACCTTAGTAATTTCAGTATCTGTTTCACTTTCCTCCCTTGAGAACAACTGGGTAAAAGGTTCTTCTCAGACATGTGATTGAATAAAAAAAGTCCTCTTTTTTTACCATATGCACTGCTCCTTTGGCCAATAAGTGCCAGAATAACTTGCAATCTTTCATTCTAGATGCTTCAACTAAGGTGCCCCAATTTTCTTCCTCCCAACTTTTCTTGGCCTCTATCTGTGCCTTTCTATAGACCTTTCTACTCTCAGCTATAACAGTGCTGTTTCTGCTCTTCACTGCAGTGACTAATGCGGTTCTGGCCTGTTTACAATTCCCATTATACCAGGGCGTGTCTTTCCGTCTAACACAGATGCTTTGAGATTGTCTACAGAAATGGCTCTTAATGGCCTTGAGAAGATGGGAAATACTAAGCATAATTCTTAAGTCATTGCACCCAGAGTTACCCAGGATAAGGAGAGTTGCGACTACCTCGGCACATATAGCGACTAAAGACTTCTCGTCTGTTACTACATGGCTCTATTTAATCCATCTGTCATTATTTGTAGTGTAGCAAAGCCACTCTATTGATGCAGCTTGTCAAATAAGGGATCACTATCATATCTGGGTATGATGGACATATTGTGTACTTTATTCCACAGATCTAGCTCGACCATTATATAGTCGATCCTACTTTGAGCATTCACCCTTTTAAAGGTAAAGGATGCATCTGGATCAGATGGCATCTGCCCATTGCAAGCACGTACTCCATAGGCTAGGGTAAAGGACAAGACTTGCTGCCCCACCTTTGTGCATCTCTTAAGGGGAGGTATCTGCAAGTTTTGTATGCCTCTTGCTAACTCATCCTCTTGTACAAAGTCCTGGACATAATCCACTGGCTCATAAGTTACATTGAAGTCTCCAGCTACTATTAAGTACTGCCCCCTCTATGAGTTCTCTAGAAAATTAATCAGAGATGCTATTGTGGGAGACTCCTGATGTTGATTCTTGAAGTGATTGTATATAATATTTAACCTCAATGTAAACTCTCCTTTGAGAGATTTAAGGTCAAGTCCTAGTATATCAGCTGACTCAATGTTTAGCCTGCGGACTTTACAGGCCAAACTTTTCTTAACCCAGATGAGTAAACTTCCGGCCAGATGCCCTGCCGACGATGGTCTGGCTTGGACACTTTAATTTGTGTACCCCACACTGAAGATTGGTTCAGTCACCCACGTTTCCTGGAGAAGGCATATGTGGCATCTGTCTACTAGTTTAGCCCAATTGGAATCCAACAGTTTTGAACGTAACCCTGCGACATTCCACAAGATCACTTTTATTTGGTGTTCGGAGCTTGTTATCTCCTGTATCATAGGCCCATCTACTATCTTCTCCCCACCTGGGTTAAGGTCTGGCTCAGATTGAACTTGGCATTGGGATGAGGTAGTTTGCGTGTTAATTAGGGTGTGGGCTCTATAGGATCTAGCTCTCCATGGGTGACTTGTTGACTCTTTGGCTAGATTCCTTTTGCATTCATCATTACCACTCAGGAGTGAATCTAATTTGTCAAGGTCAGAGAGAGGCTGAAACCTATTGCGAGTTGGTATTACATAGGTGTGATAGCCCCAATGTTGGGCCTGGTATGAGCACCTGCTGTCAGACATAGCTGCGCTGGTGTGCATCAGATGTCTATAGAAATACCCCAGAGGCATAATGTTGATTCCGTGTCCTGGACCCGCCCAACATAGCTTGAGTCCACACATTATCAATCGTTCTGCAAAGTCGAGGATCTGCAATTAACCACAATGCAATTGCCCTGTATTTGTTTTCTCGAGGGTCTGGAGATTAAAAAGTCTGTGTTGCGTGATAGGCAGTGGCAGATTTAATTTTTTAGTTGGCTCATGGACTCATTCTTATTCACAGGTAGGTAGGGAACATTAGTTAGAATTACCACATAAGGACAGCAATCCGATGGAACGCCTCTTGTACTTCTATCTACTAGAGGGGATTTCCCTGAGTTGGGTCTTGCGTCACTTACACTACTTCTTTGCTGGGCTAAATCCTGAGGTCCTCGGGAACCCTTTAAATTAGAGGCCTCAGCTCTGGATACCCTACCTTTTGTTGGTCCTTCATCCCCATCCAGCCCACCCCTTTGTCTTGATCGCTTATGCAATTATTAGAGGGCGGGTGGAAGGAACGGCGATGCGAGACTGGTTTCGGTCCTAAATGTTGTATTTATCAGCCTCACGTTCACCTATATCAGTGTTGCAACTCCGTGGTGCAGACCTCACTATACTATCATGCACTATGATGCTTTCTAGTGTATTTTGTAACTTTGTTACAGAGTCCTTCACGCTACTGAGTCTTTCCAAAACGGGCGAAAGATACTGACTCAAGTTTACTAATTATAATGTCCAGGTTTGACCAGAATGTAGGATCAGAGTTAGAGGTCTGAGTCTTATCTGTGTGAGACAGCAAGGGAGAATTGGCCTTGTCCCCCCACTTTGTTGTACATTTGGGGTCTTCTTTGATCTAGTGCTTGTCACTTGCATTGAGCCCATATGTTTAGTTTTCTTCTTTCTCTTCATTGGAGGCCCATTTGCAGTTGTTAATGAAAGATAAGGCGAAGTTGGGATAGTTATTGAGTCCCCAATAAACTTTTCTGCCTGTTGAGTGATTCCACTTTGCACAGACACAGTGTCATAACCGGGATCAGAGTCAGCATGAGGTAGGTAATTGTCTCCCCTGTCCATTGATAAACGCCGGTGGGCTAATGTAATTTCATTGTCAAGAACCCTTGCGGCACGCACCAAAATGGAATCAAGGGTGTTGCCTTGCGGTCTCTTAGGGGAGCCATCTTTATCCCCTGTGATCTTCCTTTTAACCCTCATTAGGGTAGGTGAATTGATAGATATCAATGAAAAAAGTAAACACACCTACTGCCTGTATCAAAGAGCAGCAACCAAGGTTGACAGGGCAGCTGGGGGTTGCAGTCCCTCTCCCCCTGTGGCAACATTGGTGAGTCTCCCATGCTGCGAGACTCCCTCATTGTTTTTATTGCGCTCCTGCACCTTGTCGAATGCTGCAACCCTCCTCTGGGCCGGCGCATCTGGGGGTTGTATTCCCTCTCCCCCTACGGCAACAATGGTGAGTCTCCCGGACTGCGGTAATCCTTTTTAGGTCTCGCCTGCGTTGCAGCGCAACCTGCACGCTTTCGAGATCTATAGTCGTTGGTTTTCTGTCTGGCTTCTTTGGTAGTGGGGTAGGTGCACGCCCTGTCTCCCTTAAGCCCCGCCCACTCATCATCTATTGCTCGTCTTGCGTGCGTTGTGTCCTTGCCTCACACTCGAGCCCCCCTTCTCTGAGAGGCTTCCGTTGTGTCCCACCACCGCAAACCGGTGCTTGTTTAGTCGGTAAGCACTATCTTTTTATCACAATGGCGACAGCTTGTTTCCTGAAGGGAAGCGATTGGAAATGTTGTCCGAATGATAAATCTGTAACCGTGACATCGAGGAAGCCACGATTTTCAGATAAAAATGCGCCGAGCTTGAAGTAGCGAGAGACGTGTAGCTTTCTTATTACATTCAGCTGGAATTGCAGCGTAAAATAAAGTAAGTGTGGAAGTACAGCTTTAGTGCTAGCACAACACACACGGATGGTACAGCACTCTGAGCACTCTGAAAGTGTCCGAATTCATGTCCTACTTGTCTGCCTGCTTCAGATCCCATCGAGGCAATCTTGTGTGCGTGCGGGTGTCTACGGGCGAAGGCCCTTACAGTGTTAAGTCTTTAACGTCAGCCAACTCAAAGCACTGTTCAGGCAACATAAATGGCTGAAAAATCTAAGAAATTTGCTTTGCGTTGGCTAGAATGACATTGGTTTATCATGAGTTGACCGGCAGTGTGAGAGAACCGCTGAAAGGAGTGACCAGATTGCACGCGGCGCTGGGGCTGGCAGCTGTTCTGTTCCTCGTTACAACCGGTCTCGCAGTGTACATCGGAGGAGAGTTTCGATCACTTCAGTTAATGGTTCGTCGCTGGTAAGCGCACATCGTTGATGGACGACGTGCGACATCTAGTGGCCATTCATTGCTGGCTCTGATATCAATTTATGGAATACAAGGGGCCGATTCCGATCTCGGCCGGTAGTGCTCCGAATCGGATTCGGATTTACCGGATCCGATTCGGAGCCCTGTTTCCCGACCGAATCGTACGCGGGTCCGATGCAAGCTCCCGCGAAATCGCCGACCGACTCGTACGCGGCTTCAACACGCTCCGACCGACTCGCATGGACACGACTCACACCGCGCTATGGAGACGTTTCCCGGCCGGGTAAGTACGATGCGCGCCGCGAGCAGTCCGACCGACTCGCGCCGTCTGGCTCGAAAAAGCTGTCGGAGCCGGACTTTGGGGGTCCGCGTCGGACCCCTGTACGCGTAGGCGCACGAGTCGCACACAGGGGGGACCCATGGGTCCCCCTACCTGTGCATGTACGCCGCGATGTGCATGGACGCGTACCCGCTGTAGGGGGCGCACTTGTTCGCCTCGCACCCATTGAGTCAATGGGAGCCCGCGTAAGCGTCGTACGACCGGCTCCCATTGACTTCAATGGGAGTCCGACCGAATCGAGTCCGATAGCATGCAAATGCATCGTACTCGTCCGGTCGGACTGCTAGGGTCCGATTCGGTCGGAATTCTCTCCGGGTCCGGCTCGGTCGGAGAGATTTCCGGCCGGAATCGGAATCGGCCCCCAAGTGTTTACTAAACATTGTGCCTGGACAAAATGTACAAATATTGAAGCTTCCGTATGTACGTTTTTTGGTTACATGGTGTTTAATTAAAAGCAACACGCACCCTATCTGCCATGTCACCCACCGTAAAAAAGCATCTTAGAATACTGTCCCCCAGCACGCACAAACTAGGGGGCATATTATCAAAGAATAGCGATAAACATCGCTAAGCGCACTTAGCGCGTTTCTGTTTATCGCCATCTATCGCTGAATTACATCGCTGTGTTAGCGGCGTATTATCAACGCTTTGCTAACAGGCGATGTAATTCCAGCGATAGACGCGAGAAACAGAAATAGCGCGTGAAATCCAGCGATGATTTCACAGCGCTATGGAGAAGCTTGCTGATAGGGAGTGTGGACCTAACCAGTCAATCCACCTCCCATTATCAGTATAGCTAAGTCGATTCAAAAGCAGACGTTCAATACCTGCGATAACCGCGGTTAGCGCGGCTTTTTTAATCGCTTCGCGGTTCTGGGGCCGCGTTGATAATAGAGCGAAGTTGTGTCTGCGAGTGTTTCCATGACGTGTTAGTCAGGAACGCCTACTTTGCATGTCATTAGCGATATATATAGCTGACATGCAAAGTGGAAAAAAACGACAGCTAACGCCTGTAATCCTGCGCTAACGCCTGTAATCCTGCGCTAACGCCTGTTAGCGCAGGCTTGTTAATAGAGCGATAAAAATATTGCCGCTTTTTCGGCAAAAATTGCCGCAAAAGTGGCGATATTGCCCTTGATAATATGCCCCTAGATTTTGAATATTAACAAATACGAAATCACCAAAAATTCCTCTGCACTGTGATCGGGGTGCAAATCCATTCCCACGACGTTTGTTGCTCCTTTGGGGATAGTCAGGACTCGAGTCGAGGGTAGACACCGTCTACCCACTATTTTCAGAGGGTACATGCGGTCTACATTGCTGCAAAGCTGACCACTTTCAGCGGAGTGCCACGTTTCTTTCCTACTTCTTCCTAAATTCGAACCGGTGTAATTCTCTAATACCGGGACACTTTCAGCAGGCCTGCAGTTGCCTGCCTTTGTTCCGAGCAGCAATGTGTAGGCGAGGAAAGGGCTTCTCAGATTCCAACTTCGCCCCTAACAAAAGCCGGAGTTAAGGTGCCATTAGGCTGTGGTGGCTGGCACGGGTCAGGTGTGGCGGTGCGGTGCGGGGGGAGGGGGAGGGATAGGGTGGTTATGTGGTGGGGGTAGAAAAATAACAAAACACTACCTTTTACCAGTTATTGGATCACTGGAGGTGTCATACTGTTACTGGCTACATTGGGGTCAAAGGCAGACGCAATGATTTGACATATATAATAGCAATTACGTTGTTACACAACATTAGATTAATGACAGTGAAACGTGCGGCTTCGGTGGAATATTTAAAGATTGAATAGATTACGGTACTTGTCCCAGTTAATCCCTCGCACACTAACATTGGCCCCCTTTGTGGAGTTGTTTTTGTTGAGACAGCTGCAGGCACTGATGTCATAATTTTCAGTAGTTAAGTCAGAAAAAACTCATTGATAGGCATTTAATGGCTGGAACTTAGACGGCACTCTTTCACCATTGTTTCTTTTGTGAAATAAAGGAAAAATGGCTTTTTAAATGAAAGACAACATGACTCTATAACCATAGATCAAAGCTAAGGAAACCAACTACAGGTGCGTTTGGCTCCACTCTGGATTAAGACACTCTGGGGCCGATTCCGATCTCGGCCGGTAGGGCACCGAATCGGATTCGGCTTAACCGGATCCGATTCGGAGCCCTCTTTCCCGACCGATTCGTTCGTGCGTCCGGGCGAGCGAGTACGATGCGAGCGCACTCGAAATCGCCGACCGACTCGTACGGGGGTCCGACCCGCTCCGACCGACTCGCACGGACACGACTTGCACCGCGCAATGGAGACGTTCCCCGGCCGGGCAAGTACGATGCGCGCCGCGAGCAGTCCGACCGACTCGCGCCGTCCAGCTCGAAAGAGCAGTCGGAGCCAGACTTGGGGGGTCCGTGTCGGACCCCCCTGTACGCGTAGCCGCGGGAGTCACACACAGGGGGGACCCATGGGTCCCCCCTACCTGTGCATGTACGGCGCGAGTCGCATCGACGCGTACCCGCTGTGGGGGCGCCCTTGTTCGCCTCGCACCCATTGAGTCAATGGGAGCCCGCGTACGCGTTGTACGACCGGCTCCCATTGACTTCAATGGGTGTCCGACCGAATCGAGAGAATTCCAATAGAAGCCCAGGTTTGATGTCCTTGACACCAGAACCTGGGCTTCTATTGGAATTCACTAGGGCATATTATCAAGCCCCTTATCGCCGCTTTAGCGGCAGTTTCCTGCCGCTAAAGCGGCGATAATGTTTGCGCCTTTCTTGATAATATGGCCCAAAGTGTGCCTTGGGCCAGAAGGTTTGTGTTATCCCGGTGGACCTTCATCTGTAACTGGGTCTAAGAGCAGGGCTAAGAATTGAAATCCATGTGATTATATGACACTTTTGAATCTGCTGAAAATCCCTAGCTCTTGACAATGCCCAAAATATTGCTGTGCAATCCTCTCTTCTCCCGAATAATTACTCTTTAAGTTATTTGAAGTTGGAACTAATTATCGCTGACTTAACGTGCTTTAAATGGTGCGCAGTCAAAATATCGATTTTTTTATATCGACCTACACTAATATCGAGTTTTTAATATCGTAGGGACAGAATATCGATGTCAAGAATATCGGTGACCAGAATATCGAACTTAAGGTAAGTAATATAGGTTTTTTTATATCGAAGTAAGTAATATCGAAGTAAGTAATATCGTTAGCAAAAATATCGTTAATAATATCGATATTTATATTAGTGTTATGTATTTTAGTATGTATTTTATATGTATGTTTAACATTTTTTGTAATGTATTTGTATTATTTTTAAATATATGTATTAAATGTTTCGAAATTAGTAATTTTTTTAAAGTAAATTTTGCGTTTTAGTATCCGAGCGGGTTGTGGGTTTATAGGGGAATAGGGTGGGAAGTAATTTAATTATAATTAATTAATTATTATGTTTTTATTTATTGTTATTGATTATTAATTTATTGTTAATTAAATATTAATTGGTAATTAATTTTTTTAATTGATTAATTTACCATTATATAAATTATAATATTTTTTTTAGTTATTGTTATTGTTAATTAATTTATTGTTAATTAATTATTAATTGGTAATTAATTTGTATTAATTGATTAATTGATAATTACATTAATTATGTTAATTTTTATGTGTAGCGGGTTGTGGGTTTATAGGGGAATAGGGTGGGAAGTAATTTAATTATAATTAATTAATTAATATTTTTTTATTTATTGTTATTGATAATTAATTTATTGTTAATTAATTATTAATTGGTAATTAATTTGTATTAATTGATTAATTTATGATTATATTAATTATAATTAATTTATTATTATTTTTTATTTATTCTTGTTAATTAATTTATTGTTAATTTATTAATTGGTAATTAATTTTTATTAATTGATTAATTGATAATTAAATTAATTGTGTTCTTTTTATGTGTAGCGGGTTGGGGGAATAGGGTGGGAAGTAATTTAATGTTATTTAAGTAAATATTAATTTAATTTTATTGGTATTTATTATTAATTTTTTTGTTAATTATTAATATGTTATTTATTTTACAAAAATTATTTAATTAATAAGTATGTTAATTTAACCCCTACGCTATCCTACACTTTCCACACTGTTACACTCACTGGAGTTGGAATAGTAATTTTAACCCCTTCGCTATTCAACACTTTCCCTACTGTTGCACTCACTGGAGTGGGAATAGTAATTTTTATCCCAACGCTATCCAACACTTTCCCTACTGTTGCACTCACTGGAGTGGGAATAGTCATTTTTACCCCTACGCTATCCAACACTTTCCCTACTGTTGCACTCCCTGGAGTGGGAATAGTAATTTTAACCCCTACGCTATCCAACACTTTCCCTACTGTTGCACTCACTGGAGTGGGAATAGTCATTTTTACCCCTACGCTATCCAACACTTTCCCTACTGTTGCACTCACTGGGGTGGGAATAGTAATTTTAACCCCTACGCTATCCAACACTTTCCCTACTGTTGCACTCCCTGGAGTGGGAATAGTAATTTTAACCCCTACGCTATCCAACACTTTCCCTACTGTTGCACTCACTGGAGTGGGAATAGTAATTTTTACCCCTACGCTATCCAACACTTTCCCTACTGTTGCACTCACTGGAGTGGGAATAGTAATTTTAACCCCTACGCTATCCAACACTTTCACTACTGTTGCACTCACTGGAGTGGGAATAGTAATTTTTACCCCTACGCTATCCAACACTTTCCCTACTGTTGCACTCCCTGGAGTGGGAATAGTAATTTTAACCCCTACGCTATCCAACACTTTCCCTACTGTTGCACTCACTGGAGTGGGAATAGTAATTTTTACCCCTATGCTATCCAACACTTTCCCTACTGTTGCACTCACTGGGGTGGGAATAGTAATTTTTACCCCTACGCTATCCAACATTTTCCCTACTGTTGCACTGTTTGGAGTTGGAATAGTAATTTTATTACCTCCGCTATCTAATATTTTTCTTATTATTTTAGTTAATGTAGTATATAATTAATTTTAAAAAGATTAAACATAATTTTAATTTTTTTAATTTGTTATATATATTTATTTAATTTTTATTTATATTATTGTTTTATGTGTATAGATGTATTTATAATTTATATGATATTTTTTTTTAAAGTATAAGTTATTAAAATAATTATTAAAAATTATTAGTAAGTATATATATTATATATTATATGTATATGTTTAATTTATTTTTACATTACATATATATTACTTATAATTTTTAAACATTTTAAAATATTTTTAACTATGTTTATTTTAATAATATGTATTATTTACTTTTGTTTTACACTATTTTTTTAACTTAAATAAAAAACGATATTTTTAACAACGATATTTTTGACATCGATATTTTTTTTTCGATATTTTTGTACTTACCATAATGTAGATAGGATGTCGATATTCTTGACTTCGATATTCTTGCGTCGATATTTCTATAGGTCGATATTCTGACCTTCGATATTTTGTCAGTAATTCACTTTAAATGCATTAGTTGCCAGTAGTTAGTTAATTTATTTTACGTTTAATATATAATTCATACGACACAAAGTTTACTGCAAAACGTTAACACAGAACGTATAGCACACCAATGTACAGGAATCGCATATTTAGCAAGAATCCCATTTTAAGACATGCCATTTAGCGATTCCAAACCAGTTTTAAATTTCAAAATAATACGAATTCACTGCAAGGTTTCTTGGCAAATACAATAAAATATTCTTGGCTACATTCTGTAAAAATCTAAATCATGCAATAAATGCTCTTGATAAACAGTTCTCTATGGCATGACATGGTTAAATCGCTCAGGGATTTAAATTAACAGCAGACCAACCAGTGCTGTAATTAAATTGATGGGGGTTTCCCTGCAAAATGGGATAAGGGTCTCCGGGGTCTCCCATATCTCATAGATTTTCATTAACTTTAGGCTGAATGGGTGTCCCCTGAATGGATTGGGGGCCTCCAGAAAGGATGCCCCCCCTCCTCAAGGGTTCGAGGCACCGATGTGGCTGCGGGGACATGTGTTACACTTATGAGACCAACATTGTTCTGTAGCCCAAGGTTCTCAGTTGTAACGAAACTCTAGGCAACCTTAGATTATTATGGAAGGGGTTAGCACATACACCTAAATGCCACTTGCATGCACTGCCTCTGTAAATGCCATTGCCTTAAAATGTGCAATCTTCGGTGCAACAAATTCACAACTGTCATACATTCAATTGGGATGGGAAGGTCTCCATCATTATGTTGTGAGCATGCATCCCTGCTCTGAGTTAAACAAATGCAAGTCTCTCAAGTGTTTTTCACTTTTTTCCTTTTCATTAATGGAATACAAGAGCAGGGATCTGTGGCCTGGAGGGGCACACCATGCATGCTTCCTTTGCAAGTAGGACTAGGGTCCCCTTGCCTGTTCACATGGGCTTGGCAGTGGTGGCAGAGAGTGTTTTTGAATCATAGCTGCTTACCAGGCCTTTCTCTAGTTCTCCATACCAAGGTGTGTGGCCTACCAGTCTTGTCTCTGTAAAGTTTTGCCTATTCTTATAGGGCTAGGCGCATCGCTACGTCCTGTGAGCCTGGATAGTGCATGTGTGTAGAATAAGTCTGTGGGAGCATGTGCCTGGACCGTCTAAACTGTGTGGATATGACTCCGTGGAATCCTTCTTGGATAGCCACTGAAATCATCTTTTACATATTGGAGGCTTTTGCTAGCCTGCTATACTAGCATTGTGTATTGCAAGTATTTCTGAAGCTTTTGGGCAGCTCCAAGCTCTGACTTGTGTGGAGAATGGTGACAGATGTCCCTTTAGAAGAGCAGAACTGATCTTTTCTTATGTCCTGCCTTTTGTCCTTCCTGAAGCACTCTCATTAGATTAGATGATGGGCTTATGGAGTCTGAAAATAGCAGTTTTCTCTAAAATGCATAGTTAGCCTTTTGGCAGGTCAGAAGGACTCCTTCTCACTCACATCCCACGTATGCACCGAACCAGATCAGGAAAAAGGTGTTCTCTTACATTGCTCCTAAAAAATCAAACACCCTCCCACTGTACATCAGAGCCTCCTCCCCTCTTCTTGAATTCCGCAAAAAGCTGAAGACGTGGTATTTCAATTAACCAACCTAACCTGGTCAGGGCTAGGCACACATACCTGCTCAGCACCAGGAAACCCTCACGGGTGATAGTGTGCTTTACAAGTACACATAACATAGCTACATAATAACAGGTATTACTTCTTTTGCTCCCCCAGAGGTGCTGCTCCAAAAGGCTTTGTGGTGTGAAGTGTGAAGGCTATTCTTCTCTTTGCCCCCATATTGTGGGCTTCTCCCAGTGAAGTCTTCAGCATACCCCCCTACTGCCAGGCATCACTTGGAGACAAAGGGGCCGATTCCGATCGGAAATCACTCCGACCGAGCCGGACCTGGAGAGATTTCCGACCGAATCCGTCTCTAGCAGCCCGACCGAACGAGTACGATGCGTACGCATGCAATCGGACTCGATTCGGTCGGACTCCCATTGAAGTCAATGGGAGCCGGTCGTACAACGCATACGCGGGCTCCCATTGACTCAATGGGTGCGAGGCGAACAAGGGCCCCCCCTACAGCGGGTACGCGTCGATGCGACTCGCGCCGTACATGCACAGGTAGGGGGGACCCATGGGTCCCCCCTGTGTGCGACTCGCGTGGCTACGTGTACAGGGGGTCCGACACGGACCCCCAAAGTCCGGCTCCGACTGCCCCTTTGAGCCGGATGGCGCGAGTCGGTCGGACTGCTCGAGGCGCGCATCGTACTTGCCCGGCCGGGGAACGTCTCCATTGCGCGGTGCGAGTCGTGTCCGTGTGAGTCGGTCGGAGCGGTTCGGACCCGCGAACGAGTCGGTCGGCGATTTCGCGTGCGCTCGCATCGTACTCGCTCGCCCGGACGCACGTTCGAATCGGTCGGGAAAGAGGGCTCCGAATCGGATCCGGTTAAGCCGAATCCGATTCGGTGCCCTACCGGCCGAGATCGGAATCGGCCCCAAAGAGTCTGCCTGTTTCCGAAGAAGAGCGATGGACAAAGTGAAGAAATACCTCAAACAAGTCCCAGGACAACACATGTGGAATAAGCAAAACAAGTCCAAGAATGGAGTGTAAGAGAAGGACTGAAATTGCCAGTAATTTACCACAACTTCTCATTGAGCACCCATAGGGTGTTCAGGAAATATTCTGTGATCCAGGGCTAGTGTTCTTGATACCCAGCATCCAAGAGGTGAGTGGACATCACTTTAACAAATTTGCAACAATCTGCTGGAGAAGCACTGGATCTGCATGGAAGAGGATTCTGTCTGGCTGCTGAGAGAGGCACATCTGTAGCTCACTAGAGTGGAGATGCCCAAAAGAAAGGGACTGAGTGAATCATCTTGGCAACATCACACCTAATCTGACAGTATCATTGGCCAGAGCTGGCTTTGGACTCTTCTGCCCTAGTGTTCTTCCCTCAGGAATTACCTCAACTCCCCCCCAAGCCTGAGAGTGATTGGTGCTACTGGTGGAAACAAAACAGGAGGCATCAATGAGTGACCCAGAAGCCAGTCCTGTGCGTCCTAGTGTGCTGGTGAGTGCATAGAAGACCCAGCAATTGCGGTCAGACAACACAGAGACTGTGGAACACGGGCTCTAGACTCAGCTGTTGTCCCCCTTTCAACTCACATGATTAGGCCGTGCTACTTGTTTGGATGGGGGGGTTGTCTTGGATCTGAGAAGTACCTCATCCCCTCTCCTTCTCCACTCTGGCCCGTCTGGATGGCTAGTTCTCCTACAACAGCCCAAACTGGGACAGAGCAGACCGCGATCTGAATCCATTAGCAATGTTTTCATGTCTGAGGTAACCACAGCATGACAGCATGTACCCTGGCTCCCTCAAAATGCAAAGCTCCCACATGGGCATAGAACCAAAATAGATTATATATGTGAGTGAACTTAGCAATATGGCACATTGTAGAGACTGAACTTTCAAAAAGCCGCTCATCTTTCTCACAGTGAGCAGCACCTGTCTAGATTTTCCACTGTAGTGCATTTACCTTAAGTCCTAGATCCCATCATATTAGCAGTATCCTTGCAGTCTGAACTTCTTTGCCTTTGGTTGCACTAAGTAATGGTATAATAAAGTACTTTTTCTTGTCAAGTAAAATCACTTCTGGACATTTCGTTTCGTTTAATAGCTTTATTTCGATACAAGGATCATAAAAGCATCGACCAGTTCATCAGAAGTATCAAAATATAAATAAAGATAAAACAGAGTTTGATCACGCACAGTCAATAAAAAGACAAAGATAAAATTCTGATAGTATTAAAACGTGGAGCTATTTTCTCATGATTCTAAAATCCATAAAATGTAATTTAAAATCAATACAATTGTACATATTCTAAACAATACCACACTCAGATGTTCTATACTAGTGGACAATGGCCATACCCATCAAAGACATCAGCTACTCGTTAACAGAGGTAGCTACCCTCTGTAAAGCCCTGCACCTGCTTAACCATGCGCATCCCAAAAATTTGGCGACTCCACAGACATACAGAGTGCTAGGGTCCGAATTCAATATGCGTAAAGCAATTCTATGATCTAGGGTGCCTAATTGTTTGCATATGGGCACAAGCCACCTGGATCTAGCACTAGCGTGTGCGGGGCATTCAAACAGAAGGTGGGCAACACTCTCCTTTACTGAGCCGCACAAAGGGCATTCGGTGGTGGTGCGGTGGGGTGGACACCATTTTGCAGTAAATTCACGCACAGGGAGGGTGCCCAACCTAAATTGGATATACAATGACCTGTCTCTCGGGACCTGAATAGTATCCATATATGGTTCTAGACTTCTATGGTGCTTATGTAGGAAGAACTCCTCCGTGAGTCTTCCCTTGTCAGGGTTATTTAATTCCTTAGCATCAAGCCAGGCCCAATAGGACCGTTTAAGGTCCTCTTTGCTTGGTGGAATTTGGGTGTCCCAAGAATCTTTTAGGTCAAGTGCAATTAACAGTGATTTGACATTAGAGATCCACTTGATCTCTTTTCTGCTATCAATACGCATTAATTCTGTAAGTGCCTCCGCATAATTCGCCAATTCTGGGGTCCTCCTGAGGCGGGCCCAGTAGAGCAGAGGTCGAAGTTTGGCCAGGTCTCTAAAATGGCGCCTGCCTAGATCACTGAACAAAGGGGTTAAAGGAACTCCTCGTGGAAGCATAAGCAAATCTCTAAAGAATTTGTTTTCTGACCTATTAATCTCATCAAGATTTTCGAAGCCCCATAACTCCGCACCATAAAGAGCTGAGCTAACAGCCTTGGCTCCATAAACAGTAAGGGCCGGAGCAACAGGTCTACTATAAGATGAGCGATGTTCTCGGCTCAGTGCCCCCGTAACCCTTTTATGATTTAAGAGCATTTTGTCAAGGTAGGGTCGCCAATGTGCTTTTTCAGATAGACGGATCCCCAGATAATCAAAAGTGGGAACCCTTTCTAATCTAATCCCATCTAACGTAAGATTATTCCTAAACGATTTGTGTGGATTAAAAGTCATTAGTTTTGTCTTCATAGTGTTTATAGTTAACCCCCGACAATGGCAAAAGTTTTGGAACCTATTCAGAAGAAGTTGTAGGCCTGCTGGGGTCTTAGAGATAAGCAACGTATCATCAGCAAACAGGAGAGTTGGCACTTTTTTCCCTGCCAGGGCCGGAGCATCAGCCGGTACTTCTTGCAAGTAGCTGACCACCCCGTTCACATACAAAGAAAACAGGGTGGGTGCCATCACACAGCCCTGGCGAACTCCCCTGTTTACTGGGATCTTCCTAGTGACCTGTCCTTGAGACCCCCATCTTATCTGGGCGTAATTACCCTCATGAAGCCTTTTCAACAGATTAAGAAGTATCAAGGGGATGCCCAACTCTCGCAGTATGTCCCACAGTCTATTACGGGGGACCAGGTCAAAAGCCATCCTCAGATCAATAAAGGCAAGGTACAAACTGCCCTTGCCGATCGTTACCACTTTCCCATAGATCATGAGGAGCCTAAAGACCTGGTCCACTGTGCTGATGTTGGTCCAAAAACCTGCCTGGTACTCGGAGAGGATTTTCTCCTCCTCAGCCCATACCTGGATTCGCTGCAAAATTACCCTCCCAACTACCTTTTGCATTGAGTCGATAAGACTAATTGGTCTATAGTTCGAAGGGTCTTCCCGTTCTCCCTTCTTGAAAATGGGCACTACCTCTGCACCCTTCCATGATTCTGGAACTGGGCATCCTCTAGTGATCGAGTTAATTAGGAGCAGAACATACTCAGCCCATTTATCCTGATCAGCTAAAAACAGATCGCTAGGAAGGCCGTCTGGTCCCGGAGCCTTGGCAGGAACCATCTTGCCTATGGCCTCTTTTACTTCTTTTTGCGTGAAAGGATCGCCCTCAATAGGCCCATAGTGAGACAGAGAATCACCACCAGTAGTCATGACAATGGGCCTAAATTTAATTAAAGGATGACCATCCACGCCTGGGCTGTTAGGCCCGGAGTAAAGGTTACCAAAATGGGCACACCAAGCTTCAGAGGTGATATGATTGGGCATTTGGTCTACTTCACCCCTGCCTGTCCTCCTGACCAATGTCCAGAAAAGATTAGTGTCTCTTACAAGGCTCGCATTTTTTAACTCTTGCCATCTGGCTTCATCCCAGTCAAGCTTTGCCCTATGCTGCACCTCCCTATATTCTTTCCTAGCCAAAGTAATTGCTGCACCCTTCTTTATTTTGATTGCTGCGGCTAGTGCCCTCCTTTTAAGTCTACACTCTTTATTAAACCATGATTGGACTTTCCGTGTATGAGGAGCAGGGCCGTGTGGTATGAGTGGTGCCTGAAAGTGTACCCTGATCTCCTCAATTGTACAGGTATATATGGCAAGAGCGTGGGTGGGATCTTCCACTATCCCCTCTCTAAGCTTAATGGTTTTATCATATAATATTTGCCTAATGGCCTGTAGCTTTGTATCCTGGAGGGCAACCTTATGCCATTTTAGTGCCCTTCCTGAATTGATAGGTGAAACTTCTTTAGTTGCTAGGGGCGTAGGTGGAACCAATGAAGGGCATACAATTTGCCAAGGCGATCTTAATGACAAACATAGAGGGTTATGATCACTTTCAAGTGTGCTCCCCACTACCATGTCCAAAACATGACCCCAGAAGCCAACGTCTATTAATATGTAATCAATGCGGGATGGGCAGGATACTTTGTTATAGGTGAAAGCTCCTTGCAAGTCTGATTTTGTCCTGCCATTCACTGCTCTTAAACCATATTCCACTACGAAAGCATTTAATTGGATGGTCCTTTCAGACCATCTTTTCACCGGGGGTAAAGTTAGCGAGGGTATGCCCCATTTCCTGTCCTCCTCTTCTATCCCAGTTAGATCTTCAATGCTAAGAGGCTCAAAGGTGCTATTCAAGTCGCCTGCCACTATAATCCTAGAATCGGCTGAACAATTTGTCAGGCCTTGTTCAAGCAGAGTAATAATAGGGAAGCTTTACCCCCACTAATCCCCTTGCATAGACATTAAACAAATCAATTTGTTCCCGCCCTCTTTGTCCCCTAATTGTAAGCCTCAAGATGTCAGGGCATAGTGCTGCATGGTGTTTTATTTTAAAATTTAGGGCGATTTTAACCCACACAATCAACCCTCCAGACGGTCGACCCTTGCCTACAGTAGTAGCCGGGATATGATAACAGCTATAGCCAGATTTATATAATGGGACCAGACTCCATGTTTCCTGGAAAACACATATGTCGTAGCCCTCTATTTGCTTGTTCCAATTTGGAAGTAAAAGTTTATTACATAGGCCAGCAATATTCCAGGAAATAATTTTTAAATGATTTAAAAGTGTTAGGTTACGTGCTAAGGCTATGCTGGAATCAGTGGAGTCTATTAAACCGGTTGTAGGTGGTTGGGCAGACACTGGGGGGGAAGCCTGGGTTATGCTTGTCAAAGGAGTTGCATTATATAGTCAATCATTAGAATCTAATGAAGAAGAACCTAAGCTTCGGCCTGCCCCGAGTGTATTTTTTTAGATAAAGGGACATCGCTTCAGCTGTATAGCTGAGGAGTCGGGGGAAGAAGTGCGAAACTCTAGTAGGATAAGATTCTCTGCCAGATCAGCATTGCTCAAAGTAAGCTCAATATGATCCCATAAGAGCGAATGCGATGTACACCTTCTAGCTCTAAGGATATCCTCCCGTATAAGTGAACGACATCCCCTAACCTGCCGTATCCAATGAATAGATTTATTAATCAATGATTCCTCATTTTCATAACTACCCCCATTACATAACTTAGGGACATTGATCATACAAACATTCTGTCCAACAATATCCAATGAATTCGACTGATGGATCCTACTGGGGGAGTTAACAAACGTTAGACTCTTGGTAGGTAGTTTACTTGAGGAAGCAATGGGGTGTTCTGGATTTTGCAAGGGAGCCGTAGCTCTAGAATATAGCTTAGTAGGCTTCAAGCTTCCCATGGGGTTTGTTAACAGCACATCATTATGTGTTGAATGCGAAGGGGCAAGAGAACTAGCTCCTACTCGCTCTCTTCCGCTCTGGGGGAATAAATGTGTTTTTTTTACTTGTGAAAGCTGATGGCCATCTGTGGATGGGATTACCTTCTGGCCACTAGAAATATTAGTGGCAGTTAGTGTGTTAATTATATTTACTAGGTCGTCCATCTTCAATCTCATGGCCCCAATTTCCTGCCTAAGGGAGCTGACAAGCTGATATAAGTCAGACAGGGATGGTGCCGTCTCTCCAATACTCTCTAATTGAGCTAGGGGCATGGGAGAAGAAGACGATGAAGGCGAAGGATCAGTGAGTTGGGCCAGGACGGAGAACCTATTTGCACATATAATAGGAACTCCGGGATGATTAGGCGCGAGAGCAGTAGATTTAATAATAAGAGGTGCCTCTAAACTAAGGGTGCTTGCTCTCTCTGCCTCGCCTAAATCATGTCTGGACTCAGAGTCAGAATTTAAGACTGCCTCCTTCCTCTTCTTATGAAACATTGAGGGGATAACAGATGGTTGTAATATATTGGATTCTGAGTAGCCAAGTGCGCAGTGGAACTAGTCACAGTTGATTCCGCTCCCAAAATGTCCTCACACTCATGAATGAGCACATCTATCCTGTCCATCACACAATTTTTTGCAGAGTGTCTGTGCAATTTTTTGGCTTTCTTCCCTTTCCCTGGTCCTACTAGTACTGCAGACCCTGCTCCCTCCATTAACTTCCTTTTACCCATTGTATAACCCCGAACAACCGCAAAATCAACACTAGAATTAGCCAAGGGATAGAAGCAAATTTTTACAGAGGACTCAAAAAGTTCAGCCGTAAGTCAATGAGCCCATATAGACAAAGGACACAGTACCTTTTGCAGTGAGTTCGAATAAGCAAAGCAGCCCAGCGGGACGATGAAAGAGGGTGGCCCAGCCCAGCCTCCTCCAGGCGATGACGGGCGCAGGACGGGCCCGCCCTTGGCCCGGGCTTCGCCCGCGCGCGTCCCGCGCAGCGATGTGGATTCGGTGCTTTTCAGCGCTGGTGACAGAGGCTCCTCCTCCTCCCCTCACCAGGAGTAGCAGCGGGGCACCTTGGGGCTTGTAGTCCCCCCTCCGGGCAGCAGCAACAACCAGCAGCGCGTCCCGCGCAGCGATGCGGATTCGGCGCTTTTTCAGCGCTGGTGACAGAGGCTCCTCCTCCTCCCCTCACCAGGAGTAGCAGCGGGGCACCTTGGGGCTTGTAGTCCCCCCTCCGGGCAGCAGCAACAACCAACAGCGCGTCCCGTGCAGCGATGCGGATTCGGCGCTTTTCAGCGCTGGTGACAGAGGCTCCTCCTCCTCCCCTCACCAGGAGTAGCAGCGGGGCACCTTGGGGCTTGTAGTCCCCCCTCCGGGCAGCAGCAACAACCAACAGCGCGTCCCGCGCAGCGATGCGGATTCGGCGCTTTTCAGCGCTGGTGACAGAGGCTCCTCCTCCTCCCCTCACCAGGAGTAGCAGCGGGGCACCTTGGGGCTTGTAGTCCCCCCTCCGGGCAGCAGCAACAACCAACAGCGCGTCATTAGTTTGGTGTTTCCTGTGAATTGCTGAGTTCTGTGTCTCTAACCAACACCACCTTCCTACGTAGGCCTTGGGCTCCTTGCCTTGCTACCCTGAGAGTCAAGTGCTAAAGGTGAGTGCTTAGTGCTAAGTTATCACTATCCACAGTAGACCAGACCCTGAGTAGCCTGTGGAAATGGACTCAACCACCTTGTGAGAGGCCCAGGTCCCCTGTGTGTCCCATACCAAGTCTGTCAGACCTGACTCACTCTAAACAAGCTTACAGTCCATTATACATTATCAGGCTCCTTCCACCCTCATGTTAACAACTCGCTGGAGCTAAGGAGGAATGTAGTTTCCAACACGTTGTTCAATACCATATTAATGAGCAGCAGCTGCCCTTCATGTCCTATGTTGATTCAAAGACTGGAGTGTAATACCCATTAGATCCATAATTTAAAGCTGTGGAAAGACATAAAAATTGTCTTATTATCATTTCTAATAATGAGGTTTCCACTCCCATTTTTGTCATAATTTTCCACAGTTTTGGTTGATTCACTCCTGCAAAGGTGGATGTCAAATCCATAAACCTCAAGCATGTAGAACAGTTTTTTTGACAAATATATTTAGGTAGTTTAAAATAAATAATTAAGGGGTCTATTACGATGGCGGTCGGATGTCCACCGCCGGGCCGGCGGTGGCGCCTGCCGGACCGGCGGTGGACATCCGCCCGCGATCGCAACCAAGAAAACCGCTGGTCAAATTAGGATGGCGGTGTTGACCGCGGCAGTGGGAAATTCCAACCGCTGCTTTTCCGCCGGTTGCCATCCGCACTCCTGCCTGGCGGACGGAGCAGGGCCGGGATAATGGTGGCGGTGCAGAGCAGGCTCCGCCGGCACGATTATGATGCCAGCGGTAGCCAGCTTTCCCTCATCGGTCAGACTGCCATGGAAAGGCATGTGGAGATTGTCTTCCGGGGGCCCGTTGTGGGCCCCCGATGTTTTGGGGGGGTGTGGGTGCACTGGGGGGGTACCCATGGTCCCCCACTACATTTCCCTGTACCAGGTGGCAGGCACTGTGCAGTGCCTGCCACGCAGTGCAGGGAAATGTAGGACATGCTCCTTTGGACATCGCAGCGGTGCTGCAGGCAACAGCAACCGCCGCAATGTTAAGGCCCGCGATCCGACCGCCGCGGTCGGATTTCGAGCGCAGGTCATCGTAATTCGACCGGTGGTGATGTCGCGGTCCATGCGGGCGGTCTTTTCCCACTACCATGGCGGTCGGGGAGGTTTTACGACCGCCATCATAATAGGCCCCTAAGTGCTGCTCTGTGGCAGACTTCCTAAACTATTTGTTTGGAAGATAGTTAAATTTTAGTCCACTTCTTTCCCCCACCTCTTTTGTAAAACAAAAAGTATTGCGCTCTATAGCAAACCAAAACTCGGCATCTATGGATCCATAAAAAAATGGATATTGATTATTTTTCCAAACCACATTTTACATCAGATTAAGATGAGATAAACATAATGCACTTTAAAACAGCATCTTTATAGCTAAAGGTGGCAGGAAAAATGTTGTTGAGACACTTTTCTCCACATAACAAAATCATGACTGGGTGATTTAAAAAAGCAAAAATAATGTTTTGTTTTTTTACATTTTGGAATCATTGTTAGCGCTCTTATCTTCACATTTCTGTGAAATACAGTGAACTCCTCACTAGATTTGTCCTATGTGATGAACTTGTTTCTTTCTTAGTGCCAATTTTTGTATTGAAATGGAGCATTTGATCCCACTGCACACAAAAAAGTCTATTTCCTCTCAAAACCCTTCTCCTGTCTATCTGGTTTGAAGGAGACAGACCCGCTCACTTTGCATCATCATCTTGTGAACTGGAGCAGTTGGCTCCCATATTTTCTCTCATCAAAAGTGAAATGGGTGCTTTGTAAATGCCTCTTATGTGTTGATGTCAATTGGTCATCAATTGCGGTGCAAATAGCATTTACCTGACATTTTAAAGTTTGTGTCAAAACATAAACACATGCACCTTGTGAGCACAAAGTGGGCCTACCCTGTAATCAGTTCAATCTTCTCTTACTGCTGAGCAGTCAAAAGCCAAGTACATGTAGTGATCACCCTTATGGTTAACCTTTAGATATGGCTTTCAGATGCAGAAAATGCCAGCTTTAAGGTTTTACACTTTCAAGAAAGTCAGATATTTCACGACTAAAGTAAGGTCAGGAAAAGAACATAGGGTACGATTCATCAGGAATTTTGAGAATTACTTGAATTTAAAGATGCAGTAACCTTCATTTATGGATATAAACATATCTCTGTTAGCCACAGAATATGATATTACATTTGTAAATATATCTAATCGCACGTAAATGTACACCAGTGAGACGTAGTCTAAAGCAGAACACAGGTACCATGTTTTGTGAATAAGTACCCATCTTATTATCTTCTAACTCTTAGTTTTCCATATTGATACATTTACATTTTTATTTATTTGTAAGGTTACCCGATGACACTATGTCACCAAGGATGAGATGTTTTGGTCCTGTTTTGGTTTACTAACCTTATGCATACTGGAAGTTATTGTCCTTATTGACTACAGATGACCCACTTACACACCTGAAAGGATAAATTGTTAACGAAAAGCCAGAGAGTGGAGCACTGTGTCCCTGGTATCATAAACTCATCTTGTATCCTTATTTGCTGGTACTAAAAGCTTCATTAAAATATAGACTTTGAGGAGCCCGCAAATTATGGAGTGTCCATAAATTATGAGGTGTCTCGTAAGAATATGAAATGGATGGAGGGGTACAGAAATCAAGAAGGTCGGTGGGGGTTCGAGGGTATGGAGACAAGATCAAGACAACAGACAAGAATAAACACTTGCAAAGATATTCGAAGTTGTGCCGTTCCAAAAATCTTGATGAAACAATAAAACTTGTTGCTATGTTACCCCTTTGTTCAATGAACTAACCAAAAAGTTTTTGCAAAATCTTTGTGACCATTTTATCATAAAGCAAACACAAGGAGATGATGGACGGAGCGCTGAAACTTTTCAGACACTCGCCCCCAGTCACAGATCTGGGTTGAATCCATCATCATTCTTTAGCTCACTTTGCCACCCAAGTTCAGACACAGCTATATGAAAATCAGTCTTGACCCTGTGCCTCATGGGAAAAGTCCAGCCCGAGACCGGTTTCAGGCTAACAGCCCTCATCAGCCAGGCTAGCTTGAATCCAGTGGCAACGTGAGCAAGGGACCCACGTCTGGGCATACCCTGCCAACTTGGGGCGAACAAAGCAAACACAAGGAGATGATGGACGGAGCGCTGAAACTTTTCAGACACTCACCCCCAGTCACAGATCTGGGTTGACTCCATCATCGTTCTTTAGCTCACTTCGCCACCCCAGTTCAGACACAGCTATATGCAAATCAGTCTTGACCCTGTGCCTCATGGGAACAGTCCAGCCTGAACTGCCAAGCCATATCTTCCCTGGACCGGAAACAAGGATCCTGGGACCGGTTTCAGGCTAACAGCCCTCATCAGCCAGGCCAGCTTGAATCCAGTGGCAAAGTGAGCAAGGGACCCATGTCAGGGCATACCCTGCCAACTTAGGGCGAACAAAGGAAACACAAGGAGATGATGGACGGAGCGCTGAAACTTTTCAGACACTTGCTCACTTTGCCACTGGATTCAAGCTAGCCTGGCTAATGAGGGCTGTTAGCATGAAACCAGTCCCAGGATGCTTGTTTCCAGTCCAGGGAAGACATGGCTTGACAGTTCGGGCTGGACTGTTCCCATGAGGCACAGGGTCAAGACTGATTTGCATATAGCTGTGTCTGAACTGGGGTGGCAAAGTGAGCTAAAGAATGATGATGGATTCAACCCAGATCTGTGACTGGGGGTCAGTGTCTGAAATGTTTCAGCGCTCCGTCCATCATCTCCTTGTGTTTGCTTTGTTCACCCTAAGTTGGAAGGGTATGCCCAGATGTGGGTCCCTTGCTCACTTTGCCACTGGATTCAAGCTAGCCTGGCTGATGAGGGCTGTTAGCCTGGAACCGGTCCCAGGATGCTTGTTTCCGGTCCAGGGAAGACATGGCTTGGCAGTTCGGGCTGGACTGTTCCCATGAGGCACAGGGTCAAGACTGATTTGCATATAGCTGTGTGTAGGAGAGTAGGATCTGCCTCTTATGTTGCCCCCACTTTTTTTTTCTGATGTTTACACTGGTTTCTGGCTATAGTCTGGCTGGGACCCTGCCAATCAGGGCCCCAGCCTCTCTGTTCTCTCTAAACGATTTGGAGTGCACTCTAGGTGCACTAGTGATTGGATACTGTGGTACCTTATGAGTCCCTAGTATATGGTACCTTAGGTACCAAGGGCATAGGTACTTCACAGGCCTACCAGGGGCTGAAGCATGTATTATGCCACCCCTGGGAAGCAGACTAAATCTGACACCACAGGCCTGCTACTGCAGCCTGGGTGAGGAAGTGCTAGCACCCCTCACTGAGATATAGGTCCCCTATATCTCTCCTGCACACACATTTAAACCTATCAGTCACCCCTAAGGCAGGCCCTATCAATCCTGAGGGCAGGGTGCTTGGTTCCTATGTGAGAGGGTGCCTCTGCCTGAGCAGGGCCCCTCTGCAGCTCTCAGAGTCCATTCTCTGGGGCTGTTTGTGGATGCGGTTAAACCATATACTCTTAAGTGCATTATATCCTCGCGGTAAAATGCTAACTTTGGAATGGCTGCATCAAAACATGTCGTGTTTGGTGTCAAACATCTTGGAATACTACCCCCCCCCCCCCGCCAGTACTGGCGGCGGGGGTAGCATTCCACCCTTCTAGAGGGATAGACATGTATCTACCGTGGAAACGCGGTAGAATCCTGCAGAGCCCTGGCATCACAAAATGGATGCCACCAGTCACAGACACTGGGCTGCCCTCCTGCTGATGACCGAAACTCGCAGTGGAGGAAGCCCAACAATAGGCATCCTGTCACAGGGAGGTGTAACCACCTCCCAGACAGGGTTTAGTGTATTGGGGCTGGGTGGGTGCACTCTTAGAGTGCTTTGAAGTCCTGCACTGGGGGAGCAGAAGGCTCCTCTGTGCATACCCCAGTTCAAACCGGCTCAGGGGCTACCTGCCCCTGCTCTGGCGTGAAACTGGACAAAGGGAAGTGGGTGTAGCCGCCCACTCCCCTGACCCTCCCATAGGTAGGGTCATAGAGCTAGTCCCTCCCTTTCTTTTAGTATAAGAGGGGGAACCTGTGCATTGCACCCTAGATATCCCTGGACGACGCTCTGAAGAGGAATCCTGGACCTTCGACGTTCCACTACCTCTGGAAGACTGAAGAATCTCCCTTGGAGTCAAGGAGTGACTCCCCTGCTTGGCAGGCACCAAAAACTACAAACAACAGTCGCAAACTACGCCGCTCCCGCCGGAGTCCGAAGGCCCTGTAGCCCAAGAAGTAGATTTCCTGACTTCTCAAAGGCCATCGTGAGTCCCCAGTGAAGCTGAGGCCAGTGGACCCCAAGAGTGACGAGGAACCGCGACCCCTGGGTACCATGCACTATTGTCGAGTGCAACCCCTTCACAATGTTCTACGAACTTGTGCTTTGGACCACGTGTGGTCCTAGCCTCCAGCAGGAATCTCTCTGAAGATCAGAGGCCTACTACGTCCCGAGTGACCGTGGGCCCCTGTTGAGTGAATCCTCCCGAGGCGTCTTTGCAATCCCTTGCCAGCTGGCTTGTGGGTCCCCTGAAGGCTTTCCTACAGAACCAAAGGGCGCCCCTGGTTGCTCCGGGCCTGCCCTGATTTACCCTCACTGGGTGAGTCCCTCAGATCTTGCTGGTCTGCGCCATTGACTTTTTACACTTTCCCCAAGACTTGCTGTTACCAAGGCTTGTTGGCTCCAATCCAATCGCCGACACTGCAGTAAGCTGCAGACATCGTGGCACACGCCGAATCCAGCTCCTGGTCATCGTCGACGCCTCCTGGACCTCGTGGCTGAAGAGTCAAGGCACCTGTAAATGACCTGAATCTTGCGACGACGGTGGGCATCCATCTTCCTTGCCCCGAGTCACTGCCAAGTGACTTTGAACACTGTCCCCTCTGCTTTCAGGTCCTCCATCTTCTGAATCCAGGCTTGGATTCCTCCGGACACTTCTCCTGTCGCCGCAAGCAGCAAGTCTTCACTGGCTCCCATTGAAAACGACGCCGCGACCCGACACCAAAGAACACCTATGCACCCGGCTCCCCTGGGTCAGGTAACTTCAGCACTACGGTGCTCCTGTGGTGTGGGCCCTAGAACTACTTACCCTGTAAGTGACTTGCTTGTAGCTACCCTAGAAGTGCCCTAAAACTCTTACTTTCCAAATGCGACTATCACGCTGACTCGTACATGGTTCGCGTCTGTGTTAAACACACCGCGTCCAACTCCCTTGCAACTCTATCTGTAACCGCGTCCTTCGACTCGTACAAGGACGGATCGGTGTGTTCGCCTCGAACACGCAAGGGACCTTTAACATTGAAATCTCAATCGCGTCTGTTCGCATAGACTCGTACAGGACTCGCACCGGTGCCAGGACACCGCGTCCGTCCCCTGTGGGTCTCCTACAACTACCTGGGGTGGTTCTTGGGGGTCCCTCGATTCTAGATGCCCTAGACCTAGGTCTAGCCAAACTAAGATTGTGATATTCGATTGTGCTAAACTTATTTTGATAACATTTGACTTGTACATATGTTCCTGACTTCTAATCTCATAAAGAGATTAGTAGAGAGTTGTTTATTAATAAATACATATATATTTGATATATATACCTGTGTGGTGTCTTTTCATTTGGTGATTCAGGAGATTGTGTGGTAAAACAAGCTGCTTTACATTCCTTCAAGACTTAGCCTGAAGGCTGCTCTCCACAGCTACCACTAGGATAGCTTTCTATAAAGGTTGTCTTAAACCTATCTACCATAAGAGTCGAATTGTTCTGGTGCAAGGTGTCCACTTTAATTAGTGAACAGCATATACCAGGCCAACTTCTCACAATGTGTCTGAACTGGGGTGGCGAAGTGAGCTAAAGAACGATGATGGATTCAACCCAGATCTGTGACTGGGGGTGAGTGTCTGAAACATTTCAGCGCTCCGTCCATCATCTCCTTGTGTTTCCTTTGTTCGCCGTGAGTTGGCAGGGTATGCCCAGACGTGGGTCCCTTGCTCACTTTGCCACTGGATTCAAGCTAGCCTGGCTGATGAGGGTTGTTAGCCTGAAACCGGTCCCAGGATGCTTGTTTCTGGTCCAGGGAAGACATGGCTTGGCAGTTCGGGCTGGACTGTTCCCATGAGGCACAGGGTCAAGACTGATTTGCATATAGCTGTGTCTGAACTGGAGTGGCGAAGTGAGCTAAAGAACAATGATGGATTCAACCCAGATCTGTGACTGGGGGTGAGTGTCTGAAAAGTTTCAGCACACCGTCCATCATCTCCTTGTGTTTGCTTTGTTCACCCTAAGTTGGCAGGGTATGCCCAGACGTGGGTCCCTTGCTCACTTTGCCACTGGATTCAAGCTAGCCTGGCTGTTGAGGGCTGTTAGCCTGAAACCGGTCCCAGGATGCTTGTTTCCGGTCCAGGGAAGACATGGCTTGGCAGTTCGGGCTGGACTGTTCCCATGAGGCACAGGGTCAAGACTGATTTGCATATAGCTGTGTCTGAACTGGGGTGGCGAAGTGAGCTAAAGAACGATGATGTATTCAACCCAGATCTGTGACTGGGGGTGAGTGTCTGAAAAGTTTCAGTGCTCCGTCAATCATCTCCTTGTGTTTGCTTTGTTCACCCTAAGTTGGCACGGTATGCCCAGACGTGGGTCCCTTGCTCACTTTGCCACTGGATTCAAGCTAGCCTGGCTGAAGAGGGCTGTTAGCCTGAAACCGGTCCCAGGATGCTTGTTTCTGGTCCAGGGAAGACATGGCTTGGCAGTTCAGGCTGGACTGTTCCCATGAGGCACAGGGTCAAGACTGATTTGCATATTGCTGTGTCTGAACTGGGGTGGCGAAGTGAGCTAAAGAACGATGATGGATTCAACCCAGATCTGTGACTGGGGGTGAGTGTCTGAAAAGTTTCAGCGCTCCGTCCATCATCTCCTTGTGTTTGCTTTGTTCGCCCTATCTGTGACTGGGGGTGAGTGTCTGAAAAGTTTCAGCGCTCCGTCCATCATCTCCTTGTGTTTGCTTTGTTCGCCCTAAGTTGGTAGGGTATGCCCAGACGTGGGTCCCTTGCTCACTTTGCCACTGGATTCAGGCTAGCCTGGCTGATGAGGGCTGTTAGCTTGAAACCGGTCCCAGGATGCTTGTTTCCAGTCCAGGGAAGACATGATTGGCAGTTCGGGCTGGACTGTTCCCATGAGGCACAGAGTCAAGACTGATTTGCATATAGCTGTGTCTGAACTGGGGTGGCGAAGTGAGCTAAAGAACGATGATGGATTCAACCCAGATCTGTGAATGGGGGTGAGTGTCTGAAAAGTTTCAGCGCTCCGTCCATCATCTCCTTGTGTTTGCTTCATTTTATCATAAGCCACATCTTGTGCATGTTAAATACTTGCTGAGAATATTTTGACAATATTTCTTACAATTTATTACTGACCCCGACATTTGTACACAGTCCATTCTTCAGATTAATTAAAAAGTGCTACCGTGTTTTAATTCTTTGAATATTTAAATCTACTTAATAAAATACTACACCATACAGATACACAGTGTCACTTCAGATATGGAAACGGTGTACATACTTACTGCTACAACTTTTTTCTGCAGTTCTTCAGCTTCTGTTTTTTTAAAAGACAGTGCAACTTGCGCTATAATTCAGTCCGCCCAAAAACTTTTAATAACATTTTAACTTTACACTGTTTTGAAATATTCCTCTACAGACCGTCAACGAAATCCTAAACGTTCATATGTGACATACATTTTCGTCATGAATCATTACTTCAGATTCATTACTTTTTGTGGTGATCGTGCACTTTTTTGGACCCCGCTGTCGAACAGTCGTCAGCAAGAAACCCACAGATTGAAAACAAAATTATCAACGGTCTATCAACCATTAATTATTCTAATGCGCGTGGGGAGGACAACTCCCGCCGCCCACCCGCGCCATCTTTGATTCCTCTGGGCTCTGCACTCTAGCTCAGCCATCAAATCCATGGCAGCGGACTTAAACAGCTGCAGGAAATTTGTTTTACAAGGCTGGCTTTAACCGCACTACCTGCTGTGCGCCACATTGCTATTGTTTGTGAAATGAATGATGGCAAAGGCAAGTCTGTGATTTCATTTGTTCAGACCGATTACTCACACGTGGCACACGGTATCATTTGCCTGTCACTTAATCACTGACCAGCCTGCCTGAGTCATTAGCGCTGCCGCGCAGTGAAAGGAAGACGCGCGCATAATGAAGAGACGGAGGATGTGGGGTGCTGTTTTACCTCAAAGAAATGGTGCGCAGAAATCCAGCACAGCTGCAGGTGTTCCGCTGACAATGTGGGAAGCAGTTAGCTTCCAATTTAGCAGAAAATTAAGAGCGGAAAAAACTGTTATTTGTGAGAGAAGATACTCATCGCAGGCAATCATCCGTGCGCTATATCCACAAGATGAGCGCTCAGCTGTCTTTGTCGTGACTTAAAACAATTGGTATCTTGGGCTGTATTCAACGCCAGATTGGTGCCTATTATCTTCCGTTTATTCTTCCTTCGGATATTTTGTTCCCCCTTTTCCTATTTTATGGCTAATTTACGTGCGTGAATGTGAAGTCATTTACGCTGGATGGTTGTTTTAGCATTGTGCCGGTGCTCTGAGCCGTGTGATACAATGTAATTGGCAAGTTTCAATTTCACAATTCGTCTTGTTTATCCCCTTTCTGTTAAGAAAAAAACCACAAAAACAATATGGCCGCCGGGTGACCGGTAGATTCCATTACTTGTTTAACACGAAGTGCAGGGAGGCCCACGCCACTAAAGGATTCACACCTCTTGCGCGAGGTTTAAAGACCATAAAGTTTGTAAAACAGGCCACGATTCAATTTCACTGCACAAAACTTGTTACATTGTTTAACTTTGTAATACTAGAGGTTTAATATTCATGGCACATGGGCAGTTCCCTAACTGACACGCAGCACAAAATGCGGGATAAATCGATATAAAATATCACAATGTCGCAAAATGGTGAAATCCCCACCCTTGGCAGAGGTGTGGCCTCTGAGACTTCCACACTGACAGATATTCACAGGCCACAGGCTGAATGGGGGTCCTCTGAAGGGTGGGACCCCTACACCCCCAGCAACTGCAACCACTGCGACTGTGGAGTGTGCACAAAATGAAATTGACAATCAAGGAGTGGTACATTCTCATGATCTTTTCCAGGGTACTATTGGTGACAGGAAAACTTATCACCATTTAGCACCTTTCCGGAGTGTTATGGA
Source organism: Calotriton arnoldi (assembly GCA_963921515.1). Classification (NCBI taxonomy): domain Eukaryota; kingdom Metazoa; phylum Chordata; class Amphibia; order Caudata; family Salamandridae; genus Calotriton; species Calotriton arnoldi. The sequence continues at coordinate 325,132 of CAWUFW010003423.1, read as the reverse complement.
GAAGGGATTGTCCCCTGCTTCCCTACTTCAGTAAATTCACTGCTTTCACAGTGGAGGAGGGGAAAGGGAGTGCAGACTTTTACCAGTCTCCCTAGGTCTCGGATTTGTAGCTTCAGCCACAATCAAGGAATGAATTCTCCAGGAAGTGATGGGTGATTGGAAGTACTGAAAGGATCTGCAGACATTTCTGCCCGCTGAAGAATTACAACCTAACTTGGCACAGCCTTCAAATCATCAAATTAAAGGCCACCTTTGGCTTGCAGTCAATGACTAGGCAGTCTTACTCCACACATTAGAACAGTTATTAAAGATGATGTCAAAGAAGTGCAGGAAATATATTTGACGTGCGGTTCTCCATGTTTTTGTAGAAAACAGGATCATTACAGTAAGAGGAGAAAGGACTCAGTCTTCACGTTAGCTGGGGCTGAGCCCCAACATAGTGATTACGCTAAATTGCACACCTAATGTTCCCTACTAATTATAGCGTAAGCAATCAATCTTTTATTTACCTGCTAAAAGTGGTTGAGGGGAGGAAACAACTCAGACAGATATCAGCAAAGTCATCATGCCTGAAAAGACCACCAACTCCAAATTGCAGTTTGATTATTTATTATAAGGCCAAAAACAATTGGATGTAAATACATCTCAATAGCAAAGTATAGAGGTACAGAAAAATTAATACAGAGCCAAGTTTACGAATATAAGTAATTCGGCCCAAAAGACAGATGATTATAAATTCCAAAATCACAACGCAACACAGAATAGATGCGATATTCAGTTCTCGGCTCATTGAAAGAAATCAAAATCTTTCCCTACACTGCTCTACATGTCCCTACACTGCTCTACATGAGGGCCTTTCCTGTCTCTCTTCTGTCATTCCCCAATGGTGTCAGCACGTGTTGACTTCCTAAGAAGTACTCACGTCAAATGGGTCGTTTTAGGTTATGGCTATGGAGCTTGCTCTAAAATGCTCTTTCTCCTCCGAAAGCTAGCAGAAGTCTGGTCTCGCTGTCCCTGCGCATCATACAAAAGATGGGATTCAACCCACAATACATCATTCTTCTTAAAACTTTCCATTGCACCTCTATGCAGTAGCTTTTTTTTTCATGACACAAATTTAATTAGTGATATCTTCTTTCCAGTGGCCTTGGCTTTCAGACAGACCAGATACGCAAGGCATCCTCCAGTGGCGGCTGGTGACATTTGAAAGTGGTGGGAAGTAAAATTAGTGGTGGAGCACACCGCGGCGAGCGAGCGAGCCCAAACGACCTAAGGAGGGTTCGTGGGGGTTCTCCCCCGAGAATTTTTTTTAAAATGAGTGGGGAAATGGTGCATTTTCAAGACTTTCGGAAGCCACTGTGCTAAACAGAAACAGGCTACTGCCTCCCCTCAAACTATCATCAGTTCCATGACATATTAGTGATACTGGTAGGCAATATAGTTTAAGAGTCCATATTCTGGAAAAGCACAAATTCTGAATATAAATTGTAACACCATTGTTAGGGGTTTTCTTTAATAACAAGACTTGTTTTCTACCCAACTGAACCCTTTTGGCAAGATTAGGATAATGAAAGACTGGGCAAAAAAACATATCAATCTAACATAATGCTTGCAGTATACACACAGCTGTTTGATGGCAGTTAATAGCACAATGTTCTATATTACGATTTAGACTTACAAACGACAAGTAACAAAAGGAGCTCTCTTACAGAAGCAGTAACCCACTGACCTATTTACATTACATGAACTTTATCTGCATGGTACACATTCTTAGCAGCAGTCATTTAAACCCACTGCGCTACCTTTGGATGAGTCAAAACTTCCACTAGACAAACATCCATCTCTTTCCAGGAAGACATTAATCCCCTGAGTTTTTTTGACATTTTAATTGATGCCCGATAATTGCTGGAGGCCAGGAACGCGGTAGCAGGTGCTTTTTAAAGGACAATATACATTTGCAAAAATTACCCAACATTATACACCTCGCCGAGAGAATACTGTATTCAGCACTGTTCAGTTTACAAGCAATCTATTCAGCGTTGAACAGAGTAATGCAGAGCACAAACGTATTGCATGCAGAGTAGCAAATGTAGGTTCAAAGTAGCATAATACAACGTAACGCACATGTCCATATAAACATGCTGCTGCGGGAAGCAGTACTGGCGGGAAGTGAACGGCTCTTTACAGGGCAGGAGCAGACTGCAATTTGCATGGTTTGGGCCTTACAAACAAAACAAAAAAAAATGGACAGGACTCATGGGGAGATTACAGAGTCCTGCATATGCATCGGGCAGAAAAGAAAGGGGTCCATTCAGAGCGGATACTGCATGTACGAAGTGGAACCTATCAGACCAGGCTCAAAGGGCTCACACGAAGGTTAAGGCAATAATCATGCAGGATTGGGGCCTACGTGAAAGTAAAAGCAAGGTATACCAGTGCCACCGTAAAGTTAGGAACACATATGGCATCGCCATCTACTATTGTCCACACTGGAAATGCTGTGCAACCTTGCGACCTTGCCGCAGCCATTACCAAAGAAGAATACCTGCTGCGCGGCGCCACTTGTTAATGGGTGTATTAATGGCAGGCAGACTGGTAATGGGTGAGTGCACAGCACAGTGCTCTGCAGCAAGTAGTTAGCAATAGCAAGTTAGTTAACTTCAAAAAATGCCTTACCTGGGCAGGGCCGTGATGAATCAATCAATCCAACTACTACTGCAGTGCAGTCTCCTGGCACTATGACCGGATCCTCCTTTCTTTCAGAATGTTCCAGACTGTAGGACACGCGCGGGAAGGGTCGAGTCTGCGCAGACTCGAATCCTCGGCTTCCCGCCTGCCACACCCCTTTCCCAACTCGTCACAGGGAGGGGTGGGTTCCACCACGCCCTGTAATGAGTTGGGAAAGCTCTCCACTCTCTGATTGACGTGGAGGGTTAGCGATACCGGGCATGGACATAAAACGCCCGGGGCTAACTTTGCCTCCACGCCATCAGGGGGTGGAGACTGGGCCCTGAAGCTAGGTCTTTGCCGGGCTGATGACATCACAGCCTTCAGAGCTGTGAGGTTGTCGGCCCGGCAAACACTTAGGCTTCTTTGGGAGTTTGGGACCGCAAGGGGGAGCATGCATGGCAAGGGAGAGTCATGTGAGTAGCCTCAGCCAGCCGCCACAACAAACGGCCACTCACTGTCACGGCACGCCGCGCGGCTGCCATAGACAAACTCGGACTGACTTTATTATGTATTTACTATTATTTACTGTATTACAAAACAGGTTTTAAATTTGAATTTGAGCATGCCACCGCCACTTTTGGTACGGGGTCTTAGCCCCAACGCCCTTGGGGAGAAACCGCCACTGGCATCCTCCCTTCTCGCTTCCCAGCCATCTTCAAAGACATTCCGGGTCTCTCCTTAACTCTGAAAATAACGATGTGTATTCTTTCACCTGCAGTAGGATGAGAACATTCTAACTTCGAACACAACAACATTTAATTATTTATTTCTCAAGAGCAAGGAGAATCGAAACTTATGACTTTGGGCCTATAATTCAGGCAACTTAAACTAACCACAATTACGGTGTATAGAAATAATATCGTCCTGCACATTATGCATGAAGGAATCGTAATACATACAAAGTTCTACTTAAATGCGTTCACTAGTTTTCAACATCAAATGATTCAAATAAATGTTTCTTAATAGTTGTAAAACACTGCAAACAATACGAATACATGAGAGTGCGTTTAAACCATGAGTATAGTGCACTCATACAAAATAGAGTGCTATCAGCGCTCTATCAGTTCCCCCTTCTTATGACTAGTGTCATAACACCAACTTTCTATTCTTCTGTAGTTTTTCTCCTTGTAGAAGAGACCAACCTAAACAGAAGCTGTAGCTTGCCGTCCCTGTCTGAATCGTTCTAACCCCTTAAGGTGCTGGTAATGACTGTCCTGCAATCGTTCAAGTTGGTGCTCTCACTTTCTCGAAACAGTCTCCTGATGTCGTGCCCTTTGCCATTTGTAAGCCTTGATGGCTCCTAGTAGGACAATTATACAAATGACAGCTATTATAATAGGCTTCAAGATATATCCTATTATTCCTTGTCCCAAACTTCCAAACCAACTGCCTATCTTGCCAAATCCTTTCCCCACTTGTTCCCAGAGTCCTTCAGCAGCCATCTCACGTAACTCTTGGTGTATATCTGAAATATTGTTGATATATTTCCTTATATCCCGACTGTTGTCAGGAATATAAGTCAGCACTGTTGAACTTTCAATAATTTGCAGACTCCTCCAGCTTTTGCTAGCAGCACATCTAGGGCAAGACGGTTTTGCATAACCATAGCCCTTATCGAAACCATCTCCCCATCTACAAGTAATAAAATCTGAGCTGTATTTATTGAGAGCTTATCCACTAATGTTGCCAGCTTTCTGATTTTCAAATCATTCAGAATCACACCCATACTCGGTATCATAGCCCCAAATATGTCTCCAATCACTTCTCCTGCACTCACACTACGTTTTCCTCTGTGAGGTCTTTTTCTTTCTAGGGGCCATAAATCATTCACATGAAAAATCTTGGGAAATACCACAGCCAAATAACAAGTGCCATACCAATTTTTGGGCAACTTCACATAGGCATTCTTTCCACACACAAAATACACATTGGGCACTATTGTTATTTTGTCCAATAATGCTTTTCTAATTGATTCTTCGATCAAGAAGACGTGCTCACAATCACTTTCACCCACAAATATCTTATCGTAGTATGTGGTCGGGTGTCTAATACACAACTTCCCCTTCTGCTGGAAATCTAATGCTATGGGTCCAAAACTCCCCTTTGCTTTATGATCTAATTCTTCTTTAGTCCATGGGGTAACCTTGTGCTTTGGATCTGGTCTAAATAGAGTCTGTCTATGCCGATCTTCTATCTGATCTATAAATTTCTTTTCAATGTCAGTTAACATACAGGTTAAATTGTGTCTATGGGCATAGGACGTATCTAAAGTAATGGTAGGCACGAAATACTTTGACATTCGCTCTACTTCCTTATAATAATCATATTTATTCATGTATTTAAGAACTGGGACTTCCGAGAGTACCACATCATAATTTGAGAAATAGTACTCGAAGTGTGCCTTGCTATAAAACATGCTCAACAACACACTACATGTAATGCCATAGGTCAAAGGCAAATGATGGTATTGAATGCCTTCTTCTACTGAGGCTGGTAATTGCATACACACATAGCAATCCTTCGCTTCCATGGTATCCACATACTCATACAATAATCGAGCATACGCATTCAAAGTGAAATCACCCTTTGACAAATCAACATGTAATCTACGACTGGTTTCCTTAATCATTTCTAGATCCCTTGCGGATGCATCCTCATCTATCTCAGAGATTGGTGTAGTGAGTGTTGCCTGTACCCTATTCTGTCCGACATCCTGAGATCCAACTAGAGATGTAACGATCACCACAGTTATAACAATAAGCACCACTACAATGAGGGTGCCAATGATGCACTTCTGTTTGCGTGTTGATTTTTCGGACACCATGGTTTCTACTGATCCGTTCCGAAGCACAAAAGGGAAAACACAGTCTCTTTCTGTTTTCTTTGTTTTAACAATGTCTTTCTCACTTCTCTCCTCCCATGCAATTAATGTCAAAGTTCATTCGATTGATACTAAACCTATTGAAGAGATGTAGTCAGCCCTATTCCTCACTCCTTCATCTACTAGAAAGTTCCTAAATTTAAATCTTCTTAAACTGGGGTCTAAGTTATCTTCTTTCTAAGGCCTCATGCTTTCTTTGGTTATAATTCAAGCTTCATCGTTAATGATATTTGATTCAAGTATTTCGAGGACAAGTTGCAGAATTTCCGCACAAATTTCTCCTAATTCCTGCGCGGCGAGCTGTCGGCCAATTGAAGGGAAGACAACCTGATTGAGGATCAGGTAACGCAATCCACTCAGCCTTGGAGGATTTGGAACTTGCAGAGTTAGTGTTCCAAATGCTTCTACGCCTGGGACCAGCAACTGTATTTCAATCGAGAGGGTGTCCCCTTCGTAGCTCACCGTACCAGCTCCCAACCTCCCGGACTTCGCTGGGCTCTGCATCTGCAGCCAGGTACGTCCACTCAGGAGATGCGTATCTTCGAGATGCTATTCTTTCTCTTCTGGAGCGTCTCAGACCATCCGGTCTTTCTTCAGCGTCACTTTGATCTGATTCAGATGTTTCAGGAATCGGAGCGAGATTTTTCTTGGATGCAAGCCTTATATTCAGCCTTTCTTTTCCTGATGGCCACTTTTCCGCTCTGGCATCTGCTCTCCTCTCTTCCTCTTGATCTGATCCTTCTGCAATAGACCGCTCACCTTGATCTGGTGCAAAGTTCACATCTGCAATTTCATCTATTTCAGGATCTGGGCTCAATTCAGGAGCACTCAGCTCTCGTCTCTCATGCTCACTTGGCTGTTCCGTTTAATCTGAAACTCTTACAACTGGGCCTGTGCCTTCGTCGTTGTCTGTGGCAGGTCCACACACACCTCTCGGAACCAGGGACTCTCTTCCTCCGCAGGCGCTTGAACTCGGCGAGTGTGGGAAGCGTGTATCCAGTTCGACAATCCTCCACACTTCACAGCGGTACTTGTGACCAATATCACCTGATATGGTCCTCGCCAGCGAGCATCAAGACAACTCTTCCTCACGTGCTTGTGAACTAGTACCCAATCATCTGGATTAAGATCATGCAGCAGGTCTCTCGAGGTGGATGCAGTCGCAGCCTCGACCTGGTGGGATACAGAAGTAACCACATCAGCCAGTCCCTTACAATAATCCAACACTAAATCATCAGTGATGTTTATCAATGCTGTAGCTGGCACCATAGGCAAACGCATAGCTCTTCCGGTCAAAATTTTGTGGGGAGAAAGCCCTGTTCTCCTATCAGGGGTGCTACGCAGACTCATGAGCACCAGAGGCAGCGCATCTGGCCATTTCAATGAAGTTGATGAACACACCTTTGCCACTCTTGACTTGATGGTGCCATTAACCTGCTCTACAAGACCTGAAGCCTCCGGCCTGTAGCTACAAAGCAGTCTCTGATCAATGTTCAAAGCAGAGCACAACAATTTCATGATTTCACTGTGGAAATGAGTTCCTCTATCTGTCTCCACTGATGTCGGAAATCCATATCTCGGGATCAATTCTCTTAACAACAACTTGGCTACTGTGAGACTGTCACATCGTCTAGTTGGATATGCTTCCACCCAACGCGAAAAGATACACACCACCACCAAAACGTATCTCAACCTATTGCACCTCGGCATCTCAATAAAGTCCAATTGTATCCTATTGAAGGGACCTCCAGATCTTCCAATGTGACTCATTGCAACCACAGTTCTCTTTCCAACATTCATTTGTTGACAAGTAACACACCTGTGACATACCGCTTCAGCCCACACACGAAAGCGTGGATTAAACCACGTCTGCCTAAACACTCGCACCATAGCATCTCTTCCCAGATGAACTGCTCCGTGGATTTGCCTTGCCATTGGGCTCAGAAGACAATTGGGTAATACTGCTCTCTCATCTGTGGACACCCAAATGCCATCGTCTCTTTTTGTGCATCCTGCTCTGACTCATGAAGCAGCTTCCTCTTGTGGGACTTCATCCTGCAACCGCTTCACCTCATCCCAAGTATCGGCTATAGCTAACATCATGCTGAGCTCGGTCTCTTCTGTGCTCTCGCCTATATATTCTCCATTGAAAATACAAGCATGTTCAGCGCAAAATCGTGCTACTTCATCTGCATAATTGTTGCCCTTAGTGACAAAATCTTCTCCTTTTCCATGAGCTGCACATTTAACGACTGCTATCTCTTTGGGCTTCTGCGAAGCTTCCAATAGTTGGCGCACATACTCGCCGTTATGTATAGGTGACTCTGAGGACGTTAGAAACCCCCTCTGTGACCATAACTGCCCAAAGTCATGAACTACACCAAATCCGTATTGACTGTCAGTATACACAGTCACTCGAATATCAGCTGCAATGATACAGGCACGTGTCAAAGCGACAATTTCGGCCACCTGAGCAGAGAATACTCTATTTAAACAGGCAGCTTCCACTACTCCCATGATGGTCCACACAGCAAACGCTGCTCTCAAATACCCTTCATTGTCTCTTAAACATGAACCATCAACAAAAAGGATCAAATCAGATTGGGGCAAAGGTTCATCGACAATGTCAGGTCTGGGTTTGGTAGATAGGTCAGTAACATCTAGGCAGTCATGCTCTTCACAATCCTCATCTCCTTCCTCTTCCGGAACAGGTAACAATGTAGCAGGGTTCAGAGTGGTACAACGTCTCAGGGTAACATTTTCAGCGGCCAAGATAACCTGCTCATACTTGGTAAGTCTGTTGTTGGTCAGATACTGTGTTTTCATTCTGGTCATCAACAATTCTACTGAATGGGGCACATAAACAATGAGCGGATAACCCATCACTATGCTTTCACATCTTTCAATGCTGACTCCGGTTGCAGCAACGGATTTCAGACATCCGGGCAATGCAGAAGCTACAGGGTCTAATGTAGCTGAGAAGTAAGCTACTGGTCTACGGGCACCTCAATGTGTCTGTACAAGGACTGCTAACGCACATCCCTCCTTTTCACAGCAAAAGAGCAAAAACGCTTTGTTATAATCCGGCATTCCGAGAGTTGGAGCACGACAGATACTTTCCTTCAGCTCACGGAAGGCTTTCAAGCACTCGTCATCCCATGGTACCGGATCACTAACATCCTTTCGAGTCAGTTTCAACAGAGGCTTTGCTTGCAAGGAAAAATTTGGGATCCACTGTCGACAATAGCCGACCATTCCCAAAAACATGCAGACTTCTTTTTGTGTTTTCGGAGTTCCCATTTGCAGAATCGTCTCTATGCGATCTGGTGACACCCTTCGTTTTCCTTTCTCAATCCGGTGACCTAGGTACTGAACTTCAGACTTCAGACAAACAATACTGCAATTTGTTTGGAGACACTATGGGGCCGATTCCGATCTCGGCCGGTAGGGCTCCGAATCGGATTCGGCTTAACCGGATCCGATTCGGAGCCCTATTTCCCGACCGATCCGTTCGCGCATCCGGACGAGCGAGTACGATGCTAAATCGCCGACCGACTCGTCCGGGCGTCCCGACCGCTCCGACCGACTCGATCCCGGCTCCAACCGCACTGACTGACTCGCACGGACACGACTCGCACCGCGCAATGGAGACGTTCCCCGGCCGGGTAAGTACGATGCACGCCGCGAGCAGTCCGACCGAGCCGCGCACTCCGGCTCGAAAGAGCAGTCGGAGCCGTACTTTGGGAGTCCATGTCGGACCCCCCTGTATGCGTACCCGCGCGAGTCGCACACAGGGGGGACCCATGGGTCCCCCCTACCTGTGCGTGTACGGTGCGAATCGCTTCGCCGCGTACACGCTGTAGGGGCGCCCTTGTCCGCCTCGCACCCATTGAGTCAATGGGAGCCCGTGTACGCGTTGTACGACAGGCTCCCATTGACTTCAATGGGAGTCCGACCGACTCGAGTCCGATGGCATACGTGCGCATCGTACTCGTTCGGTCGGGCTGCACGGGTCCGATTCGGTCGGATATCTCTTCGGGTACGACTCGGTCGGAGAGATTTCCGGCCCGAATCGGAATCGGCCCCTATGTGTCCATTCTCTGCCAAATGATTCAGCAACGCCACAGTGTCAATCCTGCAAGCATCCTCTGTCTCTGAGGCGGCCAAAAGGTCGTCTATATATTGCACTAAGACTGAGTCTTGGGGCATCACCAGTCCTTCAAGATTCTTTTTCAGACTTTGACTAAAAATGGAGGGGCTTTCTGTATACCCCTGAGGAATTCTTTCCCATGTTAACACACGATCGTCCATCCTAAACGCAAATAAAAACTGACTTTCTTCATGCAATGGTATGGAGAAAAATGCATGACACAAATCTATCACTGTAAACCATTCTGCTTTGCATGGTATCTGGAATAGAATAATGGCTGGATTCGGTACCACAGGACAACATGGGATCACAATTTCATTAACCCGATGCAGATCCTGCACTATTCTGTACTTGCCACTTGGCTTCTGCAGTCCCATGATCGGTGAGTTGCAGGGACTTCCTCTTATCTCCTTAAGAATACCTTGGGCAATCATAGTCTCAATCACAGGTCTTATTCCGGCCACAGTTTCTGAAGTTAATTTATATTGTGGTGTTCGTGGGAATTCAGCATTGGGTTTGACCTGTATCTTAATTGGCTCAACCCCTCTCATCAGACCTACATCCTCACCCGTAAAATCCCACACTTTCGGATCAACTGAGTCTCTCAAGTCATGTGGCAATTCTGCTATTGTGAGTACCACAAACATTTCTGCACACAGACTCATGTTAGCCATTTTAAAATCAGCATCGTCATCATATGTTTGCAATTCCACACCTCTCGGAGTGCACGATATAGTATAATTGAGCTTGCACAGAAGGTCTCATCCCAAAAGACAGACCGGACTTGAATTGCACACTACAAATTGGTGTTTATCCCGAAATGGTCCTATTCTCACGGGTAATTGGTTTGTCAATGGATTGGTCATTTTCTGATTACTAACCCCCACTACTTGAATCGATTGTCCCGAAAGAGTTAAATTTGGGACTACTTCAGTTCTCACCGTGGAGCGAGCAGCTCCAGTGTCTAATAAGAAGGTAACAGGATATCCATTCACATCTGCATCTACAAACGGCCCACTCTGATCTACTTCTAGGATCGCATCTAAGGTGCATTCCTCGTGCACCCCCTCTGACACTCTTGTAAATCTTGATTTTGATCAAATCTATCTTGTATTTCAAAATAAGGCATCTGATGGTATAACTGATTATGCATGGGTATCCTAGGAGGTTGAGGTACTTGCACTTGCGGCTCATATCCTCCTCCATACATAGACCTGGGTCTTGTCACAGTATTGACAGTCTCGGACAGCTGTCCCTCTCCTTCCATCTGTATCTGATTTTCTGGATTCGATCTACACTCGCGCTTCCAATGCCCGATTTTGTGACAACAGTGGCAGGCAGTGACCCTTTTCTGTTGGGCCACCCATTCACTTGCACCTGGATCCATTCCTCTTCCTCTACCCTGACCAGGTTGGGTCACCATCTGTTGTCCCATTCCTCTTCCACCTCCTCTACCTCTACCTATCGCCCCTCCAATCCCTTGCGTCATATCAGCGTTTCTCAACTGCACCAACATCAACTTGTCCTTCAATTTCTTCTGTGTCGACTCCACTTGATCACTGCAATATTTAGCATAACGCAGAATCTCGTCCACTGACTTATTCTGCCAACATATCAAGTGATGCTGTATCATCAAACTAATATCAGATTTCAGTCACAACACAAACTTCGAGACAAATTGTCCCATATCTTTCTGTTCAATTGTATCCAATCCACTATGCTGCTTAAAAGCTAACAACAATCTTTCGTAATAATCATGTACTGATTCTTTAGAGTCTTGAGTGCTGCGATCAATCTTCAACCAATCAACAATCTGAGGAGCTACCTTCGATTGCAACCATGTAATCACTTGTTCGTATTTTCTCATTACATCAGGTGAAGGACCATGAGTCAATGTATTTCTAGGTGGCTCTGCAGTAGGCCACTCAATGGCAATCTTACATGCCGCCCACAAATCTGCCGGCACTACTATATCAAACAAGGTGTTTAAATCAATCCACAATACTTTCGAAATCTTTACAAACCGATCTATTTGCTTGTACCACTCAGCAGGTTTTTCCCTCAGCCGAGGAAAATCAGTCGTAAATGCTGCTAAATCACACCTGCTCCATGGCACGTGTACATACCCTCTATTCTGTACCTCCCTGAGGGGGAAATTTCCTGCAGCTCCCATCCCTCCACCCGGAGGCGGAGTATTTCCTATTCCAGTCTTGAAGCTTTTCTTTTTGGCCCATCTTTCTTGCCATCTGTCTAATTCTTTCCATGTCCGCATCCCTATCACTAGTTCTCTAATTTGTGCTTTTAATCCAATCGTTCGCTTCTCTTCCAAATCCTTATCTGTGTAATTTAATCTGCAAGAACCCTGTATCAGGTTGGTCTTTGACAAATCAACCTCATACCTTTGTGCCAAAAGCAACAATGCATCATAAGCTCGTTTGGCCTTTCTTGTCATGTCCTTTGCTACGAACAGTAGTTCGCTCGAGTCATACGTCTCAATTCTGTTCAGAGGTAGATTACCTTCAATCACCTCATCTAGTTCTGCCTTTAATCGTACCACATCTAGCATTGGCGCTTTTATTGCACCTTTTAACCCTTTCTGAATGTCCTCATTTCTTGTATCTTCCCTGTCACAGCTTTGGGTTCTCTTAGGACCTGCACCCTCTTCTATCTTCGAAGCTGGACGTCTATCTCTTTCCCAGCTTCGACTTCTCCAATGGTCACCTGCACAAACAACTTGTGGCCCAAACAGTAGTCTAGGCGCTTCTTGTCTCTTGCTTGTCTCTTCCCTCTGTATCATTGACTCTCTCACTGGTTGAACCCACATTCGAAGGTCAGACCTAGAATTCACTAGAGCTCCTGTCCGCACTCGTTCTGTCCCACTATCCATTCTTGATGGATCAGCTGTAGCTGGCAGTGGAGTACTAGATTCCACTGGCATCCGACTTAAACCTGTTCCACTCATTGCAAGGCTCCCTCCAGACATTGTCTCTTCCCCTTCACTTATTTGCTGTTGACTGTCATCGGTTCTTTCCCTAGGATTATATATCGGAACCACCGGCCCTATTGTGACTGGTACCGACAAAGCATCTGGTAACTGCATGTTTCCTGCAGGTTGTACTGGCTCAGGGTTTGGATACCTCATTCCTCCAGACCCTCCCGGAATGTGTACCATTGTAATTTTGCCTCTTACTCCTGCCGACTGTTCCTCTGAACCCAGTTGTCCCACACCTAAAAGCTCTTTTGATGGGCGCAACCTCTCTGTCTCTGATCTAGAGTCACACGGTGGAGGACGTTCCGCTAGCAATCTATCGAGGAAGCTGTCATCTGTATCACTGTCCTCCTCTGTCGTCTTTTCCCTTTCAGCCCCCTCTTCTAACATACGAAATGGGTACAAGCGTTCTCCCTCTATGGTGTCTACTCTTCATCTTTTCAACTGAGCATCCCATCTAGCATCCTGATATGCCTTCATTGCTTTCCTCATTCTTCCTTGGGAAGCCTCTCTCCTTTTTGCTAGAGCAGCTCTCATCCATGCATCTAATGCCTCAAATTGTGTGGGTCTAGGGGAGGTTTCAGTGCATTCATCACCCCCTCAGCTGGGTCAGCACTTCCATACGAAAAGACCCATAACGAGGGAAAGCCAATTCACCCTCTTTCTCTGTAAGTTTATGCCAATTCTGAAGCCACACTATAGTATGAAGTCCTACATTCGTTGCCATGTAATGTGCCGGTGTGTCTTCTGGCGGAGCTTCTTCTCCTACCCGAGTCACTACCCCTGTGTCGCCTCTACACAAATCTCGCAATACCCTAAAGCATCTCATTGTAAAATCGATCAATTGCAAGCCCAAAATACGCTGTTCCACTGCAAACGAACTTCCACCAATCCCAGCACGGCGTTACACCAACCAACCTATCACAGCGCGGCGCACCCTGACGTCACTTCTGACTCCTTGCAGCGGCTCACCCGCCTTTACAATTTCACCGCAAACTCGCTTACACACATTCGTACCACAAGTAACTGTATATCCAAAAGTTATTAAACCAAGTAACTGTTCCTACACAATTACAATAACTTACAATCACATAAAACAAGTAATTGTCTGTCCCTAAAGATCGATAGAACACTCTCACAAGAACATTCAGCCGTTGTGATCCCCCGAGCTGCGTTGGTCACTCAATCGCCATAGTCCACCCCCGGTACCTGAGGCTTTCTACCGCGACCTATTCCTCATTCACACAAAGTTCCCTAACACAAGTGGATCGTCGATAGCGCTTCACAACACCCACATTTGATCAGACAATTACAATACAAAACTATCCCGGGATCTTGGACTTCTCTTGAGTCCGCTCACCAAAACTTCCTGCTCCGCATGTGTCCGGACCAGTAAACCAAAAACCACATTCACTCAACATACATCCCAACTCCACAAGACATCACCCACTTACTCATCACCGCAATTTAACACCACAATTCCTTTCATACTCACGCCACCACTGTTTCCGCCGCACCATCAACGTCTGCCGGTCTCCGCCGTCTTCCACTCCGATTCAGGGCTCTTCGACCTTCAACCCTACCCCTGATTACTCCCCTCACCTTAGAGATAAACCACTTTAGAGGTAAACCATCCTCTGCTACCATTTGATTACGCTAAATTGCACACCTAATGTTCCCTACTAATTATAGCGTAAGCGATCCATCTTTTATTTACCTACTAAAAGTGGGTGAGGGGAGGAAACAACTCAGACAGATATCAGCAAAGTCGTCATGCCTGAAAAGACCACCAACTCCAAATTGCAGTTTGATTATTTATTATAAGGCCAAAAACAATTGGATGTAAATACATCTCAATAGCAAAGTATAGAGGTACAGAAAAATTAATACAGAGCCAAGTTTACGAATATAAGTAATTCGGCCCAAAAGACAGATGATTATAAATTCCAAAATCACAACGCAACACAGAATAGATGCGATATTCAGTTCTCGGCTCATTGAAAGAAATCAAAATCTTTCCCTACTCTGCTCTACATGAGGGCCCTTCCTGTCTCTCTTCTGTCATTCCCCAAAGGTGTCAGCACGTGTTGACTTCCTAAGAAGTACTCACGTCAAAGGGTCGTTTTAGCTTATGGCTATGGAGCTTGCTCTAAAATGCTCCTTCTCCTCCGAAAGCTAGCAGAAGTCTGGTCTCGCTGTCCCTGCGCATCATACAAAAGATGGGATTCAACCCACAATACGTCATTCTTTTTTAAACTTTCCATTGCACCTCTATGCAGTAGCTTTTTTTTCATGACACAAATTTAATTAGTGATATCTTCTTTCCAGTGGCCTTGGCTTTCAGACAGACCAGATACGCAAGGCATCCTCCCTTCTCGCTTCCCAGCCATCTTCAAAGACATTCCGGGTCTCTCCTTAACTCTGAAAATAACGATGTGTATTCTTTCACCTGCAGTAGGATAAGAACATTCTAACTTCGAACACAACAACATTTAATTATTTATTTCTGAAGAGCAAGGAGAATCGAAACTTATGACTTTGTAGCCTATAATTCAGGCAACTTAAACTAACCACAATTACGGTGTATAGAAATAATATCGTCCTGCACATTATGCATGAAGGAATCGTAATACATACAAAGTTCTACTTAAATGCGTTCACTAGTTTTCAACATCAAATGATTCAAATAAATGTTTCTTAATAGTTGTAAAACACTGCAAACAATACGAATACATGAGAGTGCGTTTAAACCATGAGTATAGTGCACTCATACAAAATAGAGTGCTATCAGCGCTCTATCATAGTCAAACAATATTAAGCAAAAGCATGTTTCTGTGAAAAGTCCGAGCCTTTCTTTGGTAGCTTGGCACAAGCAGGGAGATATTCTTCAGAGACCAGCGCATGTGGAACGTGAGTAGCAAAACCAAGTCAACATTGCAGTTAAGAATTCATCTGCGGAGCAAGGCTGGAGAATGTGGCCAAGCACAGCTCCCTGGAGTGAGGCTCCCCAGATACTACCGAAGCCATGATTCTTGAAGCAACATTTTCTGAGTGATAAAAATGAGTTAATCTTGCCAAGTAAGGTTTTGTCTTCATTGTACACTCTTTGAACTTTATCCTGGTTCTTCAGATGTGAAAATCCCAACATTTAAAACTTCTATGAAACGTTCTATAGCTTCAGTTCTTGTCCAATACAGTTCTGTGGCCATAAGAACAAAGATTCAAGCGGGAAAAGGTTTTCCCCACTAACAGTTAAGACAAAAACTAAAAGTCAATTTCCAACGGGCCTTGCTGGTTCTTATTCCTTCACCCTATGTGTAAACAAGAGTCTAACTTTAATGACACTGAGAATAGCCTTTCAGAGTCAGAGTGTCAAGAGGGGCAGGGATATCAAGCTTCAGTCACTGCGCAGTCAGACCAGAATCCTCCAACACACCACTTCTTGATGCTTTTTCTGTTTCAAACATTATTTCGATTTGAAAAAGGTGGCATCAGTATTTTATATACAGGGTCATCTATGTATATTCTCCAAGGAAATCATAACAGAATTCCCACACAATCCAGTCCAATACTTTTCAGCAAGGTGAACCAGGGCCTGAGTCATGACTTGTAGAAAAAGAAATCCCACATTTCTTTATGCTCCAGTTATGCAAGATGGTAGAATGGAACCACGTCTAAGTTTCTAAACTTCTCCTTTCTAGTTCTGACCAATGACAACCGCTTCCAGCTCTTCCAGGATCAAACACACCCCTTCAAGACACCCATGGCGTCTCCCTTCCAGGGAGTGAAGTTCCTCTAGGTCTATTACCTCATACCCAAGTTCCCTGCCGACAGGGAGAGAGAATGTGCAGTGCAGGCATCACGGGGTTTACAGCACTAGAGCTTCTGCGAGATCTGAAGCTCTGCCCGGTCAGGTCATGTTATATTAGCAATCAGTGCATGTATTGCCAGGGACTGTCACTGCTGACAGCGGTAGAGGAGGTGCACTGCGGGCCTGACTGAGATCATCAAACACCTGAGTCTCTCAGGAGAACTGAGGTCCTGATTTAGAGTTTTGTGGATGGGTTACACCATCACAAACATGACGGATATCCCATCCGCCTTATTACAAGTGCATTATAATCTACTGCACTTGAAATAAGGCGGACAGGATATCTGCCCTACTTGTGACGGAGTTTCCCATCCGCCAAACTCTTAATCAGGACTTAAGTCCTTGCTCACCCACCTTATGTTAAAATTGCACTCAGAGTAGGTACTGCTGAGAGTTGGCAGTGCTGAAAGTGTGCTTATGGACCAGGAAATGCATTGCCGGATAAATCTTTTAAGGATAGAAGAAGTGATCTCGTTGCCAAAGACTTCCCCTGAGAAAGCTCAAACAAAGGTGAGAAGACCTGTCTCAGACATTGATTTCGAAGTACAAAAAGTCAAGAATGTAAAAGAAAATAATAGAATAAATAATATTTGAGTCTGTGAATTAATGCTTGAGAGCATACTGGCTCCCACATTCAACAAAATCTAGAGTCCATCTTACAAGTCAATTACATTTAGACTCACCTTGATTGAGAAAACACTGATGTTGCTTAAAAAGAAAGCTAGATTGCATGTTGTGAACAGGCCACTAAAACATGCATAGACTTACACCTACCAGCTACATCATCCCCCTTACATACATTGATAAATCTGGGTCAGGAGTAAATACAGAACAAAACAATACAAACCTTTTAAGACAAATGGTTTCGACAATCACTCTACCTTAGTGAAGAAGAGCTGCAGCCTAGACCATACACAATGATCGTGACATACATCCCACCCTTAAGATCTAACCAACAGGAACACTTTATAGTCTTAAAATATAACACCATGCACTGGTTCAAGCAAATATGAGGGCAAGAAAGTTTGTTTTGAAGATATTAAAATGGTGTAGTGTATTTTGTGGGTTGGACTTTTGGCAAAGAATGGCAGGAAACATTGAGATAATCACTTTTAGAGAAGCTCATTTGCTAAAAACCTTTCATCAAGTAAATTCAGGCAGGGGGCCAAGAACTCATATCTCTGTGGCCCCTTTGATTATTTATGTACAAGTCAGCATTGATGCGTAAGTAGAATGAATGGGCCATGTGGAATTTCCCCTGAGTCATTAGTTTTAGATGTACAGTATGCTGTATGCTGCAATCAGTCACTTACCTTTTGTATGTTCCTATCACAGACAGATTTATGCTATGAGAAACGTGATTTTGGACCAGGGGGACCAGCAGTGGAGGAGGTCCCACAGAGGTATGAGGTAAGATATAAACATGTGTCATTGAGAAATCCTGGTCCAGCAGCAACAAATTCAATTAAAATCAAGAAGTTAAAGAGATAAAACTCCCAAAACAATTTAGTAAGGAAATAATGAAATTCAATGACTAAAACAGACAGTTAAAATTGGTAAAGATAACGAAAAGCAAAAGACAGTTGATAGTAAAGAATGTAGAATATCCTAGAAGGTTTTTTTTTTTTAAATAGCCACTGAAGAATTCTTTCGGTTTCACTACTGCAACAAACTGAAGGCCCCCAGTGAACCATCTTAAAAGCAGTTTCGGTTTTAGGTTTTGCCTGCACAGCATGAACTGTGCTTGCAAAATACTTAAAGGTGCTTGGAGCCAGCCCATTTATTGCCATTTGTTGGCTCCCACGTCACTCTCGTTTCCTTGCTTCCTATAGGTCAGCAGCTCTTCCTGATCTCCTGCTTCCTCCTGGGCTTTCGGAGTCTTCACCTAAGCCGCAGATCATGGACCAAGTACTGCTTCCTGTGGCTAGTGTCCTTCCACTGGCCAGCAGGTTCCTGAAAGGTACTATTTTTTTTACAACATGCACTCTCAGAGAGTGCATGCATCTGTAATCCCTTTCCTTCACCCTGCCACATGTCTCCTCCCAGCATTGTTTTAAACAAGCCCCCTACTATCCGTGGTGCACCCCTCCCCGTGTCACGTCCCACTAGTCCTTCTTTCAAACAAACCTCCCCTTCGCCCCTGCCCTCTCCCGCCTCCGTGGTGTCACCATTCCCTATCATCCATCCGTATTAGGGAAGTGGGGGAGGGAATCCAGTGAAATGTAAATCTTCCCTTGAATGACGTTAAGCTTCCCTTGTAGCTGTTCCTGCATATTGGCACTTCTACAATCGTGCAATGAAAGTAGGGTCCATTGTGTAATTTTTCACATGCGTGTATACTAGCTTTGGCTGAGCAGTGCCTAACACGTGATTCAGCTGCACGATCTAGCAAAGAAGGGGGACTGAGAGGGAATGAGATGCAAGCAGGGCAAACATAATTTGTTTTCTGACTGTTGTCACAGTGAGATGTGGTTCCCAACAGACTGTGGCAGCGTTGCATATTGTTGTAAATCAGGTCCATTTAGATAATCCAGGTTGCACTTCAGAAGCTTCAACAATGATTCTGAGGTATATTTCCACCGCAGACATCACTCGAAGGAGACCAACACTGGGATCACCATGTACTTATTTTGCATCTGCAAGTTTTTTTGGAGAAAGCTGTTGTTAAATATGAATGCCCGCCTACCGTCTCTAGTCCATTCCCTCTCAGCCCCCTCATCCTTGAACCCTCCTCCGCACCGGTTCCCAGGAGACACCAGAATTATTTCCACTCACCCATCTGATTGGCCACAATCAAAGGGTCAGCAGGCCACCATGTCTGTGACTGATTTTTAAAAATGTTTTTAAGAAATGTCAGTGGTCTCCTTGACTACTGCCTACTCCTCAACAAACTTTTTTTTTTTTTTAACTTTCACAAAGGGGAAACATTCCCAAAGGCACCCATTTCCTATTGCAAATGGATAACCAACATCCTTTGTGGGGGTCAGTAATTTTCAATGTTTTGCGACCGGATTTTGGTTGCAAAACATTGATACATAAGATACTAAATTGGTATTTAAAAGGGACAGCTACAATCTGCCAGTTCCAGATACTGAATTGGTATCCATTTGGCATTCCTAAAGGGGGATTTATTCATTGGAAAATGCACTCTGATTGGTCTTAAATGCTGAATTGGTGCATTTGCAACCATTAATGCTTAATCCCGAGGTTTTCTTTCGAAGAGATTTTTATTACCTACCAAAACTCTGTGAAGATGTATTTCATGCAGGTTCTAATAGCAAGTCAGGGCTTTATGGAAGTTTTACATAAAGCAGGCCTTGGCAAAGGCTGATTTATCTTGTATGTGTAAGTTGGACGTTTGAATTCTGTTACTGAAGACATTTGACATTTAGACATTGTAGTGGAATACTTTGAACTACTAGGCCTGTCATGCACAGATAAACAAACCGACAACATTGAAGAATAAATACAAGGCATCAACTTGTAACCAAAACATCAGGACCTTGCAAAATAATGTTAAGATTTACAAGACAGGGGAGACCTGCTATAGAACTGGGAAAACCCAATAGAAAGTACAAACCACTGGCTGCAGTAACCATTTACTATAGACACATAAGATAAAAGGATCAGTAGAATTTCGAATTTCATGCAAAATTGAAAGCATGGATCATGTCAAGGTGGAACAATCTTAAATCTGCCATGTTCCGGGTAAGACTTGGATGGACAAGGTGGACACTGGGATGGTTTAGCATTCAGGATCAATTTCAAATTAGAGGCCCTTTTTCCTAGTCCTCACTTCACAAGTGGCTTGCGTGGATCCCCCAAGGTTTACCTACTCAGAATCTCCTGCCAAAGTTTGAGGTTTGCAAGGGATTCTGGGTAAGAGAACCTGGTGAGAGCCAGACAAGTCACCCCATCCTGGATTCCCCTGGGTGTCTACTTTGCAAAAATGTATAGATTTGCTAGGTTTCCCTAGGTGCCGGCAGAGCTAGGGTTCAAAATCTACAGCTAGGCACTTTGCAAGAAAAGGGTCAGTTTTTTTTTTTGATTTCAAGAATTTTTATTGGTTGTTTTCAGAGAAGTCAAAACACACAGTAAGCACATACGAAAGGACATAAGAATATAACCAATATAAAGTCAATAAAGACATAATACAATGATGGTTGGTTTTGAGATGGCAACATGATAATCTAGGTAATACAGTCTGGGTAAAATGTCAGACACATGTTGAAACAGACGTAGGGCTGTGGGAGCCACCTAGATAATCTCCGCCATACAATAATGTACAAAACAAAATCTGTAAAGGGGAAATAAAGAGAATACAATAAAACAGAATATACAACTAACGGTATGCATCTATTGGACTATAGTATGCCTTGACAGTATTTACCTGCTAGTGCAGTACAGTGAACTAGTGTGAGAGCATCCCATTTAAGGGACTAGTTAATTAAGCCTCCGAGATTTGTGATTCATGGCGGTTTATGTGAGTTGAAGTATAGATCGAGGCTATCCCACATGTGTCTGAGGGGGGGTTTCCATGGTGAGTTCTGGAGAGCAATGTTGTCAGCACCCCTTAGGTTAGAGACCCAGTTCAACCAACACTTGAAAGACGCTTTTCGCGTGTCTTTCCAATTGTTTAGTATGATCTTAAGCGCTGCTGTCAGGAGTAGGTCTAGAAGCGCTCTATCTTTGTCATTCAGTGATTCTACCCTGAGGAAGCCAAATGTCAGCGTGGATAGTTCCCTTTTGAGGGAGCATGAGAAAAGTTTAGAGATGAAGCCAAAAACCCTGTCCCAAAAGGGTTCCACACATTTGCAGAATAGTAATAGATGGGCTAGGTCTCCTATCTCTTCACTACAATTCCAGCAGTTCGGGTCTTCGCGAATCTTGTGTGAATGTAAGCGGGCTGGTGTCCAGTAGGCCTTATGTAGGAGCCAGAATTTTGTCTGGGAAAGGGCTGGTGAAATGTTATTCCTCGAGACAGAACTCCAAGTTTTGGACCAGTCAACCTCAGAGATTGGGGAAGAGGAGTGTGAATCCCAAAAGGATATAAGCTTCTTATTGAGGGCCGATTGTTGTGGGGGGATTAATTTGTAGATCCAAGAAACCTGATGCCCTAGTCTATTTATCCTCGCTACATATTGTGGCAGGGAAGGCGGTAAGGGCAGTAGTTTGGCTTTTGTCAGTGCTGCCTTTATTTTTAAGAAGTTGTAAAACTCCAGGGGGTCTAGGTTATATCTAGCCTGTATTTCTTTGAAAGTTAAGGGGTAAGCTGAGTCGAACAGTTGGTATGGGAAGAAGATACCTCTATCAATCCAGGTTTCCTTATGTAGTGTATTCCCTTTATATAAAATTTTATGATTATCCCAAAGGGACTCGAGATTAGAACGTCGAATGCTAGTGTCTAATTGTTTATCCACTTTCAGTAGTGCAGACTTTGTGTTTTTAAATATGGATTTTGAGCAAGTGACGTTGGTGAAGTTTGAAGTTAGAAGGGCAGCTGGGGCAAGGTTTTTAAGTAATGATCTTTCAATTTCTAGCCAGACTGGGGTATACTCCTCCGGTGGTACGAGCCAATATGAACCCTGTCTTGCTAGGAATGCTGTCTGATAAAGTTTAAAGTCCGCTAGATTGACCCCCCCATGGATTTGTCTAATCTGAGTTTTTTCAGACTAATTCTGGCCCTTTTCCCTTTCCATAAAAAATTGGAGAGCAGGATGTTCAACTTGTGGTGGAAGTCCTCCGACAGTATAAGGGGGAGCATGGTTATTATATAGTTCACTAGTGGCGTAATCATCATCTTAATGGTCTCAATCCTACCCCACCATGTGATGAATCTTGGGGACCATGCATCGAGGAGAACTTTGATTTTCCCCAGGGTGTTAGCCTCATTTCGTTGGAGTGACTCTAAGATAGTGCTACCGAATTCTATCCCCAGATATTTGATAAATCCCGGCTGCCATGTAAGGCCCGATTCTCCCAGTACTTCCCGGGTGCAGTGGATGTTCAGGGGCTTAACTTCAGATTTGTCTCGGTTTAGCTTATACCCAGAATGAGTTGAGTAAATTTCTATGGTATGCATCAGGGCCTTAATGGACAAGCTCGGGTCCTCCGTGATTATGAGAATATCATCCGCATACGCGGCTAATTTTACTCTAGAATCCCCAAAAGTTACTCATTTTATTTCATTATTGCGTTTGATGTCTAGAATTAGTGGTTCCAGAGCTAGGAGAAATAGAGAGGGAGAGAGAGGGCAACCCTGCCTGGTTCCTTGCTCTAGTGTGAAGGCATCCGAGAGGGTTCCATTGATCGCTATGCAGGCGGTAGGATCTGAATACATAGCCATAACCATGTCGATGTATGAACCACCTAGATTAAAGGACAGCATGCAGTGTCTCAAGAATGACCACGATACCCTGTCAACCGCTTTTTCTGCATCCAGGGTGATGGCGATAGAGGGGACAGACGTCATCTTTGCTTGCTCAAGAATGTGACATAATAGCCTAGTGTTATCATTAGACATTCGATATTTGAGGAAACCAACCTGTGAATTACTGATTAATTTAGGGAGAACCTCATTCAGTGTCATGGCTAAGATCTTTGCATATATTTTGCAGTCCACATTGATCAAGGAAATTGGCCTATAGTTTTTTGGCAAAAGAGGGTCTTTCCCTTCCTTCGGTATGACTATAATATTGGCTTCTCTCATTGATTTCGAAGTACGTCCCTCTCTAGCTATGGTATTGAATACTTTTAATAAGGTTGGTTGAAGGGACCCACCGAACGCCTTGTAGGAGGAGGCTGAGAAGCCGTCTGGGCCCGGGGCTTTATTGCTTTTAAGAGATTTGATAGAGTTAGTTAATTCCTTTTCAGAGATGGGTTTCCCTAGCGCTGTGTTCTCTGTCTCTGAGAGCCCCGGTAGGTTTAGTGAGTCTAAGTATCTGGTGCATTCTTCCGAGTTTACTGTTTGTTTACTTTTATATAGGTTCTCGTAGAAGGAATGGAAGGTGCGCAGGATCTCTTTTTGTTTTGTTTAGATATTATTATTGGAGTCTTTTATCTAGGAGATAGTGAACTGTCTCTGCTTGTGTTTGAGGTATGAGGCTAATAGTTTGCCCGCTCTGTTCCCATCACAGAGCTTGAGTGCCTTGAATTTGTTGATCCACACTCCCGCTCGCTTACTCACAATTTTGTTATATTCATATTTTTTCTTAACGAGTTGATCTAGGATAACTTTGTTATCTAACGCCTCAGCATGTCATGCTTCTAGGAATTTAATTTCTTTTTCCAGTGTATCAAGTTCTAAATTTAGCTTTTTATTGATCCTTGCCTTAATTCCAATGATGACCCCCCCATGGTCGCCTTTAGCGCATCCCACAATGTGAATGTGTCTGTGTCAGGGAGATCGTTATGCTTAATGTAGTCCCGAATAGCAGTTTCCATCTTTTCTTTGTCTACTGGATCAGAGAGTACCTCATCATTAAATCGCCACCTTTTAGGAGGAAGAGTGGAGTGAGTACCTGCTAATATGGTGTTAATGCAAGAGTGGTCTGATACTAGTTTAGGGGCTATATCCGTTTGGTCTATGAGATGTGTATATGCACCTGAGATTAAAATGTAGTCAATCCTAGTATAGGAATTATGCGGGGCTGAATAAAATGTATAATCCCTTGTATCTGGGTGCTGAAGGCGCCATGAGTCTTTAAGATTAAACTTGGAGCAACTTTTATTGAGAACCTCGTGCGAACATGTGGGCTGGTACCTACATTTGGATTGCCGGTCAATAAGGGGGTCTAAAGGCAGATTGAAGTCACCGCCTACTATGATGAGATCATCTTGAGGAAAGCTCTCAATTGTATTTGAAATCTTTTCCCAGAAGTCGGGCTCGTCGGAGTTAGGGCCATATATGTTGAGAACATGAATGGAATCATCCCCTCTTTTCAGGTGTGTGACTAACATCCTCCCATCTTTATCATGTGTGTGTGAGACAGTGGTGATATTGGATTTTCTGGCTGTAAGGGTAATGACTCCTTTTTTCTTATGGTCTGCAGGTGAGCAGGAGATATGGGAGATCCAGTTGTGTTTAATAAAACCAACATCCTCCTCTGAGAGTTTCGTTTCCTGAAGAAGTATGATGTCACCCTTAGTTTTGGCCAGGTAGTCGAAGATTTTTCTACGCTTAACTGGATGATTAAGCCCTTTTACATTCAGGGAGACTATATTAAGGTCTTCCGCAATATCTTTAGCTTGAGTCATCGGCAGATCTAGTGGTCGCTATGGGAATAAAACAGCTTGTGGAGAAGGTGTGTACCACTGCCCTCGAAAACTGCACTGTAGTAGTTTAGATTCATACTGAAGATCAACTGATATGGGCATCTCACTTTATTACCCATAAGGGCCCTGTCACTGACCAAGTACCCGAAATAGAGCATACCTGTGATTTCAACATAATCTAAAGAACGAATAAAGCTTACAAAAAACAAAAAGAAAACAACCACATATACTTTTACCCTCTGTCCCTCCTCCCCCCCTCCCCCCTTCCCCTCCCTCCCCTCCCTGAGAAGATCGGATGCAGGAGCTGCAACGGCAGGTCCGTCATCAGGCAACCTGGAGGATATGAATTTGAGAATTGTTTCGTCTGGAGAAACTTTAGATGAAATAACGGTAGAACATTCCTGTATGGCAATGATAATTACGACTATTATTATAAACCCCATAGGTATCATTAACTGCTAGTGATAAGTATACTTTGTTATATAACTTGTTAACTTGTTAACCAGCGAGAAGGGTATAAGACAGCTCGAATAGAGTAAGTCTCTGTCTCTTAGTTCATTGTATCTGAATGTAAGTACAATGTGTAACATGAAGGACGTAGAACATTCCAACAAACAATTGTGCCTGCTTAACTGCTTTGCTGCAGCGAGCAATAACGGATATGACTATGCAATTGCAATTGTGCAATTGCAAAAGCATGAAAAAAGTAATCCAGTTACAATAACTCAAAGGATATCAAGTCTTCTGTTTGTTGGAGGCCCCTGTGGAATGATCCATCTCTTGTAATGGAGCTACTTCCAGGTGCTGCGCTAGTTCCTTGGGATTTGTGAAGAAGTGTGGTTTGCCATTTTCAAAGATTCTGAACTTAGATGGGCCTGCAAATGAGAATTGAATGTTCTTTTCTCTCAGTTTGTCTCGTAGTTGAAGGAATCCCTTCCTCGTATCTACCGTCTCCTTTGAGTAGTCTTGTGTAAAGTTTATTCGGTGGCCTTCCCAGGATACATGGTGGTTTTTCCTGGCGAAGCTTAGGATGGCCTCCGTATGTTGGTAGCGTAGTGGTTTGCATATCATGGGACGAGTTCCTTTCCTGTTTGAGGAGTTGAACGACGGAATCTTATGCGCTCTGTCCAGTTCCAAGCCATGATGAAATTTTATCCCAGTGAGCATGGGTATCCAAGATTCCAGAAAGGCCACGCAGGATCCCGCAGCATCCTCTGAGCCCTCTGGAATTCCAAAAATACGTATGTTGCCTCTTCTATTTCTGTCTTCCAACTCAGCTACGTGTCTTTTAAGCTCGCATGTGGTGTCTCGGAGGTGTTTAATTTCTTTGCCGGCCTGGGTGGTCACATCTTCGACGTCGCTTATTCTTTGCTCTGCGTCATTGATTTTTTAGTTCATTGTGTTCATGTCTGCCCGGATGGCGGTGAGTTCCAACTGCATGGAATCAGTATTTTGTTTCGTAGATTTTGCCAGTCATGTACCTCAGCCAATTTTTTTAATATCATGTCCATTGTACTATTTAGATCCGATTTGGCTTTGATTGGAGAGTCCGAGAGAGCTGGTTCTGCTTTTGACTTTTTAAAAGAAGCTCTGGATTCTTTGTCCGCCATCTTGTGCCATGGAGCGTGAATAGGTAGCAACAACCCTCTAAAATGACAGACCCAGCTGTAAGAAGCGATGGGAGGATTCTTGGGTGTCACCTTCGTTTGAAGGGTCTCAAGGGGTTAATCCGTGTCTGTGAGGAGGCTGCCTGTAGTCAGGGGCACTCACAGGGCCCTGGCTCAGCTCCTTCACTGTCTGGCGGTTCTGTTGGATGATAGGGACTGTTGGCGAGTTTATTCAGTAGGGGTAGAAATCAAAATGAAGAGCGAGGAAGGTAGAAGCCAGTTCACTTCCCCTGGGTATATATGCAAGTATCAAAGGGAACTAGCTACTGGATAGGAGCTCCTAATATGTGTATGTAATGCAACACATATGTGTTTTAGAAGACCCTCACTCACCAACCTAGTTGGTGACATGCTTCATCATCGGGTCCCACCCAAGGTACCGAATGTACCTTGGGTGCGCTTCGACGCCTGGATGCAGCGGAGCTGGTTCTGTGCAGTGAGTGTGCAGTGAAGGTGAAATGAATGTGGTTTAAAAAGCTGTCCGTAGGGTCCCGTTAAACAACAAAAGACTATTTTAATGTGTGGGCCCTCGGCAGTGATTAAAAAGGAGAGGTGGATATCTCTGGAGATAATTAGGCTCCAATATCCTGTGTGGTCAAAAAGGAGAGGTGGATATCTCTGGAGATAATTAGGCTCCAATATCCTGTGTGGTCAACATGTTTCAGCCAGTCTCTCTGTACTGGGCTGGCTTTCTTCAGGACCTTATGTGTGTGGGATTAAAATGGTGGTCCAAAACTAAATGTGTTAGAGACCATCTATGTGGCGCACTCGATAAGGTGTGTTATGTGATAGAGGATGGTTTCCTCTCGCGACGCATACTCAGAAATTGTCTGAGAAATGCCCCATGAGTTCCGTGGGGGGCCCGACCTATTGTCACACTTTCTTCAAGATCAGAGGCCCGTCTCCGTACCTAGTCTGGCCGCATCGGAACTCCGATGTGTTGCATTACATACACATATCAGGAGCTCCTATCCAGTAGCGAGTTTATTCAGTATTCAGTCCACAGAAGGACCTCAGAATGCCAGCCCTCGTCTATGCAGCGTCAGCGCGATAGCTCGCAGTGGTTTGGGCGCACATTTCTTCCCCCCTTGGCTGCTAGTCTCAGGTTGGCAGGTTTCTACAATATACAGCTCGCTGACGGTCTTTGTGATAGCATTGATGGCAATGCAAAGGTTCGCAGTGGCTTTGGCAGTGGGTTTTGGCGCGTGCAGAGGTTTTGGCGCGGGTTTAATCAGTGTCCATATTCAGTCCTCAGGAGGTGGCTGTTGCGCGCATTATTTAGTGCTCATTCGCTATTGATCCTCACTATTGGTCAGCGCGAAGGCTTGTAGCGGTTTTGGTGTGCGCAGTGGCTTTGTTGCGCGCAGTGGCTTTGGTTTGGTGCACGATTATGTACTGTTCACTATTCACTATGCACTATTCACTATTCACTATTCAGCCCTCAAAGGCCCTCTGAATCCCACCGAAGGCGCGCGTTTATATGATAATGTATTCATCATGATATCACGGAGTGGCTTTGGCGCGCGCTTCTTCTCCCTCGGTCTCTCTGTTGCTAGTCTGCCATTTTGGATCCAGGCTTCGTTGAGCTGATCCTACGGTATTATGCTCTAATTACAGGAGATGTAGGCTAACGGTGGAATGACGGTGGATGTTGGCAGTTGTGGGCACAGGTGTGCGCTGGACAATGCTGGGATCGCTTGCACTAGCGGTGATGTGGGGATGAGAGATTGCTGATAGTGGCCGTCAGGGAAGCCATTGCAGGGTCAGGCAGATCGTGCGTCAGCTGGGGGACTCTGAGTAACTGATTCTACCAGCTTCATAGAGGTTGTAACGCTAGCAATAAGCACCCACCTTCATGGCCCGGGAATACTGCAAGGCGATGTAACGTATCAGCACAGCCTCTATTTATAATAGCTCCGTGTCTCTCGCGGTCGTCTCGGGCATTGCCGCCATTTTGTGAAGTGCGAGTCGGGCGGGTATCGCTTACTTCTTCATGCGTTTGCTGGCCGTCTGAGCGATCGGTGCGAGATCTTCCCGTCACACCTTATGCCGCAAGTACTTACGAGGAGAAAACTGGCATCCTCATTACTTTCCGCACACTATTTCTCCAGATTTCTGCCTAAGTCGCTCCTCCGTTTGCCGAGCGATGGAATTAGGCAGCCATTCCCGCTGCCGTCCAAGCCACGCCCCCCGAAAAGGATAATTGTTCACTGTAAAAATGTGGTTTGTCCACATTGCGTTTTGGGCCGTTTCCTGTTGCGGACACTAGGCCTACCCACACAAGTGAGGTAACATTTTTATCGGAAGGCATTGGGAAATGCGGGGTGGGTGGAATTTTGTGGCTCCACGCAGATTCCTGAACTGTCCATCACAGAAATGTGAGGAAAATGTTTTTTTTTTTTACAAAGTTTGAGGTTTGCAAGGGATTCTGAGTAACAGAACCTGGAGAGAGCCAGACAAGTCACCCCATCCTGGATTTCCCTGGGTGTCTAGTTTTCAAAAATTTATAGGTTTGCTAGGTTTCCCTAGGTGCCGGCAGAGCTAGGGTTCAAAATCTACAACTAGGCACTTTGCAAAAAAAGGATCAGTTTTCACTGTAAAAATGTGGTATGTCCACATTGCGTTTAGGGCCGCTTCCTTTCGAGGGCACTAGACCTACCCACACAAGTGAGGTACCATTTTTATCGGGAGACTTAGGAGAATACAGAATTGTAGAGCAACTGTTACTACCTATTGACTTTCGATGCATTTCTGCCTTCCAAATGTAAGACAATGTGTAAAAAAGAAGTCACTTTGAAAAATGTCCTATAATTCACATGCTAGTATGGGTACCCACAATTTCGGAGAAGTGCAAATAGCTATTGTTTCTAAACTCTATATTTTGTTCCCATTTCAGAAATACATAGGTGTCTTTCATACCGATTTTTCACTTTTTATATTTTCCCAAATGAATTGCTATATACCCGGTGCACAATAAAAAACCATTGCAAGATGCTGCTCAGTTATTGGCTCTGGGTTCCTCGGGTTCTTGGTGAGACCACAAGTCCTATATATCCCCACAACCAGAAGAGTCCAGCAGATGTAACAGTATATTGCTTTTAAAAATTTGTCATAATTAGAAGATGTTACAGGTGAAAACGTTGGCACAAATGGCTGGTTTTTTTCAACTAATTTTCAATATTTTCTATTTTCAACTGTTAATTTCTATAAGAAAACCATGAAGGATCTACACAAATGACCCCTTGCTGAATTCAGAATTTTTTCTACTTTTCATAAATGTATAGATTTCCAGGATCCATTATTGCTTTCATACCCATTTTTACCATTAACTGGAAGGAGGTTGAAAGCACAAAAAATAGCCAAAATAGTCTATGTCCCAGTAAAATGCCAAAACTGTCTAAAGAAATTTGGTTTACTGACAAAAGTCTGTTAGTCCCTGAGAGCTGGGAAGATGGTGATTTCGGCACCACAAACCCATTGTTGATACCATTTGCAGGGAAAAAACAAGACACTTTCATCTGCAGCACTTTTTCCCCAGTATTAAAAAATATATATATATTTTGCTGTATTTTGGCTAATAAACAAACCCTGGGTCCCTTTAAAATCCTCCTGATGTTGGAAGAAAAGGATGCAAATTTGGCGTGGATACCTTATGTGGTCAAAAAGTTACGGGGGCCTAAGCGCAAACTACCCCAAATAGCCAAAAAAGGCTTAGCACGGGGGGGGGGGAAAGGCCTAGCAGTGAAGGGGTTAAACAGTCCGACATTTACATTCTTGCTGTAACTGTTACCCTGGGCCTGATAGTAAATAGACATACATACGAAATTTCATTTTAATTGAAACCAATTCTTAAAAGGACAAAATTTGGTATAAAAAATCCACTCCTCCCTAGCAGCAAAAGTTACGTGCCAAATTATTCCAGAGAAAATAAAAGCACTGACGGTAATAGCTAAAGTCTACAAATAAACCCTACATTTATGTTCTTGGAAGTGATAGTTACCGTGGGCCGGAAACGAGAACAGGATTTTGGTTATAATCTCCCATAACTCCTACAACGAGTACCTCCTTTCTAGGTTATTATCAATATATATGATTTATACCACTACAGAGCAGACCAATAGGTTCTTTCCTCCCGTATAGCAGTTTACAAAGAGGTTAAAACAGGTTCAAAACTCCTTAAAAAAGTAAAATATTTTTGTGCATATTATTTCATTGTTTGGTTTAAAAGAAATTTGCATGCTGCCACTATGGTATTAATATTATTCTGTATAAACATTGGTTGTAGCAGCCGAAGACGATGTGATAACAGGGCTGGACAAACAAACAAAACATGATTGAGGTTCTGAATGCCCAAATTACACATATTACAGTATTTCCCTGTTCTCGCAGGGGTAAACCAATTTGCCGTTAGATCATTTAGTGGAAGTAAATTCATATAGAATAAAATCAATAAACCGCAAAGACCATGATCCAGATTCCAGGCTAAATACTTCTGGGCAACTTTTAGATCGCTTGATGCAGATATTACCTCCAGCCTTTTCTTCATCCTACACTACTTGAGTTCTCTCTGGAGGCTAATAATACAAATATTACTTTTTAAGAAACTTTTGAATTCTGAGAGTGGAAGGGAAGTGACAAACTTCTCCTGTGCGTCAAACTTGTTCAACGCAAGAGTAAAATCACGGGAGAAGGAGTATTTTTCTTTTTTTGCACAAACAATTTCCTGATTCAAAAAGCCCTTTATCGTTTTTGATTCACTATTCTTCAGCTGATAGCCCCACTTAATCACTCTAGCTAATCCTTGAACAAATGAGCTTATCAGACCAAGTTCTAACCTAATAGCTGGAGTGTATTAAAATTACATATTTTGCCCAAGATCTGGCCTTCTATCGTGTCAAGGAAGCTTAATTTTCATTCTTGGATATCTTCAATATCTTATAATAGTGTTGGAGGGACTTTCACTTTAAAACCAGATATTATATGGAAAAAATGCCTTCAACCCATTACATTATCAAATGCACATAGCCCATTTGCATGTGAGGCAGGTTTGCAGGAGCAGTGTTCAATGTGGAATTTGTCCTTTGTATTGCCAGCTATTAGTTTCCCCAAGTAGAGATAGGACTCTACAATCTCAAGATTCTCCTAGCCAATTCTCCAGACAAATATGTTATTCTTTCTGCTCTTTCTATTTTTTAAAATCAAGATTTTACTCTCGGAGACATTTATCTTCAAGTATTGTACCTCCGTATATTTTTGAAGTGACAACAGTTTCTTGTTAACCCAATACGAGTTAAATTCATGATGACATATCTATATGTTCATCAGACAAGAGAAAGGATGGGCACCTTTCTTCGACGCCCCTCCCATCTGAGGAGCAAAGCATTTTGGTAAATCTGCTATGTACAAAGAGAAGAGTAGTGGGGCCAACACACAGCCTTGCTTCAGGCCATATTTTGTAGGCATCACGGCAGATAGGCCTTGATCCTCCCCTAATAGCAACTGACACAACATATGAGAGTGCAAAGTGATTATAAGTGATAAAAGGGGGGGCAAGCATTCCCATTTTTTGTAGTTCTTTCCATAGTGTTGGCTGGTCTACCTTATCAAAGGCCGTTGAAAAATCGATAAATAACACATAGACATTTGTCCCTCGAATTAAAGTATACTTCTCCTCAATCAGTTTCAACATACAGATATTATCCAAAGTGCAATGTTCTTTCCTAAATTCTGCTTGTTCAATGGGAAGAATTTACTCCTCCTTCACCCAATCAGTAAGATGATCCAAAATACTGCGTGCAAATACTTTCCCTACCGCATCTAATAAAGCTATTTGGTGGTAGTTACCCCGAAGGTGTCTAGGCCCTTTTTTAAAAAGTGGGATTAAAATACTTCCAGACCAGGAGGGGAGAGTCTTCCCCTGCTGATAGCAGTAAGAAAAAAGGGGGGGAAGATAAGTAGCCCACAGCATAGGCTCTTTTTAAATTATTGACATGGGAATTTCATCAGAACCCATTGCTCCAGAAGCTCTCATTCTCTTAATGAGTCCTACAATCTCACTCCTCAGAGGAGCATAGCAAGGCTCGAGCGGTCTAAATATTTTGGTTATAGGGGAAGATGACCAAACTGAATTAGAGTTGGCTGAATAGAGTTCTTTAATATAATGTCTCCAGATGTCTTTTAAGGGAATTGGGAGGGATTTTACCCTAGAACCACAACTATCAGAGATTATTTCCCAATACCTTTTAGCATCATTCCTTGAGGCCACCTCTTTCAACTGGACCCAGTTATAATCTTCCTTTTCTTGCCTTAGAAAACGTTTTTTCCATGATATTTTCCTCTTTAGTAGATTAATTAATTTACTTCAATTGAGAGAGAAATTCTGGAATTGGGCTATCACTAAGTTATTTATTTCCCTATTTAAAAATATTACCAGGTTTGGGTTTGGTGTCCGCTGAGATGGCAAATGATTGGCTTTACAGGCAGAAACCAGTGTGTTTATGCAATGACCGTGAGATACCAATGGGTATAGCAGAGGAGACTGCTTAACTCCTATTATTGTTTGCTGCTGATCTCCTATCAGTACTGTCAGTGTCTCTTTTAATTTTAAAGATGCTTTAGTGTTCCAGTGAATTCTACCATTTGATTTGTTTTAAACGTACTGATTTATATTTAAAATTCCACAGGCCTGCTTCTGTTATGGTCACATTTATTTTACAGATCAACATATGATCACTGTAAGAATTTTCTTGAACTTCCATATGAGACAACATATTGAAGGTGTCAGCTGAAACAATTATATAATCGTTAATAGACCCACTGGAAGACGATTTATGTGTAACTTTTGCTGGGGTATCATCTCCTATTAGCAATTATTAGATCTTTGTTTCTCAAGCCTTCTAATAGATTCAGGCCTCTTTCATCTAACCGCCTATTATTTGGAAACATAGCTGGGGGAATTTTAGAGCTTCCTCTTTCGAGGCATTTGACAACAGCCTTACACTATGAGTAGAGACTTTGGCGTTCAAATTGCCAACCAATACTAGATGTGTGCAACCCTCTCTTGACATAGTAGTGGAAATAAATTGAAATAAGTCCTTCAGGAGGTAAGCATGGGGGGAGTCTTGGGGAATGTAAGCGTTTACAATTAACAGTGTGCCTATACTTTCATGATTCTTCTTAAAATCTATCTTGAATGCCTGAATTAAGTTAGAAACATGGGAGAAATCTTTATAGACCCACCTAAAGTTTGTTCTGAGCAACATGGACAGGCCTCGTTTCGCATGTTTTCTATTCACTGGGAGAGCAGGATGGCTTAACACAGTTAAATCTTCTATAGTTCAGTTCTTTACCATCCAAGATTCTTGAATACATACTATATCCCCTTTCTGTACTTTCAGAAAGACCAATTTATTTTTATCAGTGTGTAAGCCGGCTGCATTCCCGGAGATTAATTTGAGATCCTTACTAGGAGCAAATCTTAAACCTTAGCCCCGTGGAGCAATTGGAATTGAGAGCCCCCTCACCCAGCTCCATTTCCTGTTTTCCTTATCTATGGTCGGTATTTGTTTTGTTCTCTCTCTCTGCAAGCAATGAAACTCTCTTACCTCCTTTTCCAAACGAGACCCGCATTATACTTTCCCTTGCAAGTGAGGAACTTCTGAGGAAGAGAGGCCTGAATGGCAATTGACCTGACCGCTAAGGGTATAAAATTATGTGTAAATCTTTTAAAGACTCCCTCCTTCTGAGGAACAAGAACATCAATACCACAACAACTCATTTTATCACTGTTCAAGATTATTAGGTTGGAAATCACCTTAGAACAGAAGGTCACTCTAGCCCCTCCATATCTACCGTGATCTAGAACTTTAACCAAAGCAAGGCCATTACTCTGCACCATTTGGTGGCCGGGGATGTCTGAAAAGCAACCCAATAGGAATGACCTATTCAGATACAACTCCTGATCAAACAGGGAAAAAAATTCTAGACACAGGGGCACCGACATCAGATGACTGGCTGAAATAATGAAAATATCCCCACCAGGCCCTCTCCCATTAGGATTATAAATAACATTATTCCCTGATGTAGAAGAGAATAATGCAGCATTAGGGTTCAAATTATGAGATGATACCATTGCTGTACTTGAAACTGGCGCGTTATCTCCTTTTGAGTCCGATGTTTGTTCACATAGGTTCCTTGGTGACAACAAAGAGCCTCTTGATTTTACTTCAACTTGTCCTCCTTCTTCCTTTGCTGCAGCTGGGATGGGATTCAAGATCAAGTTTGAATCAAAGCAAAGTTTCTTTGATCTTTTTTCATTTATTCTACATAGCTTTTTCCTCTTTGTCATCTTCTGCATGTGGACACTTTTATTTTTACTATTGATCTTATTATCCTCCACAGCATGTGGCGGGTCTGTTACGCCCTTTCTTTTTTGAAAGATGGGGAAGAGATTCTTTACCTTACTCAATGTTGACACATTTAGGCATGGGGAGGTCGAAGACAATAATAAGGAATCCTCTAGCTCAAAACCTTCTGTAGCGAAAAAGGCTGAGCTTTTCCAAATAGAACCACATTTTCCTTACTCTTTTTATTCCTGTTAAAGGGAGCGCCCACCTGGGTACTAAAGTTCTTGCAACTGTAATTTGGAGCAGCATTCACTTGCCATGATTTAGTTGAATTGGAGGGACTGCAATGGTGTTGAGGTAGGCACTCCCCTTTGCAAAGACCAGACTTATTAGAGGAATTAGGGGAAAAATAGGTGGCTTTTCCATTTAAAAATCTTTGGTCCGAAATAACAGATTTAGTCAGGGACAGAAAAGAGTCCAGTATGTGATCAAAATTTGTCACCGATTTCATCATCAAGGCCAGTATAGAGGGCAGAACTCTTTCCAGGGAATACAGGGATTCAGATAACAGAACCTTATTCCCTGATTGACTCCATGATAAGTGTGGACTCAGACACAAGACTGGAGTAACTGACGCCCTTGAGTTTGTTATAGAATTAACACTGGGAGTGTATTAAAAAGCTGCATCTTGATTGAGGGATCAATAGGTGTATCCCTTATGTTTTCCTCTAGATTAAAAGAGGGTGAGATATCAGTGAGTACTTTAGATGCCTGAAGGCCATTCTTGGCAAAGTTCATATTAATATCTGGAAGGGTAAAATCTTTTGACAGAGGACCTTCCTCCCTGGTTTCAATACATGTTTCGATAAGTGACCAGATTGCACTATTTCCAAGTGTATTACAAATTTGGTTTGACCCATGAAACATTTCTATTTCCATCTCAACTTTTCCAGGGGTTGATTCAAGCTCATTCTCTGTTGCAGCCACTTTGTTTAATCCAGCCTCTCTTTTAGAGAAGGTGGAAATAGCATTAAAACATTTTAGGGTATTTATCTGTATTGACTTATTTCTTAGTGGATTGGTTTTGGTCTTTTTGCAAGCTCTTGTGAAAACCAATTTCCCTGCGTGCAGCTTCTTGGCGGTCATGTCTCAGCCCTATGCTACCCCCTATCACTAGCCTTGGTTCCCAGCCAGGCACCATTTCATCCATTTTCCTCCTGACAGGATCACCAAAGATCAGATTCGAACAGCTATTGATGCTCATTTAACAGAAACCTTAATACCAATGCTGTCCCAAATGGGCCTGTCAGCCTACCTTCCTCCTTACTCAAGACTGCTCAGGCTGTGTGCAGAAAGAAAAAAAAAGGGGCGGCACGCACAAGTAGGTGGGCAGGTGTGGGCAGAGAGAGGGGATATAATATCCTGGGAAACTTATTGGGCAAAGTTCGGGGTCCTTTAAGACCCAGGCCCCCACCTTCACTTTTGTCTTGGCCTGCTTGCCCTGTTTACATTTGAGCGCTTTCCACCTTTGAGCAACCACCTTTTACGTGGCGTCATTCCTCCATTCCACTGTTCCCTCTCCAGACTAAAACCCACTGGAGCTGAGCAGGGAGATGGATGGGGGGGGGGCAGTTGGGCCCAGAGCGGGAGCTCACTGGGCTGAACGCAAGCCGTGCCCAGACCTAACTGGACTGCTTCCGTGTGGGGCCTGGGCTCACACTCAGCGAGTGGCAGCTACTGCCACTGCACTCTGGCCTTACCTCGCCTCCCACTTGGCTCGGCATGGTCCTCCAGTCCAGTGGCCAATCGCAGAGCCCAATCCGCAATCTTCTCCTTCTCTGGCCAGCATGTCGCGCCGTTACCTGCCACAGTCCACTATTGAATGTGTATATCCTCGGCTCGGCGGCTCAGCGGCTCAGCTCAACTCCCTCGCTTGTGGCATCAGACGTCACAATGTGTCATGGTTCCTGCTCAAAAATTTAACCAGAACAATAAAATACTTGCTGGAAAAGCAAAGCATCTTGATGTGCATACACAATTTCACTGGAAGCCAATATGTAGAGTGATGAATAGCAGAAACATACTTGAATTTCCTCAGCCTACAAGCTAAGTACATCATCATATTTTGAAGGGTTTTCTGCGTCCCAATTAGTGCCTCAGGTAGGCAGCGATAGAGAGCGTTTCAATCATAGAAGCATAAGAAGTGTAGGGGCCCCACTAAGATCGCATGTCTTTCTCTAGTAAGAAAGGGAGGATTATTTAAGAACTTGCATCATCAGTAAGCTGAATTAATTGTCTGAACTTGAGTATTGAAATTAAGATCATAGCAGAGAAAATGACAATCATCTTTGCTGAAGAGAAAGGGACTGGGAGAAGCTAAGGATGTCAAGTCAGTGGTCATACCCACATACTGAAATGTCACCATCGATGAACAAGACCTTATTTTTTCCATTGTCCAGTTTTAAGTAGTTGGAGGCAATTCAACTATAGTCAGAAGTAAAGCAAAAAGACAGTCCATCCCCAACTGCCAGGTCCCTTCCAGATGGAACATGGCCCCAGACTTTGCATTATGCACCTAGGCCTTATGTGCTCAAAACCCATTTTTATAGCTGACTTAGATAATATTAGACATTTTAACACGCCAAAAAGGTTTATCCTGACATACATGCAACTGTGAGGCCTTTAGGAGTCCAAGGCTGTGAGGATTGTGGTGTATTATATGGTATGGTTGTGCGACCTTACCATGTAATACACTCTCAAAACTCTCTTTGGTCCAGTCAGGCTTGTTTGTAAAACCTGTAGCTCAACAATGGGCAGCTGTGGCTTCGAGCAGCTAGGCTTAAATATAGGAACTAGTGTAAAGCATTTAGAAGCAACAAACAGCGAAATAAGAAAGCCACACAACACGAAACAAATCTGACACCAATTCACAGGTGTCATAGATCATATTTTAATTAATTTTTTAAACACCAGGATCAGCAAAATCCATCAGAGGGTTCCAGAGATATAGATTTTTAAGTGAAATGCAAATCTCAGCTTTTTAGTCCAAAGTACAAACAAGAATTGGTGACTGTTAGACCTGTCAGCCTTAGGATGGTGTTGCCCCAGACCTTGTGCCTCTCATCCTCCCTTTTGCTGAACCCGTTGTTGTTGGCCTTAGGACTTGGGGCACTTTACCACTGCTAACCAGTGCTAAAGTGCTTGTGTTCTCTCCCTAAAACATGTTAGATTGGCTTATATCCAACTGGCATATTTAATTTACTTGTAAGTCCCTAGTAAAATGGTACTACATGTACCCAGGGCCTGCAAATTTAATGCTACTAGTCGACCTTCAGCACTTACTGTGCCACCCATTTAAGTAGCCCTTCAAACATGTCTCGGGCCTGCCATTGCAGCCTCTGTGTATGCAGTTTTAAGATGCCATGTCGATCTGGCAAAGTAAACCTTTTGCCAGGCCCAAACCTTCCTTTTTAATACATATAAATCACCCCTAAGGTAGGGCCTGGACAGCCCAAAGGGCAGTGAGCAGTGTATTCAAAAAGTTGGACTTGTACTTTCAAGCTTTACATGTCCTGGCAGTTAAAAACACTTAAATTTGTTTTTCACTACTACAAGGCCTACTTCCCCCATAGGATTAGGCCTGGGCAGAGTTCGCAGAGTTCTGCTAAGCGGAATTCCACAAAGTGACCACAAAAGTCAGCTGCACCAAGGCGGATTTCCATAAGCGGTGGAGTGCGTTAGGTTGCGCCATTTGTGCTGATTTTTAGCGATGTGTGTTTGTCCCACGCTGGAAAATTAGCACGAATGGCACCATGCGAAGCACAAGAGGGCGCTCCTTCTTTCTGCTGCTCGAGTAGATGTTTTACTCGAGCGGCAGCTACCTCAATGCGAATAGAAAGTTTCTCAATGTGAGCGGTAGCAGCCATCTGCGACCGCCCTCGTTGAGAAATCTCCCCGAGAGGTGGTATGGAATAAGATTTTCAAGTAAAAACTCAGCTCTGTGTATTTTTGGAACTCTGTGCAATATGCAGAGCGTGGAGTAAGAAAAACTCTGAAAACCCCATGAGCAGAGCGAAATTTCATGCCCAGGTCTGCATAGGATACCATTGGAGTGCTTTATTACATTTTATGTGTCATTTCCAAATGGGAAGAGATAACCAGTTCATGTTTGTTGTCCTTGGAATTGGGGTGAAAAGCCCTATTTAGTGGTGAAGTCTGGGTTTAGATCACAATTTAAAAACGTCCACTTTTATAAAGTTGTCGTGTCATACTAAGGTACAAGAGCAACCCTTAAATCCATGGGAACCTGGGTCTAAACAAATTTCAGTCAGCAATGGTTCACATTGGTAAAAAAAAAAAAAAACAGCAAAAACAAAACAAAAATACAATCACAGTAACAATAATTAAGTGCAATGTGTCCCCAGTGTCAAAGTCAGAATTGTCTTGTTACTACAATCCAAAGATACACAAAGGCTTTTATTACAGTAACAGTCAACTGTAAAAAGGCCATCTTTGGATTGTACAATCCAAAAGATATGCAAAGGCTTTTAGCACAGTAACAGACAACTGTAACAAGCCTATCTTTGGATTGTAGCAACACAAAATGTTGACTTCGACACTGTCGACAAATTGCACTAAGTTAATCATTGTTTGTCTGATTGTATTTTTGTTTCTTTGCTATTTTTTTAGATTGGTTCCATGTTTGAACAAATATAGATAAATAATTCTTCTCCTTTTCACCAGAGGTGGTTTGTCATGTCCTAATTTACAAAAACATTATTTCTCCTATTACTTATATAACAATATTTAGCCCGTTGATTATTTAAATATTCTGTAAATGATACTTTTAGAAAGTTGGCATTTTTCTGCCCTTAGCCCTTTTGTGCCTATAGCTGGGCCTTGATCACATGACTAATGTAACTGACAGACTTTGGGAATTCCTCCCAGACAATCACACAATAGATGTAGTAGGTGTGACTGAGTGGTCCATCTGCTTGCAGAATGAGGGTGGCGGAGCTGAGCACAGCCCCACTGACACCTGAATAGCCTGTGCTCTACCGTCACACAAAAGGCCTGACGACTCTGCATTGCCACTTCAGGCAGCTTGGAGCCAGGGCAGGGGTTGCAGGAAATTCCATGCACGTCAAAACCACTGTCTAGAAGCTTCTCCCACCTTCCAGAACCAGGGCACTAGGGTATAAAAGAAGGACCTCAGATACCAACTCTTCAGTAAACTTCTTGACCTGTGAATACTCTACCAGGAAGAAGGACTGTTGTGTTGCTACAAGGACTGCCACTCTACTGAACTGCTACCCTAAAAGAACTGCTGCCTTGCTCTGCTGACCTGCTGCCCTCTTGCTTGAGGAAGAAGAACAGGACCTGTAACTTCATCTTGCACTCAGGAACCCAGAGTGACTCTAAGGGCTAGTTTGCTGGCCTCCTGATCTGAGCCTCAGAGACAAAAAAGACTCCCCAACCAGCTCCTGGACCCAGCTGCAGTGAGTTCCTAATCCCCAAGTGTTGCCTCTCAGTTTATGGACCCTTGGTGTGGCTCATGGGCACTTTAAAACAAGCTTTTGTGCTCTTCGCAACCATGAATGGGCCCATTTGCACCGAGACCACACCACTTGTACCAATGTTCCACATGAGCCATTGCCAGCCCGTCTCTTAGTACAGCAAGCATCGATCACCCACGGAGGACCGCCAACGTGAAGCTCTATCACACCTATTTGTGATGTCCTGCCACACTCTCCCTGCTTTCTGTAGTCCTCTGCAATGTGAATGGGACTACTTGCTCAAAACTTGAGAAGTTAAACCTTCAGCAGGACTAACCTCGGACTGTATTTAACTTGCGCTCCATCACGATCACCCTGAACTTTTGACTTTGATCCGGTTCAGCACAACCAGTTAGCCGCGGTTGGCGCTTTGTGCTTTTAGGTGCTATTTTACAGCTTATTCTTTAAAGATTCATAACTTTGGTTCTACTGATTGGATATTTGTCATTTTGGTCATGTTTTAATTATTTAATTAAGCTCTATTTTTGTAACTTCATGTGGGATCTTTTTGTGTTGTGTTTTTACTGTTTTATTGTTTGAAGTGTTGCACAAATACTTTACACATTGCCTCTACGTTAAGCCTGACT
Source organism: Calotriton arnoldi (assembly GCA_963921515.1). Lineage (NCBI taxonomy): Eukaryota > Metazoa > Chordata > Amphibia > Caudata > Salamandridae > Calotriton > Calotriton arnoldi. The sequence continues at coordinate 284,083 of CAWUFW010003423.1, read as the reverse complement.
TTTCTGTGCCAAGCTACCAGGAAGTTGAGCACATATTAATTTGGGGTTTGCTTGTGCCTAACCCTGACTAGGATTATGGGTGTTGCTTGACCAGGGCTCACACTTTAGTCAACCAGTAACCCAATTTGTAACTGTAAAGTTTAGTAACTTTGAAAAGTGTAAAAGGGTTGTGTACAGCTACTCCGGACCAAGTGGGGTGACTGAATCTGGCAAAGAGAAGGTTGGGGGGCCAATGCAGAGTAGTTGGACAGTTAACTGATCACCAAATAAGTCTCAAGTCCAATTCCACACTTTAAATCAAGACCGCCATAGCCTTCATTGGAGTGGTCCTGATGCTGGGGATGCAGGATGCTGAGGATGCTTTTAGATGCTCTGGGTGCTGTGTGGTCAACGGGGGTGTCTTTGTGGTTATTCCTCGGTCCCTGGGTAAAGTGGGGTGACCTTGGTCACAGGGGTTGATTTCCCTCGAAGTCGTCTTTGAGCCAGTAGAATGCCAGCTGTGTCTCCGTAAACAGCGGCTCCAGCGGTATCATTTGGTGAACGCTGATGTCTCTCTTTAGTGACCAATTAGAGCTCAGATGACACTCCCAAATCGAGCAAACTAGGGTGCAACTTTTGGCTATCGAGGATGGGTCTCGTGGGTTGACAAGCGGCGCTCAGCAGCGATTCGTAGAATGGGGCTACTGACTTGCAAGTGTGAACTTCTTCAGCTTTGATGGCCCTGGTGCTGGCTCCAGGGGCCAGTTGACTGACTCTTGGAGTCACTTCTTTGTTCTGGGGCTCGGGAGCAACATGTCCACGAGCCAGGAGCCACAGGCACAGTCTTCTCTTTGCTAGCCCAAGGTGCTGCAGGTGCAGTCCAGCAGATGGTGCTCATGAGCTCTTGGGATGGGGGTAGGCATCAGTCTTGGTGACTGCATTTAAGCCTCTGTGGTCCACACAAATCTCATTTCTGGGTTTTCTCCATTGGAGTAGCGCGTTGGCACCAGAACTACTGGGATAGCCCAGGGACCACTAGAGGGCTCAATCACCCCCAAGTCTAGCATTTCTACAACTTCAGCTTTAATGCTAGCTTTGACATGGTCTGATAATCTCTACGTTTGACAGACAAGCTGTCACCTGTGTCCACATCATGGGTACACCATGTTGTCAGACCTGGTGTCAATGAAAAGAAACTAGCAAACTGACTGAGCAGGTTATAACAGTCTTTTTTTCTATTGCACTGTTAAAATGGAAGAGAGAACTACTCCCTCCACTGAGCCATCATTGCAGTGGTGTAGCTAGTGGGGACAGCGGTCTCCCCACAATCTCTTACATACCGTCTCAGGGCGGCAAGAGCACCCCCAGCTCCTTAATGCATTTGCCACCAGCCCCCCCCGCTCTTCACTGTGGCTGCCGCGGGGCGGCAAACGCAGGGTCCGCCACAGGTGGCTAGGGGGCTAGCTACGCCACTGCATCATTGTCATTGGAAGACAGTAGGTCAAGAAGAGGTTCACTTTCCTCCTCTTCTCCCCCATCTGGCACCATAGGCATTGTGACATCTGCTCGTCAAAAATGGAGCTTGAGCCTATTCACATGTATCACCCTGTGAGAGTATCTGGGGGCCCCAAGACCACCTGGTATTTGACTACACCCTTATTTTCCAAGATAGGATAAGGTCTAGTCCATTTGTCATGGGGGCCACAGGCTCTAAGTCCTACAACAGTTGTCCAGGTTGGTACTCAACCAAGGAGGACTTCTGGTCATATCAGTTCTTGACAAGTTCCTGGCTGGCCTCCAAGTTTCTCTTTGCTTTTGTTATGTACTCCTCCATTCCGGAGCAAAGGCCTAGCACATAGTCCAAGATATCTTGTTTGGGTTCTTTGAGAGGTCTCTCGCAACCTTCTCTCACCAAACGGAAGGGATCTCTTACAGGGTGTCCAAAGAGTAGTTCAAATCTGCTGAAGCCTACTTCTGTCTAAGGAACCTCCTTGTATGCAAACACTAGGCATGGTAGGAGAACATCCCATCTCTTTTGAGTCTCTCAGGTAAACCCATAATCATGCCCTTCATGGTCTTATAAGTTATTGATTCTCTCCTCAATACCATTTCCTTGGGGATGATAAGGAGTAGTGAACTTATAAGTCACTCTACATTCATCCCTCTTGACGGTCAGATAAGCAGACATGACATCTGTGCCCCCATCTGAAACGACCTCCTTAGGGAACCCAACCCTGTTGAAGATGCCAATTAGGGCTTTTGCCACTGCAGGAACAGTGACTGTCCTAAGTGGAATAGCTTCAGGGTATCTGGTGGCATGGTCCACTAACACCAAGATTAATCTATTTCCAGAGGTAATAGGTGGGTCTAAGGGACCAACAATATCAATCCACACCCTCTCCCAAGGGAGTTCCCACCACAGGCAGTGGAATAACGGGAGCCTTTGGCTTGCCACCTGTCTTGCCACTGGCCTCTCAGGTGACACAGGAGCGATAAAATACCTTCATTGTTTTTGACATCTGAGGCCAGTAGGATTGCTTGACCAGCCTTTCCTAGGTCTTTGTCTGCCCCAGGTATCCAGCTAAGGGGATGTCATGGGCCAGGTTAAGGACAAATTATCTGTACTGTTGAGGGATCACCAGTCTCTTGGTTGGCCATGGTTTGGGGTTCACCTGCTCCTTGGAGTTTTGCCAGGTCAGGCAAATCTCTCAAAGAAGCAGCCTCCTGTTCATACATCAGGCCCTCCCCTTGACAGTTAGGCTCCTCATTGAGCTGTGGACCTTGGGAAGTGGCCTTGCCAGACTTCCTGTCCTTCATCTTTGAACCATGGCCTTGGGTCCTTTTTTCCAGGCTCCAAGGTCCCTTGACTTTCCTTTAATGCTTCTGTGCTCTAGTGGGATGTACTCAGGGAGACCCAGTATTGCTGCATGAGTCCTTTTCTCTACCTCTGCCCAGGCAGAAGTTTCAAGGTCATTGCATAGCAGACACTCCACTGGGAAGCCAGGGGGCATATCTACTTTCTAAGGAACAGTAACCCCTCCCCACTCAAAGTATACCATAGCTATAGGATGAGACTTTGTAACATTGTCAGCATTAAATATCCGGTGCACCTCATCAGGTATGATCAGCCCTGGGCAAGCAAGCTTGGATATGACCATGGTGATGCTGGCGCCTGTATCCCTCAGGGCCTGGACTGCAACCCCATTGATCCTTGGCCACTGCCTGTATTTCACAAAGCTGGCAGGCGGGTGGGCCATGTGTTTAACTTCTTCCCCACCCATGGTGGCTTCAGTGTATCCTTTGCACTTCAAAGGGACAACTTCTACCCCCATCCCTACACTCACACTGCCTTTGTAATAGTCACCAGTGGCTGATTTCTTGGTGCACACAGTTTCTCTCTCTTGTGTCCTGGCTGTTCACAGTCATAGCACACCCCAGCCTTTGTAGGGTCAAAATTATTTCCCAGGTAACCCCTCCACTTCGAATGGGATGTGGCTCTGGGCTTCCTCCCCCTTGGGCATCGTTAGGGACTCTTTGGGACCGTCTGACTTTTTATGTTTGGCCGCATCCTTCTCCTGAAGGGGTGCCTGTCCTCTTTCTTGTGATCCCCACCTTGGGGCTTCTTGGGCATCCTAGTGTATACCCATTCATTAGCTATCTTTCCCAGCTCTCGAGGGCTAGATAGCTTAGAATCCACCAGATGCTGGTGTAACTTCTCTGAGGTACAATTTGTAAGTATGTGCTCTTTTACCGCCAAATTGTACAGCCCCTCATAGGTATTTGCCTGGTTACCTTCGATCCACACTTCCAGTTAATTCACAGAAGCATCTATAAAGTCTAACCATGTCTGAGTTGGCCCCCAGTGAGTGCTTCTGAAAGTCTGCCAATATTCTTCAGGTGTTAGATCAAACAGCTCAATTAGTGCCTCCCTCATGTGTGCGTATGACTATGCCACATCATCTTCTAGAGTCAGCAGCCTATCCCTCTCCACTGTTGGAATCAGCTCCCACAACAGGGATCTCCAATGATGGGCACCCACCCTTCTCATCCTGAGAGCCCTCTCATAGGATGCTAGCCATTTGTCTATATCATCCCCCTCAATATTCTTTGGCACAGTACCCTTGGGAAATCTAGGGTCATAGGCACCCCCTGCATTTACCTCTATGTCTTTGTTGCAGCCACCATGTCCTTGGGACTTCAGTCCCCACCACACCCTTCTCTCCTCAAGGGAAAGCTTCCTTTCTTCTAGGGCCAACTTTCTCTCTTAGCTCTCTAAGAGGCTGAGTCGGCCTCTAGATCATTGGGCCCCTTAACTGAAGAGGATCTCTTCTCACTCGCCTCACAGATGTGGAGCCATGCCTTGACAAATTGTGGGGGCACACTCTTGTTGTCCCTCTTGACATCCTCATCAAAGAGATCTCTGCCATCTTCCTTATCCCCACTGTCAGGGGTGATCTCAGCAAGTTGAGCTTGAGCTCTCCTGGTTTTCTCCGAGGTTCTGGGGGCCTTCTACAGGTCCTCTTTCTTGACAGTGATCCCACACTTATTTTACTGTACCAGCACAGCACCCTCAAATTGTTGATTTTTAGTGAGGGCAGGTTGGCCAAGTCCATTTCCACGTTTTCCACCCTTTTGGAGACGCAGCAAAAACCTTTACCAAACTTTTTGTAACTTTTCTCGACTTTGTGGCCTTTTACTGTTAGTTGGTAAACCCCTGGAAAACCATACCTTGGATATACAGAACATGTCCAAAACATTTGAAACTTTTTCTCAGCATCGACTTGGCGGATGTTAGGTGGTCCCCAACTTAATAATTGTCTTGTACTGCTAAACACAAGTTCAAGATCCCACCGCTAGGTACCAATGTGAGGATCGCGATGTATTATATGGTAGGGTTGTGCAACCTTATCATGTAATACACTCACAGAACTATCTTGTGTCCAGTCAGGCTCGTTTGTAAGACCTTTAGCTCAACCATGAGCAGCTGTGGCTTCAAGCAGCAAGGCTTAAACAAAGGCACTAGTGTAAAGCATTTAGAAGCACCAAACAGTGAATTAAGAGAGTCACATAACACAAAATAAATTCAACAATTTATAAAAACAGATTATATTTCTATGAATTTCTAGACACCAAGATGAGCAAAATCCACTGGAGGGTTCCAGAGATATACATTTTCAAGTAAAGCGTAAATCTCAGCTTTTTAGTCCAAAGCGCAAACAAGCATTGGTAACCATGAAGTTTAGAAACTGTTGAAAACTTTGAAAGAGTTGTGTTCCACTACTCTGGCCCGAGTGGGGTGACCAAATTCGGCAGGGACAAGGTCGGGGGGCCAGTAAGGAGTAGTTGGACAGTTTCCTTGTCACCAAAGCAGTCTCAAGTCCAGTTCTACACGCTATATCATAGACTTCAACATAGTGGTCCTGATGCTGGGGATGCAGGATGCTGAGGATGCTGTAAGATGCTCTGGGTGCTGCGCAGTCAACAAGGGTGTCTGTTTTTCCTTTAAGGTATTGTATGCCTTGCGTTCTATGTATTATGTTATTTAGATTCTCCTGAAGCGTGGATTCTACTGGTGTCAGATGGACCTTTGCTGGCAAGAGGGAAACCACGCTTCAGGAAGGCTGCTGAATAAAGCCCAGTTTATGCCTTTACTGAGAATCTGTCTTAATTCCACCATAATTTGGTGATGACTTGCTAGCACACAGCCTGCCTCATGCTCAAAGGACCCGCCAGCGCTTGGGTTTCATACGAGATCAATTTCGCTCAGGAAAGCCTTTCACATCAAGAATCACCAGTAATTCGTAAACTTGCGCATGTGATCTGTGAACTGAAATGACTTGTTTAGAGCAGTGATAGACCTGAATTAGCAAGCCAATGTTCAAAGAGTTTGAGGGAGGAGTAGAACATGCGAGACACCAGCCCATAAAACTGTCAAGCCATGAGCCAAAGAGCAAGCACAAGTCTAGTGCGAGCAAAATGGAGCATGTCTTTTGATTATCCAAGAACGTGCTAGACGCCAACCAAGCGGAATAATCCAGCCCGTTTAAAAGGCAGGGAAGAGCGAGCTACGTGCGAGAAACTACAGAGCGCGACTGTGGCAAGAAGTGAGAGAGCCACTCATTGATCCGTGTAATAATAACATATATGTTTATTTTAAAGAATAACAAAAAAAAAGCTAGAAAAGGAACTCGAGTTTACCAGTTTCCTCACCTCATTACACCAGCGCCACACCAGAACGATGTATAACAGTGGGAGGAGCAGCCACCTACAGGAAGCTCAAATAATTGCATGGCAGTGGGTGCCAGTGTTGTCAATCAGCTATTGAAATCCCTTTCTAGGAAAGGACCTATCTAAAAGGCATAAAGGAAAAGCAGTTCTCTAGAGAGGAAAGGACCTATAGAAAAGGCACAAAGGAGCAATTAAAAGACATTATACATTGAAACCTCTGCTATAATAGCACCTCCTATTTTTGGCACATCAAGGTTCCCCTCCCATATTATGGGAGGGTAGGATAGACATTTTTGAAAACTATATATTAGCTCTTGATGGGCAAACATTTAGGTGGAAAGGAAAAAAGCATTGCTGTTGAGTGTCTTAGGAAAGGAGGGACAGCATATTTTCAAGTTTTTGCCAGTTGCACTAGATTCAGAGATGTGCATAAAGAAGTGAAGATACGTTTTAAGCATAGCATTGATAAAAAGACGAACATATCAATGACAAGATACAAGCTTTAGATACATCCTCAGAAACCAGAGGAATCTATTGACGAATTTGTCACAAGATTGAGAGAGTTGTCCCCAAAATGCCAGTTTGGTCAAATGACCAAAGAACTTATCAGAGACCAATTAATAGTTCAATGTAGAAGTAAGAAAATTCAAGAGCGGTTGTGGGCAGCAAAAAATCCCTCATTGAAAGACGCAATTCAAATTGCAAAAATAGTAGAAGAATCTGAATTTTGCATGTGTGAAATGAGTAAGAGAGATATGACAGAAGTAGGGACAGGAGTGTCCACAGTACACAAGGATGAATGGGAGCAGGAGAGTGTGGGGGCATTGAATACCTATGGGAAAAATTCAAAGACATTTCAGAACAAAACGGTCATACCAAAACAACCTACCAAAAGTTGTCATAGAGGTGGTAATAATTTTTATTTGGGAGATTCTAAGTGTTGCTTCTTGAGAAACAAGGAGTGCATGAAATGTGGTTGTAGGGGACACTATGCGCGGATGTTCAAAGAGAGTGTTAAGTCAAGGAAAGCAGTGACGGAGATTGGAGAGTTCTCTCAAGAGAGTCATGAAGATCACATTCTAATTGTGGAGCATGATGGGTATGATTGCAAAGGTAAAAGGACTCAACCCAAGGCTGTGTTTCAGATCATAGGTAGAGAGGTGGAACTTACAGTATATTCAGGTTCAATGTTTACAATAATTCCAAAAGTAATCTTTAAAAAGAAATGGCCTGATATTGAACTGTCTCCTAAGGATATAAATCTGATAGGATATCAGGGAGAAACAATTAATATTGCAGGTTATTTTTGTGCTTCCGTAAACTTTTCATTGAGAGAGATAATGAGCAAGGTGTACATGGCTGAAGATGTACCACCAATTTTAGGGTGGATTCACCAATGTGACCTACACATTTATTTATTTATTATTTATTTATTTATTTTATAGTTTTATAGAGCGCGAACCAGACCCGTGAGGGTATCAGAGCGCTTTACAGGATTAAGGGTGGTATACAAAGCATTAGGAGGTGAGGGATCAATTGGGTACAATAGGGGATACATTATACAAGGGAAGCACACAGTCCAAAGTCCCAGCTACAAGTGGGATAAAAATTAAAACAAGTAGATACATTATACACGAAGGCACGCAGTCTCAACTCTTGGGGGGATACCCAAGGAGTGCAGGAATAGGTATCATCCGTAGAAGCCGTGGATAATGCAGAGGTGGAGGGAGGAACATGTCACTGAGGTGATTGTGATGTATTCATTAGGCGAGGTATTTGCTCATTAAGAAGGTTTTGGTCTCCTTCTTAAAGTGTGCCAAGGACGGAAGTCTCCTGATGGCGGGTGGGAGAGAGTTCCAAATTCTTGGAGCGGCCCCAGAGAAGGCTCGATTGTAGGTTTTTTCTTCCGGAAGCGTGCTGGTTGTAGCAACAGGTCTTTGGCAGATCGGGAGTTTCTGGCTTCTCCGGATATCACGAGTTTTTGGGCGAGAAATGTAGGGGAATTGGAGTAGAGAGCTTTGTGAGTAATGCAGGCAAGTTTGAATTGGATTCTGGCCTCTAGGGAAGCCAGTTCAGAACTTTGAGGTGGGGAGAGATGTGGTCGAATTTCTTTGAGCCAGTTAGGAGTCTGGCGGCGGTGTTGAGGCAGGCTTTCAATGGGGCCAGAGAGTTCTTGGGTAGCCCTGCAAGAGTAGAGCATCCATATTCTAGTCTGGAAATGACTAGTGCCTGGATTGCCGTTTTAAGGTCGGAAGCTTCGAGGAAGGGTTTTAGGTTTCTTAGGTAATTCAGGTGGAATCTAGCCGTTTTGGCCATCGAGTTTATATGGCCACGCATGTTTAGGCTGCCGTCAAGGGTTATTCCAAGGGATTTCGCCGAGTCAACAATGGTAGGAGGGCAGTTTAGTGCTGTGATGGTCTTGATCCATTCCTGGATGTCTGGATTGGGTTTTGGTGGGGAGATCAGAAGAAATTCAGTTTTGTTTGCGTTGAGTTTAAGCTGGTTGGCGGTGAGCCAATGGACTGTCAGCTTCAGGGCCTCGTTCAGGGAGAAGATGTCCTCCGGGGAAGAGATTTTTATGTAGATCTGTGTATCATCTGCGTACATAAGGTAGGCAATATTGGCGGCACGTAGCACCTCGGTGAGAGGTTCAAGGTAAAGATTGAAGAGGGTAGGGGAGAGGGTTGATCCTTGGGGGATTCCAACCGTGACCGGAGAGGGGGCGGATAGATTACCGTTGATGAGGACTCTCTGTGAGCGGTTTTGGAGGAAGGATCTAAACCATTCAAGGACGGTGCCATCCAACCCCATCCTGAGTTTGAGGCGTTCAAGGAGAATTTCGTGGTTAACCATATCAAAGGCAGAAGAAAGGTCTAGGAGGATTAGGAGACAGGTTTTGCCTTGGTCGAGGGCTTGGAGGGCGTCATCCACAATGTGGAGGAGGGTGGTTTCCGTGCTGTGTCCAGGTCTGAACCCGGATTGGAAGTCATCTAGCAGGTGGAAGTTGTTGATGTGTAGGCTCAGCTGCTGTTGCACACATTTTTCCAGAGCTTTGGCTAGGAGTGGGATGTTGGATATGGGTCTATAGTTCTCAGCGGAAGCAGGGTCCAGCGAGGGTTTTTAGGATGGGGATAACTTGTCCAGCCTTGAGCGAAACAGGAATTGAGCCCTGTCGGAGGGAGGCATTGATTATTGAGGTCCAGGAAGGGATGATAGCCTGAGAGGCGGCAGCTAGGCAGTTAGAAGGGAGAGGATCATTGAAGTGATTGTTCGGGTTTAAGGAGGCAAGAATTCTCGAGATAGAGTGTTCGTCATAGATTTTAAAGTTGGACCAGTGCGCTAGGTTTTTGGCTGAGGTTAGGGAGGACAGCGTCGAGAGAAGAGGTAGAGCTGGCAGATTTTGATTTTGGTGGTGAGTTGCGGATTTAAGTTCATTCCCTAGGGCAGAGATTTTGTTGCAGAAGAAGGAGGAAAATTCCTCGCTTGATATTAAGGGTTTAGGTGTTTCTTTAGAGGTTTTCACTAGTTTGTTGGATTGGTGTTTGACCAAGTCGAACAGCTTGCGAGGTCGATTTTTGGCGTTCTCAAGTTCAGTTCTGAAAAATTCTTTTTTAGAGTTGAGGATTTTCTTATTGTAGGCATTTCTGGCCTGGCGGAGAAGTTTTAGATGTGCTGCTGATGGGTGTTGTTTCCAGTTTCGTTCCATCTGTCGAAGGGATCTCCTTTCCTTGTTGAGAGATCCGCTGAACCAGGGATTTCTGTCTTTGATCTGGGTTCTTTTTAATTTTAGTGGTGCCAGGTCATCGAGAATGTCGGATATGGTTGAGGAGTAATGATCCGCTAGGTTATCGACCGAGGTACACTGAGGGGGGGGAGGGAGGTCGGTCTCACAACGCGCTGCCAGTTTTTCGTGATCAAGGTTCTTGGTGTCTCTAACCCATCGTTTGGGAATCACTGGTTGAGGTGTCCATGACTTGTGGGTGCTGGGCAGGAGGAAGGTGACAGCGTGGTGGTCAGACCAATCACAAGGGTCAATAGAGATAAGTTTGACTGCTGATTCCTTAGCAATGATCCAGTCTAGAGTGGCGCCTTTCGAATGAGTAGGGAGGGAGCAGGCTTGGGTAAGGGCTTGATCGGCCAAGAAATCTCTGATGGCATTGACCTGAGGGTCCTTAGGATCATTCCAATGCAAGTTGAAGTCGCCCAGGAAAATGTCATTAGAGTTTGGAGAAACCTTGGCTGTGATGATTTCCATGAGGAGGTCCGTAAAGGTGTCATTCTTGCCTGGGGGTGGTAAAAGATGTGAAGTTTGCACAGTTGTGAGGTGTTGTTGGAGATGGAGAGTGCGAGGTATTCGCAGGAGTCTGTAGGGTCCACCGGCAGTTCCGTAACAAGGAGGTTAGAGCGGTAGATGCAGGCAATGCCACCCCTTTTTTCTTTGAGTGCCTGTCCATCCTTACGATGTTGTAATTGGGCGGGACTAAGAGGTCAAGGTAGGGTGATGAGGATTCCTTGAGCCAAGATTCAGTCAAGATCGCTAGGTCCGATTTATGTCTTAGGATGAGGTCGGCAACGTCAGATGCATGCTTTACAGCTGACCGGCAGTTTATTAGGAGGCCGGCTAGGGAGGGGTAGGAGTGACTGTCAAGGGTAGAAGCAGAGATGGGAACTCTAGCTAGGTTGCTATTGACCACCCCTCTGATGCGGAGGGTAGCAGGTCTGTTAGGGTTGGTTGCAACCGTACAGATAGGGTGTTCTTCACTCAGGTCTGAGGGGCATGGGGTTGTCCAGGCAGAATCGTAGCTACTGAGGAGGTCAGCCACTTCTTCCTCCGTGAGTTCTGAGGGGTTAAGTGTGCCAGGGGTGGGATTGTAGGTATGGAGGAGAGCAAGAATTTCCTCCTCCGAGCGGTGGCAGGGTTGCTTGCGGGGGCGCAAGTGTCTCAGGGATAGTGGGAGTGGGTGAAGGAGGGGCTTCGTGAAGGGGATGTGGGTCACGTTCTGCGAGAGCCAGAGATTCGAGAAGGAGAGTTCAGTGATGTGAAGGAGGTGCTTTAGGTCCAGAATGGACTTGTGGATGCTCCGTGTTAATTCGGTGGAGATTATCAATATCTCTAAGAGAGGTAGGTTCTGGTAGGCAAGGGGCCAGTTGCACGGGAGCAGTTCTGATAGAATGTGCTGGTAGCCTAGAGGTGGGTTCGGACGGGCCGAGGGCCGGTTGCAAGCTAGCTATTTGGATGGAGTGAGGGGGGCTAGGTCGGTCAGTGTCCCTATGAGAGGGATGCTCTTGCGGGCAGGGGGCCGAAAGGGTGGGAGCGTTTTCGTCGGACTGAGTTTGCGGCCTAGTGATGGGGCTAAAACGACCAGAGTTTTGGGCCCTATTAGATGTTTCAATATCAGTGTTGTTGGCCATAGTAGGAGTTTCAGTAGCCCGGAGTGCAGGAAGGTTACCTAGGCAGGAGGTTAAGGGTTTAGGGACGCTTCTGATGGAATGTGCTGGATGCGTGATAGCGGGGCTGGGTTGGCGTCTGATGTGGGCCCTAGGGGGAGTTTCGGAAGCCGACAGAGCGGGGATCGCTTGAAGGTCTAGGTTCAGTGGTATGGGCACGCATTGGTTGGTATGTGTTGGTGACAAGGTGACAGGGCCAGGTAGCCCAATGACGTGGTTACTGGCATGAGTGGTTAGTGTGAGGCAAGGTACCTTTGGTGGATTGGGCGAGAGGTGGACCGGCGGGAGCGTGGACTGGGACGGGTTGTGAACATATTTTTTAAGGAGGTTGAAGAGGTCCGCAAATTTGATGAGGTTTTTGGGATGCCCTTGAATTAGGATAATGCCGCTGTTGTATAAGGTGATGGTAAGGTCAGCCCGCAGGTTTGCAGATGGAGTGATTGTGAGTTTTTTTTCCGTGAGGGATGTTCCTGGCTTCCTGTACTTTGAGGAGGCTCGAGAAGGCATTGCGCCAGAGAGACGTTTTCCTGGAATGGAAGATGAGGTCGTTAATGACAGTGCCTTGGTTCATGGAGAGACGAAGGTCAGATATCAGGGTCTCAGGATGTCTTTTCAGGATGGAGTGTTTAAGGGATTTAGAGTCGGATTTGGAGAGATTAGGAGGGTAGGTAACAGTGTAGTAGTTGTCTCCCGTGGAGGTCAAGCAGGGCTCTGCCATGCTGGGGAGAGTGATGAGACCACCGTCCCAGCGGTCGGTTTGCGTGGTGAGATGTATCCCCAGGTCTGCGCTACTATCAAGGTTTGCTTACGGACAGTTCTACCATGCCAAGATGGCCCATCTGAAATGGTTTACCAGGACTCTTTCGGTAGAGTAAGTAGAGAGGGCTGTTGAACAAAAGCCCATGCCAAGATGGCCACTGTAGAAGTCCTCTTATTGTTATTATGGGGAGCTTCTGGCTCAGTCCTCTTTCTGTTGTTATGAAAGCATGGATCAGTCCTCTTTCACTTACGATGATTAGGGCAAGTGAGGACAGTCCTTTTTCTATTGTTGTCAGAGCATGGATCAGTCCTCTTTCACTTACTATGAATAGGGCAAGTGAGGACAGCTTCTATTATGAAGTGTAAGCGTCTTCAAAATGGATGACCAGCACCTAAAAGTCCTTCTCAGTACATGGCCATCTCTGTCAGATTCATTCCTAGGGTGCATACTAAGCAAGCGTCCCCCAAGAGGTCAAGTCAGTACAGACAAAGACCCCCCAACAAGTTCCAAGTAGAAAGCGTGGCGCTCACCGTTTGCCAGGTTAGGCAGGCAGCCAGCGGACACGTCCCAAGCAGGCGAGCCGGGATCCGAAGTCACTAGGCAACTGGGGCCCGAGCGGCCCCATGAGTGAAAGATTGCAGGACTAAATCCACAGCCGATCTGCGCACCAGCTGGCTCTTCGCTGGGGCGCCGTGAGGAGAAACGGCATCAAAGACGGGCGGAAGGCGGGCTCAACACCGGCATCAAGGTTCGGCAACAGAACGGTACCACAGGCGGGCGGAAAAGGCGTGCTCCACACCAGCCCCAACTCGGCATCACTGGCGGGCGGAAAGGAGGACTCAGCACCAGTATCAGAGGCGGGCGGAAGGCGGGCTCAACACCGGCATCAGGCACCAGCCTCAGCTCCGGCATCAGAGGCGGGCGGAAGGCGGGCTCAACACCGGCATCAAGCTCCGGCAACAAAACGGTACCACAGGCGGGCGGAAAGGCGGGCTCCACATCAGCCCCAACCCGGCATCACTGGCGGGCAGAAAGGTGGACTCAGCACCAGCATCAAAGGCGGGCAGAAGGCGGGCTCAACACCGGCATCAGGCACCAGCCTCAGCTCCGGCATCAGAGGCGGGTGGAAGGCGGGCTCAGCATCGGCATCAACTCTGGCTGAGGACTTCACGGCATGCGAGGCCCGCTCCTCGCCAGGGCACCACTAGCCCGATTGGAGCCTCGCTGGACGATCCCTCCAGTAGAGCAATCGAGGACCCCCTTCACACCCAGGCGCCGCGGTGTCTTCACGGGAAGAGATCAAGATGGTCGGCGTCGGAGGGGATGCGGCGACCTTCTCCCAGAGATCTTCGATGCAGGTAAGCCCAATATCCCGAAAACTTGTTGCTCCGGGAACGCCGTTTGCGGTATTTCTGTGGGGTGCTGCAGCGAGAGGTGGATGGCAGGGTTTTCCGGGGATAGTTACCGATCTTGGTGATCCCCAACCCGGGAGCTCTGAGGCAGAGCTCCTACCTTGCGGCCATCTTGGATCTGATGTGATTGTTATCAATCCAAAGGCACCCAACCACATGATGGGGGTGGGAGAGGTCAGTGTCGATTAAATAATTGGCGAAGGATGAGTTGGGCCAGTTGCAGGGTTATGTACATGAGATTATACTTAAGAAGGGAGCTATACTGGTTAAACACAAGGTGAGGAGCATACTGGTAGTAACAAGGAAGGGATACTTGAGCCAGTGGAAGCTACTAGTTAGGTGTCACCTGTGGTCATAAAGGAGAAGGCAGATGGACGTTCACGCTTTTGTGTAGACCTGAGGAGTGTGAATCAAGAAATAGTTACAGATAGTTTCCCATTGTCAAACATAAATGAAAAGATTTTGTTATTAAATGGGGGAAAATGTTTTTCTAAATGAGACCTTAAAAACGCATAGCATCAGATTCGCTTACATGAAAAGTCGAAAAGTCTCACAGTATTCATAATCATGGAGGGAATATTCCAATTCACCAGGATGCCCTTCGGCCTCTTCTCAGCTGCTAGTGTTTCCCAGCGAATGGTGTTGGAGGTGTTCAGAGGGGTAAAGAATGTCATCTATTTTCAGGATGATATCCTTGTATTTGGGAACACAAAAGAAGAACCTAATTGTGTTCTGAAACAAGCTTTGAGAAGGATATAAGAAGCTGGTCTTACCTTATGAAAAGACAAGTGTAACTTTTTTGGTGCAGGAAATTAAGTACCTGGGGCACACTATAACTAGTGGAGGTGTCCGGCCAAAAGAAGACCTTCTTAAATCTATTAGAATGTCTCCCAATCCACAGGACAAGGACCAATAACACTCCTTCATGGGTCTTGTGGAGTACTATTTGAAATTTGGAGATAGGTTTGCTGAAAAGATTGAAAGAATGAGAGGCATGTTGAGAAAGGGGTGCACATTTGAATGGAAAAGAGAACAGCAAGATGTGTTTGATCAAATTAAAACGAGATATGCAGTGCAGGTATTCTGGTGCCATTTGACACTTGCTTGAGGACTCTGTTAACGGTGGATTCCAGTGCTTCTGGCAGTGGTGCTATTTTGGCCCAGGTGCACAATGATTTGGTAAAAACTGTCGCTTTTGAGTTCCGTTCCTTTACTGATACGGAACCAAATTTCTTCATGATAGAGCAGGAGACATTAGTTGCAGCCTGGAGTGTTTGAACTTTATACTCGGCACAGACCACAAACCCTTAATTAAGGTTTTGTCACCTAGTGGAGCAGGAAACGGATCAGCGTGGCTAGGAAGAGTACCGCTTTGGGGTGGAGTATATTCCTAGATAGAGGAACGTTCAAGCAGATTGTTTGTCACATCTTTCCTTAAACTGGATGGGCATGGATAAGGAGGCAGTGGTGGCTGAGGAACAGGAAGGGACTGTAGCATGGTTGGGAGATATTGAAGAAAGTAGTATTGCGGCGATTACTGTGGAAGATTGGAAGAATGAAATGGAAGGTGATTAAGTTTTGAAGGAAGTGGTTAGAATGATTGTCAAGGTGGGGTAAAAGAGAAAGCACAGTGGTTCCCAGTGTAAGGCCCATTGTAAAGATTTTAGAAGAATTATCATTATGTGGTCAAGAAGTGGTGATGAGAGAAGACATGTTTGCTCCTTCCTAAGGCTTGAGGAAAAGGATTATAAGATTGGCTCACGAAGGGCATCTGGGACAAACCCTGACAAAAAGGAGATTAAGAGAGAAATTTGGTGGCCGAGAATGGATTATGAGGTCACAAATTGGGTAGTAGGATGCCAGCACGGCAAAGAGAGCATGAAGTGGTTGAGGACTGCGGTACAGTCATAAGGTAGGTCACATTGAGGATCCTAGAAAACCATGGTGTAACGTTTGTATGAACTTTATAGGGCCATTGCGCAGAGTGAAAACAGAATTGAGATATGCGCTTGTCATGGTTGATGTGCATTTAAAATGGTTGGTGGTCAAATTCATGAGAGAGGTGGTGACAAAAGTAATATTTTGGTGTTAAAAAGAGTGTTTAGAGAAGAGGGATTTTTTCTTATACGTAGACAATGGCACTCAACTTACTTCACAAGATATGAGAGCATTTTTGGAAAGTTGTAGGGTTAAGCATAGACACATCATGGTAAAGGGTACCATTTTGAGGGGAATTCAGAGTGGAGAAGATGTGGAGAAAATGGTTAATAAACTAGCGTGGACGTGACAACTCTACTGAGAATGGGGTTATGGAAATGTCTCCATTTGAGTGCATGAGAGGAAGGAAACCAGATATTAAGTTACTATCAGCTTGGTTGTTGATGCATGGGGGTACTGTCAAGGTAGATGATTGTGTAATGGTTACTGAGAAGTGTAACGTTGAAGCAATCAGATTGGGTAAAGACTAAGAAAGGATGGATGGAAGCAGGTCTGTCCAAATTTTGTGGACCCTTTAGAGTTAGCGATACCAAAGGGGACGATGGACGGAGCGTTAGAGCAAATCAAACACTCACCCCCAGTCAACTGATCTGGGTTTAATCCATCATCATTCTTTAGCTCACTCCACCAACCCAGTTCAGACATGGCCATATGCAAATCAGTCTGACCCTGTGCCTCATGGGAACAGTCCAGCCCGAACTGCCAAGCCATGTCTTCCCTGGACCGGAAACAAGCATCCTGGGACCGGTTTCGGGTTCAAAACCCTCATCAGCCAGGCTATCTTGAATCCAGTGGCAAAGTGAGCAAGGGACCCACGTCTGGGCATACCCTGCCAACTTAGGGCGAACAAAGCAATACCAAAGGGGATGATGGACAGAGCGTTAGAGCAAATCAAACACTCACCCCCAGTCAACTGATCTGGGTTTAATCCATCATCATTCATTAGCTCACTCCACCACCCCAGTTCAGACATGGCCATATGCAAATCAGTCTGACCCTGTGCCTCATGGGAACAGTCCAGCCCGAACTGCCAAGCCATGTCTTCCCTAGACCGGAAACAAGCATCCTGGGACCGGTTTCGGGTTCAAAACCCTCATCAGCCAGGCTATCTTGAATCCAGTGGCACAGTGACCAAGGGACCCACGTCTGGGCATACCCTGCCAACTTAGGGCGAACAAAGCGATACCAAAGGGGATGATGGACAGAGCGTTAGAGCAAATCAAACACTCACCCCCAGTCAACTGATCTGGGTTTAATCCATCATCATTCTTTAGCTCACTCCACCACCCCAGTTCAGACATGGCCATATGCAAATCAGTCTGACCCTGTGCCTCATGGGAACAGTCCAGCCCGAACTGCCAAGCCATGTCTTCCCTGGACCGGAAACAAGCATCCTGGTACCGGTTTCGGGTTCAAAACCCTCATCAGCCAGGCTATCTTGAATCCAGTGGCAAAGTGAGCAAGGGACCCACGTCTGGGCATACCCTGCCAACTTAGGGCGAACAAAGCGATACCAAAGGGGATGATGGACGGAGCGTTAGAGCAAATCAAACACTCACCCCCAGTCAACTGATCTGGGTTTAATCCATCATCATTCTTTAGCTCACTCCACCACCCCAGTTCAGACATGGCCATATGCAAATCAGTCTGACCCTGTGCCTCATGGGAACAGTCCAGCCCGAACTGCCAAGCCATGTCTTCCCTGGACCGGAAACAAGCATCCTGGGACCGGTTTCGGGTTCAAAACCCTCATCAGCCAGGCTATCTTGAATCCAGTGGCAAAGTGAGCAAGGGACCCACGTCTGGGCATACCCTGCCAACTTAGGGCGAACAAAGCGATACCAAAGGGAATGATGGACGGAGCGTTAGAGCAAATCAAACACTCACCCCCAGTCAACTGATCTGGGTTTAATCCATCATCATTCTTTAGCTCACTCCACCACCCCAGTTCAGACATGGCCATATGCAAATCAGTCTGACCCTGTGCCTCATGGGAACAGTCCAGCCCGAACTGCCAAGCCATGTCTTCCCTGGACCGGAAACAAGCATCCTGGGACCGGTTTCGGGTTCAAAACCCTCATCAGCCAGGCTATCTTGAATCCAGTGGCAAAGTGAGCAAGGGACCCATGTCTGGGCATACCCTGCCAACTTAGGGCGAACAAAGCGATACCAAAGGGGATGATGGACGGAGCGTTAGAGCAAATCAAACACTCACCCCCAGTCAACTGATCTGGGTTTAATCCATCATCATTCTTTAGCTCACTCCACCACCCCAGTTCAGACATGGCCATATGCAAATCAGTCTGACCCTGTGCCTCATGGGAACAGTCCAGCCCGAACTGCCAAGCCATGTCTTCCCTGGACCGGAAACAAGCATCCTGGGACCGGTTTCGGGTTCAAAACCCTTATCAGCCAGGCTATCTTGAATCCAGTGGCAAAGTGAGCAAGGGACCCACGTCTGGGCATACCCTGCCAACTTAGGGCGAACAAAGCGATACCAAAGGGGATGATGGACGGAGCGTTAGAGCAAATCAAACACTCACCCCCAGTCAACTGATCTGGGTTTAATCCATCATCATTCTTTAGCTCACTCCACCACCCCAGTTCAGACATGGCCATATGCAAATCAGTCTGACCCTGTGCCTCATGGGAACAGTCCAGCCCGAACTGCCAAGCCATGTCTTCCCTGGACCGGAAACAAGCATCCTGGGACCGGTTTTGGGTTCAAAACCCTCATCAGCCAGGCTATCTTGAATCCAGTGGCAAAGTGAGCAAGGGACCCACGTCTGGGCATACCCTGCCAACTTAGGGCGAACAAAGCGATACCAAAGGGGATGATGGACGGAGCGTTAGAGCAAATCAAACATTCACCCCCAGTCAACTGATCTGGGTTTAATCCATCATCATTCTTTAGCTCACTCCACCACCCCAGTTCAGACATAGCCATATGCAAATCAGTCTGACCCTGTGCCTCATGGGAACAGTCCAGCCCGAACTGCCAAGCCATGTCTTCCCTGGACCGGAAACAAGCATCCTGGGACCGGTTTCGGGTTCAAAACCCTCATCAGCCAGGCTATCTTGAATCCAGTGGCAAAGTGAGCAAGGGACCCACGTCTGGGCATACCCTGCCAACTTAGGGCGAACAAAGCGATACCAAAGGGTTTAACCCAGATCAGTTGACTGGGGGTGAGTGTTTGATTTGCTCTAGCGCTCCGTCCATCATCCTTTTTGGTATCGCTTTGTTCGCCCTAAGTTGGCAGGGTATGCCCAGACGTGGGTCCCTTGCTCACTTTGCCACTGGATTCAAGATAGCCTGGCTGATGAGGGTTTTGAACCCGAAACCGGTCCCAGGATGCTTGTTTCCGGTCCAGGGAAGACATGGCTTGGCAGTTCGGGCTGGTCTGTTCCCATGAGGCACAGGGTCAGACTGATTTGCATATGGCCATGTCTGAACTGGGGTGGTGGAGTGAGCTAAAGAATGATGATGGATTAAACCCAGATCAGTTGACTGGGGGTGACTGTTTGATTTGCTCTAGCGCTCCGTCCATCATCCTCTTTGGTATCCCTTTAGAGTTAGAGCACTCCCCAGGAATAATGTCTAACCCTGTTGCACTTTCACCTTTGAGAAGCACCTTGGGTTTAGGTGAACGAGTGTTGAAAGTCCTGAGTTGGAACGTCACAGGTCTGCAATCCAAGCTCATGCTTCCAGAGTGGACCACTTTTATAAAACAGTATGATATACTTTTGTTTCAGGAAACCTGGGCAACTCAGAAATTGTTTGTTGATGGCTATGAGTGTTATAGTAATCTGGCTACTTCATCCCTATCAGGGCAGGCATCAGGCAGCTTAGCCACCTGAGTGAGCCTCTCCACTGGGGGATGCACCACGGCAATTGAGATCGATACTGATAATCTCCAGGTTGTCAGATACTCAAGGGGTCAGATTCTGCACCCAATTAACTTTTACAACAATGACTTTGTCAACACCCCATGTACTACTTTTGCTATAGTTTTTGATTACATTCCTTCATTGCAAAGTACCACTGAAGATAAAGGGCAAAGCGTAGGGCTTTGCTTAGCAGGAGATTTTAACGCCAATTGACCCCTGTGGGCTTCCTCCCTGATCACCCACTGTATCGGTGATCTAGATACATCAGAATATTTTTTGAATAGCACTGATACGAAAGGGTCTGAGTTGATGGAGTTCCTGACTGCGCACAACTTAAACAATGTAATGGATATAGCAGGTTGAAATGACTTTTCCATCCCCACCGTTTAGAGGTAGAGGCTGTTGCGCTGCAATAGATTATATTTTTCTATCATCTAGTTTGGGTGAGTCGTTGCTGCATGGGAAAGCTGTCTAATCGCACTATGGAGACCACAACCCCATCGAGGTAGTATTCCAACTACCCCACAAGCCTAATTACAGGGTAGATTGCGCATCTAGAAATCTCCAACTGACCACTGACAATTTAAGACTGGTATGGAGAGTCGAAGAACCTGTCGAACCTTTTTACAAAGTGATTAGGGAGAACCCAATATTGATTGAGACTTGTTTAGTTAAGGTTGATACCAAACACCAATTAACTGGTGCCTTCACCCAGCTTTGTCTTACTATGAGGGGGATGTTACTGAGACCTCTGTGTCCAACCGATAATAAGCCCAGGTGGTTTGACAAAGAATGTTCTAAGGTTAACTGACAGTTATGTAGGACCCTAATGGCAAAACCTAGGGACCCTCAGGAAGTTACATCTCTACCTAAGGAATATAAAGTAGTCACCACTAGGAGAAAGAGGGAAGTCCTAACCAAACAGATTGACTCACTGGTGTCGATGACTAACACAAAGATCAGCAGACGTTTTTGGTCTGCTGTATCATATATGAGACTCATGAACCAGACACTGACCCTGATTACTTGTCACATCACTGGTGAGTCATGGGAGGAGCATTTTACAAGTATTTATGCCGCCATCCCAGAGGAGTACAAAATCCTTATGGTCTCAAGCTGTATGGGAGTCCCAGTTATACTGAGCGAAGTAGAGGATGAAATAGAACAGAGTACGGGTGACAAAGCACCTGGCCCGGATGGAGTTCCAATCAACCTTATTAAGCATAACATTGATTTTTGGGTGCCGTTATTAACAAACGCTTTTAACACTCTTGTCCACTCCCCATTGACGACCTTATGTTCAACCTCTATTATAGTGCCTATCTTAAACAAGCATTTGCAATGCAAATTGGTCTCGCATTTGTTAAAGTTAGAGGTATTGGCGTTGTAAATGAGTATTTTACCCATGGGTTTTGGATTGGAGTGGATATATGTGGTGTGGAGTAGAATTATGTGGGCTGGATGGAATTGTTAGCTGCGGAATTGTGTGTGGTGGAATTGTGTGGTGTGGAGTGGATTTGTGGAGTGAGATTATGTGGCATGGTGTGCAGTGGAAATATGTGGATAGTAATTACGTGGTATTAAGTGTACTGGAATTATGTGGAGTGGGGTTGTGTGTCCTACAGTGTAATTATGTGAAATGGCATTTTTTGTGTTGTGGAGTGGTATGTTGTGGAGTTTAATTATGTGGTATGCTGTTCAATTTTGTGGCATGACGGGGAATTCCTTGGTGTGGATTGAATGTATTTGGTGCGTTGTGCAATTATGTTGTTGACTTGAAAAATGTGGTTTGTTGTCGAATTATGTGGCGTGGAATGGAAATGTGTAGAGTTGAATTGTGTGGTGTGGAAGTATGTGGCATTGAGTGAAATGATGCTGTTTGGAATTATGTGGCACGGTGTAGAGTATATTTGTGTAGATTGTGTTACCAAAGAAAAGGCATGAAGCAATGATAGGGTGCAGTACTGTCGACTGTTACTATGTGTCCCAGAGGAGTTATAAAGGCACCTCTATTAACCTTATAAGGTACTGCACACTTAATGCAATTATAAAGAGAAAGATTGCATTAAGGCTGCAGTACCTTATGTGGCTAATAGAGGTGCCTTTACAACTCCACAGGGTCACTGAAGAAAACCGTTAAATAGTGCTGGCTCCAACTGTTTTTGAAGCAGAGGACACGTAGGGGCATTGTAAAAAGGTTTACAGCAAAGCAAGGGTGCTGGGAAGCATGAAGACAAAAGAGATGCTGGAGACTAAAAAGTTAATGAATACTATTTCAAAGAGGTGTTTTATAACCACAAAGGAGCAATACCATAAAAAAAGGAGTAAAGCTTGAGACCGTTAGGAGAAAGTGAACAGTAAGCAGGCCAGATATGTTTTGCTTGCTTTCATTATCTGCTTATGAAGCAGAACAGAAGGTTAAAAAGGCAAAATGAGAGAAAGGGTGAGCCTGAGTAATGGGAGAGTAAAACACAGGATGGGCAGAGGCAGTGAACAGAGAGGGGATTAAAAGAGGAAAAACAATAAGAAAAAAAATATGCGAGGAAAGAGAGGGAAGAACCAGGTCAAAAGAAAGGGGAAGAAGAGTGGGAGAGAAGAGGCAGCTGGGGGTAAGAAGAGGACAGACGGAAAGAACCGGGAAGGAAAGCATGGGAGAAGGGAGGCATGAGATGAGGAGGAGGGGCGTGAGACAGGAGGCAATACACTGCTGAAGAGAGAAAGAATGGCGGAGGCAGAAAAAAAGAGGGGGAGCAGGTGAGGAAAACAAGAAGGAGGTAAAGAGGGGGCAGAATATGAAACAAAGCGATGCGAATAGAAGGAACATGAAGCCAAGGAAAAATACATTGGGGGAGGGGCGAGCAGAAGAAAAACTGAAAGAGGAGAGGAAGAATGTAGAAGAGCAATCACACCATGGGAGGGCCAGAGAGCAGGAGGGTATAAAGGGTAAAGGTGCAGCGTGATTGACATACAAGGCCTTGAGTTGAAATGCCATGAGTCAAAGACTATGTGATCTACCTGTAGATGCACCTATTTTCAGTAAAACATTTCATCTGCACACATAAGCGGCGCAGTGTGCACTTCGAGCATGTTGCTCAGTACCTATATTTTGGCTGCCCCCTACCCTCCAAGATGGTGGCTCTATGCGGTAGTATGAGAGAAGCGAAAAATGGCTCTTTTCTCGGGGTGTCAGTGAAAGAGATGTCTGACAAAAAATATAGAGCCACGTGATGTGCTATCTCTCCCCACCTTCCCCAAAGGCCCCATTATATTAAAAAAGTGCTGTTAGAGAGTGAAGGAAAAAACACTCTCAGGCAGGAAGCACAGAGTGCAGAGCAGTGAAGAGCGAAGAAAACGAAATTTCTCCACAGATTAGTTAAGCAAAAAACATCAGATTCACAAAGAGCAATAATAAAAGTTTTAAAAATCACGTTATACAGTTTAAAAAAAATATTCAAATAAATCGGCCAGCAGCCCTTACTACCCGCATCATAGGTTTTCTTATATGGGAGAGAGTGGAGTGAGGAGACAATTGGCTGAGCAACTAGAGAGCTGACCCCCTCAAGATGGCGGCTCTATGCGGAAGTAGGAGAGAAGTGAACAAGGCATGGCAATGAAGACGACAACAATCTTGTTTCTGCTTTCTTGAGAGACAAGTTTAACACCTTGACCGCGGCGCGAATTCCGCTGCGGTGAGGGTTAAATAATGAGTGGGCGTGTCTGGGACGGCCCCCGGCCGTACTCCGCATACGCCCACGGTGACGCATCGAACGGGTTAAACATTAGTTCTCACATTTGCGAGAGTTAGAGTGATTTTCGTTGTAAATTAAAAAATTTTAACCTGTTTTTTGGTTTGGAGTCTAGTGGCCTTGAAAACTTGAAGTTTGAGGCTCCCGGAATGTCCAAACCAGAGGACGGGTGGAGTCTGCATGTTCATGGCATGCCGAGCAGCTGCGGTGCTGGCGATTCTTTGAGGCAACCGCAGCTGCTGTGGAGGAGAGCAGGTAGCAGCCTCCTTAGGCGCGTTTTGAGGACTCCTCCTTAAGCTGTGATGATTGACCGGTCCCACCCCCCTGCTTACTCCGAAGAAAATTAAAGCGCAGCCGCTTTTGGTAAAGTGTGCTGCACTGTAAGAATTTTTTTTTTTTTTTACTAAATAACAAGTTTTAGCAGAGGTGCAAGTCAAGCGAGGCGCACATTTTAACAAGCACTGCAAACTCAACAATTCTCTTCTGCAGTGCCGTGGGGGGTTATGCACTTGATGAACACCAGCGCTGATAGGTTTTGCCAATGTCATGTGATGGGAGAGCGAGTAGGAGGGAGGAGGGGCCAAACTAAACGATCTCTTAGTGAAATCACCAGCGAGGGAGCTAAACTCATAAAGGAGGTACATTTAAGCAAATGCACCAATAACAAGCCAGCATTTGTAAATGACCCAGATAACAGCCAATGGCAAATGGTGGGTGTGCCAAACCCCACAGAAGAGATATAACAGGTCGATCAAACTCGACCTAAAAAGGGTGACTACATGCAACCGGGTTATTACAGGCCTATTTCCTTAATAGAGTCAACATTAAAAATATTAGGAAGGGTTCTGTACAACAGGATTAACGATGGGACAGAGAAGAAGTACATTCTTTACCCTTGCCAATATGGATTCCGAAGTCGGGTCAAGACCATCGAACAGTGTCTAAATTTGACCTTGATTATAGGGAAGTATACTGTGGCCAGACAATGCCCTACATGTTTGGCATTTATGGATTTGACTGTAGCGTTTGAATCCATAAATTGTTCAAAGCTGTGGTCAAATCTTCTTTTATGTGGGATGGATAAAGCACTTGTGCACTGTTTAGCATACTTGCACAGGGACATGAAGGCACGAGTCACACTCAACATTCACAGGGAGGTCTCTAACGATATAGGTCTTTCGAGGAGTAAGACAGGGTGTGTGTTTAGCCCCACTTTTATTTATTTTATATATTAATAACAACCACCCCAGCCTAACTACTATTACTCCTGACGTCCCAAAAGACAAAAGCTACCCCCTTCCTTCCCTCTTGTATGCAGATGATGCAGTGTTGATGGCGCACACTCCTAGAGCCTTGTGCCTCCTAGTACACTAATTTGTGGACTTTTTGGGTGACTTAGACATGCATACAAATTATGCTAAATCTTATATCATGTCCTGCAGCCCCAGAAAATTTCAGTTGTCCACTCTTGCCATTGGGGAGAACAAATTAAAATGCACTAGCACTTTTCCGTTTTCGATGCTACAGGTTCTTGTTCAGCGCACGCTACCAACTGCAGATCTAAAATGATTAAGACTATTGCTACACTTTTTAGTCTACCCCAATCTAGGGGAGGGGGAGCTCTTATACCCCTGCTGCAAATTTACAAGTGCAGTGTGTCCCAAAAGCGACATATGTCACATATTTCTGGGGAATTTCTAAATGCAACTTCTTTCAGAACGAAGAAAATAGGTTCTGCACAAAAAGTCTTAGAGGTCCCCATCTAATCACCCCATTTTATTTGCCACAATGAACTGAGCTTTTCATATATAGAAGATTCTATTAAAGCCCGACCTCACTTACTATGGTTAGCAGTGTGGAAAAATAAGGAGGCAAGTCTTACGAGAGATAGTATTAAAAACTGTCTCAGTTGTGACAAAGGTCTCGCGGTCCCCTGGTTAGCAGGAGTGGAGGCAAGTCTTCGCAAGATTGGCAATCAGCATGCATTTACGGACCCTAAGCACTCCATTGGTATTACCAAAAAACATCTTCAGTAAGCTTTGTATGATTTCGCTCACACTGAAAGAACTGAGGAAGAGCCTATCTGAAGATGACAACAGATAGTCCAGTTACAAGATATCTGTTTGGACAAATGGGTCGCTGGTGGCGCAGTTTATTGTTCCGATATAGGGCCGGAACAATCAAATACCTACTGTGCTTCCCTCTGGGTTTTCAAAGAAATCTTTATCTAACACCTTGCCCTTGTGATGGGAGATCAGGGCAAACCACACTGCATTTCCTATTTTTGTGTGACTTTTATTCAATGTACACTAAGCAGTTCTTACTTCCACTTATAAAGAGAAGTAATATTAATGATTTTAAGGTAGATTTTAACATGTTATATCAACTTTCTGATGAAGAGGTAACTGTTCATCTAGGCACTTGCAAGCCCATAGCTTTATGAATACCGATTAATCTAGATTATTTGATTATGCTGCTAAGAGTTGTGAATGCACTGAAGACAAAGATCATTTTTAAAAGATTGTTTTATACATTGCATATTACTATGTATTTATTTCTTTTGATTACATATGTCTGTGCTTTTATGGATACTTTGTGTACCCGAGTAAAGATTTTGAACTTGAACTTGAGTTAGAGCTGTCTATGAATGGCATGTTGTACTTGCAAATGGGGAGAAGTGGAATAAGCGGAGAGTTGTGTTATTTCAGAAGGGAGGTGAATGCTGTCAGGATGTGAGCCTTAAAGCAAGTGGCATTAGTGATTTTATGATGATGGAGGATGGAGACATGATAGGGAGCAGGAGAGTGGTGTGTGGGAGAGGGAATGGTGTTGGTGATGGTGGTGATTGCAGAGGAGGTGGTGGTGAGGCATTGAGTAGAAATCAGTGGCGTCACAGACCACCTGTGTATTTAAGGGACTTTGTTAAAAAATAAGTTAAGGAATCTGAATTTGATGATGTATTAATTGCCATTTATATTCATTTTATGGCATCACCATTTGTATTGCAATGTACTCTTCGGCTCTTTTCCATTAACATATTTTTAGATTTAGTTTAAGTTTCCTTTTGATTATTAATGGTGATATTCTTGCTGTTTCCTTTATGTTGAATCTACCTTGCTTTCTTGGACATTTGTAAAGGAAGGAGATGTGTTATGTTTTTAGGGCATTGTACGCCTTGTGTTCTATTTATTATGTCATTTAGATCCTCCTGAAGCGATAATTCTACTAGTGTCAGTTAGACCTTTGCTGGCAGGAGGGAAACCACTCTTCAGGCAGGCTGCTGACTAAAGCTCAGTTTATGCCTTTAGTGAGAGGATGTCCACCACAGTGTCCTTGCGGTTATTCCTTGGTTCACAGGTAAGGTGGGGCAACCTTGGCCACAGGAGTCGGTGTCCCTCGAAGTCCTCTTTGAGCCAGTACAAGGCCAGCTGCGGCTGTGCTACCAGTGTCCTTACACAACAAGCCTGGTGGAATCCTTTGGTGAAGGCTGGTGGTCCTCTTTGGTGACCAATCAGGGCTCAGATGACACTCCTGGATTGAGCAGTCTCTGGCTATTGAGGATCGGTCTCTTTGGTCGCTCAGCGGTGGTCAGCAGTGATTCACAGAATGAGGTTACTGACTTGCCGATGTGGGATTCCTCAGCTTCAGCCCTGGTGCTGGTTCCAGGGGGTCAGCCAACTGACTCTTGGAGTCACGTCTTTGGTCTGGGGCTCAGGAGCAACTTTTCCACGTGACACGAGCCACAGGCACAGTCCTCTCTTTGCTAGCCAATGTGTGGAAGGTGCAGTCCATCAGATGTTACAGCCTCTCTTGCCAGGTCCAGGGGTCAACAGGGCCGTCCCCTTCTTCAGCCCTTTTTCCAGTTTCATCATGATCTGAGATTCAGGGTACAAGGAGTGCCATATTTGTGCCAAGAAAGTGCCCTGGGGAGATGATGAAGTCAATAGCCAAAAGGCTACAAGGATCCCTCTCGCGCTGTGATGACTTCCAGCTGTGTGGTATCCAGCTATCCTAGAGTGTTCTATTCTGCCCACTCCCAAAATGTCTGAACCCTTCCTTGGATGTTTGGAGCTTGGTAGTGCACCCTAGAGGCCTACATGCCCACTAGAAAACTTGGGTACTGGTTTTCCTTCTCTGTTCTCGCTACCAGCCTATCTACCCAAACAAGGGGACAGCCCTTCAAGTATGTGATCGCCATTGGCCCACCAAATGAGGCTTTGCCTTTTAAGCTCACGTTTTGGGTCAACACCCTGAGTGGCTTCCTGCGAGGGGGAGATACCTCTCTCCGTAGCAGGCTTCTATTGTTTCTGAGAGTCATTCAGGCGACTGCCCAGGAGTGCAGAAGACTGTCTGGTTGGCAGCAACTGTGCAAGGCCACTGGACAAACTGGGCAAAAGAGTGGCAACTTTCTAAAAGTTGCCTTTTCTTAAAAAGTGACATTAAATTCGAATTGGGCATCAAGTAGGTTTAATGGCACAATTAATTTGATACCTTAAAGAACCCATTTTAGAAGTCCCATGCAGAAGTTAGCTGTGCTGAGCGGTCAGCCGATGACTCTGTATTAGTCAATGGGGTTACTAACCTTTCCACAGCAAAAACGAACATTTTGAAGTTTTGCTGTTAGGACAAATTAAATGTACATTTCCTACTTAATAATATACAGCTCCCTGCCTTAAGGCTTCATAGGCCTTCCTTAGGGAAAACGTATATATTGTTGAGGAAAGTGGGGGCTTTGCCAATGGTTTAAATGGCAAAGTCGAACTAGCAGTTTTAAAACTGCTCTTCCAGGCTGCAGTGGTAGATTGGTGGCGATTTTGTATTTTGCCACATGCAGGGTGGCACAATCAGTGCTGCAGCCCTGGGGGGACACTCTGTTTTACATGCCCTGGCTACCCTTGGTACCATATACTAGGGACTCAGAAGTATGTCAGCTGATGCCAATTGTGGGTAGCCAATTCAACATATATTTTGTAATGGGTTAGAACACTGGCACTGAGGTTTGGTTAGAAGGCCTCAGTGAGATTTCAGAGTCAAAAAACCAGCAGCATCAGTCCAAAACTTTGGGGTCAAGGGCTGGATGGCAACCTCGATATTGTGCTTTAAAGTCTATAATATCAATGGTGCAAAGCGCACTGCAGCCCACAGGCAACAACTGACTTTTATGCCACTTGTGAAGTTTCAGCATATTATTACTGTATTACATGAAAATGAACCATGCACAAAATACTACATATTTTAGGCCATGGTAGTATATTATTCTAATCAAGTCTCATTTCAGTCTGTCAATAGAAACCCCCCCTTCCTTATCTGTTCCTTAAAATGCGGTCAAGGAAAAACCCAGAAAGAAGACTTCCCAGAGTACAAGAGAAAAGAAGTTTCTATGAACTGTTTTGTCTTCACAGATCATGAGATCAGGGTTTGTTATTGATTTCTATATCTGGCATAGTCTCCTGGAAAGCCATTTGCCTCCACACAGCCCTGGACAGAAATGAGTGGAATGCTGCAATGGCTCCTGCACGCCCCAAGCCCCAGATCCTCATTTTCTTATGTCCCCCTCCCACAACCATACCAATAGGGGCCCCTGCACTTGCCTGGAGAAAGATGACTGTGGGGTCACATTGGTTCTTGCCAGCCCCAGAGCCATAATCTGATTGAGGGAAAGAGGACCTTTATATAGAGATTCCTTGCACCAACCCCCCTTCTTTATCCACCCTGTAGTGCTTCCAGTTAGAGTCCTATGCCACACCCCTTTTCTCAGAGTGGCTTGAAGAAATTGGAGGGGACCTATTTATGAGAATAATTTGAAGTCATCTGGCCCTACCCCTTGCTTAGAAGAAAACTTTGCTCCTTCTTCTGGCTGTGCAAGCCAATGGGAAGAAGCCTGACATCACAGTCTCCTCGAGCTTCAGCATTCTCGCAGGTCCCTCTTTCATTCAAGGCTTTCTCCCTGACCTCTCCCTCTAGACAGGTAAGGAAAATGTGAAGACCATTTATGAGACTGGCACCCTGACCCTCGATTTAAGCCCCTATCACAGGAGCCAGCAACCTGGATACTGGCCATATTAAGTATGCTGTTGAACTCCCAAGGTATTTCTCTGCAGTGGCATGGTCCATATTTCATACGCAGAGGTCAAGTCCCAAAGGTTTGTGAGATTGATGGTGTTGATATATATCACTTTCCCAAGTTTTTCTATAAGTTGGTCCACCCTCAGCATGTGATAAGGAAGAGGTACAGGCTTTGTTTACCTTTCTCAAGTCAATACAGAACCTTATTGATCCATCTGACTTTGGTATTAGTACAATGGATGAGGGTCAGTTGCTGTTAGAATGCTCAATAATGTCCAGGGCAAGTATGAAGTGGATCTCCACAGCTTTTCACAAATCCTTTATTGGTTGACCTTTACAATCATACCAGGAGTTCTCATGCTCCATAAGACTGGTGTTCAGGTGAAGGGTAGAAAACAACTACTCCACATCTCCCATTAGCATTACCAGATCTTCATTTTCTCTTCACAAACCAGTTATTCGTCCTCCAAAGTGTGCCAAGAATCAGTCAAACAAACAGAGAACATCTCTTCAATTGTCAGGGAAGGTGTCGGAATTCCATCAGGCAACCCACTTCTTTAATGTACTGAAGTAATAAAGGTGTACCTGCGTTGACTGTCTGGTTGCAAAATTCTTTAAGTGAAAAGACCTACTGCTTCAATCAGTGTATAGGGTCTGAGCCAGTGTGTAAGCTGTTTGCTATCAGAGGTAGGAAGTAATACTAGCACATCGTCTTGTAGTGCTTGCTAATGTAAACAGGTTGCTTTATAACACAATTTTTCTTGAGCTCTTTGTGATTTTTATAGCTTGGTAGGGCCTATTTCCCAAACAAAATGGAGTCTTTCTTGTCAAGTTAGGGTGAACTAGCCCAGTGTGATGGAACTAATTTATTTCCTACATTCTTTGAGGGCCAAATCAGAAGTACTCAAAGCTGTTGAACAGTAATTCAAATAGTTCCATGGATGGGTTTACGGTTGCTCATCAGTGTTAATGAAAGTAGAGAGAAATCTTAGTCACACTTTTTCGAATCTATGTCAGTGTTTTTTTGCAACATTTTCTTTATGGTCAGATTATACCGCCCTACTAGCCTATGCATCTGGACATTGTATATTATGTGGTTCAGATATGCTTATCAGAAGGAGTCTAACAGTTCTATACAGGACATAAAATCGGTACCAGTTTGATCTGCAATGATAATCCTATGTTGGATAAGAAGTAAAGCAGGATATTAGCAAGATGGGCAGCTATAAATTATTGCTTAGTGAAGAACTTCGGATATCCCGTGATGCACTCTATGCTCACTAGAATATGATTATTTCACTTCCCAGAAGCTTCAAGAGGTCCTATAATGTCCATACCTATCCTACGGAATGAATTCTTGAGTACAGGTATAGCTTGCAGTGCTGCCTTTTGGATGGTTGGGGGTGGGGGTATCTTCCTATGACACACCAGGACTTTTTGACAAAATTGTGTGGTGTCTACGTAGATTCCAGACCAAACCCAACTTTCAAAGATGGCTTGTTGGGTTTTTTCAAGGTTGTGGACTGTGGGCTATGTGAAAAGCCATCCCAAAAGGCCTAGGTACCAGTAGTTGCTTGTAATGGTTATGTAGTACCATTCGATATGCTTCATTTCTGTCCTTCTGGCAGTAGGGATAGGTGGGAATCAGTGGCTGCTCTCCAGGTGTTGGGGCTCTTGATAAAGCATACTAGATTGCACAATCTTAATTCATATAGTACAAGATGAGAGGGCTTTCTTTTTTATTTATTCATGAAGCTATTGACCTCTTTACTTCATGTTCCAAGCAACTACAGACAGCCTTGAAAAAGGAAGCTGAAAGCACTCCAAAGTTGAGCAAAAAGCTTATTCATTTTTATTGTCTGTGAACAAAGACATTCTATTGTCTAGAATGGCAAATGGTTTCCAATATTTAACCATAATTAATAAAACTATTGTACTTGTATGGACTAGCTAGATCCTGATTTCAGCTCTCAAGGTCTTATGTCTTTGCCATGGTTCCTAAAATGTCAAGGTTTACAGGTAAAACATGAGTCTGCATTGCCCTTGTACAATGAGTTGATTAAATGAAAGACAGAATGCCTAGGTTCTTTTACAAATAGTGTGAGGCATGGATGCATGTGAATGTAACTAGTTTTGAGAGACAGGAAAAACATTTTTCAGATGTCGGTTGAGTTTGCCCTACTTCACATCCTTATTTTATTTCCTTCACAAGGTGATAGGCATTTAAACACAGATTTATCAAGCATTCATGACTCAAGGACAACGCAAAGGCTTCAGTAATATTTACAAAGCCACACAAGGGTCAATTTGCGTAGCTTCATAAAGTAATGTATCGCAACACAGATGCTTGCACTGCATTACGTTACATTTTAAGCTGGGAGGTGTTCCATGGGTGGAGTATGGAAATTCCCATGCATCCACCTATGGGGTCCCTGGGGCCATAATTGGCCTCAGGAGGGGGGCCACGCGGCCCCCCTCCAAAAGATAAATAAATAAATAAAGTCTGGCCAGGCCCCGGGGTCCCCTGGGCCATAATTGGCCTCAGGAGGGGGGCCACGCGGCCCCCCTCCAAAAAATAAATAAATAAAGTCTGGCCAGGCCCCGGGGTATGGAGTTCCCAGGGCCATAATTGGCCTCAGGCAGGGGGCCATGCGGCATTTACTTACTAAAGCTAGTAAACTTGGAAAAGCGTCAAAATGCTATGCCTTACCCAGTGAGGTGTAATGAGGAGAAATATTTGTATTTCTCACTACATCCTCTTTCCATGTATGCTGCATTTTGCAGCACACATTGAAAAAAAGAAAATGCATCGAAGAATTGTTTTTGTGCAAAAAAGTGTCCCTTCCTGCAAAAAAACAAGCCTGCCAGTAACGCAGGTACCCTTGCACGACTGTGCAAGGGTGCCTGCGTTGGCACTAGGCAGCTGACAGTGCGACAGCAGAAGGAGATAGTATAAATTCTCCATATATTTGTAAATATGGAGCATTTCTTCTCCCTTCCTTTTATGCAATGCAGCACAGCAACTTTGCTTGCTGCCCTTCATTGTGGAAAGATTAGTAAATATGTCCCTGAATGCTTTGAAAATACGCTTGAGTTGCCTCTTCTAATGTTATAGGTGGCTGGATGGTTCAGTTGTGCCACCTCACTGAATCATGACATTACTAATAAGTTCCTCAGTCTTGTGTAGACTTGGGATTCCATGCTTAAGATAAATCACATAATTGGGCTACCTTGAATGATTCAGTGCCCCAATTGCAATATTTAAACAGGGATTGGATAAGCCAACAGATCTGCCTTGCATTTTCAGCTATAACCCAGACCTATTGGCTTTAGCAATGCTTTCAAAATAGTAAGCTCAAGAGCAGGATGACAGGGAGATGCTGGGCTTGTTAAACATGCACCCATGATGGCATTATGGAGAAGATTATGGGCTACTCCTGAACTGTCTTTGTATGCCCAGGCTCTGCTAGAAATCAGGCAGGCTGACACCTCATGTAAGATTTCTTGGCTGACTAAGATTAAAACCACCTTGAGCGACATGGGGATGGATGGTCTATGGGAAAACCCTGAAGTGAACCCCCTTCCATCAAAAAAAGAGTTTAAGACAGCCTATTGGGACATGGTTAGGATGAAACGTTTTTCGTCCATCATGAGTCCAACTCTGACGAGGGATTTCCTGGAGAGGAAACATGAGTACCATTACGAACCTTACTGGGATTATATCACGGTACCACTTGACAGGAAACTGTACCACCAATACAGAGTGGGCTCACTCCCAATAAAGTCCTTTACCTGCAAATGGCACCCCCTGAATGATGATAAATGTAACACATGTCCGTCGCAGCGGGAAACTATAGCTCACGTTCTTTTTGTCTGTCCAGCCTACAAAGCCCCTCGACACAGATGGCTTAAACCAGTCTGTTTAAACCTTGGGACCAGGGAGGGTACAGAGGCATTAAGGATTTTAAAGACAGACACAAGCGAGCCCATAATAATTGCCCTAGCGAAATTTTTAGGCTGGATGTGGGCTATCCGCAGTAAAATTGTTAAGGCTCGGAACTTAGCCAATATGTAATGGGATAACCCCATTATAACCAGGCCACTGCAGTTATTTTCTTTTTAAACATATGTTAGTCTTTAGGACGATTTTAATTATGTTCCTATGTAAGTGATTTTACATTTCCTGCTTTCTTATTTGGAAATATTAATGCATAGCAGGATGGATTAACTTATGGTTTTATGTGAAATTCTTATACTGGTTTTATCAATCTCAGACATTTGTATGATTGGGTCGCAATATTTTTTAGTCTGTGATGGAATTTTTTATAACATGAGTTTATTGATGTACTGCTGTCTTGAAATGTTCTATAGTTGCTAAGCATAGTACAGAACCTATCCTAAGCAGCAGAGTCAGCCTTTCTTAGGGTAGCGCCCAGGGCAAAAAGAAATTTGGCGCCCTCGCTGCTGGTGAATAAAATGAGGCAGTGGGGATCACCTTTTGTGTTCAGGTCAAACCCTGGCTGATTGCATCAGAGTAGTGACTAGCCTCTGAACGTATCTCAGGATGGTGCCAAGTTGTTTGTTGAAGTGGGATTAATAGTGTGTGGCAGCAAGGGGAGATGGGAGGGCATAAAAACAGGCTGATGGCTGCCAAAAATCTGTCTTTAGACCTTGCATTCCTGCAACTTCTACAATTAGTAGAAGGGCCTATCCACAAAAAAGGCCACACCATTGATTTAGTGTTCAGTAACATTACCGACCTTCAGGTGCAAAGCCCCAATTTTCTTACGTGGTCCAATCACTGCATGCTCCCAGCTATTCTATCTGTGCCCTCTCCTTCCTCAGTCCCACCCCTGTCAAGCATCTGAAATGGACGACTGGTCGACCGCACTCCAGGCAACCAGACCTAACATGCAGCGCAGCATCACTTCCTCCACCTCCAGATTCAATGATTGGATTTCCAATTCATTGGGCCGGGTTCTACCTGCAAGATGGTGTAAGTCCACCCCGCGGGGACAGAAATCCCATTGGTTTAATGCCAGTTTACTTGCCTTAATAAAAGAATTTAAGCATCTTGAAAGATGTTGGAGAAAGTCTTATGACGATGTTAATAAGCTAATTATAGTAGGGCAATCAGAAGCTACCATGCGGAAATAAAAGCCTCTCAATCTGCCTCTTTTGCCGCCAAAATTGAGGAATTAGCTAATTCCCCAAATGACATTTTCCAGATTCTAGAGGACATCACAGAACCTAAATCTGTTGGATCCGACTCGGAGGCATCAGCCGAACTTAGCAATGAATGAATGAGCACATTTATAGAGTGCACGGCTACTCATGAGTGTCCCGGCGCTAATGGTCTTAATGACTTGGCTTCCTTCTTTCATAATAAGATCCTTAACATCTAAACTCTGTTTCCTGACAGTTCTATTGCTGAGGAGCCTTTAGGCAGTGAGCATTGCCCAGTGCAGTCTGAAGGGACTCTCAAGGCATTCCCGGACCTTATGGAGAGCCTCCTCACTGACCTTCTTTAGGCAAATATATCAGGTTCCTTGCCTGACCCTACCCCGTTACATAGCCTACGTCAAGGGCTGGATAGCATTTCCCCTGCTTTAGTGAAGCAATTGAACTAATCTCTTTCCAAAGGGCAAGTTCCCCTACAATGGAAGCATGCTGTGGTTAAGCCTCTCCTAAAAAAATCTGTACTTGACCCCCTTGCCCAGCAAATTTGGGCCAATCTCGCTGTTACAAGGCCCTCAAAGCTTCTGGAAAAACATGTCAACAAACATATGTCCGCCTACCTTGAGTCAAATGAAATCCTCCATCCCACTCAAATGGGATTAAGACCTTATCACAGCATGGAAATAGCTTTGCTGGCTGTAGTTGAGGAACTCAAATCTCTGTTGGATTAAGGAGGCTTAACAGCCATTATTCTATTAGATCTCAGCGCGGCCTTCAACACAGTAGACCATGCAATACTCATCCATAGGATATCCAGAGTAGGTTTTGTTGGCCATGGCCTAAACTGGCTTTCCTCTTTTTTGAAGGACAGAACCTTCCAGGTGCTAGACTAATCCTGGTACTCCCACACTCTTCCCCTGTGCTGTGGGGTGCCTCAGGGGTCTTCCCTCAGTCCCATCTTTTTCAATCTTTACATGTATCCCCTGGCTGAAATCGCCCCTTCATTTGGGTTGTCATTAGTTTCCTATGCTGATGACAGCCAGTTGGTGATCTCTGTCTCCCCTGATCCCACCTCTACTAACCTCAGTCTTGTCCCGTGTCTTCAGGAAGTGGCCAGATGGATGGCTAACTGCAAATTGAAGCTGAACAAAGACAAGACTGAGGTTATGTTACTGGGTAACAACTTTAACAAAAGGTTCCATTCCCATGTGCCCAACAGTTTAGATCAGTTGCCTAGTCCGAAAGCGGTGATAAAGAGCCTTGGATGTAGCTAGACTCCAATCTCACGAGGGGGCACCAATCCAAAACCCTTGCAAATAACTGCTTTGGCGTCTTGAGACTACTAAGAAAGGTCTTAAACCTCCTTTCTTTCCTGGTCAAGAGACTAATTGTTCAGGCCGTCATCATTTCCTGGCTTGATTATGGCAATGTCCTTTATCTGGGCTCTCCTCACTATGTGGCAAAGAGACTCCAGACTATACAGAATGCTGCTGCCCGGCTCCTGATGAATCTTCCTTGACATCAATATGCAAAAGCGGCCTTGAGGGACCGCCATTGGTTCACAGTTGAGCAGCGGGTCCAAGTTAAAGCCTTATGCATTTTGCATAGATTTCTACACAAGAAAGGCCATGCTCTTTTGAGATCAGTAGCTCCTCCTTATATCCCTGGAACATCGTTGAGATCTTCTTCAGCCCATCTGCTGTAGGTCCCCAGATGGAGGAGATTCCGCTGGGGCGGCTGCTCCTTTTCCCACCAGGCCCCTAGGCTGTGGAATTTTCTCCCTTTTTACCTTTGCCAGCTATCATGCAAGTCTTCTTTTTGCAAGTCATTGAAAACCTGGCTCTTTAGCAACTAACTTTCTGATGATCAGGTCCACATGATGACTGTTCCAGCACTAGGATGCCTTCCGGTAGCCATGTGCTCTACAAGACTATTAGAATAGAATAGAATGGTATGTTAAAAACAGCACCTGCAGCACTGGAGCCAGGTGACAGGGATTCTGTTGTCTGCATAACCTTAATGCAGACAGTTTCTTAAGCCGCTCTGAAAATTGGCTAGCTCGCCCATGCCAAAAGCCAACCCTGCTAGACAGCACGCATATACGTTTGAACTATTATACAAAGGTCTGTGCTTCGTGCTAGGTAGCCTGTTTGTGTGCCAACCCTTGGAAGAGAGAGGCCTTATTAAGTAAGTAATTCTCTGCGCTGCTTCCCCCCTCAGCCCCCAGCACAGCACAGCAACTTCGACTGCTGCGCTATATTCAGGGCCGGACTGGGAACCAAAACCGGCCCTGGCAAAGTGCTCGGCTGGCCCCCGGGGGGTTGGGGGTGCAGCCGAGCTGTTGCCAGGGCCTCTTTCGGCCGATTTTGTTACAGGTGTTGATATTGCAGCTATGCTCCAAAAACGGCCCTGTAACAAAAACGGCCCCCCAGGGGACCAAAACCGGCAGCCCTGGCTATATTATGCTAGTTTTTAATCATTTTTCCTCCTAGTTTTTAGCAGTCTTAATTCCATAGAGCAATGAGCGCAAAAATTCCTTACAGAAAGCGAAATTTAGGCGTCATTCTCAGTGGCCCAATGCTGATGAATAGGCCGCAAACTGGATTTTGCAGATTTTGACATTACAAAACGTGCAGAATTTACACATTCTTGAGAATTTTCACCATGCAATATACATGGTGAAAAGAGGTGATAGTAGTGGAAAATCGGTAAATATTCTGTGCATTTTGATTCTGCAGGCTATACTTTCCGACCTCTGAAACTCAGAATCAGCCAGCTATAACGTCCAGTGAATGGTATTGTATTTTCCCCTGAGCGACAACATTAGCTGCTTACTCGGAAGAATTCAGAAAGAGACCCTTTATATTTGTGAGTTTTGTTTAAAGCATTATGCAACCTCTCAGTTGCTGCCTACCCTCTCGGCGTGCCAATAGAGGGTGGTGAAATTTGGAAGTGGGCAGAGCTCACAAACGTTTAACAAAGGTAGAGGCTGGGTATTACAACATTTCTCTCCAGAAGAGGCTTGTTGACAAAGTGTATTTATTCGAGAGACTCTTGAAAGTCACGCTATACCACTTCCTAATTTGTGCTGGTGTTTGCCAAAGCTCGGCACTTAGGGGTATATGTTCAAGGAAGTGGCGGAGTGAGGCGTTAACCGTCATGGCTTACTCCACCACTTCAGAAATGCAAGGCTGGACCATATTTACAACGATATGGTGCAGCCTTGCATTTCCCCCTGCGCTGGCACTACACTTAGCAGTGTAGCGCCAACGCAGGCACCCTTGCACCATAGTGTTCATGTGTAGGAAGGTGTCCCTTCCTGCACATAAACAATCTTTAAATGCCGCTTTGTTACTTCTATGTGTGCTGCTTAATGCAGCAGACATGGAAGTCACAAAATGGCATTTTTTTTAAAGATTGTTTATGTACAGGAAGGGGGACCTTCCTGTCTATAAACAACCCAAGACATTTTGCTTTTTCCATGTGTGCTGCACAAGGCAGCACACATGGAAAAAGCAAAAACGAGGAGAAATAATGCATTTCTCCTCGTGTCGCCAACTTAAGACCAGGTTTCCCCTGGTCTTAATTTTGGCGCTGCCTCCTATTTACGCCTCCCTTGTAAATAGAGGGCAGCGTCATAATCAATGGGTGTTGCGGTGGAACGCCCACCGCGACACCCACTGCCCACCCCTTTCACGCTAAGCATAGCGTGAAAAGGGGCCTTATTTACAAGGCAGCGTTAAGCCACATTAAGTGGCTTAACGCTGCCTTGTAAATAAGGCAATGCTCCTATCGCCACCACAACATCGTAGAAAGTGACCTTGTGGTGGCGATCGGGGCTTGTACATATGCCCCTTAGTTCTTAACAAGGGCACATAATTATCTCAGTTCACCACATGGTGGCACTGTCTGCCTTTTTTTCAACAGAGCACATCCGTAGAGTGTTTAACAACGGATGTCTACTTAAAACAAAAGTTATACCGCAGTGCCCTTGACCTTGTAACAGTTGTGCATGACCTGGAATCAGGGCTGGACTGAGAGCACAATCAATCCCGGGCAATGAAGTCGGCCCTGGAGGGCGAAGGGGTTGCTGGTGGGAAACACTGCTGCTTTTATTACAGGGGGCCGATATTGCAACACTACTGCAAAACCGGCATCCAGTAACAAAAAACGGCCCCCACCGTTCCAAAACCGGCCCCCAACCTTTCGGCCCACTGGGAAAACCTGCAACGGCCAGTCCTGCCCTACCTGGAATAGTCCAAATTGGTACATACCAGCAGCGGCTCCTCCGCTATGGCGGAGGAGCATCCCCCCTCCTGCCAGCACCTTTAAAAACTTGAACAAGAAAATGATAATAAAACAGATTTTAAACCATTTTATTTTTCTTCTAAGTGTGACGGGGAGGCGGGGCCAGGGGATGACAGGCACTGAGGGGCAGTGGTAGGTGCACTGCCTTTAGTGCCATGTGGGTTTGACTGACTGTCTCAAGACGGCCAAACTCACATGCGCACTGAAGCTGTCTCCAACCCGAGCTGCGTTGCCAGGTTGGAGACAGCAGGCACAGGCTCCCAGTCTCCCTGGGAGTGCAAATCGAGGGCATTCAGGCCACTCCTGATGTGCTCTCATGCTGTGAGAGCAGCACCAGGATTGGCCGCAGGGGTTTCTGGGAGCCTGTCTGCAGAGGAGCAAAAGAACAAGATGCGGCTGAAGGTAAGTCAGTGGCCTCTTACAAATTACTGTGGGCCCTGGCGCTCATGTATGTTTTTTACAAGTTAAGCACTGCTTTGTACGTCTGGCTCCCTCTCATCAATGCACACAGAAAGGCCCTTCGAGTTCAGTTTGGAAAATAGCTGGTTAATGCAGACATTCTTTAAAACTAGTTCTTGGAGACACAAAACGAGTATGCCCAGAAAAGTGAGGTTCTTCAAAAAAAATGCAAAATCCTTGAACTAGTCAGCAGAATGTAGACAATTTAAAATGATGGACAAAAAATTGTGGCTCAAACAGATCTCCTGACATGAAGGATTTGCTGAAGGTTAATGAAAAGTGTTACAAAACAGACAAAGGCTTGTTTTGCAACACTGTAGATCACTTCAGAGAAAACACCCACAACTGATTTATTTGGCATTCTGACATCTATGCCATGAAAGATCAGCACCACCAACATTGCTGACTTCAGTTGCGAGGTAACTTGGTATCGGGGCAACAATTCACCAAAAGAGGTTAGTGCAAGTGATACCCTACTCTGTTTGATCCCATGAGGACATCACATAAAGTCACATTATAAGGGGGTAGAACTAACTTTTGTCAAAACTTTTCTAATAGATTGACTTTGAGCAATGAGAAAGGAATCGACAATATGTTTGCCATTTGGTCAATATCATCCGTAGTTAACATAACTTCTACACAATTAGTGTCTGTGGTGTGCTCTTAAACTATTTATATTTGATTCTAGTGTAGACTTGTTTATCTAATGACTTTTGTATAATTGTACTTTTTGAAGAAAATACATTTATGGATGAATATAGTCACTGCATTTTATGTAGTTTTTCTTAGGCTCACAAATTATTTCAACCATGGTGCATTAAGTAAAAAAAGTATTGGTTTAGCATTCATATCCAGATTCTTCTCCCACATGCTAGGCACTGTTCCCAGGGCATGTACTGTCATCATTGACCAGCTGCTGCTCCCAAATGTCCTTGCACAACTCTTGTATTCCAGGTACTGCTCCTGGAATAGAACAGCAGTTCTATGTACTGTATTACATTCCCATTTTAGTGAGTTCCTCCCACTATGGGGCACTGAAGGGCTTTGGCAAGCAGATAGCATAGCATAAGTTGTACTTGTTTGAATGGGAGTGGGTTTACAGTATGACCTAAGTGGGAAGTGTTTCAGTCTTGTGAGTGATGATCACAGTTGTGGTCTTATTGTGTTATAAGTTACTGGGCCTGGGTGTGTATTAGAACAGAATGAATTGACATATGAAGCTTACATTCATAAGGCATTGTTCTGTTTAATGAGATGGGTGTCGGAATGCAAAAATGCCATATTTGGGGATAGTTGTGGAAAGGGTGTTTTGTGTTATTAGCAATATATTCTCATATTGTGCTGCTGAAAATGCATTACTGCATAGAGTTGAGTGGGAGATAAATGTGCATGTGGTTGTACTTACTAACCTTGTCGGATGTGTGGTTCCTGTAGTAGGTTAGTATGTTTCTGAGCCCTGTGCCAGCTAAACCCTCCCTGTGATGGTGAATAGTTCTGTCTCGTGGTAGATGTGAGCCCTCATTTTTTGAGAGAGACTGAGGGCCTGATTTAGTTATCGGCAGACAGGTTACTCTGTAACAATTGGAACGGATGGCCGGTCCGCCAAAACATAAATGCCAACATATCCTATGGGATTTAGATTTCGGCGGATGGGATATCTGTCACCATAGTGACAGAGTAATCTGTCCGCCGATATCTAAATCAGGCCGTGAGTTTTTCCTGGTACTCTAGGTGGTCTTAAATGTTTCTCATATTTGTGGGAAGAAAGTTCCTCCGATTTGTGCCTTTTTTGGCAACTGCCAGCTGTGGTGCCAGCTGCAGTGCCAGCCTACAGTATATTTGTAGTTTTTTTTTAATGAATTGGATTTATGTCATGGACAGTCCTGTGGGCAATGCAGAGTGCCTTCAAAGCTGAGAAGTATGTTAATGGGTACCTTGTGAAGGGCTTGGATGGCTGGTTTCATGTGGTCATGTAGGTTCAGCTGTAGGAATTGTCTTTCTGCAGCATTTTGGTTCATTTGTGGTCTTGGATTCTTTGCTGTCACGACTTGTAGCATTCTTACCGGTTCTGGCGTGTTGGAGAGATTCTCGACTTCGGTTCTTGAGGGTTCTGGTCTGTCCGAGTTAAGGGTGAGCCACGGTGCTGCTGACAAGGAAAAAGGCCAAAGCAGACCGTGCCTTCCAAAAGGAGTCCCAAGAGGAAAAAAACCCATAGGGAAAAACCTCTGAAGGAAGTGGGACTTGGACTGAAAAGGAAGGAAAGAAGCTAGCAGTAAGGAGGAATTAGAAGGCAAGGAATCCAAACTGAAATATAAGACTATAATCAGGAACAAGGTACACCAGCAGTAATCACAGATACACCAGGCAGGAGCACAGGATACCAATAGGAGCGAGGACACACCAGCCGGAGCAAAGGTGTTGCAACGTAAGGAAATGAAGGATTCAGCCCTTTAAATACACATGAATAGGAAGTGACCAAATAGGAACAGGAAGTGATCAAACAGGAATAGGAAGTGACCAAACAGGAAGTAAGTAACCACCATCTTGGATAAGGAAAAGGATAGTGGAGGGAATAGGAAGGTCGTCATCTTGAATTGGTAGAGCAGAAACTTCCCAAGGCCTTCTGGGAAGAAGACTATGGAATCATGGGAAGGCAAAGAAGGCCCCAAGAAGAAATGAAGAAAGAAATATATATCCAGTGAAAGGAAGGTAAGAATATAGTGCCCCAACATGTGAAAATAGGAAGCCGCAGTTCCAAAACCGGAGCTGCGGCATTCCTGTCATGCAAATTGTCAGATAATGGGCCGCTGCGTAGTTATGCGGCGTGCCTGACACAGAAATAGCAAAAGACACACAATTGATGGACGGAATGCAGAACAAATCAAAACATTCACCCCCAGTCAAGAGATCTGGGTTAAATCCATCATTCCTTTGCTCACCATGCCACCCCAGTTTAGACCTGGCCATATGCAAATCAGTCTTGACCCTGTGCCTCATGGGAACAGTCCAGCCCAAACTGACACAGAAAGAGAGCAGGCGCCGCGGGACGCATCCGCAATGCCAAAACAGTAACAGCGGGCCACCGCGCA
This sequence comes from Calotriton arnoldi, assembly GCA_963921515.1. Classification (NCBI taxonomy): domain Eukaryota; kingdom Metazoa; phylum Chordata; class Amphibia; order Caudata; family Salamandridae; genus Calotriton; species Calotriton arnoldi. The sequence goes on along the minus strand of CAWUFW010003423.1, from coordinate 241,524 downwards.
GCACCGTGACGCGCCCGAAGAAAAGAGGGAGGCGCCGCAGGCTGTACCGTGGCTTGCGAGGAAGAAGCGGGCAGCACCGCGGGCGGAATCACGGTCCGCGGTGCAACAGTAGGTCCCCCTCCTGAAGCTCCGGGCTTGTTAGGGAATAGCCAAAATAAACGGCGGACAAGTACAGGGGTGTGGACTGAGTCAGCATCCTCCCAGGAGCTATCACTGGGAGGATAGCCTTTCCAATGGATAAGGAATTGCAGGCAGTTTCTAAAAAACCGGAAGTCACAGATCTCCTGGACCTCGTATTCTGGTACACTGTCGACCAAAACAGGAGGCGGGTGAGAAAAAACCCTTGTGTACGGATCCAAAACATAGGGTTTCAGCTCTGAAGTATGAAAAACAGGGTGTATCTTCCATGCACATGGTAGCTGTAGGCAAAAAGACACAGGGTTCACCACTTGATTTATTTTGAATGGTCCATAAAAGCGTGGTTTGAATTTGCTACGTGACAAGTGGTGAGGCAAGAACTTTAATTAAAGCCAACATTTTACTACCAGTCTGGTATAATGGAGACTGACGTCGAAGGACGTCAGCGGTGTCTTTCATTTTCTTTTTGGCTGCCTGAAGATTAACATGTACTTTTTGTCTGACCTCTCGGATATGTCGTATAAAAGAGGCTGCTGCAGGAGTTGTAGTGGCATCATGTAAAACAAATGGAAAGGTCCTAGGATGGTAACCATGCAAGCAGAAAATGGGGTGGTCTTGGAAGCACTATTGGGTAAATTGGTGCTGCCCCCTTCATTGGACCCTATACCAGAACGGGGAAGAGGCTCACCTTTTTATTCATTTGTCTCCCGTTTTTTATCTTACTCTTCGCACTTTTATTGTCTTACAGTTTCACTAATCTCCGACGCGTATAGCAGTCGGCTCACCACCATTTGCCGCTTTTCAGCTGTTAATCCCGGGTCTATCCCTGGCCCTGTGGACGTTGTTTGAGGATTCCGTCCCTTGACTCCCATTATATTCAAGGTAACCAGTCACCTCTTTTAGAGGTTTTCATACTGGTTTTTATTACATGGGTTTGCCATGTATTCTACCCTAGCCTACCTTTTGGTATACTTAGAGGACAGCAGGATTAGGTTATCTTCTGTCTTTTGTTGTTTCAGACTTCTGTCTTTGAACCGACTTAGCGGGTCTCATCGACTCTCTGCCATTACAGAAAGCCTTCTATATTGTATCCAGCGCCACGATACACTTTCCCATTGTTCCCCTTGCGACTGGATCAAAGCAAGGTACGGGGATTATATGTCTGTTATATTCTGTCTAGGTGTCTAGATATTTTTGTAGCACCTCTTATGCCGGTAATTCCCTTTATAGCACTTGGTTATCTGTTGTGTGCATGGATTTGTTCTGGTATGTCACTTTGGGTCTTGCACTTCTATTATCCTTCACACTGGTGTTTGATCGATTTTATCCTATTAGAACACTAAGGGATGCTGATTTTATTTTCTCTATAATGCACTTCTTTATTTCTACTCAGGTGAAGACACTGGAACTTTTTATCTTCTCTATTACGAGTTAGAATTTGGTCTCATGTTTCCTGGGGAGACCTGTATACTTTTTTATTGATTGTATTTTTCATCTTCCCTTTATAGCTTGAAACGGAGCTCCTGACCTTAGAAGTGCCAATTTGTCACTTAGCCCATTTTGTTTCTGTATCTATTTTCCCTCCCCGCCCTAGTACTCCCTTGTTTGATTTTTAACCCATCAGTGCCCTGAGGAAGTTGACGGCTACCATCCAGCCTAGAACCGAAACGCGCGTCGGCACCGTGCAAGACAGAAACCACAGGGTGGTTTATACCTGAAAGTACCAACTGGATGTGTTCTTACCCATTTACCACTATTACTATATATTTCTGATGTGGTTTCGGTCTTACTTTCAGCATTTTTGTGTGTTATTTGTTTCATTGGATATGTGAGAATGTGGAATGTATGAGATGGTTTGACTGTTGGAAGTGTATATATATGTTTCTATGTCCATGATTTTAACCGAGTTCTATGTTTGTGGGGTGGGAGATTCTTATCTCTTTGTTTATGTATTTGATTATTCTTTGTCCTTTGATTCATATGATTATTGTATTCAGTTCATGATTTTCTTTTCATTGCCCCGTACTTGATTATGAGAAGTAAAAAAGAATAAAAAAGACCAATAAGTATAATAAATATTCTCTGTATGTCATATTTTTTCCGTTCTTATTTTTCAAACAAACAGTTATCTTGATTTCTGTGCATTTACTGTTGTTAGGACCTCAGTCATTGCTTCTGTTCTCCCCTGGATGAATTTATTTCCCCTTTTATTGGTTAGAGACGTAGTTACGTCCTATTCATATCTTTAGGCAGCTGACACCTTTCTCCCTCTTCCCGAGGGTTGGTTTTTGCTTGGAAGCACTATGGACTGTGTTGTTATAGGAATATTCTGCTAATGGTAGATATGAGGACCAATCACTTTGGGTAGAGTTGCAAAAACAACGGAGGTATTGTTCTAGTCCCTGATTAGGGCGTTCGGTTTGGGGATGAAACCCTGAGGATAAGGCTACTTCAATATGAAGGGATTTGCAAAAATGTTTCCAGAACTGTGATATATACTGAGGACCTCGGTTGGATATAATGATCCGTGGAAGACCATGAAGACGTTAAATCTCCTGTATGAAGATTTTTCCAAGTTCTTTGGCAGTAGGTAACTTCCTTAAAGCAGTGAAATGTGCAATCTTGGAAAAGGAGTCTACTGTCACCATAATAACTTGGTTACCTGCAGAAGAAGGCAGAGAGGATATGAAATCAGTGGATATGGTATGTCATGGAGCCGGTGGAACAGGTAAGGGCTGAAGTAATCCCACTGGTTTAATCCCATCTGTGAGTCCTTTGCGCTGTCCTCGCTAGCGCTGTGTCATTTGACTACTGCTATTCGTTTACTCTGTTACTAGTTTTAACCCTGATTTTAAAAATACTTTTAATCCTTTTAATTACATTCTTGTTGCACAGTTGTTGGTACAGTGGGGGAAGATTGGGGGGCTGCTTACCACTTGCTGGCACCTAGATTCACCGAGGGTACTCTTGCCCTGGTCCGCCGGGGCTTGTGCCGTTTGAGCGGAGGGTGCTGCGACGTACGCTCGGCATCATTTTCGTTACCCTCACTTCCGGCGCCGAGTGTGGCGCTGTTGGAGCGGTCTAGTGCTCCCAGCGCACACACTATTTAGGCGCATGCTCAAGTGGGCGTGCAGCGGACATCTGTGAGTCCTTTGCGCTGTCCTCGCTAGGGCTGTGTCATTTGACTACTGCTACTCGTTTGCTCTGTTACTAGTTTTAACCCTGATTTTAAAAATACTTTTAATCTTTTTAATTACATTCTTGTTGCACAGTTGTTGGTACAGTGGGGGAAGAGTGGGGGGCTGCTTACCGCTTGCTGGCACCTAGATCCACCGAGGGTACTCTCGCCCTTGTCCGCCGCGGCTTGTGCCGTTGAGCGGAGGGCGCTGCGACGTACCCTCGGCATCATTTTCGTTACCCTCACTTCCGGCACCGAGTGTGGCGCTGTTGGAGTGGTCTAGCGCTCCCAGTGCACACACTATTTAGGCGCATGCTCAAGCAGACGCGCGCAGCGGACGCGCCGCTGGCGCGCCAAAGGCACGCCTAATGCAAGCCCGTCTGCGCCCGTCCGTGCCTGGGCGGTGCCAGGGGCCAGGACCCCTGGTTCTTTTGTCAAGCTCAGGAATGTGCACTCATTTGAGGAATTGTTGGCCCTTAGAAGTCTTGGAGACACTGTTTGTCTACACTCTATGGTGGCCGATAGCGGGCGAAGGGACTGTAAGTACTGTGGCTTTCTGCTGACATCGGGTGGGGAAGCAAGGGGTAGAAGGGAAGCATTGAGAACAGTTAGCGTCCCCTTACTCTGTCTTTCCCTTAATTGCAGATCGCTTAGCAAACACAGTTTAGAAATCTATGATCTTCTTATGGACCAAAAACCGGCTGGGCTATTTCTAGTTGAAACCTGGCTTAATGATGCTTTCGCCCCGGATATCCTGGACGCCATACCCGAAGGCTACGCTATCCTTAGGGTGGATAGGTCTGGTCAGAGGGGGGGGGGCTTAGCTGTGATATTCAGAAAGAATTTCAGCTTAAAATGTATAAACTACCGATGTCTAGCTGCGAAGCAGCCTTTTTTAATCTGACTATCACTAGTACAAAATCGATTGTTGGGCTTCTTATCTACAGACCCCCTAGCCCGGGGAGAGCTTTTATTGATGAGCTTTTGGAAATACTATCCCCCTATGCTATTCGCTACCCTAATTTCATTCTCTTGGGTGATCTTAATCTTCATTTAGAAGATAAAGAAAGTAAAGAATCTGCGGAGCTGACACTAGGACTCCAGGCAATGGGCCTTAATCAATTGCTCCATACTCCCACACACAATAGGGGCCATACGTTAGATAATATCTTTACGAATTGTACGCAGGTAGATGCCGTGTCACCAGTCCCTGTAGCTTGGTCTGACCATTACATACTCCCTTTCAGGATTCTCACCCCTGGAAAGGCCCTCTGCAAGCAGGGAAAGTGCTCTGAGCCCATGATGGTTCGGAAATGGGCCGCGTTAACCCAGGACTCCTTTGAGAAGGCACTGGCCTGTAATACCCCTGATTTAGGGGTCAATACCCAGATAGCTGATAACTTAATATCCTGCTGGATCATGGAGGCTGTGGACTCCCTGATACCACTGAAACCATGTAAAAGCACGCGTCTGACAGCTTCTGCGAAATGGTTTTCAGAAGAACTGGCGCGATTGAAATCCGGTTGAAAGTGTCTGGAACGCCAGTGGAGGAAGAGCTACCTGGATGAAAACAGGAAGAAGTATCTAGGGGCTTTGAAGCTTTACCACCGTCAGATTAGGAGAGTGCCGAGGGAATACTATACAGAACAAATTGAGTTAGCGAAAAATTCCACTAAGAACATCTTTCAGGTTGTGAAACAACTGTCCTCTCTGGAACGTGTGACTGCTGCACTTCCTGGTTCTACGGATCACTGTAATAAGGTCGCTGACTATTTTATGGGTAAGATAGATAAAATATATGCCACCTTTCCGGAAAGTAGCAGGACTTTTGTCCCCGCTCCTGTCGTAGAGGCCCCCTGGACCGAGGATAAGTTTGTCTTTCATCCTCCTATGGAAAGTGAGGTTCTAAAGCTGATGGAGGTCGTGAAATCAGGGTCACCGTTGGACCCGGTTCCCCCAAAATGTTTGCGGCAAGGGAAGAAAGCTATTGCCCCGGTTCTCACTTCACTACTGAACATGTCCTTTAGCACGGGGCAGGTTCCCAATAATTGGAAACACGCTATGGTGGTCCCATTGCTGAAGAAACCGTCTTTGGATCCCGCTCTTCCTGAAAATCTAAGACCGATCTCTCTGCTCCCCTATGTAGCAAAAATTGCAGAGAAACATCTTAACGGTCCACTGTCTATGTTTCTGGAAGAGATACGGGTCCTTCACGATACCCAGTCTGGCTTTAGGCCACTCCATAGCACGGAGTCGGCCCTTCTCCTGGCAGCAGAAGTGCTGAGAATTGCTGCCGATGAAGGAAGGATACTGCTATGATCCTTCTGGACCTGAGTGCTGCGTTCGACACGGTGTCCCACGGCCTCCTGCTTGAGAGGCTGCGGGAGGCTGGGGTCGATGGTGGCACGTGGGTATGGATGAAAAACTTCTTGCAGAACAGATCCTTCCAGGTTCTGCAACATCCATTTAATTCCAGAGTCTGTCCTCTGTCGCAGGGGGTGCCGCAGGGTTCGGCTCTTAGCCCCACCCTTTTTAATATCTATATGCGCCCTCTGGCAGATATTGTATTGAGGCATGGGATAAAGCTGGTGTCATATGCTGATGACACTCAGCTGGTTGTGACCCTGGAGCAAAAGGAATCTGGAATGGCATCTGATTTTAAGGTCTGCTTGGGGGAGCTTGCGGATTGGATGAGATACAGCTGCCTCCAGCTGAATGCAGGGAAGTCAAAGGTGATGGTTGTTGGAAAACAGCCCTCTCTCTGGTCACAGCATTGGTGGCCTGAGGAACTAGGACCTACTCCGGCACCGAAACCAAAGGTGAAGAATCTGGGAGTATGGTTCGATGAAAATCTGTCCTTCTCTGAGCTAATTACCGCTGTGGCCGGAGCCTGCTTTGGCATTCTTAAAATGCTACGCAAAATTTTGGACCTTCTTCCCCTTGACGCTAAAAGAACTATTGTACAGGCTCTTGTTACATCTCGCCTTGATTATTGCAACATATTGTACTTAGGGGTGACTGCTAGAAATTTGAACCTCTTGCAGAAGGTCCAAAATGCTGCAGCCCGGCTCATCTTGAGCATCCCTAGGCGGGTCTCGGAGGGGGAAGCTCTGAAGAAACTTCATTGGCTCCCAATTCAGGCCAGAGTTACTTTTAAGGCCTTATGCTTTGGTCATAGGATCCTTAGTCAGAAGGGGCCGCGATTCCTGCTCCCCCTTCTTACAGTTTACCGGCACGCCCGGGATCTGAGATCGCTTGGCTCTGCTAGGGTGATTGTGCCCAGGGTGCGGAAGGTTCGAGCCGGAGGGAGATCTTTTGGCTTCCTGGCAGCTAAGGCATGGGATGACCTGCCTGCGGATCTTAGGACCTGCATGTCGGAGTCTTTGTTCCGAAAAAATTCAAAAAGTTGGCTCTTCCGACACCCTTCTGGTGGACGGAAGTAATATTCTTGCCTTCCATTGTTCTGTCAGTCCTATGCGCAGGAAGGTCGCTAGGTCAGCACTGTCGCTGGGTTTTCATTGATGTCCTAGCGCGGGGACACTCCGTTTGGAGTAACCAGGCGCTTTACAAGCTAACTAATAATAATAATAGTGTGAAGTGTCTTGGTCCGGGCACAGACAGGACAGGAGGATACATAGGTCTCCATATCCTTTCTTACCAATGGCCACCAAAAAGAACGAAGCAATAATTCAAGAGTGTTTTTAACACCACGATGACCAGCAACAAGAGAATCATGACTCATCTGCAGGGCTTACAGTTGTACCTTTTGCGTTGGGAGGAATAATGCCCTTTCATGATAGTAGTATTGAACACGTTGTGTAATCTGACCGTTTAGCTTCTTCCATTCTTCTTGGTTTAGGGAGGTATACCCTAACTGGACTCTGTCTAGGAATGATTGAACTGTGCCTTTGTGGCTCAATTATGTTTTGTTGTGGGAGTGTTGGACTTTCCGGATAACGACGGGATAAGGCGTCTGCCAGACTGTTCTGAGACCCGGGTATATAGGTAATGGTAAAATCGTATTGGCTAAAAAAGTAATCCCGCCGGGCCTGGCAGCTGTTCTGACATTGGAGGCTGCAAAGGCATTGTAGATTCCTGTGATCCGTTCTGATTTCAAACGGTTCCTTGGTACCCATTAAGAACTGTCTCCATTCACAACAGGCTAACTTCATGGCCAAAAGCTCTCGCTCAAGAACGGAGTAGTTCGTCTCGGAATCTGACAGGACGTGAGACAGGTAAAAAACTGGATGTCCCAGCCCATCGTCGTCTTGTTGTTGTAGAAGCACAGCACCTATTGCTCTGTCTGAAGCATCTGTTTCTACAACAAACTTCCTTTTTGTATCTGGATGACGTAAAACAGGAGCTTGAGTAAATGCCTGTTTTAGTAACTGAAAGGCCCTCTCAGCTGCCTCAGTCCATTTGAATCCTTGCCTGAGATTTTCTTTCTTTAAGGTTTGAGAGATGTAACTTGTGCGGTGAGCAAAATTATCGATGAATTGGTGATAAATGTTTGTCAAGCCTAAGAAGCATTGGGTTTCTTTGATTGTTGAAGGCGAAGGCCAATCTAGAATAGCTTTTACCTTTTGTGGATCCATGGCAATACCCGTCTTGTTGATCCGGTAACCTAAATATTCCACTGCAGTTTTATCGAACTCACACTTTTCAGGCTTACAGAAAAGGCTGTTTTGACGTAGTCTTTCCAGGACTTGGACAACGTGTGCATAATGTAACTCAGGAGCAGCTGAATACACCAAGATGTAATCGAGATATATTACAATGATTTGATTTAGGAGGTCGGAGAACACGTTATCCATGAATCGTTGAAAGATAGACGAAGCATTGGTTAATCCAAAGGGCATAACTCGATATTCGAAATGGCCCATGGCTGTTCTGAAAGCGGTTTTCCACTCATCTCCTTCTTTGACTCGAAGGAGATGGTAGGCACCCCTAAGGTCTAGCTTGATAAAGACCTGTGCTCCTCTAACAGACTCCAAGATAGCTTTAATCAAGGGTAAAGGATATCGATCTTTGATAGTGATCTTGTTGAGCCCTCTGAAGTCTATGCAAGGCCGAAGTTCCTTTGTCTTTTTTGGTGCGAAGAAAAGAGGTGCCCCAGCAGGTGATGAGGACCGGGTGATCAAACCACTTTGAAGGTTTTCTTCAAGTTATTGTCTAAGGGTTGCCTTATCGGGCTCAGTAAGAGAGTACACTCTTCCAAAAGGTACTGTCGCTCCGGGTTCTAGAGGGATAGCACAATCAAACTCCCGGTGAGGGGGCAGTGTCAAGTTCTTCGGTTTCTGACACTCATCTGCATACCCTTGGTGGTGACTAGGAACACCTTGGACTGTGTTAACAGAGGTACATGATTCCTTTTTTTCTATAGGCATCTCTTTTGGGGACCAGTATTCCTCAGTAGGATAACAGAATTGTTGGCAAAAATGCGACGATAAAGAAATGGTCCTTGTCTCCCAGTTGATGTAAGGATTGAGTCTGATCAGCCAAGGTATTCCTAAAATCATAATATGATTGTGTGAGGCTCTCAGGTCAAAGGATACATATTCTTGTTGTCTTCCAAAAGTCAATTGTGACAATGTAATTTCTCTGACCGGTCCGGAAACAAGAGGAGTGCCGTCTACTGTATGTACTTGTTCCAGAGTCTCCTTCGGAATACAGCATATTTGTCTCTCTGTAGCTCATCTTTCGTCCAAATAGATATCACTGGCTCCACAATCTAACAGTGCTAATACGCCTTCTTTAGTGCCATCAGACAACTGCAAGAACATTGGTAGAAGAAAAAGAGAATTTGAGGTCTCTTTTGATGTGCAGATTGAAGGTATTCCAGACCATCCCGTCCTCTCCCTTCTTACAGAGGACGGGGTCTGGCGTTTTCCGACTGCCTCGGTGGACGGGTAGGACAACTGCAAACCATATGGCCAGAAGCACCACAGTATAGGCACAGTCCCTGTTTTCTCCTGTATTCTCATTCAGCCTCAGACAGCGGTCCTCTGGTCAGACTTATTTGCATTGGTTTTTCTCCTGATGAAGGGAGTGTTTCTGATACAGGAACTTCCGTTCTACGAGCACTAGATCGTGTCGCTCCTGTGTGTGGATGGACATGTGATTTTCATCTTTCCGATCGGCATTCATTGAGACGATGTTCAATAGATAACGCTAAATCCATTAGTTCAGTCATGGTTTCAGCACGAGGAGAATGCACCAACTCGTCCTTAATGTGTTCTCGTAGACCTCTGCGAAAAAGAGTAACTAATGTTCGTTTCACCCAAGTGGTTTCTGCAGCCAGTTGTCTAAAGTGCGTGATGTATTGCAGGACGTCCTGGTTCCCCTGTTGAACGTCACACAGGGCTTCTTCTGTGGAGGTCTCCAAGCCGGGTCTTTGAAACATTTGTTTAAAGGCAGCAAGAAAGGACATGTAATTTGATAACCGTGGATCTTCCGAGGCTACCAAGGGAGTCGCCCATGCCAAAGCAGAACCAGACAAGGCACTAATCAGATACCCAACCTTAGTTCTGTCCAATGAAAACTATGCTGGGCGGAAGGCAAAAAATACTGTTATGCAATCCAGAAATTCTTTCAAATTATTGGGATCTCCGGAATAACGAGGAGTGGTGGTAGAGACTGTGGGTACATCAGACGTCTTAGTAGCCAACACTTGACGCAAAGCTACACTTTCTTCACGTAACTGTTGTAGTTCTTCAGCTTGTTGTTGTGCAGTCTGCATTAATGCCTGTGTTGCTTCTACTGACCCTTCCGGAGATGATGTTTGAGGAAGATCCACGGCATCAGGATCAAAACGGGTTTTTGGGCGTTGCAATCTGTTACGACTTGTAGCGTTCTTATCGGTTCTGCCGTGTTGGAGATATTCTCGACTTTGGTTCTTGAGGGTTCTGGTCAGTCCAAGGTAAGGGCGATCCCTTCTGGTAGACACAGTGCTGCTGACAAGGAAAAAGGCCAAAGCAGACCGTGCCTTCCAAAAGGAGTACCAAGAGGAGAAAACCCCGTAGGGAAAAACCTCTGATGGAAGTGGGACTCCAGGAATGAAAAGGAAGGAAAGAAGCAACCAGTAAGGAGGAATTAAAAGGCAAGGAATCCAATCCGGAATAGAAGACTATAATCAGGAACAAGGTACACCAGCAGGAATCACAGATACACCTGGCAGGAGCACAGGATACAAACAGGAGCAAGGACACACCAGCAGGAGAAAAGAGTGTTGCAACGCAAGGAAATGAAGGATTCAGCCCTTTAAATACCCATGAATAGGAAGTGACCAAACAGGAACAGGAAGTGACCAAACAGGAACAGGAAGAGACCAAACAGGAACAGGAAGTGACCAAACAGGAAGTAACCACCATCTTGGATAAGGAAAAGGATAGTGGAGGGAATAGGAAGGTCGCTATCTTGAATTGGTAGAGCAGATACTTCCTAAGGCCTTCTGGGAAGAAGACTATGGAATCATGGGAAGGCACAGATAGCCCCAAGAAGAAAGGAAGAAAGAAATATATATCCAGTAAAAGGAAGGTAAGACATGTGAAAATAGGAAGCCGCAGTTCCAAAACCAGAGCTGCGGCATTCCTGTCATGCAAATTGTCAGATGATGGGCCGCCGCATAGGTATGCGCAAAAAAAAGAGAGACCTGGCTACCATTTTATATCGCTGCTATTTATTTAAGCAGACTGACAACCTAGACTCAATAATTCATAGGCTTAATGTGATATACTCACAATTAATTTGTATTTTTTGGTTCTATTACAAACATTTTGTCTGAGTAGAATACACAACCAATTAACATGATAAGTAAAACATGGAATTGTGAAAACAATTTCTCTGAGGAGGCTTTATTTACATAAACTAACCCCACAGAGTAAAAGTATGCTACCCTTGTGGCAGCAATCCCTCAACTAGCGCCAAGGCGTAGGGCCACAGAGATTGCTTTATGTAAATTATATCTGCTGGTGTAAATCTCGAATATTCTTTAATACTTGCACATATTGTATGAATGTTATTATTGTTTTGTTTTCACAATTCCATGTTTTACTTATCATGTTAATTGGTTGTGTATTCTACTCAGACATGAGCAAAATGTTTGTAATAGAACCAAAAAATACAAATTATTTGTAAGTATATCACATTAAGCCTATGAATTATTGAGTCTAGGTTGTCAGTCTGCTTAAATAAATAGCAGCGATATAAAATGGTAGCCAGGTCTCTCTTTTTTTGTGCGTATTGATATGTCCTACCTGGCACCAGAGCTTGGACAAAACCCCCCTTGTTTCAGCATAGGTATGAGGCGTGCCAGACACAGAAAGAGAGCAGGCGCGCGGGCCGCCGCGCAGCACCGCAGCGCGCCTGAAGGAAAGAGGGAGGCACCGCGGGCTGTACTGCGGCCTGCGAGGAAGAAGCGGGCAGCACCGCGGGCCGAATCACGGTCCGCGGTGCAACATTTTGCAGTCTTTGGAGTAGAAAGAGTGGTACCTCTAGGTAGGTTATACATGGGTAATCAAGATAAGGCATGATAAGGACCGTGGGAGCCTATAGAGTATGTGAACAGATTAGATAAGTGGAAAAGTTTGCATGGTATAAAAACTGCCTTTGTGGCTTGGTTAACTTGGGCTACCAGTGATAGGCTGGGCTACAAGGTCACTCTGAGATGTCTTACTGGTTAATGATGCTGGTGATGAGCCATGTTCCTCGGGACAAATAGTTGCTGTTTGGTTGTTCCCCATTCTCCGCAGGTTAAGTCCTTTCTTTAGGGAAAGTTAGGTTTCAGGTGATTCCCCAGCATCCTTTGATTGACAGCTCTGCAACAGCCATCAAATCATGTGGTGTTCAGGTACATTGGGTTCCCCGTCTTTAGAATAAATTGTGCATCATCAGCATAGTTGTCACAGGTTTGGAAGAGGTACATCACAGCTGCTGCTGAAAGAAGGTCATCTAAAAGGGGGGGCTGGATGGCTCTATGGAAGAGATTGGAGGAGATTCAACCTAAGAAGGTTATTTAACCCCTTCGATGCTCATGACGGAGCGGTTCCGTCATGAGCATCGGTTGGGCTGTGCTCATGACTGAACCGCTCCGTCATGAGCACAGCCCATGGGGAAAGCGCTGGCGCTCCCCCCATGGGTTGCCGATCTTGCCCCCACAGAGGGGGATGGCAGCGGAAGAGTTTCCGCTGCCATCCCGACCCCCCCACGCATTCCCATGACGTCAGCACGCACAGCGCGCGCCAACGTCATCAGGAAGCGCTGGACGCGCTGGAAACCATTTGTTTCCAGCGCGTCCAGGAGGAGGGTAAGTTTATGCTGCTCCGGTGGGCCGGGGGGGGGCACATTGCGGCACATTGAGGCATTGGGGGAGAGGAAACAGTATTTCCTCTCCCCTGATGTCTCAATACAGGGCATTCCTGCTGCACGATCGCGCATAGCATCGCAATAGTGCAGCAGGAATGCCCCACTAGGCACCAGGGATTTCTTTTTTAGTTAAAGGAAGCAACCCCTTGGGCAAGGGTCACTTCCTCAAGGGGACAAATTATGTTAGACTTTTCTGCCCCCCCTGGGGCCAGATCGCCTTGGTTTTTGGGTGTTTCTGGCCCCAGGGGGGGCAGAAAAGCCCACTAGAGCCAGGGATCTTTTTATTTCAAGAAAGGAAGCAACCCCTTGGGGAAGGGTCGCTTCCACGGGCCTAATTTTTTAAAAATGTGTATTCTGCCCCCCCTGGGGGCAGATCGGGCCGTGTATTTGGCCTTTCGGGCAGAATACCCCACTAGACACCAGGGAGTCCTTTAATTATTTAAAGGAAGTGACCCCTTGGGCAAGGGTCGCTTCCTTAGGGGGGCCCATTTTTTTAAAGACTTTTCTGCCCCCCCCGGGGACAGATTGCCTGGGTTTTTTGGCGTTTCTGGCCCCAGGGGGCAGAAAAGCCCACTAGAGCCAGGGATCTTTTTTTTTTAAAAATGGAAGTGACCCCTTGGGGAAGGGTCGCTTCCAGGGGCCTAATTTTTTTTAAATGCGTATACTGCCCCCCCTGGGGGCAGATCGGCCCATGTATTTGGCCTTTCTGCCCCCGGGGGGGGGCAGAAAACCCCAGTAGACACCAGGGACTTATTTGAAATTAAATTGGAAGCGACCCCTTGGGCAAGGGTCGCTTCCAGGGGGCATATTTTTTTATATGTGTATTCTGCCCCCCCTGGGGGCAGATCGGCCTGTTATTTTGGCCTTTCTGCCCCCGGAGGGGGGGGCAGAAAACCCACTAGGCACCAGGGATTTTGTTTTGTGTGTAATGGAAGCGACATGGTTGCTTCCAAGGGGGTAAAATTTGGTTAATGTTTTTTCTGCCCCTCCTGGGGACAGATCTGCCCCTTTTTTTTGGCCTTTTTGCCCTGTTCGGGAGGGGGGAGGCAGAAAACCCTACTAGGCACCAGGGATTTATTTCTTTTGCAAGGGGGGCACATTTCTGTCTGCTGTTTTCTGCCCCACCTTCAGACAAGCTCACCCGATCCCTTATACAAGTTCACCCCCCATTTGTCACAGCCCTATTTGAAGGCCCATCTGGCAGATTGACCATTTGGGTAGTGACATAGCATGTTATAATGTTAATTGTTTTATTTCTTGTGATTTGCAATTGTATTGCTTTATTTCTCCCTTTTTGTTCTAGATGAAAGCTTTTGCTCTTTAGACTGTTGCAGGTTGCGGTTTCGTTACTTTTGGTTCTGCTGTTTGTGTAGTTGCTTGTGTTTGGTAAGAGACTTTTTTTTGTACAATATAAATGACTTTCATTTCTCTGCATGAATGTGTTTTTTTGCAAATGGTGTAATAATAGCAGTATGTTTAGCTTCTGTTTTTTGAGTGTCAAAAACTTTTTGCATTTGTGCTCGATGTGTATTTTGTTGTGTTGTGAGTAATTGGTTTTGTTTTTTTCTTTCTAGTGGGATATCGTTGGTTTTTGCTGTCTCTCTGCAGAGTAGGTGCTGGTGAGTGTAGCTGTCTCTTGCAAGTGAATTGTATAGTTTGAGTATATAGATCTTTGTGATAAATGCACACATTTCTTTTTACTTACTTATTTTGCACAGTGTTGGTTGTTGTTGAGTTGTTTGTGCAGTCTCCTTTCTTAGTAAGGATAATGGCTAGCAGCAGGATTACTGCTCAGCAGGTTGTTGGTATGCTCTTTGAGTCTTCCTATGACCATGGTTCAGAGACTGACTCTGCATCTGAGGCAGAGGAGGGAGGGGAAGATTCAGGCAGTGAGTTTTCTCTCCACGTGGAATCATCGGATGATGAAGCTACTCGCAGTGCGGATGAAGCTACTCTTAGTGCAGATGAAGTGCCTGTGTTAGAGGAGGACATTGATGTGCCGATAGTGCGCCAAGAGGCATCTGGGCTGCAGCCTGGGGCTGCAAGGCTTCCTGTTGGTATAGTGCGGCAAGAGGCATCTGGTTTGCAGCCTGGGGCTGCAAGGCTTCCAGTTGGAAGTGATTACATCTGGGTTGCCCCAGGCATGGTGCAGCCGGCATTGCCAGACTTTAGTGGTGTTCCAGGGTGTAGAGTGAACACAAAAAATATTTTGCCGATACATTTTTTTCAGTTGTTTATGGACGATGTGTTTTTGGCAGAGATTGTTGAGCAGACTAATTTGTATGCCGAACAGTTTTTGAGGGACAACAGTGCCAGCCTTAAGCCCCACTCTAGAGCTACCCGGTGGACTTTTTTGATGGGCTTCCTAAGGAAGCCATCAATGTCTTCATATTGGTCTACTAGTCCCTTGATGGCAACGGCTATATTTCCGGCAGTCATGAGTCGTGATAGGTATTTGCTTCTGCTTCGGATGCTGCATTTTGTCGATAATGGTTTAGCGTTGCCACGAGATCACCCTGAGTGTGACCGTCTTTTTAAGATTCGGCATGTCATTGATCACTTTGTTGATCAATTTTCTGAGATCTATGCTCCAGGCAAAGAAATAGCTATTGATGAATCTTTGGTCCTGTTCAAGGGCCGCTTGGTTTTTAGGCAATACATTCCTAGTAAGAGGGCACGCTATGGAATTAAGCTGTATATGCTGTGTGACAGTAGGACTGGATATGTCTCTAATTTCAGGGTGTACACCGGTAAGGAATCCAGGATTAACCCCCTGGTTGTCCGTCCACTTTTGGAGTGACTGAGAAAATTGTGTGGGAACTTGTTAGAGGACTTTTTAACAAAGGTCACCATTTATATGTAGATAACTTCTACACTGGTGTGCGGTTGTTCAGGGAATTGGCCAAAGTGGACACTGTTGTTTGTGGCACAATCCGCTCTAACCGTAAAGGTTTCCCTAAAGAACTAGTTTGTCAAAAGCTTGTGCGGGGACAGTGCAGTGCGTTGCGAGGAACTTCTAGAAGTGAAGTTTTCAGACAGGAGAGATGTCTACATGCTGACTACCATCCATGATGAAAGCACTTCACCTGTGACTGTTTGGGGTCAGGTTGCTGAAGCGCGCAAACCTGTGTGCATTTCAGACTATAATAGGCACATGGGTGGGTGGTGACAGAGAAGATCAGAGGTTGGAACCTTACGCTGCTCTTCGTAAGGCTTACATTTGGTATAAGAAGTTGGCTATCCATCTTTTCCACTTGGCAACCTTTAATGCTTTTGTTGTATTCAAGGATTCTTGTCCTGAGTCAAAGATGACTTTTGCTAAGTTTCAGGAGTCTGTAATAGGCAGCCTTGTTTTAGTGGAACAGGCAAGTGTTCCTAGAGTTGGAGTGGTGGAGGATGTGGCTAGATTGAAAGATCGCCACTTTCCTGATCACATTCCTCCCACACCCTCAAAAGACTTTCCCAGTAGGAGATGTAGAGTCTGTTGGCGAAGAGGTATGCGGAAGGAGACTAGTATGTACTGCCCCAAGTGTCCTAACCCTGGGCTGTGTGTGCCTGCTTGTTTTAGAATGTACCACACGCAAAATAATTTTTGGGAGCATCCATGAGTGGTAAAGTGAACCGCCTGGCCTCTATTGTTTAATATTTTTTGTTCAGTTTCAAGGTTGGCATTTGTGTAGTGTATTTAGTTTCAGATTTTGTGTTAGTAGATTTGTATCTATTTGCAATTTGTTTGTGTTTTCTTATTTGTATAAAAAAATCCTAAATGTGATGGCGGTGTGCGTGGAGTGGTGCTTGGCTGGCGGTGTGCGTGGACTGGCGCTTGGCTGGCGGTGTGTTTGGATTTGTGCTTGGCTGGCGGTGTGCGTGGACTGGCGCTTGGCTGGCAGTGTGTTTGGACTGGCGCTTGGCTGGCGGTGTGTTTGGACTGGCGCTTCACTGGTGGTGTGCGTGGACTGGCGCTTGGCTGGCGGTGTGCGTGCACTGGCGCTTGACTGGCTGTGTGCGTGGACTGGCGCTTGACTGGCGGTGTGCGTGGACTTGCGCTTGGCTGGCGGTGTGTGTGGACTGGCGCTTGGCTGGCGGTGTGTGTGAAGTGGCACTTGGCTGGCGGTGTGCGTGGACTGGCGCTTGGCTGGCGGTGTGGGTGGAGTGGCGCTTGGCTTGCGGTGTGTGAGTAGTGACTTGCTGCTGGTCACTACACACACTGCTAGCCAAACGCCACTCCACGCAATCCGTGAACTGGTGTGGTTGCTGTGTCAGGAATGTGGGCGTGTGAAAGTGATGGGCCCTTGAATGGCGCTGTCTGCTGGTGTGAGTGTTGTAATGTGCTGGGCCCGCGGCTGGCGGTGTGAATGGTTTTGTATGTGTCACACGTATGAAAGGTGTATGAATGGCCTGTAAAGAGGTTGGTGCCTTGTCGTGGCTTTACAGCTCATGAGCTGTGAGTCAATGGTTCAGTTTCTCGTCCTTTCAATTATTAACAGTGCATTTCATTTTTGTGAAATCTCTGGTTAATACAACTGTATATACTGAACCATCACTCACCCTCGTGCCAAATCCAACCAGTATGTCTGTGTGTTTGAGGAATAGGTGGTTGTGCAGAAATATTTGTCTTTTCTGTCTTTCTCAAGCCGGGTGTACCTTGTCCCTTTTATGACTGTTGTAATGTGTTGGTTTTGTGCCTGGTGGTGTGAATGGTCTTGTATCACGTATGAAAGGTGTGTGAATGGCCTGTAAAGCGGTTGGGGCCTTGACGTGGCTTTACAGCTCACGAGCTGCGAGTCACTGGTTCAGTTTTTTGTCCTTTCAATTATTGACAGTGCATTTCATTTTTGTGAAATCTCTTGTTAATAAAATTTTATATACTGAACCATCACTCGCCCTCGTGCCAAATCCAACCAGTATGTTTGTGTGCTTGAGGAATAGATGGCTGTGCAGTATTCTTTGTCTTTTTTGTCTCTCTGCCACGGTGTACATTCTTTCTAAGAATAACCTACCAACTGTAGATATTGTCGTAAACTAAACACCCATGGGAGTACATGCTGCTGTCTCTCTTGTGGATCCCAACAAGTTATCTTACCCAGAATGTCCTGCAAACCTCAAATTGTGTCTGTCACATTTTTCTTGCATTATTGTGCCAACATTTTCACGCTACAGACAGAAACAACAAATTTCCTACCCCTCCGCCTTTTTCCAAGTATCCCAATAGAAATGGTACCTCACTCGCATGGGTGGGTCACGGACCCGTGACAGGCAAGGGCCCAAAACGTATTGAGGCGACATCAAAATTGCCTATCACAAAACGACCTGCTTTTGCACGGGGGTCCCATGACTTTTTGGCCCGGGGCTCGGCAGCCACCGAGGGAAACCTACCAAACCCACACATTTCTGAAAACTAGACACCAGGGGGGATTCCAGGGAGGTATGGCTTGCGTGGATCCCCCAACGTTTTCTTACCCAGAATCCCCTGCAAACCTGACATTTTGCTGACAAAATCACTTTTTCACACATTTTTGTGTGGGAAAGTTGTAGCATCACCGGGCTGACACAAATTTCCTACCACCCAGCGCTCTCAGGTCTCCCGATAAAATGGTGCCTCACTCGGTGGGAGGCCCAGTACCCGCGACAGGCAAGAGCCCAAAACGTATTGAGGTGACATCAAAATTGCTTATCACAAAACGACCTGGTTTTGCAAGGGGTCCATGACTTTTAGGTCCGGGCTCGGTGGCCACCTAGGAGTCCTACAAACTCCACATTTCTGAAAACTAGACACCCGGAGAATTCCAGGGAGGTATGGCTTGCATGGATCCTCAACGTTTTCTTACCCAGAAGCCCCTGCAAACCTCAATTTTGCTGAAAAATCACCTTTTCACACATTTTTGTGTGGGAAAGCTGTGGCATCACTGGCCTGACACAAATTTCCTACCACCCAGCGCTCCTCAGGTCTCCCGATAAAAATGGTACCTCACTCGAGTGGGAGGCCCAAGTACCCGCGACAGGCAAGGGCCCAAACGTATTGAGGCAACATCAAATTGCCTATCACAAAACGACCTGGTCTTGCAAGGGTGGTCCCATGACTTTATGGCCCGGGCTCGGCGGCCACCTAGGAAACCTATCAAACCCACACATTTCTGAAAACTAGACACCCGGGGATTCCAGGGAGGCATGGCTTGCATGGATCCCCTAACGTTTTCTTACCCAGAATCTCCTGCAAACCTGAAATTTTGCTGAAAAATCACTTTTTCACACATTTTGTGTGGGAAAATTGTGGCATCACCGGGCTGACACAAATTTCTACCACCCAGCGTCCCCCAGGTCTCCTGAGAAAAATGGTGCCTCACTCGGTGGGAGGCCTAAGTACCGCGACAGGCAAGGGCCCAAAACATTTTGTGATAGGCAATTTTGATGTTGCCTAAATACGTTTTGGGCCCTTGCATGTTGCGGGTACTTGGGCCTCCCACCCGAGTGAGGCACCATTTTTATTGGGAGACCTGGGGGAACGCTGGGTGGTAGGAAATTTGTGTCAGCCCGGTGATGCCACAACTTTCCCACACAAAAATGTGTGAAAAAAGTGATTTTTTGAGCAAAATTTCAGGTTTGCAGGGGCTTCTGGGTAAGAATACGTTGGGGGATCCACACAAGCCATACCTCCCTGAAATCCCCCGGGTGTCTACTTTTCAGAAATGTGTGGGTTTGGTAAGTTTCCCTAGGTGGCCGTCGAGCCCCGGGCCAAAAAGTCATGGGGACCCCCCTTGCAAAACCAGGTCGTTTTGTGATAGGCAATTTTGATGTCGCCTCAATATGTTTTGGGCCCTTGCCTGTCGTGGGTACTTGGGCCTCCCACACGAGTGAGGCACCATTTTTATCGGGAGACCTGGGGGAACGCTGGGTGGTAGGAAATTTGTGTCATCCTCGTGATGCCACAACTTTCCCACACATAAATGTGTGAAAAAAGTGATTTTTTCAGAAAATTTCAGGTTTGCAGGGGATTCTGGGTAAGAAAACGTTGGGAGATCCACGCAAGTCATACCTCACTGGAATTCCCGGCTGTCTACTTTTCAGAAATGTGTGGGTTTGGTAGGTTTCCCATGTGGCCGCGAGCCCCGGGCCAAAAAGTCATGGGACCCCCCTTGCAAAACCAGGTCGTTTTCTGATAGGCAATTTTGATGTCGCCTCAATACGTTTTGGGCCCTTGCCTGTCGCGGGTACTTGGGCCTCCCACCCGAGTGAGGCACCATTTTTATCGGGAGACCTGGGGGAACGCTGGATGGTAGGAAATTTGTGTCAGCCCGGTGATGCCACAACTCTCCCACACAAAAATGTGTGAAAAAAGTGATTTGTTCAGTAAAATTTCAGGTTTGCAGGGTATTTTGGGTATGAAAACGTTGGGGGATCCACGCAAGCCATACCTCCCTGGAATCCCCCGGGTGTCTAGTTTTCAGAAATGTGTGGGTTTGGTAGGTTTCCTAGGTGCCGGCAGAGCTAGGGTTCAAAAACTACAGCTAGGCACTTTGCAAAAAAGGGTCATTTTTCACTGTGAAAATGTGGTGTGTCCACGTTGCGTTTTGCGCTGTTTCCTGTCGCGGGCACTAGGCCTACCCACACAAGTGAGGTACCATTTTTTTCGAAAGACTTTGGGGAACGCGGGGTGGGTGGCATTTTGTGGATCCACGCAGATTCCAGAACTTTCCACCACAGAAAAGTGAGGAAAATGTGGTTTTTTTTGACAATTTTTTAGGTTTGCAAGGGATTCTGGGTAACAGAACCTGGTGAGAGCCAGTCAAGTCACCCCATCCTGGATTCCCCTGGGTGTCTAGATTTAAAAATGTATAGGTTTGCTAGGTTTCCCTAGGTGCCGGCAGAGCTAGGGTTTAAAAACTACAGCTAGGCACTTTGCAAAAAAAGGGTCATTTTTCATTGTGAAAATGTGGTGTGTCCACGTTGCGTTTGCGCTGTTTCCTGTCGCGGGCACTAGGCCTACCCACACAAGTGAGGTACCATTTTTTTGGAAGACTTTGGGAAACGCGGGGTGGGTGGCATTTTATGGATCCACGCAGATTCCAGAACTTTCCACCACAGAAAAGTGAGGTAAATGTGTTTTTTTTTACAATGTTTTAGGTTTGCAAGGGATTCTGGGTAACAGAATCTGGTGAGAGCCAGTCAAGTCACCCCATCCTGGATTCTCCTGGGTGTCTAGTTTTAAAAAATGTATAGGTTTGCTAGGTTTCCCTAGGTGCCGGCAGAGCTAGGGTTCAAAAACTACAGCTAGGCACTTTGCAAAAATAGGGTCATTTTTCACTGTGAAAATGTGGTGTGTCCACGTTGCATTTTGCGCTGTTTCCTGTCGCGGGCACTAGGCCTACCCACACAAGTGAGGTACCATTTTTTTTGCAAGGCCTTGGGGAACGCGGGGTGGGTGGCATTTTGTGGATCCACGCAGATTCCAGAACTTTCCACCACAGAAAAGTCAGGAAAATGTGTTTTTTTTGACAATTTTTTAGGTTTGCAAGGGATTCTGGGTAACAGAACCTGGAGAGAGTCAGTCAAGTCACCCCATCCTGGATTCCCCTGGGTGTCTAGTTTTTAAAAATGTATAGGTTTGCTAGGTTTCCCTAGGTGCCGGCAGAGCTAGGGTTCAAAAACTACAGCTAGGCACTTTGCAAAAAAGGGGTCATTTTTCACTGTGAAAATGTGGTGTGTCCATGTTGCATTTTGGGCCGTTTCCTGCCACGGGCACTAGGCCTACCCACACAAGTGAGGTACCGTTTTTCTTGCAAGACTTTGGGGAACGCGGGGTGGGTGGAATTTTGTGGATCCACGCAGATTCCAGAACTTTCCACCACAGAAAAGTGAGGAAAATTTGGTTTTTTTGACAATTGTTTAGGTTTGCAAGGGATTCTGGGTAACAGAACCTGGTGAGAGCCAGTCAAGTCACCCCATCCTGGATTCCCCTGGGTATCTAGTTTTTAAAAATGTATAGGTTTGCTGGGTTTCCCTAGGTGCCGGCAGAGCTAGGGTTCAAAAACTACAGCTAGGCACTTTGCAAAAAAGGGTAATTTTTCATTGTGAAAATGTGGTGTGTCCACGTTGCGTTTTGAGCCGTTTCCTGTCGTGGGCACAAGGCCTACCCACACAAGTGAGGTACCATTTTTATCGGGAGACTTAGGGTAACACAGAATTGTAGAGCAACTGTTATTACTTATTGACTTTCAATGTATTTCTGCCTTCCAAACGAAAGACCATGTGTAAAAAATAAGTCATTTTGAAAAATGACCTATAATTCACATGCTAGTATGGGTACTCCCAATTTCGGAAATGTGCAAATATCTACTGTTTCTGAACTCTACATTTTGTTCCCATTTCAGAAATACTTAGGTGTCTTTCATACCGATTTTTCCATGTAGACATTTTCCCAAAACAATTGCTATATACCCGTTACATAATAAAAAACCATTGCAAGATGCTGCTCAGTTATTGGCTCTGGGTTCGTCGGGTTCTTAGTGAACCTACAAGTCCTATATATCCCCACAACCAGAAAGGTCCAGCGGATATAACGGTATATTGCTTTCAAATAGCTGTCATAATTAGAAGACGTTACAGGTGAAAACGTTGACACAAATGGCTGTTTTTTTCAACTAATTTTCAATTTTTCCTTTATTTAACTGTTAGTTTCTATAAAGAAAACTTAAAGGATCTACACAAATGACCCCTTGCTGAATTCAGAATTTTGTCTACTTTTTAAAAATATATAGCTTTCCAGGATCCATTATTGCTTTTGTACCCATTTCTACCATTAACTGGAAGGAGGTTGAATGCACAAAAAATAGCAAAAATAGGCTATGTCCTAGAAAAATGCCAAAACTGTGTAAAAAATGTTGGTTTTCGGACAAAAGTCAGCTAGTCCCTGAAAGCTTGGAAGATGGTGATTTCAGCACCACAACTCCTTTCTTGATACCATTTTCAGGGAAAAAACCAGACGCTTTCATCTGTAGCCCTTTTGTCGCATTTTTCCCAAAAAATCCCAAATTTAGCTGTAGTTTGGCTAATTTCTGGGTCCCCTCCAGGGAAATCCACAAACCCTGGGTACCTTTAGAATCCCCATGATGTTGGAAGAAAAGGGTGCAAATTTGGCGTGGATACCTTATGTGGTCAAAAAGTTACAGGGGCCTAAGCGCGAACTACCCCAAATAGCCAAAAAAAGGCTTAGCACAGGGGGGGAAAAGGCCTAGCAGCGAAGGGGCTAGATGCCATGTTTCTTTAGCCTTTGTAGGAGGGCATAGTGGTGGACTCCATCAAAGGCAAAAGGCAGATCTAGGGCAGCAATTTCATTTCTGTCTACATTCATCTTTTAGGTTATCCCAGATGAAGATCAAGGCAGATTCAACGCATCTCCCAGGCAGAACCATGCTTAGTGGTCTGAGAGTAGGTTGTTTTCTTCTGATATATCAGAGATCTGAGTGAAGGCACCTCTTGTAATAGGGTTTAATACAAAAAGAGCCATTGAACATCAACTGATAGCTGGCTAGGTCTGCTGGATTGAAGTTCTTGTTCTTGAAGAGGAATCTGATTCTTGAGATCTTGATGTAAAAGCGGTATGTGTCTGGTGTTTAAATTGTTGGCTAGGATTATAGCTGAGGTGGTGGCAGTCGTTGAAAGAAGGAGATCCTTGAAAGTTTGAACAGAACAGGGGACTTGTGATGAGCCAACTAGGCCATCTGTATTAGCCATTTCCTCGAACCCTTTAACTGCTGAGGCTTTTCCACCCCAGTACTGAGCCCCTATTTGGCTGTATGGGGTACTTCCCAATTATGCCTCCATAGCTTTTTCCCCCAAATAAGTTATCCATGCCAGATTTGTGTCCTAACATCATGGGGATTCTAAAGGTGACCAAGAAAATAGCCAAAAGATAGCTAAATCTGGAATTTCATGGGAAATTTGGGAAAAATGTGCTGCGCAAAAAAGTGTCTGTTTTTCTTCTCAGGAAATGGTATCAACAAAACGTTTGCTGTGCTAAAATCACCATATTCACAGATTTCAGGAACTTGGCGAGCTGTATAATAAAACCATGTTTTTTGCCACAGTTTTGGCATTTTTCAAAGAGGTACCCCATTTTTCCTAAAGTGCGAATCTCATAGGTGATGCAGAAAATCTTTACATTTTGGAAAAGTAGAGAAAAGTCTGAATTCAGCAATGGATCAAACTAGGGTTAATCAGAGTCCTCTCATGTGGACTCCCATTCACCCAGGGTTTGATCTTTTCCTATCACGGGTACTAGGCCCAGCCACACAAGCGTGGTAGTGTTTTTATCGGGACAAGTGAGGGGACGCTGGGTGATAGGAATTTTATGGGGCCCTGCATATCCCAGAAGTTTATGTCACAGAAATGCAAGGAAAATGTGTGATTTTAGGCAAATGTTTGAGATTTGTATGGAATTGTGAGTAAGAAACAGATGAGCAAATTACGCGAGGCACACTACCCTGGACTCCCCTTTGTGTCTAGTTTCCAGTAATGTCTGGGTTTGTTAGGTTTCTGTGGGTGGCGGTTAAGCCTGGGCCCAAATACCGCTGCTACCCCTATTGCCCGTTTCTCTATGTTGTGTTTTGGGGCTTTTTGTGCTGCCGGTGTTAGGGTTAGCCACACAAGTGGGGTACCGTGTTTAGTGGGACAAGTGGGGAAACAATGGGTGGTAGGAAATTTGTGATTTCCCTCAGATTCTGGAACTTCCTTCACAGGAATGTGAGGGAAAATACATGATTCAGGTTTCATGTTTTCAGGTTATTATGAGTAAGAGAAGATTGTGGGACCCATGCAAGCACACCTCCCTGGAGTCTTCTGGGGTCTCATTGGTGTCTAGTTTTCAAATGGCTGGACTGTTCACCATGGCAAGTAGGTGGAAATATAGATTCACTCCTACTCTGAGGTAATGTCCCTTAATCTACTCCTGGGGGTGGGGGAAGACTGTTGGCTAGGTTCTAGGATGGGGGCACAGCCTGATGCCTGGGTGGGTGGCACCTTCACTCCTTTCTTTAGAACCATGTCTTCCCTGGTAGTCTAGTGGGATTTCTGGCCCGGGGAGGAGGGAGGGAGGTCAGGATGGGGTGAACGCCTTAATCCACCCTCAAGTATACAGAAAGACTAATTTGGCCTGGAGCGGGGGTAGCACAGGCCCATGCCATTGAGGTCGCTCCCCCCAAAAAAATACTTCCATGTAAAAATCCCTGGTGATTAGTGGGCTTTCTGTCCCGAGGGGCAAATTGGGGATGAACACCCCCTTCAACCCTCTTGGTTGAAAAGCTAATGAGTCTTGTGGTGGGGGAGCACAGGCCCATGGTAATGGGCTGCTCCCCCCAAATAAAAATGCAGTTTACTAATCCATGGTGTCTACTGGGCTTTCTGACCCCCCCCCAGGGGGGGGGGGTAGATTAGGATTAACACCCACATAGACTCCCAATAGGAGCACAAAGACTAATGTGTCCTGGGAGGGAGGGGGCAAAGGCGATGGCAACGGGGCTGCTCTCTTGAATAAATAATGCAGTTTGCCAATCCATGTGTCAGGATTCCTGCCACAGCTCACCTCTCTTGGCTATCACAATATACCAGCATGACTCATATAATTCCTCCGAACACTTTTGAATGAACAAACATTTTGTACCCTGACTTTTGATCTTATTACATGCTGTTGGTAATAGCTAGCTGCAGCTGGTGTCCCCGGTTTGTTTGAAAAGGCTTAATATCTTTCACAAATGTTTTGCCATCCATATGCAAGGTCAGGTTTCAGGTGCCATGGAAACATCCAGAAAATCCACCAGAATAAGCATCAAGCAACCAGCATAGATGACCTCAACGTGAACCTTCCGGAAGACAGCCCTCATCAAATTAATCCCCTGCACCTGTTCCTTGCTATACGCAATTAGAATGCGACCTTGGTGAACATTCTAAAAAAAAATCCTAGAAGACAGCCTCATCAAATTAATCATCTGCACCTGTTCCTTGCTATAAGCAATTAGAATGCAACCTTTGTGAACATTCTAATACACCTTCTAGAAGACAGCCTCATCAAATTAATCAAATGCACCTGTTCCTCTCTATAAGCAATTAGAACCCGACCTTTGTGAACATTCTAAAGCACCTACTAGAAGGCAGCCTCATCAAGTTAATTATCCGCACCTGTTCCTTGTTACAAACAATTAGAATGTGACCTTTATGAATGTTCTAAAGCACTCTTATTTAAAGACAGTCCACACTTCTCCCCTTCACTTACCCTCTTTGCCTGCCACTTACCTGTTTCCCGGCTTCCAGGACTCTGACTTGCCAGCTCCCTTGATCCTCCACTTCAACCTCACTGCAAAGAACGTCCCGCATTAGTCTCGCACCTGGATGGAAAAAAGAACAAAAAGAAAAGGAGAGACACATTAACAGACTTGATTTTACTACACACTGAGCTCAGTTGCAACATTGTGCTGCAAACAAAGGTAACCAGCATTTTTGTTCAACTTTTGCATACTGTTGGCAGGGCTCTACCAGAAAGGACTTAGGTAAAGCTAATCCCGTCCAAATTTGCTTGTGGGTTTGATGCTGAAATCATACTCACTACAGTTTTGAAAAGTTTGATAAAGGAGCCTCTATGGGCAATCTAAATGAAAACAAAACAACAAAACTAAAGATTGGTTGAGAATTGAAAAGCTTTCCTGAGGTGATATGATTAGAGATACAGTTAATACTAGACTAAAGCCATATTATTTGTTTGTTTATAGGTACCATATCTGCCGGTACCATTCTTAAGACTGATGTGAATGTCTGCTGAAGTGTTGCTGTTGAGTAGACGAGCCACAGCATCTTTGACTCTACATGATCCCTCTATCTCAAACTCCTTCCCCCTGTTATTTGCCACCGGAGCAGTGCATCCTCCAGTGTATTCTCCTGTAAACCGAGGGCAAGTCTCGGGAGGATTCGGGAACTAGCGTCACCGCCCCACTGGAATCATCTGGGACCCAGGTAGGTGACTTATGACACCATGGTTTCAAGTGGGTTTTCTTCCCCAAGGGAGTAGATTGGGGTGAACACGCCCATCCACCCCCCAGGAGGCAGAAAAACTAATGAGGCAGGAGGAGAACAGGCCTGGTGTCAAGTGGGCTGTCTGCCTCCTCATGGGGGTGGAACACACCTATCCACTCCCCGAGGGGCAGAAAGACTAATGGGGCCTGTGGCAGGGAGCTACAGGCCTATAGCATTGGGGCCACCCCCAAAAAAATTACAGTTTACCAATAGCTTGTCTAGGGGCCTTTCTGCCCAGACTGGGGGCCAGAAAGACTAATGAGGCCAGGACTTGGGGGCGCACAGGCCCATGGATTGGGGACGCTTAATCCCAAAATTAAATATTTAATTCACCTATTCCTGATGTTTACTGGGATTTTCTACCCTGAGGGAGGGGCAGAAATACTAATGAGACCCAGGGTGGGTGGGGCACAGACCCATTGCATTGGTGCTGGCCCACCCCCCAAACAAAATAATGAAGTTCATTGATCCCTGGTGTCTTTTGGGGTTTCTGACCCCTCTGGGGGGCATATTGAGGGTAAAAAACCTCCATCCACCCTCCGGGTCCAGAAAGACTAATGAAGCCTGCCCCCCCCCCCAAAAAAAATAACACAATTCACTAATCCCTGATGTCTAGTGGGCTTTCTGCTCCCTCAGAGGCAGATGGAGGGTGAACATCCCCCTTGAGGGCAGAAAGACTAGTGAGGCCTGGGGTTGAGGGGGAGCACAGGCCATGCCCAGGGGGTGGCATTCACACTGCAATCCCCATCCCTGGTGTCTAATGGGTGGATCTCTGCTTGAGGATTGCCCTCTTAAAGTGATTCTGAAGGAAGTGGCCCTATTAGGGTCACCCGGGTCACTCACGACCACCTCTCAGCCTTCCATACCAAATGAAGAGTCAGTCAGACAGTAGAGAATACAAACCAATAACAGTGTGTTCAGAGTACACTCAGAGCGGAGCCCTGTCTGCCCAGTCGCTAGGAGTGCTGCAGAGGGACTGACATCAGCAAGCATGATGATACATTATGTACACTTCGAAACCAATGAAAGCACGCCCACCATGGAATTTTCCAGGGAGATGTAGCTGGACAGTAAATTACAATGGGGTAAGTTTAGATTCTGAGGCCGGGCCCACATTATCTACTATTCAAGGTCACTCTGCCTGTACCCACCACTAGACAAGTGGGAGAAGGCCTATATCTAACAGGAAAGGTATGCGCTAATAGGAACAGTGCATTCATCAGTGTAGCAAAACTCAGCTCCGAAGAAACATAACCTAGAGAAGACCGTTTCTCGGAAATGGCAAAAGGATTAGTTTTGATTATGATACAAAATGGCGCCCTTACACAAAATGGCGCCGCGAATGCTAACTTACGTAAAACAATGCGAAAACATAATTTTGAATTCTAACAATTCCTAAGTAGCAACCCACTAGGGAGAGATCGCTATAGAAAGGGGGCATTGTCCCCTTTACAATTTTAGTCCCCATGAAAATCGGTGCTCAGGGGGCTGAGTTATTCCCCCAAGCAATGATGCAGTGGGAGTGAAATGGGCTGATTGGCTCATTGCACTTTCACTTTCAGTCAAATGGCATCAGGGCACCTTGCACACTTCCCTAGCTTGTCCAATCACATTCCTATCATGGAAGATCATTTACAGTAGCAAGGTTTACCAGTCGATTTGCTAATCTTTTTTGGTAATCCTGGGAGATCTTCCTTCCTTCATAACTGTGTATGCCACTGACTCTTTTCCAAAGATCTTATGATGGTAGAGTATATACTATGATTCTCTATTTGCCTATGGAATCTTGCATCTCATTCAGGAAATATATCCCAGAAGGACCCAGCCTTCCCTGCTTGCAAATCCAATGTTCAGCTTTTGAATAAAGCATTGTCTTGATTTCCCCATGGTCACTACTTCCAGCTTGAGATCTGACATTTTTTTAATTCACTTCTTTCTGTCCTTATTTGCAGTCTGATACTGACAGCATTAGCTGTTTTTTGGCAGACCTCTTGTTTCCAATACATAGCATGTCTATCTTGGGTGTCTGCTTCTAATTTGATTGGCTTTGCTACCTGTTCTTTTGTTTGTCCCACGAGGAGCCTTTCGAACTCAAAGCTTCTGTTTAGATGACCTGTATCATTTCCGCCCTTCAAGGGACTCTTTTTAGATCTGCTTGACCTACTGTTTCTAATATACAGATAATGGGCTCTTGGCCAGGCCCTTTAAGTCCAATATTGATCAAGAAACAATCAGCCTGTAAATAAACTCAGAATGTGGCCCTTTTAACTTATATTCATTCGCGTCCCTTCATCAGAGCCATTAATTTCACTTCTTTCTTGCTGCAGATTTTACCACATGTGATCTTGTCATCCAAGAATACGTTTTTGGTGACAATCTCTCCCATTTGTAGAAGCAGTGAGCTGCTGACTTTGCAATGTAGGAAGCCCTCATTTCAGTTTCTGTTTGAGTGCCTTTTCTTTATGCCTGGTCTTTAATTTCGTCCAAATCTTGCCTGTATGTTTCACAGTTCATTAGAAATTATACTGATATATTCTGACTTTTCTCTTCCTCTGTAGTGGAAATTCTCTTTTATCATTTAGATGTGGCATTATGCACTTTTAATATCTTTTTTGAGTTTGGAGTCTTTCAGGAAATTTGTTTTACTTTTTGATAATGATGTCCCTACCCACTTCTTCTACTACTGTAGATTGATTAATCAAATGCATAATGTTTGAGGTCTATTAGGAGACTGATGTGAAGCTGTATCTGGTGATCCAGTCTATGAGAGCAATCTCTCCTTTTTAGTAGAGTTAAATGGTACATTCCTGCTGAATATTTTGCTGGTTACCACTTGGATTTCCAGGTTCATTTTCTATTACAGGCTCTGTTGTGGGATGAGGCGGAGCATTAGGGTACTCATTAGGGCTATAGGCTATGCTTTCTGTACCTCACTAGTGTATACGTTCAGTACTTGTTAACGTTGATTTAGCTGCGTACTGCTGACTCTCTTGTTGCTTGTAGTGGATGCGAGTCAGGTCTATGCCATGTGTTCTGATGCACGTGCAGTATTTCTTGAAGTTAGTAAGTACTAGTCAAGGAAGAAGCCCCATCTGGTAAGGCTTAGATTACTCGCTGGTAATTTGCAATGCACCACTCCCTTCTCACACTCTTCATACTCCATACATACTGTTACATTCTGTACATTTTAGGTATGCTGTTACTTTAACAACAATGATCTCACAGCCTGGGTTTGCATGGCATGCACCTTGTATATCTTTGTACTGTGTTCCATGTTCTTCCTAGAGCTTTGGTTATAGATTCCATCTGTGCTTCAGTTGCATCTGGAGTCACTGATGGATGGACGTTTTTGCCGTGCTGAATTTAAATAAACCTATATTCAAGGAAATGAATTCTGGAAGATTATTATAATGGCGACGAGCTGAAGAAACACTTTTGTCATTACCTCAGTACGGGAGCAGAGTGTTTCTTGAACCCCAAGGATTTTTGGAAAATATTACAAAAATGTGAATATTGGATATATCGTGGATTTGAGAGAAGAAGAGAAGCATCGGTCATTACACACAAGGATTGCAGTTTGTGGAAATTTCAGCGATTTTAAGTGGTGATATATGCTGTAATATTCATAAAAGGATAAGAAGCAATGAGGAAATTCGAAAAGAAACAAATCCTACCAAAAAGAAGATTCTAGTTTGGAACGCAGCAATGGAGAGAGACGTCCGAAACGTTCAGAAGGCAAGAGGGAAACACGTAAGCAGGCATGTCATACGATTACATCATGATGCATGCCTGAATACGTGCAACGCGACGTGGTGGCCATCTCGAAGAAATCACCATAGCAACCCCACCGCATGGTAACTTCAGTGAATTAGACGGAGGTTGAATATTTCTTTTTAAAAGAAAATCGCAGTGAGCAATTCATGCTGCGAGGGTAAAGGAAAATGTGGAATAAGCTGTGGTGAGTCAAGGTGTGGGTCAAAAAAGGGACATAAAAAAAAAAAAGAAAAAGACAAAATAACATTGTTTTAACAATATTGTGCATCAGAGTGACAACTCATAAAAGGATTGATTGGAGTTAATAAAACGTATAACCACACGATAATAATTGGATAACATGCAGTTTGAACCGCCAGAGAAGTTTTTGCAAAATAAAGGTCATCCACCCATACCGTGGACAAGGTGGAAAGAAGAATTTGTTACATATATGAAGGCAATAGATGGAGAAAGTATGGGAGCAGAAAGGAAGAAAAGTATATTTTTACATTGCTTAGGTTCAGAAGGACAAGTTGTTTTTAGAGCACTTCCACAAGTGATGGCACAAGAAGGACAAGACAATATTAATGTATATGTAGAGGCAATGTTAAGAATGGAAAAGAGGTTCAAACCTACGACAAATATTGCTCTAAACAGATTTAATTTTATACTGGGGCACAAAAGGAGGAAGAGTCTTTTGATGATTTTTTGACTGCTTTGAGATCATTAAGCATGCATTGTAATTTTGGCATAATGGCAGATGAGATGATAAGAGACCAGATCATTGTGCATGTAAGAAACAGGAAAATACAAGAAAAACTATGGGTTATGGGTGATCCAAAATTAGCAGAAGCTATAGCCACAGCAAATGCTTTAGAACAATCAGAAAAGTGGATGCAAACAGTAAGACAGAATACTGTTAAGACAGAAGGGTGGAGGAAGTATGTGCAGTAAAAAACAAAAATGAACACAAGAGTGATGTTCCACAAGCCAAATACGGTGTTGGTAAATATAACAATAGCAATAGTGTTAAGAGATATGATAGTTATGCTAATCAAAGTTCATGCTACAGGTGTGGTAGTAGATCTCATATTACATCGTCTCTGGGATGCCCTGCCATCAATAGAGAATGCAGAAAATGCGGCAGAATGGGCCACTTTGGTAATGTTTGCAGAGATAGTAGAAGAAACTTAAATCAAACACGTGGTATGGTTTCAAGCATGTCTGAAACAAATAAGGTAAATAATGGAAGCGAGTACAGTGAATTATCTGAGTGTGACAAGGGATTTGTGGTGTCCATCATCAATAATGGAATGCATTCTAACGAAGAAACAATAATGAGATCTCCAAAATGTGTGGTACAAGTGTTGGGAGCAGAATTAGAGCTTATGGTGGATTCTGGGTCTCCTTGGACTATTATCACTCAACAGTATTACAAGGAAAAAATGAGTGAAATATGTAAAAGTAGACAGCTGCAACCATCTGATATTATAGCGGAGAGCTTTGACGGTTCTAAAATCAATATGGAAGGTTATTTTAATGTTCCTTTATGTGTTAAAGGAAGATGTGCAGAGATAAAATTATATATTGCTGTGAAAGGAGTAAATGTGTTAGGCTGGCGTGATCAGTGGAAATTGGGCATCATTTTAAATCCACGGTCCGTTGAACCTGTGTTATTAAGTGAAGAAAAAGTACAGAACAAATTGCCATTATAAGTTATGGTAGAAAAGAAGTACAATTGATAAAAGATTACAAAAATGTGTTTTGTGACAAGTTGGGCAAACTAAAAAACTTCTCTCACAAAATTATCTTAAAAGATAATGCATGTCCTGTAAAACAGAAATTGAGAGGTGTACCAATTAATGTAAGAGAAGAATTAAGGGACATGCTCAAGGAATTATCTAGTGAAGGGATCATTGAGGAAATTGAGTCCTCCGAATGGGTTTCCCCCATTGTTTTAGTGCGCAAACCAGACCAAAAATTGAGAGTATGTGTGGATTTAAGAGCATTGAATGCAAATATAATTGTAGATTGTCACCCTCTACCCAATATAAATGAGGTTGTGTCAATGCTGGAAGGTGCAAAACATTTTTCAACATTAGATCTAAGGTCTGCGTACCACCAGATAGAACTGACGGAAGATTCAAAAAAACTTACAGCATTCATTACACCTCAAGGTCTTTACCAATACACAAGAATGCCTATCGGGTTGGCGTCAGCCGCGTCTGTTTTTCAAAGGGTGATGTTTCAGATTTTCAGAGACATCGATCAATATGTAAAGTGTTTTCAAGATGATATCTTGATTTTCTCAAAAGATGAAACAGAACATGAAAGACATTTAAATGAAGTTTGTAAGAGGTTGGAAAAACATGGTCTCACCCTTAAAGCACATAAATGCAAATTGTACAAAAAATCTGTTGAATATTTAGGCCACACTTTGTCTGGTGATGGAGTTATTCTAAAAAAATCTAATGTGGATGCTATACTTAATGCCCCAGCTCCACCCAATAAGGATCAATTGTTATCTTTTGCAGGTATGTGCAAGTATTACAGCAAATTTGTTGAGAATTTTGCAACAAAGATGGAACTTTTGAGGAAATTATTAAGACAAAATGTTCCTTATGAATGGTCAAGTGAACAACAGAAAGCTTTTGATGATATCAAAGTAGAGATTGTTAGTGCACCTACTTTAAAACCGTTTTGCATGAGGAAAGAATGCATTCTTACTCTTGATGCCAGTTTGTACGGTATAGGAGGTGTGTTGTCGCAGAAAAGTTGTAAAGAGGAGTGGAATGTTGCATTTGCATCAAGAACACTAAATGAAACGGAACGCAAGTATGCTTTTATTGAGAGAGAGAGAGAGTTACTTGCGTGTGTATGGGCTATTGAACATTATCGCATCTATGTGTGGGGCAGGAAATTTATTTTGAGGACAGATCACAAGCCGTTAGTTAATATTCTGTCTTCTGGAGGCGGTTGGAATTCTATGGCAAGAATTGCCAGGTTAGCATCAAAGCTCCAAGAATACAATTTCAAAACAGAATATGTACCTGGAAAGAAAAATGTCACTGCAGATTTTCTATCATGCCTACCATGTTGTCAACATGAGGTGGGTATAGTCAAAGAGTGTGATCTAGTTGTCAACATCAATGATGTGGTACCAGTGCAGTTCAATGAAATTACTGAAAATATGTGGGAAGAATATGAACGCAAGGATGATGATTGGGAAGACATAAAAAAAATTGTGATGGAAGGATGGCCAAGGAAGAATGACTTAAGGTCTGAATTGTTACCACTATTTAATGTGTCAGATGAACTGGAGATAGAAGGAAGTCTACTCTTTAAAAGTAGTAAGTGTGTTCCTCCGAAAGGTATGCAAGATGTGATTCTTAAAATTGCTCACAAAACCCATCCAGGGATTTCAGCCATGAAACGGTTGATAGAAATTATTTCTGGTGTCCTGGAATGGATAGATTTATTGATCGCACAGTCCGAGAGTGTGAAGTATGTGTGTCTAGTGAGAAAATGTTAAAGGTAAACATTCCCCCACTAAAAATTGTAAAATGGCCTAAGGAACCTTGGCAAAAAGTCGCTTTTGACATATCAGGGCCTTTTAATATTTTGCCAGAAAATTCTCGTTTTGCACTTGTCTTAGTTGACTAGCACTCCAAATGGCCAGAGGTGAAATTTGTATCGCAGGCAACCACTTGTGCAGTCATAAATGTTTTTAAAGAAGTGTTTGCACGTGAAGGATGTCCGTCCATTTTAGTCACAGATAATGGCGTGCAATTGACGTCATCAGAGATTAAAGTATTTTTAAACAATTGCGGTATTAAACATATTTTTACATCATTGTACGAACCACATGAAAATGGACAAGTTGAGCGCTTTAATCGCGTGTTGAAAGGTTTTGTGATAGAAGCCATTAAGCAAGGAAGTGGTTGGTTGAGTGCGTTGAGAGAAAGGTTATGGTTATACCGTATTACTCCACATACCACGATGGAAATTAGTCAGTTTAAATTGTTGAAAGTAAGAGACCCAGCTTCCAGTGTTTGTCCCTAGTGGTTCAAAGAAAAGTGCAGGAAGGATTGTTTTGAAAGAGAGTGCATACAAGACACTGCTAGGAGAGTAAAAAACGAGCAAGACAAAACTAAGATATGGTATGATAACAAGTGGAAGACAAAGATACATGCGTTTAAAGTTGGTGATTGGGTCAGGATTTTGAAACCTGGTTTTGTTAATAAGGGTACAAGCAAGTTTGGCAAAGCCATACAAATTAAGAAAGTTTTCAACAATAGTGTTATCACTCAAGATGGGAAAGTGTGGAATATAAGAAGGGTAGCTAAATGTCCTAATAATTATTTTGCAAAAATTCATGAGCTTTACAATGAAGAGAAGAATCTTAGTAATAAGCACCATGTGGTGCAATCTGATATTGCTCACAGTGAATGTGAAAATAATACTGTGGCTTCAAGAGTAAAAGTTTCTAATCGTTTGAGACAATTTCCCCAAAAATTGGATGATTTTGTTTAGTATTATGTATCCATATAATAGTTGTTGAGCACACCCCTGCTACAAAAATGTGTTACTTTTGTTGTTCCTTGTTTTCTTTTATTATTTTATTTAATAAGGGGGATGTGTTACATTCTGTACATTTTAGGTATGCTGTTACTTTAACAACAATGATCTCACAGCCTGGGTTTGCATGGCATGCGCCTTGTATATCTTTGTACTGTGTTCCATGTTCTTCCTAGAGCTTTGGTTATAGATTCCATCTGTGCTTCAGTTGCATCTGGAGTCACTGATGGATGGACGTTTTTGCCGTGCTCAATTTAAATAAACCTATATTCAAGGAAATGAAGTCTAGAAGATTATTATACAAACCTCACTCTTTCCGATGCCATTTGCCTCCCTTAGTGGCCTCATCTTGGGTATCACACAGCACGTAGGGTTGGTGGAGGCATCCTGGTCTCGAAACAATATATCTTGTTAGACCAGCAGGGTAGCGGTCTCTTTGGCACAGCCACATCTCAAAATAATAAGGACTGTCAAGCACAGGACAATGTTTGGTGTAATTAAGTGACAAATATGTTATCTAGTGTTATCTACTGTTGAAAATGCTTGAAATAAAAACAATATATAATTCTGTGCAGCTCATGCCAGTGAATCATCAGTAAACTGAAGCCTGTACGTCTGTTCCTTTTTAGGAACGTTTTTGTCTAAATCGTCTTTTACCTTCCTTCAGTTTGTTGTTGGCATTTGCCCCTTCTGAGACAAACACGCCCGGAAGAGATAAATAGAAATCCACTGATTCCAGTTTAGGAAACATCAACAGGCGCTGGATTTGTTTCTGGTGAATGGTTTGTCACAAGCTGCTTTCTCCGTTGTCACTTTCCAAGTAATCTCTCTCTCTGCGTGTTATTTTGATTTGGCTTTCCCCAACCACGTACTCTCCTTCATCTGCGGCCATCTGCCATAGCTGCAATCTCCGTCGCTAATAGTCATTCTCTTATTTCCTGCCAGTTTTGTGCATGTCTTCATTGACTGCCATTAATTTTTCAGTCCTCCCGGTAGCTATCTGTATCTGCTCATTAAGCATCCCTTACTGTTAATCAGCAATGAATAATCATCTATTACCCACGCACAAAAAACAATTCGACTTGCTCGACCCATTAGCATATCTACTACATCTGTTTCCACACACGGATCAGGCGGGCAATCATTTTTCATGAAACTTCAAGAACCCAATTTGCAGTGCGAGCAGCTGCATTGGTAACCCAAGATTTTTCCTCTCTGTTGCTTCATTAGTCAAAGATGGACAGACAAGCTTTAAAATCTGTCAGAAGCATCGCGCGGTTTAATGTGTGCTGATCCCTATGGTCAGGGTGGCGTCGAAAGAGAAAGAAAGACTGGCAACATCAACTAAACAAAGACTATACAGGTCGTGGTGTGATATGTGGTGTGGGGTGTCCAGCACGCTCCAGGTTCTGGCGTGTAGGGAGTGGGGGGCAAGCACCAGTAGCGCTTGGGGTGTTCCATGGAGGCTAAGAGGGCGCGCACTTCAATCGCATGGGAAAAGCTGGGGAGTTCTGAGTTTTGGGGGGCTAAAACAGGTGAACTCAATATCCATTAGATAAGATATCAATGGCTGCCATTTGCGCTGAAATTTCTTTTCGGTGTTCGCTAAGCTGTGGGAGAGTCTCTTCATCGCCAGGATGTGCCAGACCCTGGCGAACCATTGGGCCACGGAGGCAGGCGAGGTTTGTGTCCGTGCGCACGCTATAAGTTGTCGCACTGCTAGGAGTAGATGGCTGATGAGGGCCCAGTCAGCACCAGTCATTGCGGCTAGGTTGGGGGGACGTATACCTAAGAATACTACGTGTTGCAGGCCCGGGAGCGGGAACTCAACGATGCCCTTAATATGTCCCAAGACCAATCCAGCTGTGCCTACCTGGGAGCATACATGCATCGAATCTAACACTATTTGTTATGATAAGCAGTCCTATGCTCTAAACAGATTGATGGCCTTTTTACAGCTTGTTTACAACATGTGCAGTGATTATCTTAATGCCGCAGGCCCGAAGAGGTTGTAGGTGACTTGCTGTGTATCTCCCTGCTTGACATCTTGGTGTCATTGTAAGTATCCACGCTGCCGGCCCGGTCAGGGTTGTAGGCACCATGCTGGGTTCAACAATGATTGTCTTCAATAAAGGTTTTTAAAACAGAAAAAAGATATATATTAATTGCAATAAAAATGCGGCCCTACTGTATGGCTGAGTAGCGTAGCCAGTGCATCATGGGCCCTAGCCCATGGAAGAAAATAGGCCCCCAGAATGCTGTTCGAGTTAATAAATGCGGCAATAATCAGTATTGTGTGGGCTCCTCAGTCCTCTGGGCCCCGGTGCCATTGCACCTGTTGCACCAATAGAAGCAACGCACCTGGCGTGGGTCCCACTACGGTCCAGTGGTGAATTAGAATAGCTCTTAAAATATGGTTCTTTTTTTAAATGTTGTATCCTATTCCTGCCTTCCAGCATTAATGTTCGGGTCATTTTATTTTTTCGCTCTGTGCAACTACAATCATATCATCTTACATGTTTGGAAATACAAATATGATTATGAATGAAAATATTTTCTATAGTGCACTCGAAAGACAGTTGCTTTTAGGTATGCCAAAGAGGATTAGACAGAAGTTCATCCACCCATACTCACCCCAAAAGTCTAAATAGGAATGTTTTCAGTTCCTTTTTAAATTTAACTTCCTCAGGGATAAGTCTAAAGTATTCAGGTAATTTATTCCACAAGCTGCCTTAACAGTGAAGAAAGAGCCTCCCCTCTGCTGTTTCTGAAAGCGAGGAGTCACAATAAGGCCCGCAGAACTAAAGCGCAGAAGTTTCCCAGGTCAATATGCCTCAATGTGTTCATTTAGGTACATAGGACCCCTATTATGGAGGGTTTGGTGTGTTAAGGTTAAAGGTTTGTACCAAATGTGTTGATGAACTGGCAGCCAGTGAAGTTTGTACTGATATGGTGACACCGAGGTACATTTCGGGATTTAAAATAATAAATGGAGTGCCATATTCTGCATGACCTGTAGCCACTGGATCAGATATTCCGGGAGGCTAAGGTATAGAACATTGGTGTAATCCAGCCTAGATAAAATCAGTGACCTGACTACTGCCACTTGGGCCTCATGGGGGAGCAAGTGAAGAAATTTCTTCAGCAGGGGAAAAATCTAGAAACATGATTTCACCACTGCTGACATCTGTGTTCCGAATGAAATCTTGTCATCAAACAACGCACCCAGATTTCTGGCCACCGCCGATGAAGGGGGCGGAGAAAGGACACTATCGGGCCAGATAGAGGATCCCGTCCAAGCAATAAGACTTCCGTCTTATCTGGATTGCACTGTAATCTGTTGGCCTTCAGTCAATCTAGCAGTGCCACCAGACAGCTGGAAAAAGTAGCCCTTGCACTTGAAGGATCCCCATCATACATGAGTAGGAGTTGGGTATCATCAGCATGGGGGATCATTTTGATGATTTTGATGTTAAAGGATTGCACCAAATATGCCAAAGGAGACATGTAAATGTTGAAGAGCGTGGGACTGATGGAGGAACCTTGCAGCACCCCACACTTCAACACTTTTCTTCTGAGGCATACGGCTTCTTCCATACCATCTGCTCACGTCCTTCAAGGAAGGAGCCCAGCCAACTCAGCACAGAGCCTGTTACTCCTAGGTGCTCTAACTTGTGCAGCAAGATGTTATGGTCCACAGTGCCAAATGCTGCTGACAGGTCCAATAGCACCAAAGCCACATTGAGGCCTGAATCCAGAGAGAATTTGAAGGACTCAGCGACCTCTAAAAGTGTTGTCTCAGTGCTGTGGCGGGCTCTGAGCCCTGATTGAGAGGGGTGAAGTAAGTTGTTTTTTGTCAAAAAGGTGGTGAGTTGCTGGTTTACCAACTTCTCCAGGACCTTTGAGGCTGCTGGCAGCAGTTAGACTGGCCTAAAGTTAGCTAAAGATTCAGGATCAGCGTTTGCCTTTTTTAATAAAGGGATCACCCTAGCTTTTTTCCATTCATCAGGCATTACGCCTGAGTGGAGGGAGATAGCAAATAACACCTGGTACATCGGAACAATAATGTCTGAGATAGACTTCAAAATGTGAGGGGGTATTGGATCCATTGGTGACCCTAAACTACAATTAAAAAAGAGGCAGTCTCGTCCTCCAAGGTTGGCACCAAAAAAATTGCCAATGTCAAATGGTGTGCTCGACCCTCTGGATCTCCTAGCTCCGATTCTCTCCAAGTATCATTCCCCCCGACAGGTTAGACTGAATTCTGAGAATTTTCTCCTCAAAGAAGTCAATCAATCGGGAGCATAGGGACTGACTGGGGTCCAGCAAGGAGGGGTGGGGACGTAACTTTAGGATCCGTAAACTTGGCTACGAATTTGAAAATCTCCCTCCCATCATTCTCAGCCTCCCTGATACATTGTGTATAGAAGATACTGGGAGTCCTCTTAAGCTTTATGTGGTAGACTTTCAGGGCCAATTTGTAATGGACTTTGTCAGAGTCCAAATACGCATGCCGCCACATTCTTTCTAATTTCTCGCACGCTGCTCTTTCATGAATTAATTCCTGCGAGAACCAGCATGCTGAGAGGGTCTTCATAGCCTTTCTTGAAGCCGAGATGGGGGCTACAAGATCAGCCACCCTCCTAAGTCATGAGCTAATCACAATGTCCCCTTCTCTAACAGAGTCAGGGATCATGGGTTTATAGTCCAGCAGTGTTTTCTTCTTAGCTCATCCAAGGGCACCCTACTCCAACATCTATACTCGATCTGTAGCAAGAAAGGACAGGGATCCTTTAGATAATCAAATTTCCACAAAAAAGGCAGAAGGAAGTGATCCAACCATGGTACTGGCTGGGGGGGACCCCCTGTTAGCGTTGCATTAGAAAATATGCCATCAATAGTGTGACCAGAATGTGGGTGGGCCCTGTGGGGGCTCTCACTAAATTAAAAGAGGCTAAGGTTTCCACTAAACGCCTTGTTAAAGGCTCCTCTGCCATATCTAACTGAATGCTAAAATCACCAAGCATGGTAAAATTGGCATAGGAGATGCATTTGGGGGCTAATACTTGATCAAGGGATGAAATAAAATCTCCTGCATATCCTGGGGAATGATAGAGTAATGTCCCAGACAGACAATGCTGCCCGTCAATGGCTAAGCTAAAGTCCAAGGTTTCAGCTCCTATTATCCCATCTAGCTTAAAGGTCTTACACTCATATGACTTTTTGAAGACCATTGCCACCCCACCTCCTCTCCTATCCACCCTGTCTTCATGTGCATATACATAAGCCTCCGGGATAGCAAAGTGTAAATCAGGACAAGCGTCCTCATTCATCCACATTTCGGTCATAAAGAGTATGCCCAAAGTCTCCTCCTTTAGCAAATCATGTATGTCTAAAGCATGCTTGTGTAAGAAACGAACATTTATCAGTGCTGCCTTAACTTCCCTTTGACCCTTTCTGAGGGCTGCATTATTAATGACTGGGTAGTTCAGGAGGAAGAGGCTATGCCTACAATTTCCACATGAAACAGGTCCAGTGGCATCCACCAAAATAGGACTACATGCCAGCAAATCCCCCCTATCATACCTACAAACTCCTCTGATGAGTAGTTCCGACAGGGCCGACCTTCTGCTTTAGAACCAGCAAAATGGCTGGTGCTGGCCGCAGTCGGGACGCGTCGGGCACAGACGGGCTTGCCTTAGGCGTGCCCTCTACGCGCCCGCGCTGCGGCCACGATTTTATAGCAAATAAATGACTATTAACTAGATTGTTGTAAATGGCGTCCATTGGAAGCCATTAACATGAGTACGTATCCGAAATACAGTTATTCAATGCTCTTATATCACAACAATAAAAACGCAAATTATGTTTTCACTGCTGGATATCACTTTGGGAAGCTCTCACTTCCCTGCTCTTCCCCAGACTCGTTGGTTCTTCAAAGCGAAGTGGTCAATTTGCAGACAGTGCGCCTTTTTGCCCACAGTCTCCTGCCTCTCTTGATACTGGCTCTGTCCTAGCACCAGCTCCGCCCATCTTCCCTGAAGCTACGGGTCTGAACACATCCAGGCTAGCAAGAGATCGCATCCCATATTGTAATTTCTGGCTCTTGTCATGGTGTCACGTCAGCTCTCTGTTGTCATATTGACCAAGTGGGGTGGAGTTTTAAAGGGAGGCCTGAATGCTTAGTGATCGAGGGTAGCAGGGCTTCAGGTATTTCATTTATTAATTTGTGAAAGGGGGGGTTGATAGACTACTGCTAAAGGAACTGCTCAGTAAGTAGCAGCTATATGCAAATCAGCTCCCATGAGGCACAGGGTCAGACTGATTTGCATATGGCCATGTCTGAACTGGGGTGGCGGAGTGAGCTAAAGAATGATGATGGATTAAACCCAGATCAGTTGACTGGGGGTGAGTGCTTGCAATGTTCAACACTCCGTCCATCATCCCCTTTGGTTTTGCTATGTTCGCCCTAAGTTGGCAGGGTATGCCCAGACGTGGGTCCCTTGCTCACTTTGCCACTGCATTCAAGCTAGCCTGGCTGAGGACGGCTGATTAGCCAGAAACCGGTCCCAGGATGCTTGTTTCCGGTCCAGGGAAGACATGGCTTGGCAGTTCGGGCTGGACTGTTCCCATGAGGCACAGGGTCAGACTGATTTGCATATGGCCATGTCTGAACTGGGGTGGCGGAGTGAGCTAAAGAATGATGATGGATTAAACCCAGATCAGTTGACTGGGCTTGAGTGCTTGCAATGTTCAACACTCCGTCCATCATCCCCTTTGGTTTTGCTATTACCATGTATATCCATAAAACATAAATATCAACCACATTAAAAAAAATAACAATCACGCAAACCATAATTTTAACATGACAACATTAAAAGCCAACCCTTGATCTTTCATTCACATTAAAAAAGTGCAATACCAACTGTAACATCAAAAAAATACATATTTGCCAAAAAAGCAATTGCCTCAGACCTTGACCAAATCTTAGAACTGGTTTAACATTTTTTTACGAGCAAGAAAATAATAAGGACAATTGATAAGAACATGGCAGATGGAACATTTCATAAAAAAAAAAAAGAGATATTCCATTATTATTCCTTATCCAATTGTATCATTTGGATTGAGAAAAAATTGGATTACAGCCAAGCCGCATTTTAAGTAGATCTAAGTGCATTTTGGGATTTGGGAGATCTGTCTTGGAGGGGAAAAGCTCTGCCTGATCAAGAGTGTAGACTGTGAGCATTAAAGGGGGTTTCCTAGAAAGATATTTGATATGCAATGCTTGAGAGGAAATAAAGGAGGATTCTCTCAGAGTGAGCTTATTAGGAAATGGAACCCATGTACTTATTGTGCCAAACATCCTATGAATAGTTCTAATTTCATGAACTGTTTTCATAAGGCAGGTGGCCCATTTCCTTTCACTTACGAGAATCTCTTCCCAATATAATTTTGAGATCTTTGATGCCTCTTCACATGAGTACAACTTATTAAGGAAGCTTAAGAGGCATGAGCCAGCCATTATGTACCACGATGTGAGATTAAATTCTCACAGTATACCTTGAACCATGGTACTATCAGGCAAGCCCAACTTAAGTTTTAACACTATAATCTCTACAGCGTCTCAAATATTCCCAGTTTCTAACAGCAAAACCTCTGCTCCATACAAGATCAAAAATAGATTTTACTTGCAAAGGCTTTCAAAAGATGGTCTAGCGAAAATCACCCAAATATATGGTTAAATTTTACTAAATGCCCTGTTTGGAACAGGGCTCTTGCCCTTGTTATTTTCATGTTGTTGACCAATTTCAAATTATTTGAAAACAACAACCCTAGATATTTATAT
The DNA here is from genome assembly GCA_963921515.1 of Calotriton arnoldi. Lineage (NCBI taxonomy): Eukaryota > Metazoa > Chordata > Amphibia > Caudata > Salamandridae > Calotriton > Calotriton arnoldi. The sequence continues at coordinate 198,610 of CAWUFW010003423.1, read as the reverse complement.
GAATTGACCACCTCAATTTACTTTTCATCCAAGAACCGTTTTGGTTAGATTACCTTTCTCCCAAAGATCATTATCTTTGTCAGAGCGTTAAGATTCCACTGCAGGCCTATCACTGTATAATCTAATAAAATTCAATTGTCAGCATAAAGGAGACAAGGACTATGCTGGGACCCCATCTTTGGTGCGAAGGACTGGGTATCTTTTAAAATTCCTGGCAAATCTGACACATAAAGATTGAAAAGAGAAGGTGCTAGTACACAGCCTTGGCGTAGGTGATTCATTATATTGATTCTACTAGAAAACTGACCCAAAACATCCAATTCTACCTGCACCCAGTTTGTCGTATGCAATGACTGTATAGAAAATAGAAGATCACGAGGGATTTTCCAGCCTCTCAGCTTCTCCCAGAGCTGCTCTCTTTCCACAGAATCGAAGGCTGTGCGGAAGTCCACAAAACAAAAGCACAGCCTCTAATTCGCTTCTAGAGATTTCTTAATAGTAGTCCAAAGGGCAAGCAGTGATTGGTGGTGGAATGCCCTTCCCGAAATCCTCCCTGTTCAATCAGCTGAAGGTAATTTGCCAACACCCATTCTTCCAAGTGAGATAATAAGATTTTGGAAAAAACCTTTTGGGAAATATCCAAAATACTAATCAATCTGTAATTTGAGGGCAGGCTTCCCTTCCATCACCTTTCTTTAAAACTGGTTTGACTACAGAGCCCTTCCAAGTAGCAGGCAATAGACCAGATTTAACAATCCATTCAAACAAATGCAAGAATAAATCTGCCTACCATTCACTGTTAGATTTAATAATAGAAGCAGGGACATTGTCTGGCTTGCAGCTAGGCTCAATTTCAGGGATAAGATTGTAGAAAAGATTGTTTCCCAAGAGAACCAGTCATATAGGATGGCATCAGTTGAAAGATTCGGTAAGTCCGGAAAGCCATATAAATCCGTAAAATAGGCCATCCATGTATCTTCCACAATCATGCACAGCAATGATCCTGGCCTATCATTATTTACAATGGTAATTATTTTCCAGAACTTCTTCCATTGACCTGATAAGATTATCTTAGTCATTTCTTCCCAGCAGTTGCTTTTGCTTTATATGATATTTATAACTACTTCTTAAACAACAGACTTCTTCTTTTGTAATATTTCCACTGTATCCTATGCAAATCAGATTTGAGCTTTTTACAAGAATGGTCAAACCACAGTTGAGCTGAAACCCTTGCTTCCCTTTCAATTCATAACCAATAATGATTTCCATTAATTTCAATACAATCAAGTACATTCCTTATATGATTCATATACCAGGCTATTTTATCCTTGGACAGTTCATAACCAATATTCATATTTTCAGCAAGATGTTCAAGATGCAAAGGGTTGCGATGAGTGGTGAGCCTTCGAGGAAAGTTCATAACCAGGGGCAGAACTTTCTCAGATACAGATATTTCTGTAAAACACAAACGTGCTTCAATTGCCCAATGATCACTATCTTTAGTGTCCAATCCCTTAAAATCTTTTAAATAACCAAATTTCAAAACAAATACATAAATGTAGTCTATAGGACAACCATGGACACTTGATTGAAAGGTTTGTACAGAGGTAAAATCGTCATAAAAGTGGCCATTTAAGCAGATAAGACTGTTTTATACTAACCAATTACCTAACATTTTAGACTCATTCAATTCAACGCCCACTGGGATGGTTGCCAAAGGTACCCTATGAACTTCCAATAGATCTTGCAGCAGATCATCAGAAGTTCCACAGAACAATTTTGCATTAAAATCACCTGCAATAATTCAATTCAATCAATTCAATCAAATGTTTATTGTTTCAGTTAGTTAAAACCATAACAATTTATCCCCTATATAAAAGAAGTCAACAGTAAAATTTTGTTAATTGCTTAAAACCATAAAAACCTTTTGTTGTCACTTATTAATATTCAAGTCTGTACAAGGATATATGGTAAACAATTAATGAATCAATTAATAATATTAAGTATGTACAAGAATGTTTGATAAATAATTAATGGATCAAAGCAATAATTAGTCCATGTTCCACTATACAGTTAAAAGGATGCTTTCCAGAAATAATTCTAAATTGACAAGTGGTCTCTCTCATGATACAGCCATCCCTTTTCAACATTACTGGGCAGTAACTGGAGATTCAGTTTTTAGTGCCTGCTCATGTGAGGTGAGGAACTTTGCCAATTGACAGTTCATTAAAGTATCAGTTGGATCCAACCCAGCTATGATGGCAGATCTGCACGTCCTTATTCTTCTGGTGTTCATTGCATTTTTTAGTAAGGTGACGTGTGCTTTTAAAAGTTTAGGACATGTACAGACTAAATGAATGAAGTCCTCTTTGATACTGCCACATAGTCTACATTCTTCCGGCCCTTTATGGACCCATGTTGGCTGATCCGCGATGGACGGTAGTTTACCTAATCGCAGGGCCATCAGTTGTAGCTTACGGTGGACCGAGAATGTAATATTTAGGTATGGTGCCGGGGTAAGGATCTTATAGTTGGTAATTACCATCCAGGCATGCTTTCTCTTGCTTAAGGTGTTTTTATCTACTAGCAGAGAGTGGAGTTTTGCAGATTTATTTATGGCTTGTTTGAAGGATGAGTAGGACAAGTTGGTATTCCAAAGCTCACCTGTACAGGTTGCTAATAAAGCTTTTTGTAGATATTGGTTGTAGGGAGACTTTTTTTCCTTCTCTAGATCCTCTCACAGAGCTTTATTCAGTTCTGATACTGCTGTGTTTTGTTTCAATCTGTACCATTGCTTAATGGTTGTGTACATCCTCCCCAGTGTTTCGTTGATTATGCCAAATTCTAATCTCACCTGTGCTGGCGACGCGGTCTGATGGATTTGAAAGATCCTTTTATATGTTGAAACTTGCTGTTTGTTTAGCAGGTCGGCGTCTTTCACATGTAGTGCAATACTGCCATATGATAGCGTCGGTAGCATCTTAGCCGTAACTACTGCTAATAAGAGCTTAAACCATGGCCCCTTCAGTTTGTTTGCTAGGGTCCTGAAGGCAAACGATAGGGCGTTTGTTCTCTGCATCATATATGCGTTTTGCTCTCGATGGTTCTGCCTGTTGTCGATGTAAAAACCCAGGTACTTATAATTAGAGACTTTCTCTAATTTTTCGCCCTCTAGTTGAAAATTCTGTTTGGCCGACGGGTATCTACTAATTAGCATTGTCTTGCTTTTCTATATATTTATCGCTAGCTTATTATCAGCGAAGTATTCCTGCATACCTGTGAGCGACCTGCGGAGGCCGATCTTAGTTAGGCTCATCAGGACTCCATCGTCCGCATATAATAGGTGAGATAATGACAGATTGCCCAATTGCGGTGGGTGGGAGTTAATCTTGTTGAGCTTGTGTGCCAGATCCACCATAAAGAGATTAAAGAGGTGGGGTGCCGGCACACACCCTTGTTTTAGCCCTTTTGTGGTGGTAACCTTCCTTGATAATCTCGAGCCATCTCCCAGTTTTACTCTCATCCAAGTATTAGAGTAGAGAAGCAGTATTCCTCTAAATATTTTTTCGGGGATATTCCAAGCTCGCAGCTTTTTCCATAAGATGTAACGATCCACACTGTCGAAAGCCGCCTTTAGATAGACAAAACAGAGGTGCAATTGTTGTTTCTTCCGTTTATATTTGTCGGCGATCAACGAGAGCAATAAGATATTTGTAATTGTCCCGATTCCTTTTCTGAAACATGTCTGATTAATCGGTATCAGTTTTAGCTTGTCTGACCAGGTAATCAGATCTCCCAGTATCAACGAAGCATAGTGCTTTGCGTCTACATCTAGTAGTGCAATTATTAGCCTTTATAGATCTGTGAGATTACTGATCCTTGCCAGCTCGGAGGTAGTTGCTTTATATTCTACACTTCACCTGCAATAACCAAAATGGCCTTTGGATATCTATACAAAAACATAATTGAGTATAGGATCAAGGTCATCCAGCCATTTCCCTATACCTAGAAGTTCTACTTTATGGATGTAAATATTTATTAATACAAACAATTTGATTTCATTATTATTTACACCCAATTCCACCATTGTTATTTGTAGTCCGCTTGTATCCAGAACACTTCCACAAATCACCTACTTATTTTGGTGGATACTAGAGTCAACATACCCACTGAAAGGCGGCGCGTTTATGTTTGATATCCGGGCTATTGATGGCAACAAAGCCATTTATACTTGTGTTCTCTCGTAACCAAGTTTTATGAAAAGAAAATATGTACATCCTTCAATAATACAACTAGGTAACCCTCTTTTTTAATTCTGTCTTATTAATGAAAGTTCAACCTTACTATTTTTAGGTTACAAGAGAACACAGTATTCTAATGATCAACAACCCAGCCAGCCCATTCCTCTACATCCTGTTGACCCATGAGTGGAGAGTACCTATTAAAATCTTCAAATCTATAAGTTGGCCTATAGTAATTTGTTTCATTAGGAATAACAATCCTCAAGTTACCATTTCTTGTGGAACTGGTGCCATACTGGTGGTGCAGAGAGATAGTTTTATTACCTGAGTGGGATGAGATATATGCTCTCTGTTTCTCAGTCAGGACCTCATGATAGACTAGGGTGTGGTTTTTAATGTTCTCCTGACTTTCCACCTCTGGAGGAATAGTGATACTCAATCCCAATGATACAATTTTCTCTTTGGCACACAGTCCTTTATTTTTAACCATAGGAGAGATAAAATGTACTTTTCTTAGCTCTCTGTCCTCCTCTCCAGTCTGAAATCCCACACAGTCTAAGGACCAGATGTACGACGCATTTTACCAGTCGCAAACGGCCGATTGGACCTTTTGCGACCGGTAAAATGCATTTTTCTATGTACAAACCCTATTTTGCCAGTCGGTAACCTATTAACAACTCGCAAAATAGGGTTTGTGAGTCACTATTAGTTAGGGGCATGCCAAGGGCGTCTCTTACTACTAGCGAGTCGCAGGGGGATGTACGATTGTTTTGCGACCAGAATGCAGTCGCAAAACAATCAAAGTTTACCACCTACTTCAAGTAGGTGATAAGGCAGTCGCAAACAGGAAGGGGTGCATTTCATTTTTCTTGTTGAAACGCATCCCATTTTCCTTTAAGGAAAATAGGCTGCATTTTTTTATTTTTTATTTTGCTTTATTTAAAAGCAAACACAGACATGGTGGTCTGCTGTCCCCAACACGCCACCACCCCTGTGTTATTGCCCATTTCCAATGGGTGGCAAATTGCAAGCTGCAAAAAAACGCACTTAGAGACTCGCAAAATAAAATGGTTGTACCTCTGGCCCCATATCCTCAGATGAGATTTCAGCTAACATGCCAATTTGTGTAAAATGAGAAAGCAGCTTTGATCTATTTAGGGGATGCAATTTCTTAGCCTTTTCCCTTTCCTAATTATTCCAAACAACTCTTGTCCTCTGAACTTTTGATGTGAAGGGCTATTCCAATTACCAATTCCAAAAACTTTATTTCGGTCATTATAGACCATAAAAAGTAAACAATACAAGTAGCAAAAAAGACAATTTTAAACATTTTTTTAGAATTATATCAATTAACTGTCTATACCACCAATGGAAAAGGAATAATACAATGATACATTGTTATTAATTTTAAAACAGTAAGAACAGCTAAAAACATTAAAAAGAACTTAAAAAAAAAAAAAAAAGATAATAGTAAAATACGAATCAATGCTAAGTGGAGGAGATTACTACCTACAATGATAAGCTTAAGAATCCCCTTCGACTCTGCCACATTGAATTCAAAAAACAGGACACTGCAAAGACAATAGGTGGGTGTGTGTCAGTTCGTAAAATTCTGAATGCCTCTAAACATTGATTACACCCTAGATTTCTACAAAGCGGTACGAGCCAACGCTGTCTAGCCTTAGTATAGCCTGGGCCAAAAAATAAAACATGGATAACCGTCTCATCTAAACAGGTACAAGCGGGGCATCCAAGAGGAGGCACTTTCTGCCATTTGTTAGTGAAAGCATGCAGTGGCAAGGTTCCTGTTCTAAACTGAATATACAGCTTCCTTGCCAAGTTGGGTTGAATGACATCTAAGAATGGTTCTATAAAATAGTCAGTTTTAAAATTCAAAAAATCAACTGTTAAGTGGCCAAGATTGGGATTCCCCTGGATGTCAGCAAGCTTAGCAGATCGGTAGGCTCTTACCAATCCTAGACGTGGAATTGTCAAACACGCCACCTCTGGATTGCTCCACAAATCGGGGATACCAATCCTAAGTGATACGTTTTTTATGTATGAAAACCATGGTAGGTTAGCTACCCCCTGGAGACCCATTATCCTCTTCAGCTCTGACTGGTAATCTGCTAGCACCGGGGTCACCCACAGTCTACGCCAAAAAGTTAGTGGCCTCAACCCAACCTCGTCTGCAATAGGTCTAATGCCCAAATCTAGATGTAGTGGTATAAGGGGTGAACTCAACGGTAAGCCCAACAACTGTCTCATAAATCTATTCTCTATCCTTGACAAACCAGCAGTGGGACGATGACCCCAAAGTTCAGCCCCATACATTACGGCACTCCTAACTTGTACTTGGTAAATCTCAACCACAGGACTAGGCGGTACATGAGAGGAGTTCCTATAGGTTTTTATAAGTCCCCCCACTGTCTGGGCAAGCCTGAGACCTGCCTTGGCTATTTGCGGTCCCCATTCAAATGATTCGGACAGCGTGACGCCAAGATAATCAAAAACTGACACCCTCTCTAGTAGGGTGCCATTTAAAGAGGGGTTTGGGCGCAATGTTTTTGCGGGATTAAATACCATGAATTTAGTTTTAGCTGTGTTGATCTCCAGCCCCCTTTTTTTGCAGAATAATGCAAAGCTGTCTAATATCCGCTGTATGCCCATAGGGGACTTCGATAACAACAAAGTGACATCAGCAAACATCATTGCTGGGACCTTACCATGCACCAACTTAGGGGCATCGTTATCCACTACCTCATTAAGTTGGGCTACCAGTGCATTAACAAAGAGGCAAAACAGGGTTGGGGCCAACACGCACCCCTGTCTTACACCTCTATCAACTGGGAAACGAGGGTCAATTCCCCATGCTTCCCATGCCTAACTTGGGCAAAGTTACCTGTGTGGAGGTGGATGATCAAAGACAATAGGTAAGGGGGATTCCTAGTTGTTCGAGGACCTCCCAAAGTTTGGCACGGGGGACCAGATCAAAGCCGATTTCAGATCAACGAATATCAGATAGAGACTGCCACCCTCCACTGACACCGTCTTCCAATATAACAACTGGAGTCTAAGGATTTGATCAATGGTCGACATATTTTTCCGAAAACCAGCCTGATATGTGCTCAGTATTCCACCGTCCTCCATCCAAACATGGAGGCGTTCAAGGAGTATTCTGGCAAATAATTTCTGGGTAACGTCTATCAGGCTGATTGGTCTATAATTAATCGGCAAGAGGGGAGAACCCTTCTTGTAGACAGGGAAAATTTCAGCCCCAAGCCAAGAATCCGGCACCTTCATACCCCTCAAAATGGTATTAAAAATTACACAAAAATAAGGTCCCCAAATGTTTGGCTCGTCCCGAAAAAAGTCCCCAGGAATCTTATCTAGTCCTGGGGCTTTCCCAAGGGGAAGCTTCCCAATTGCATTTAAAACTTCTTGTAATGTGATCTCACAGCCCACTTCATAACGTATCCCTATAGCTGCATCTGGCGGATCAACATTCAATTCCAGGGCTGCCCCAATAGAGTATAAGCCCTGAAAATGAGATTTCCAAACAAGTGCAGCAATATTAGGCTCTAGGGCTGGCTTCCCCTCGCAGCTACTTGCGCTCACTAAGGACCAGAATAACTTCATGTCCTATTGGATAATGCTGCTCTAATGGCAACCCATCTATCCTATTCCCAGTTCTTTTTTGCTGTCTTGACACTAGCTCGGTAGTGGGCCCTCAGTTGTTTAATTAAGGGTTGGTCCTGGCTTTTAATGGCTATTATAAGACCTCCCTTTGCCTTACAGCAGGTATCATCAAACCAAGTTAGTTTGGCACCCTTGTTAGACTTGGGATGGACCAGAGGGTTAAAGATATTAGTCAGGCTATTAGTAAGTTCAGCATACAATGCCTCAATTCTACCAGCGGATTCAGGAGAAACTGGAGCTCTAACAGTTTCCTCCAGAGCTGAAAGTGGCGAAATAATTGACAAATATAATGCTGCTACCTTGTCCGGAGACTGCTTCATTGTGCCCCATCTAATTCTCCTTCTATTGTTAGTGAGTTTTAAGTTATTAGCTGGAGAAGAATCAGAGGCCACGGGATTATAAAGGCCTGCGAGATCCAACTCCAGCATCAAGGCATGATGGTCACTATCATGTCTCGGTATAACAGCAAAGTCAACAACCCACTGCCATAGCCTTGTCTCCACTAGAATATAGTCCAAAAGGGAAGTTTGTCCTGTTCTATTAAAAGTTAACTTCCCTGGCTGATCCGACTTGGTACGACCATTGCATGCTCTCAAAGAGTGTGCTAGGAGAACCGCATTAATCTGGAGTACCAGCGGAGTCCAAGCCTTAACAGGGGGGATCTGGGGGTCAGGAATTAGCCACAAGCTATCCTCATCACTAAAAGAAATATCAGTGGAAGCAGCAAGAGGCTCAAATTGGCAGTTAAAATCTCCCCCTATAACCAATTTTAAATTCAGGGGAGCTGCATCTATAAATGAGTTTAATGCGTTTATGGTGGGGGATTCCTGGGTAATACTTACCGGGCGAGAGTAGATGTTGATAAAAGCAACTCTATTATTCGGGGAAGACGTGAGTACCATGCACTGAATATCATCGGACAGAGTGTCCAGCTGTTCAACAGTGCAATTCAGATGGGTAGCAACCCAGGTAGACAATCCCCCAGAAGGCCTACCTCTTCCCCTCGAGGAGGCCATCACATTATAAGTTGCAAAACCCACCCTCACAATATCTTCCCTTGCCCAGGTTTCCTGGAACATACACACCTCAAATTCACCCCAAAATTGCTCCCAGTCAGGGGAATGAAGCTTGTTTTTAATTCCAGCAATGTTCCAGGATAGAACCTTCAACCTGTGGGCAGAGTTTGGGTTGCTGCGCTGGGGATTACTATTATTAAGATTATGGTTTGCTGGAGCCGACAGGGCCAAGATGTCCGTTCCAGGTTTGCTCCCTGGGGCTTCAAACCTGCCAAGAATGAAAGTTAAGGAGTCAGAAGGATAAGGGGCTGGTGGGTTAAGTACCAGCCCACGGCTCCCAAGATGGACTATACCTCCCCGTTGAATTTCTGATTGGGAGACCTCTTTCTCCTCCCTACTTCCACCATTGTTGGTCTGGCTCTTCTGCCCACTAGAACGGTCCCCATGTTCCCCAACCATCCGCCTGGAACCATGTCCAAGAACATGGGGAACAGTCGACCCGAGTCAGTCAACCTCCTCAAGTACCCAAAATCTATTACCAACTGGGATGTTATATAGAAGAGGTCTAGGGGGAGGATGTACAATTGGATGCACTTGGGGCCAGTTTACTGGGGTCCTGGTGTTTGGTGTCCGAGATTGGCAGTGGGAATAAAAAAAGTCCAAAGGAAGGGCTTGGATCCCGGTATTTAAAGCAGGAGGACCAGCCCACTGGGCTACTAAAGTATGTACAGACAAAGTATTGTTAAAGTTGATGACTATACAGTCCCCTTGTATGGATTTAGGGTTCTTGCCCACCCAACCCACTCTACGGACCATTATTATTTCTCCTGCCCTGTTGTAGGAAAACTGCTTGTGCCTAACCAACCAAAAAAGACACTTGTTCCTAAGATCAAACTGGGTTTGCTTCTGTCCTTTTTTAACTCGGGTACACCAGTCAGTATGGCAACATAAGGAAGTGAAGCAGGGGTAAAGTTAATGGTTGGTTGTATTGGTGATCCCTGTCCACTGACTTCTACCTCTACACAGTCCACCCTATCCCGTCCCACCCCACTCTAAATGGGCAGGTCTGCTTCTAGTTCGAGTCTCCTTATTCAAAGCAAGATTAGGAGACTCATTCCTATTAGAGGAGCTCTCTGGTCCTGTTCCAGCCCTCCTCTCTTGGGCCGATGGAATACCTAAATCTTCTGGGTGCCCCATTGGGGACTCAACTGGGTCTGGATTGGAGTTCCCCATCCCACTAGCAGCTCCACCAACAACCCTTAGCCCATTGGCGTATGCCGCCTCTAAAGGACCTAGATTGCCCTGAAAAGGGTGCCTTACGTTGTCCGTCTGGGAACTACAATCAGCCCTTGTCCCTATAGCGGAGGCAGTGCTAGCAATACAGGTTGCCTGGCTACTGAGGCCGCTTAAGTGGCCAGTACCCAGAAGGTTTAATAGGTGGGCCAGCTCCTCCTTAACAATTACTCTCAATTGTGCCTCTAAGTCCACTATCATCTTCCTTACCCAGATAGGACAATCTAGGGCCGTTTCGTGATTAATGGGGTTTTCAATCACTCTCCTAGAGGCAGGAGGTTCCTCTCTGCTAGGAGTAAGCTCAGATGTTCTCTTTCTCTTGGCACCAGCCCCTAGACATGTTTTGCGACCCCCATTTTTAGATGCTCTAGTAGTTGTGCCGCCCTTATCATTTCCAACATTTACTGACTTCACCACCCCATCACCTGCTTTACCGCCTCTATTTCTGGATGGCCTAATAGAGATTCCACCATCACCAGATGCTAAGTTCAATGGAAGTGCTTGAGGTAAGGGTGGAAGGGACTCTATTGGTCGTATCATAGTTTCCATTAAGCTAGGTGCAGATCCAGATGTTATAACTTGGGGGAAAGTGACTCAGGCACCGTCCAAGAAATATCCGGAGTTAGGGACAGACGACGCTCCGTCAACTCAATTTCAGTCGTTACCACACCTATAGCCCTCTGGAGCATCCTGTCTATTGAGGTTTGGGGTAAAGGAGGAGGAATGGGGACTTTAGGATGTTTCTTAGGAAGACAAGCACGTTTTCCCATGATCAAATCACTGGAAACTAGAGCCGTTACTCCCCCTCTAAACAAAACTTGATAAAAAGATAAAAACAGGGGGAGGGTGCAGACAAATCAACTAGATCATATTCCAATGCCAGGCCGTGGTAATTAAAAGTGAGAGTCTATAAAACCGTAATCACCCCAAAAAAAACAACTCCACTAATACCCCATAGAAAATATAACATAAAAACTTTTCCGTTGGAAAATGACAATAAAAAAGCTCCTGCTATAGTTAAAGTGATGCCACCAATTGCCGCAAACAAATAAAAATCAAATGGTCACCACCAAACAGCAGAATAACGATCTGGAATAAGTCATCAACAGAGTCTAAAGGTCCATGTAGAGAGTCTTACCAAGTAAGATCAGCTAGATTTTAAACGCCAAGAGGGATGGCCCTGCCCTGCCTCTTCCTGGCAATGACGGGCAAGGACGGGCCCGCCCTTGGCCCGGGCTTCGTCCCGCGCCGCGGTGAGTGAGACTGCTCTTTGTAGAGCAGTGGTAGCTCCTCCCCCTCACCTGTTGCAGCTGTAGCAATGGGGGCGGAGACGGTGTTTGCTCCTGTTGCACCCTGGGACTTGTGGTCCCACCAGGGTGGATGGTAGCCCCAAGGGCTGCTGTGGGGTGTGCTTATGGCTGGCAGTCGTTCGTGGCCCTGGGCTTATCCTCCCGCCAGGGTGTTTAAGCCAGAAAAACGAGAAGCAGTGAGCAGCAAGTCCCCCTTTCCTTTCAGCGTGTCCCGCGCCGCGGTGAGTGAGACTGCTCTTTGTAGAGCTGTGGTAGCTCCTCCCCCTCACCTGTTGCAGCTGTAGCAATGGGGGTGGAGACGGTGTTTGCTCCTGTTGCACCCTGGGACTTGTTGTCCCACCAGGGTGGATGGTAGCCCCAAGGGCTGCTGTGGGGTGTGCTTATGGCTGGCAGTCGTTCGTGGCCCTGGGCTTATGCTCCCGCCAGGGTGTTTAAGCCAGAAAAACGAGAAGCAGTGAGCAAGTACCCCTTTCCTTTCAGCGCGTCAGGGCTATTCATGTGAACTAATATTCCCTGGACACGAGACCCTCTGGGAATCATATTACCCAGAGTTGAGGAACACTTATTTATTGCATCTTTTAGTTGTGGTTGCCTAATCAAATTATCAGTAACCAAGTCTTTCCTCTCTTTTTTGTAACCTTTTAATTGTCGGTTTATAAAGCATATCTTTTTTAAGGGCAAGTACACTACTGGGGTTTTTAGGTTGATTTTGACTGGGCTAAGCCTAACTAACACTGTATGAGGGTTGAGAGCTCACTGTTCTGATTTGTGTTAAAGTCTTTTTTGTACCCTGCCCGAAGTTACTTTCCTAAACTTTCTTAGCCTCTCCTTATTGGATAAATGTTTCCTATTCATCCTATCCTGGCTCTCCATTTTGATTTCCTGAGTAAGTTGTATTCAAAGTTGCTAAGTTCGAACTTACAACAGAGGACAGAAGACCTGTGTAGTGGTCTGGCCCACGTGTACAGCAGACAAAGTAGACGTAGCCGAGGAGTAGTTGATGTAGTTTATTCAGTTCTTAGAAGTAGTTACAATAAGCTAGAACAAGCCCCACCAGGAGCAGCCTCCTAGCTGCTCAGCCCATCTTCCCAACTGTCTCTCACACACACAGGCACCCAAGCATTCCACTCACACTAACATTCTAACCGGAACACTCACACTGGCTGAGCAGCTAGGTACAGGGAACAGAATGACATGACCTGAGGATACCACAACCTGCTCACCCTGGAAATTGCCAACACCTCCACCAACAGGCAGGGAGCGTTATTTTCAGCAGAAGCCTCAAAAGTCCGCCAGCAGCCAAGTGGCTCAGGTATTCACTGCGATGCAAAGGTCTGTGGCCACAAAACCACCATAACTGCCCTGCTGCATGCCCAAACCCTCTCAGCTCCCCAGAGAGTTGCAATCAGTGTTCGAAATGGGCATTGAAATGCCCAGTACACACAGCCCTAGGAGACAGCTTGTGGAGAAGAGCCCATCATCCACTTTGGCGCTGTCTCCCTCCAACAGCTGACGCCACAGCCTCCACAGGGCAAAGGAGAGCTTGAGCACAGTCACCGGTTAACCAGAAAGCATAAAAGGCATGTTAGGCCATAAATTCATCAACTTTTCAGTGCCCCGCGACCACTGCGTCCTCCGTGTGCACTTCTGTCTCCATGCTACTACTCCTTGAGTGCCTAATATTTGATTGTCCACCCTGACCTGTGGCGGGCACGAGCACAGTGATGGAGGAAGAGGAGAATCCATCAGATACCGTTTCTGAAGGTAGTGGGTCTCTCCACAAATTGAAGGTCAGGCTAGAATTGCTTAGCAGGGCTCTAGATTTACTTGTGTACGAGGCTGTTTGTTGTTTATTGCTGTTGGCTAGGGACTGCCTTACCCTAAAGCTCTCTGCTTGCTGACTCCTCCACGTTTTTGAGCAGCTCCAACAGGTGTCTCTCATCAGTGCTTGCGATGTGGAGCAAGTGGGCCCTGACTGTGCACACTTTCTTCCTTTTAGATGGCCCTCTTAGGAGCTGCGGGAGATGCCGTGAGTGGCGGGAAGCTCTATCAGCAATGGGAGACGCCATAATCAGCCCTGATGTTGCCTGCTTAGGTAAGCAAGGCACACGTTTCTTTTCAGAGTTGAGGAAGGTACTATCAAAAGTGGTGGGGGAGGTTAGAAGGGCACCAGGGACCACATTATGAGGGAGCAGTGGGCAATTGTACATGCTGTTTGCACCAAACTGCACTTCTGTGTTACAGAAGGGGCTGTTGATGATTTCATGGCCTGTTTTATAATACCCATTCTGACATATTTCATGTAGGGCAGTATTCTCTAATTACCAAAGGGGCTTTGCCCCAGGCATATGAAGGAATGGCTTTGTCTTAGCACAAGTGATATATTACTGTCAAGTGTACAAAAACAGGCAAGCTCTTCAGAGGGGGGGAAGTGTTCTCACTGACTCTCACTGCAATCACACACTTCACTCTTTTGCGGGGGTCTCTGCCCACTATACATTATCAGGCCGGGCCGCCTCTAGGAAAAAATAGAGCATTGGTTTGAATCCTCTAATTAGCTTTTCACTGCTGTCCTCTGGGCATGCACTGTTTCATGAACACCCATTGAAGATGCACGATGGCTCCAAGCAGAGCATGTCTCCACATGGTGCAACACCAGTTAGTGGGTTTTCTTTATTATTATGGTGATGAAGGGAAAAGATGGGCAGAGGACGCTGAATATTGGGTAGCAAGAGACCAGGTATGAGTGATCTTTATTGCATTGAAAAGGGAGTTTGACCAAAATAAGGCCATTCTATGCATTGTTCACCATGACACCTCTATATCTGCACACCTGATCTGAGCAGAGCAAAAAGGCTTGGGGAGCAGGAGTATAAGAACATAAAAATGAAGATGAATAGTTGTCAAAAATTTAGGGCCAGATGTATCAAGAATTGCTTTTGCGATTTTTAGATAGCAAATTTTACTGATTCGCTATTTAAGAATCGCAAACTGCAATGTATGTAGGATTTGCAAACAAATTTGCGATTCCTACATATTCCTTAATAGCGAATCGCAAATTGCGATTCGCTATTAAGGAATACCTTCCCATTCATTTCTATGGGCCTAGAGGCCGATAGGAATGAATAGGATTACATTCGCAATTTGCGAGTACCAAATAGGTACTCGCAAATTGCGCATGCTATTTCAAGGGTGCAAGGGGGCCAAAAGGCCACCCTGATGCACCCCCAAAAAAGGTAAGTATTCACATGTGGTGCACATACATACCCTAAGGGCATGTGTGTGCGCCACATGGCACTTAAAAAAATGCAAAAATGTGCATTTTTCTAGGAATATGCAAATTACCACCCACTTGAAGTAGGTGGTAATTTGTGATTCCTTAAAGCCAGGTCGCAATTTTTTCTTGCTTCCTGCATTGCAATTAAGGAATCGCAAAGTGCGATTCCCTAAATGCATTTGCAAAATAGGTAATCGCAAAAATTGCGATTCCCTATTTTGCTAATGCCTTTTGGGATGATACATCCCAGAAGGCTTTTTACCATTCACAAACGGGCCAATTCTGCGAATTGGCCCGTTTGGGAATGGTAAAACGCTTGATACATCTGGCCCATAGAGTTTTACACCACAATATTCCAGGTGATATATTGCACAGCCTCTAACCTGTTTCATTGGATCAGTTGGGACAGACGAGAAAAGTTATGAAGGAGTCACATACAAAATACCCTTTCAGTCCTTCATGCTTCTAACATGCCCTAAATATCACAAAACTAATACCTACCACCCTCACCAAGTTCTCCTCGGTTATCCATGTCTTCTGTATTTTAATGGGTTTTATAAAGCACTCTTTCCACCAGATGTGTCTTGGTGCTGAGGAGGAGTCACAAATCAGATTATTTGAAGAATAGGGAAGTCTTCAGAGTTTTCCTGAAGATTGTAGAAATAATTTTGAAGTCCAGTAGAAGATCATTGCACAATTTAAGCATGAGCCAGAAAAGAGAGCAACCTCCAATAGAGGATTTATGAAAATTAGGAACCCTGAGGAGGTGGAGCTGGAGGGAACATAATGATTTAGTAGGCACATATCTAGAAATTCTAGAAGTGAGAGACGATGATGCTAAACCATGAAGGCACTAGAGCACAAAGCATAATGTTTTGCATAACGCAGAGTGATCTTTCTTTTCCAATGTGTTTTTAGTGGTCATGCTGAGATGTTACCTTTGATTGTATTGCTTCTACTAATTGTACTCTAATTTTGGAATCTTTTGTTTGAATGGGAATAAACCATATGTTAATTGGTTAATTTGAATACTATCATTGTCATCTCAAATTTATTATGACCATTGTTGTGCCTCCAGAAGGTATCGTTCACCAACTGACAAGATGGGAGAGGGTACATCTAAAATAATAGTTGATAACCTTTCTTCACTGCCTTTTCTGTACAACGGCTTTTCTCCAGTTTTTGCAAAGCCGAAGCCTGTTCACTTCCTCTTTACAAGGAATATGACTGTGCATATCAAATGAACCAGATGTTATTGTTCCTTCTGGGCAAATGTATTCCCTAATGGAAAAATAGAAGGAAATTTCAAAATGCTATTTACAGTAGAATTTACAGAATGTGTTGATTGAACCATCTTCATCACCTGGTAATTGCATTTATATAGCGCTTACTACCCCTGACAAGGTTTTGAAGTGCTTTTTGGGGAGTAGCACGATACTCTGAAGCCCAAAAAGGATTAGTGGTGAATCAGTATAGGGAAATCTGAAATTAATTTGAGCAGTGGACATGGGAGTCTGTTAGTTGGATTGAGAAGGATAGCAGAGGGATAGAAGAAGGAGGGTCTAGAAAGAGTTTATTTAGAGATCATAGCAGCAGGAGGAGGTTTGGGATAAGTAGGGGGAAGAGTCAGAGGAGAGGGTTTAGAGGGCTTTTTTGGGAGATCTGAATAGTAAAAGAGGTGTGAGATGATACAAGGAGGGTTAAAGGAGGGAAGAGTCTAGAAAGGGTTATTTATTATTAGTAGACTGGGGTTTGGGATGAGTCAGAGAGTGGAGGTAGAGCATGTATTGAGAGAGGTATAGGGTGAGAAATAGGGTTGTGCATTAGAGAGAGTAGTAGATTGAGGTTTGGGATGAGTCAGAGAGTGGAGGTAGAGGATATACTTAGAGAAGTATAGGGTGATATATAGGGTAGTGGATTGGAGATGCTGAATTATGAGTAAAGTAATAAATATGAAGATACATAAACTACATGGAAGGTATATATGTATAAGTACGGTAAAATATTTAGATTTAAGTTGTATATAATAAACTCAGACTTTTCAAGTGTTGCTTTAATTTCAGCTAATTTATTTGTTTTTATATTTTTGATTATATAATAGTGAAGCAATTGTAGATGAATAGTTATGATAAAAATGTACTTATTTATGCAGCTACCTATATACATGTTAAACATAGAATGATATAACCATAAGTAATATGTACATTTGTTAGGCAGATCTAACGAATATCTATATATTTATAAACATGATTACTATACACATTTATACAAAAGAATACACAAATCTAGGTACACATATATAATCCAAATAACTGCTTATATACACAGTAATATGCTGTATATTTATGTTTGAGATTGGAGGTTATGTGGGGAAGAGCCAACTCTTGAGTAGTCTTCTGAAGATAAGGTAGTTATCCGTGGATCTTATGTTTGAGGGTAAAGAGTTCCATAGTTTGGCTTTTTGGACAGAGAAGGATGTGCCACTTATGTTTTTTTTCTTGTATGGTGGGATTTGTATGCGAGGTTCCAGTCTAGATCGGAGGTTCCTTTGTTGAATGTATTTGGTGATTTTATTCCTGATGAGAGTGGGCCTGTTCCATGTATCGCTTTGTGGGTGATACAAAGCAGCTTGAATATGGATCTTCTTGCAATCGGTAGCCAATGTAGGGTCTTCAAAGCAGGGGAAATGTGGGCTTGTGGTTTTATATGTAAGAGTAGACTGGCAGCAGAGTTCTGAATCCGTGGTAGTCTTTTCATAGGATGTTAAAGATCATCCGTGGTAGTAGTTATTGGCGTAATAGAGTTTAGACAGAACAAGAGAGATAGTAGCCTGGAGCTTGTGTGGAAAACCCAGGTGGTGGAAGATGCGTTGCAGATTTTTATAGTAATGAAGCTTGTTCTTGCGAGTTTGTCCACTTGGACATTCATTGATAGCTTGGAGTCCAAGGTAATTCTAAGGTTTCTTACTTCCTTAGATACTTTAAGTGGAGTTCCCACAAAGTCAGGCCAGGCGGCGAGTGGGTCATAATTTTTCCATTCGCCACATGCGAGTATTTCTGTTTTAGAACCATTCAGTATGAGATGGCTCCATGTCATCCATTGATCCATGGCTCTGACGCACCTTCATTTTTTTGTACTCAAGAAAGACAAAGATATTCAGCCTTGTATTGATTATTATAGGAGATCACAATTAAGGACAGATATCCTTTGCCTCATATTAAAAGCATTTTGAAATCTGTCTGGAGGGCACAAGTCTTTGCTAAACTAGATTTATGAAGAGCTTTTGTCATTTGCTTAGTAAAAAAGCAGCAAGAAGAAGATGGCTTTTCACATTCATATTTGATACATTTAATTTCATGTTATAGCATTTGGGTTAGGCAAAGTTTTAGTCATCTTTGAGTGCTTCATGGATTCAATATTCTCTGCAGTCTTAAATCAGTTTGTTTTGATTTATTTGGATATTATCCAAATAAAGAGCCTTGTGTGGCACCAAGAACTTGTGAGTCTCCTATTATCTGGACTCCAACAATGTAATTCATCCTCAAAACCAAAAAGCTGCAAGTTTGAGAAAGGAGAAGTTGAATATCTTGATTTTAAATTGAGTGCTTCAGGCCTTTCAATGGATCCAATGAAAGCAGCAGCCACTATGAATTAGCCGAACTAGATTCATAAACTTTTATTATCAATGTCAATATTTTACAGAGATAACTGGCAACATTACTTGGCTGCTGAAGAAGGAAAATATAAAGAAAGGTTTCTGTAGCGATGATCAAGCAGGCAAAAACATTCTGTACTTTAAAAAATATGCCTGTTGAAATGCCAAACTTGCATTATCCTTATTCTTCAAAGATGTTTCTAGGGGAAACAGATGTAACGAGCCACTCACTTGCTTTGCAGGCAATTCCGCTGGGGCGATGCTGGACCGCCCACACACCTTGAGGACAATTCTCAGCTTTCACAGCTTGGCCTTTTTAAGAGTGGCAATTGACCGACCAAGGTGGTGTGGGAAGTGGGATGAGAAAAAAACCACTGCCAGTGTCCATTTCCAAAGGTTTCTATTCCTGGTTCGGGTGGGCGAATGGAACACCGTCCTTCAGGTATCCCTTGATTTGTATAAACTCAAGTGACACTGTAATAGGAAACACAGGTATTACAAGAAGACTTCTATTAACACACACTTAAAATAATACTTTGACAGATTCTTATGCCTTTATATCTGACTTAACAACAATGATCTCATTAAACAATGACATGGGCTTAGGGAATCTTCTTGATAAGGCTCAAGAATGGCCAAGTCCAATGCCCACAGAAACATTGATTTCCACCAGTCCATGGGTTTGGGGAATCTTATAGATACGGCTCATGAATGGCCATGTCCTATGTCCATAGAAACACTAATTTCCACCAGTATAATGTTAGTACTAAGGTCACCGGAAACACTAGAAAGTCTGCTTACTCTTAAGTTTCTCAGTCCTGAGGTACAAGTGTCTTATCATATAGTAATAGCCAAGAGTTGTAAGTACTTGTTACATGAGTCTTTAGTGCTTGTTACATGAGTTGTTGGGGGTTGTTACATGAATCTTAGGCAGCGCCGCCTTGCGCGTTGCATAAAAGGAATGATCTAACGTCTTTTTGTTCTTCTTTTGAATGTGCACATCGACGTGATCTCCAGGCCCTGGATGTCAGGTAAGCAGTCTTCTTCTTGGGATTCAGGAAGCGGGACTCTCAAGAACACAAATTTGCAGGAGCAGAGGTTTCTGGAGGCGAGGACTAACAGGAACAAGGCTTCATGGGTTAGGACAAAGCCAAGCGAGGCTTCTTGCTTGGGGCCTGGTATTTGAAGCAGCACCCCTAAGATGGCTGCCAATCATGCGAGGAGCCGAGATCTCACGAGAATGTGCAGATCTAGTGTATGTGGGGTCAGGGAAAAAGCACACGGACAGTTCAGACAGCAATCTGACGGGTATGGAGAAACCAACTTACAGGTGAGAGGGGAGCTGGCAGGGATTCAAGGAGGAGAGAAATGTGTGGAGTTTAGGAAAGGAGGGAAAACAAGGATGTGGGGGACTGCAGGGAATCCCAGGGCCACACAAGCAGCACAGAGAGAACACCCTAACCGAGTGCAAGAGAGTAGTGCAACAACAGATGCCTCTTAAAGAGCTGGTGGAGTCATTCTATTACAGAAGAAGGAAGATTTTGGACAAGAATAGTGTTAAGAGTAAGGAATAACCTTATGGTGTGTTTCCTGCAGGAACAATGCGGATCCCAGCTCCTGCTCTTGTTTACTCCTGACCACAAGCAAACAGATAGAGGAAAAGGGATTAGGATGAAAAGAGAGAAAGATCAAGATGCGGCCAGAAAATGACTTTGGGAGTTATTACTGCAATTTTGTAGTCACTTGTCCCAGTTGGGTTCTTGTCACTCCAGATGTGTTCTCTTATGTTGCCTATATAGGTCTCTCTCCACATTATGTGGCTGAATATAAATGGTTGATGCTTATATTCCAATACTGGAATATGTTAAACGAGCTGCATTCAAAATACCAATTTTTTCATTGTAAAATGTTCTGTTGAAAATTCAAATTATGACAAGTTACTGTCTTTTCCTTTTTTGCAGGCAGGTGCCCAAAGATGGGATGTCAGGAAGAATGTAAATGTCCAATGGAAGCAGACCAATACCAAGTTGAGTATAATGTAAGCACTCATGCTACACCTTCAATAATGTTTGTTTCAATTCCTAATGTTTCATTTATTTTTTAGGTTCAAGCGATCATGGGCACAAAACAGGTCTACCTAGCTGAACAGAAGCAGCGGTCTGAAGAAAGATCAGAGGTGAGATCGGATTGGAGCTAATAGAGAGAGAAACCCTACTCTTTGAAATCCTCAATAGCAAGAGAGAACTGCATGGATGAGTGTGGCTTAAATTCTAAATCCAAAGATGACAGGCAATTTCTCAAGATGCTGAAGTTTTGCGGGGGTGCTGGCTATTTCTACACGCCTAATAAAATTCCTGTTGATTATGTTATGCCTGCTCCATGTTCACTAAGAAAAGTGCACTGATGTATAGTGTATTAGTGGCAGGATTGATCTTGGTGTCTTCTATTTGTGAAGTAAGCAAGGTGTCTCCTGCTTGGCATCTGTTTTCTGGTGGCTCGGGATGTGATGACCACAGGACATAATGTTTCTGTTCTAAGGGCCCAGAACTTGGGAGCCAGATGGCATGACAATCATCTTGCATTTTATCTGTCCCCATTTTCTGTCAGAGTCAGGATGGAACAAAACAGTGATTGAAAGAGAGCTTCTGGCCAGGAAGGTAACATTTATATCTATCTTCTTGGCCAAGAGCCATATTTTGATAGGCTTTAGAAAACCATATGATTTTCAAACTGATCATTGTAATTCACTTTGTTTGAGAAACCTTCAAAGCAGGAACAGTTGTCATGCATTATGGCCATGTTCCTTTGCATAGTATGAGTTTTAGAATCAGTTATATTCCTGGCTCAAGGAAAGCATTGGCAGATGTCTTGTCCCATCCTTATCCAAAGGCATCACTCACCTATAAGCAGTCTTTGATTCCTCCTCAACATGTTGTTGGGTTAGCTCAGTCCTTAGATAAGGTCAAGGTAGCACTGGTACAGATGAATCGAAAGAATTAGACTATCTCCACCTAAAGACTCAGTTAGCTCAATGAAATGAACTGTATTTTAGTCAATAAACCACCTTTATTCCCACTAAAGAACTACAAGTGGATGCTATAAAGATGTGCCGTGATTCAGTTATTTCTCATTATAGAGGAGTGAAGACTACTTTAGATTTTGTTTTTATAATCCTTTTGGTAGGCATTTGTTCATTCTGATGTCCAGAAATAGCTTCTCCAATATAAATCCTTGTACTGTAAGGGGATTATTCACAAACTGCAATTTATAGTACATTTAATAGCACTACAGTAGTAGTACTTCTCACCTACTACAAAATGCTTTTCGCAAACCTATATGCAGAGGTCTCCGCTTCTCCTATCTTTTATGTGCATAGGTCTTCGCAAACGCAGGTATACGTTTTTGTACTAAATTTGACAGGAAGTGGGTGGAAAATTAGGAATATGCAGGACTAAATGCGAGGGGTTTAGGTAGGAGTAAGCAGTAGTTAACTGAGGGCTATGGAGCACCTTAGGTAAGGGCATGCTCCCACTCACAAAAGAGTAAGCCCATTCCTATTCACAAACTGAACTTCTATCTTTACTACCACCAGAATGGACCCAAACAGTCTTAAGTGCCCACAGCTCAGATCTGGAGTAAGTCTTGCAGCACACATGACCAAGTACTGGTACTGCAACACCCTCCCACAGAAAGTAGTGGAGGTAGGAAATTAAGATAGAACCCCATTGGAAATAATGTCAAAATAGGTGGGTGTATATCTATGTTTTAAAAATATATATACATTTTATTTAATGTTAAGAAATTATATATAAATGAAAAATAAAGTGTTACCTTAAATTATCTTAATAAACTTAAGTTAAAAATAAAAAAACTTTTTAGAAAAATAAATTACTTGAAGTTAATTCTTTGCACAATTTTATTATTGTTTCATACATTAATATAAGCATTTTACTTTAGGTGGGTTGTTTTCAAACAAATCTTTAAAAAGTAATTTTTTCTTAATTTGTTATATATAAAATAATTAAATATTGATTACAAAATTAAGTTAAAATAGTTTAGCATTTTTTATTATGTTCCACATTCAAATATATATATATATATAGATATATACTTTAATTTAAATGAATACATAACATAACATTATTTTTGCTATTTTTCTTTCAAAGTTTAATAAACTGGTTACCTTTTCCCTATAATTTATCATAGGGAGATTTCCACTCCAATGGCTGCATTCTCTGTCTACATGTGAAAAGTTACTAGTAGGAAGTTTACATTTGTAAATGTGTCTCCACCCCTTGATTTTGGGGGGTAGGGACATGCAAATCTGCACTTTAAACAAAAATTACACTTGTAAATGGTGAATAACCAAAAGTAGTAAAATTTACTACAAAAGCATAACATAGACTTTACACATGTGGACTTACTCATGATTAAATCTACCTTTTCCAAATAAACCCTAGGCCTTCTGGATATTTTCCGGCATACGGATTCTACAGATTTTATAACAGACCTCCAGCCCTCAGTAGGAACCATGTGATAATGGTTACAGGGGACACTTTCTTGAAGATGGCTACAGTTGGCATCACCAGTGGCTAAAGAAATTACCCGATGCTTTTTGTCCGACATTTTTTGCTTTTATGAATTGCCTCAAATTATCATATCTACTAGAAGTTCTCAATATCTATCATGCTTTTGGAAGGCTTTGGGTATTTTCAGGTTATCACTAACATTCTAATGGATAAATAGAGTGAACTAATCCGGCTTTGGGGCAATAATTCGGATGCAAATTTAAAGCAACTCAAGACCATTTGGCTACTTATTTAGCATCCGCAGAATTTTCTTACAATGGTGAAACTCATAGTGCTACCCAAGTCTACATTTCTTATTTTTCAAGGTTTTCATTCGAGAGTTTTTAACATTCTGCTCACATTAATTCTCTAGTTCCAGCAGCTACTGAATGTGTGAGTTAAATGCAGAAGCATAAACAATTTGCATAAGACGTATCTCTAAAATCAAGATTAAGAAATATGAAGAAAAATTAAGATCAATTTTCTTTCCTTTTTACTTGAAGCAAAACTTTTGCTGTCTTCTCATTTCCTTCCCATTCATGCTTTGCTAGTTAAATTTCAAGGTCACTTTTTGGTCCTTTTGTAATAACTCATCAAATAAATCCTGTTGATTTCCAGTTGAAACTGCATCATACCTAGAAGTTTCATTCTGTTTTTCATACTTCAAAGCATAAGCCATACATATACTATCCACATCATCAACTTCCACCTGAACCTTGACCAGTTATGTACAAGGACAGCCTGAATATGAGGTTCAGGAAATGTGTGATTCCCGGAAGCTTCAAGGTCGACTTCAATTTCTGATCCAATGGAAGGATTAGTCTACTAGTGAATGCTCTTGGAAGATGCTATTTCTGTTCTCAGCCCTGTTCAAGTTCACAGCTCTATGAGAGGCACCCTGATAAAAGTGAGCTACATTCCTAATGCGATTTGTGCAGAGGTCTGTATTAAGTGCTCATCTGAGACTGCATACATGTATATGGAAAACATCATTTACCACGCAATCGGAACCACGCAGTGCTTTTACAGCGCAGTCTGAACAATGACTATGTCTATACCATGTGTTCCTTTAGCCCACAAGTTGTTACAATGACTTGCTTTAGAGAACGCAGTGTTGGACTGGTGTTGGATTTTAAGTCCAACACCTTCCTTACTAATACACAGACTGGAGTTAGAATAGTAAATTATACTATTCCAAAGTCCAGTGCTTCCATAAGGCAAGTCACTGTAATGACGTGTGCTAAAGGATCCCATGGTAATGATGCAGTCATTACTCAGAGTGCGCTGTTAAGGCACACGTGGTTCAGGCATGCGTGGTTCTGTCATACAGCCATGTACACTGGGTTTGACCCAAAAAGACTTACTGAAGGTGGGGCCTGATACAGACAACAAAACCTAGAGGGTTCCTTCAGTCAGCCCAAAATTATCTGTTGCTTTTAGCTTCCATTATGCATACTTAATTCTAGTGTTGCTCTTCTTATTTGAATTTTAATTGCATATAATCAAGGACCTGTTTCATCAAAACTAATTTTTCTCACTTTTTACATTGTTACAAATCTATGTCTATATTATTGGTGTTAATCACGCCTAGTGATTAGCACCACCTTAGTGAAATACTATTTACAATTAAAAAGGGAATTTAAAAGATTCCACTCAATTTTATATATATATTTATTTAGTTATGTTATTTATTTTAAGTTTTTATATATCAATTTGACACTGGACAGGAATTACAGCATTTTACAGAGAACAATTTACATGAGCACAAGCCCGTCTGCACGCGTGCGCGTCCGTCGGGGGCCAGGGGCCAGAACCCCTGCCCCTTTTTGGAAAATAAAATTGTATACTCCTCCAGTCAACTTCTTCGGCTTCGGACCCCAGGCAAAGACAAATACCTTCACTCTATCTGACTAACTAATGACTTTTCCTCGTGCACTCATTGCTCTTTCAGTCTTTGCCCTGCCCCTTGGACATGGCCAAAACTACTGACCCCTCATTCCTACAAAATGTATTTACTAAACTGCAGATCCCT
The DNA here is from genome assembly GCA_963921515.1 of Calotriton arnoldi. Classification (NCBI taxonomy): domain Eukaryota; kingdom Metazoa; phylum Chordata; class Amphibia; order Caudata; family Salamandridae; genus Calotriton; species Calotriton arnoldi. The sequence goes on along the minus strand of CAWUFW010003423.1, from coordinate 173,519 downwards.
ACCTAAACATTCCTCTAAACTATACATATTCCTAGAAGGAGAACAACCTGATGCATTATTTTTAACTGAAAGATGGCTCCATAAGGAATCTGGACCTGAACTTGTGCAAACCCTACCCCCTCCCCCCCCCGGTTACCATATCCTGAGGAAAGACCGGGAAAAGAGGAAAGGTGGAGGCATTGCCATTATCCTCAAAGATTCTTTTAAATGACGCATTGAGTCTGACCTTATACTAGACTGCGAAAACTTGTCCTTCGCAATCTCATTCTCAGCTACTTTTACCTTTTTTCATGAATCTCAATCTACCATCCCCCAGGTCCCTGTGGACAATTCCTTAAATTCCTTCCTGAAATTGCCACCACATTAGCGAGTTCCTCCCCTAATTTCACCCTTTTAGGGGATTTCAATCTTCATTTAGAAGACCCTACAAAATCCGAGGCCTTCAAACTTACACAAGATCTATTAGCCATTCAGCTGAGTCAAAAAGTCACTGGCCCTACTCATAGTAAAGGCCATACATTGGACCCTGTTTTTTCTAATAATTACAAACTTTTAGTGGGTGACCCTATCTCCGTGTCCTGGTCAGATCACTTCTTAATACCAATTCTCTGAAATATACCGACACAAAACATCGCTGTTAAATCTATCTGCATCCTTCTTAACAGACTTAGAAATGTCGGAGTCTCAGGGGGCGTCATTACCTGGCTTCAGTCTTTTTTAGACGACAGATCATTCCAAGTTTTCGATGGAGGTAACACCTCCAAGAGCCTGTCGCTCAGTTGCGGAGTGCCCCAAGGCTCCTCACTGATTCCCACATTATTCAATGTATACATGAGACCTCTCGCGGAGATTGTCCTGCCATATGATATTAACATCGTCACATATGCTGATGACACGCAACTGGTGGTTGCCCTAAACCACTCCAAGAACCTTTCTTCTAACCTGGAACCCTGCTTAGAGAAGGTGGCCAAATGGATGGAATACTTCTGTCTTAAGCTTATTGGAGAAAACACAGAGCTAATGGTCATGGGCAACCCCTCTATCTCTGATTTCGGACTGGCCTGGCCAAACTGTCTTGGCCCTCCTCCAGCCCCTAACTCTAAGATTAAAAGTCTAGGTGTTTGGCTTGATAAGTCGTTCAAATTTGATCACCAAGCAGTGAAACTGGCAGCTACCTGCTATGGCATTCTTAGACTGCTTTGGAAAGTTCTACCACTCCTTCCCATGTCGGCAAGGAGAGTCATGGTCCAGGCGCTGGTTCCTTCCCGCCTGGTCTACGGAAACTCCCTTTATCTCGGGGTCCCGAAGTCTACGATACGAAAACTGCAAGTCGTACAGAACTGTGCAGCCAGGTTGCTGCTTAATATCCCCAAAACTCAGTCTGCCAAGCCAGCTCTAAAGTCGCTGCACTGGTTGCCAGTTAATGAAAGAATAAAATTCAAATCTCTATGTATAGCCCACAAGACTCTTTGGGGGAAAGGTCCCCCAATTATCCATTCTCTCATCACCTTCTATCGCCCTAGGAGATGCCTAGGCTCAGCTAATCTATTTTTAGCTTCAGTCCCTAATACGAAAAGGGCTAGATGTGGAGGGTGTTCCTTCTCATATAACACCCCCAGATTGTGGAACACCCTTCCCCCACATCTTTACACACTGATCCACCATCTCTCCTTCCGGAGGCTCCTAAAAACCTGGCTGTGGTATTTGCTTGGGGCGTGGTATTTGAAGCAGCACCCCTAAGTTGGCTGCCAATCATGCGAGGAGCCGAGATCTCACGAGAATGTGCAGATCTAGTGTATGTGGGGTCAGGGAAAAAGCACACGGACAGTTCAGACAGCAATCTGACGGGTATGGAGAAACCAACTTACAGGTGAGAGGGGAGCTGGCAGGGATTCAAGGAGGAGAGAAATGTGTGGAGTTTAGGAAAGGAGGGAAAACAAGGATGTGGGGGACTGCAGGGAATCCCAGGGCCACACCAGCAGCACAGAGAGAACACCCTAACTGAGTGCAAGAGAGTAGTGCAACAACAGATGCCTCTTAAAGAGCTGGTGGAGTCATTCTATTACAGAAGAAGGAAGATTTTGGAAAAGAATAGTGTTAAGAGTAAGGAATAACCTTATGGTGTGTTTCCTGCAGGAACAATGCGGATCCCAGCTCCTGCTCTTGTTTACTCCTGACCACAAGCAAACAGATAGAGGAAAAGGGATTAGGATGAAAAGAGCGAAAGATCAAGGTGCGGCCAGAAAATGACTTTGGGAGTTATTTCTGCAATTTTGTAGTCACTTGTCCCAGTTGGGTTCTTGTCACTCCAGATGTGTTCTCTTATGTTGCCTATATAGGTCTCTCTCCACATTATGAGACTGAATATAAATGGTTGATGCTTATATTCCAATACTGGAATATGTTAAACGAGCTGCATTCAAAATACCAATTTTTTCAATGTAAAATGTTCTGTTGAAAATTCAAATTATGACAAGTTACTGTCTTTTCCTTTTTTGCGCAGGCAGGTGCCCAAAGATGGGATGTCAGGAAGAATGTAAATGTCCAATGGAAGCAGACCAATACCAAGTTGAGTATAATGTAAGCACTCATGCTACACCTTCAATAATGTTTGTTTCAATTCCTAATGTCTGATCATTGTAATTCACTTTGTTTGAGAAACCTTCAAAGCAGGAACAGTTGTCATGCATTATGGCCATGTTCCTTTGCATAGTATGAGTTTTATAATCAGTTATATTCCTGGCTCAAGGAAAGCATTGGCAGATGTCTTGTCCCATCCTTATCCAAAGGCATCACTCACCTAGAAGCAGTCTTTGATTCCTCCTCAACATGTTGTTGGGTTAGCTCAGTCCTTAGATAAGGTCAAGGTAGCACTGGTACAGATGAATCGAAAGAATTAGACTATCTCCACCTAAAGACTCAGTTAGCTCAATGAAATGAGCTGTATTTTAGTCAATAAACCACCTTTATTCCCACTAAAGAACTACAAGTGGATGCTATAAAGATGTGCCGTGATTCAGTTATTTCTCATTATAGAGGAGTGAAGACTACTTTAGATTTTGTTTTTATAATCCTTTTGGTAGGCATTTGTTCATTCTGATGTCCAGAAATATGTTCTAGCTTCTCCAATATAAATCCTTGTACTGTAAGGGGCTTATTCACAAACTGCAATTTATAGTACATTTAATAGCACTACAGTAGTAGTACTTTTCACCTACTACAAAATGCTTTTCGCAAACCTGTATGCAGAGGTCTCCGCTTCTCCTATCTTTTATGTGCATAGGTCTTCGCAAACGCAGGTATACTTTTTTGTAGTAAATTTGACAGGAAGTGGGTGGAAAATTAGGAATATGCAGGACTAAATGCGAGGGGTTTAGGTAGGAGTAAGCAGTGGTTAAATGAGGGCTATGGAGCACCTTAGGTAAGGGCATGCTCCCACTCACAAAAGAGTAAGCCCATTCCTATTCACAAACTGAACTTCTATCTTTACTACCGCCAGAATGGACCCAAACAGTCTTAAGTGCCCCCAGCTCAGATCTGGAGTAAATCTTGCAGCACACATGACCAAGTACTGGTACTGCAACACCCTCCCACAGAAAGTAGTGGAGGAAGGAAATTAAGATAGAACCCCATTGGAAATAATGTCAAAATAGGTGGGTGTATATCTATGTTTTAAAAATATATATACATTTTATTTAATGTTAAGAAATTATATATAAATGAAAAATAAAGTGTTACCTTAAAATATCTTAATAAACTTAAGTTAAAAATAAAAAAACTTTTTAGAAACATAAATTACTTGAAGTTAATTCTTTGCACAATTTTATTATTGTTTCATACATTAATATAAGCATTTTACTTTAGGTGGGTTGTTTTCAAACAAATCTTTAAAAAAGTAATTTTTACTTAATTTGTTATCTATAAAATAATTAAATATTGATTACAAAATTAAGTTAAAATAGTTTAGCATTTTTTATTATGTTCCACATTCAAATATATATATATATAGATATATACTTTAATTTAAATGAATACATAACATAACGTTATTTTTGCTATTTTTCTTTCAAAGTTTAATAAACTGGTTACCTTTTCCCTATAATTTATCATAGGGAGATTTCCACTCCAATGGCTGCATTCTCTGTCTACATGTGAAAAGTTACTAGTAGGAAGTTTACATTTGTAAATGTGTCTCCACCCCTTGATTTTGGGGGGTAGGGACATGCAAATCTGCACTTTAAACAAAAATTACACTTGTAAGTGGTGAATAACCAAAAGTAGTAAAATTTATTACAAAAGCATAACAGTGACTTTACACATGTGGACTTACTCATGATTAAATCTACCTTTTCCAAATAAACCCTAGGCCTTCTGGATATTTTCCGGCATACGGATTCTACAGATTTTATAACAGACCTCCAGCCCTCAGTAGGAACCATGTGATAATGGTTACAGGGGACACTTTCTTGAAGATGGCTACAGTTGGCATTACCAGTGGCTAAAGAAATTACCCGATGCTTTTTGTCCGACATTTTTTGCTTTTATGAATTGCCTCAAATTATCATATCTACTAGAAGTTCTCAATATCTATCATGCTTTTGGAAGGCTTTGGGTATTTTCAGGTTATCACTAACATTGTAATGGATAAATAGAGTGAACTAATCCGGCTTTGGGGCAATAATTCGGATGCAAATTTAAAGCAACTCAAGACCATTTGGCTACTTATTTAGCATCCGCAGAATTTTCTTACAATGGTGAAACTCATAGTGCTACCCAAGTCTACATTTCTTATTTTGCAAGGTTTTCATTCGAGAGTTTTCAACATTCTGCTCACATTAATTCTCTAGTTCCAGCAGCTACTGAATGTGTGAGTTAAATGCAGAAGCATAAACAATTTGCATAAGACGTATCTCTAAAATCAAGATTAAGAAATATGAAGAAAAATTAAGATCAATTTTCTTTCCTTTTTACTTGAAGCAAAACTTTAGCTGTCTTCTCATTTCCTTCCCATTCATGCTTTGCTAGTTAAATTTCAAGGTCACTTTTTGGTCCTTTTGTAATAACTCATCAAATAAATCCTGTTGATTTCCAGTTGAAACTGCATCATACCTAGAAGTATCATTCTGTTTTTCATACTTCAAAGCATAAGCCATACATATACTATCCACATCATCAACTTCCACCTGAACCTTGACCAGTTATGTACAAGGACAGGCTGAATATGAGGTTCAGGAAATGTGTGATTCCCGGAAGCTTCAAGGTCGACTTCAATTTCTGATCCAATGGAAGGATTAGTCTACTAGTGAATGCTCTTGGAAGATGCTATTTCTGTTCTCAGCCCTGTTCAAGTTCACAGCTCTATGAGAGGCACCCTGATAAAAGTGAGCTACATTCCTAATGCGATTTGTGCAGAGGTCTGTATTAAGTGCTCATCTGAGACTGCATACATGTATATGAAAAACATCATTTACCACGCAATCGGAACCACGCAGTGCTTTTACAGCGCAGTCTGAACAATGACTATGTCTATACCATGTGTTCCTTTAGCCCACAAGTTGTTACAATGACTTGCTTTAGAGAACGCGGTGTTGGACTGGTGTTGGATTTTAAGTCCAACACCTTCCTTACTGATACACAGACTGGAGTTAGAATAGTAAATTATACTATTCCAAAGTCCAGTGCTTCCGTAAGGCAAGTCACTGTAATGACGTGTGCTAAAGGATCCCATGGTAATGATGCAGTCATTCCTCAGAGTGCGCTGTTAAGGCACACGTGGTTCAGGCATGCGTGGTTCTGTCATACAGCCATGTACACTGGGTTTGACCCAAAAAGACTTACTGAAGGTGGGGCCTGATACAAACAACAAAACCTAGAGGGTTCCTTCAGTCAGCCCAAAATTATCTGTTGCTTTTAGCTTCCATTATGCAAACTTAATTCTAGTGTTGCTCTTCTTATTTGAATTTTAATTGCATATAATCAAGGACCTGTTTCATCAAAACTAATTTTTCTCACTTTTTACATTGTTACAAATCTATGTCTATATTATTGGTGTTAATCACGCCTAGTGATTAGCACCACCTTAGTGAAATACTATTTACAATTAAAAAGGGAATTTAAAAGATTTCACTCAATTTTATCTATATATTTATTTAGTTATGTTATTTATTTTAAGATTTATATATCAATTTGACACTGGACAGGAATTACAGCATTTTACAGAGAACAATTTACATGAGCACAAGCCCGTCTGCACGCGTGCGCGTCCGTCGGGGGCCAGGGGCCAGAACCCCTGCCCCTTTTTTGGAAAATAAAATTGTATACTCCTCCAGTCAACTTCTTCGGCTTCGGACCCCAGGCAAAGACAAATACCTTCACTCTATCTGACTAACTAATGACTTTTCCTCGTGCACTCATTGCTCTTTCAGTCTTTGCCCTGCCCCTTGGACACGGCCAAAACTACTGACCCCTCATTCCTACAAAATGTATTTACTAAACTGCAGATCCCTACCTAAACATTCCTCTAAACTATACATATTCCTAGAAGGAGAACAACCTGATGCATTATTTTTAACTGAAAGATGGCTCCATAAGGAATCTGGACCTGAACTTGTGCAAACCCTCCCCCCCCGGATACCATATCCTGAGGAAAGACCGGGAAAAGAGGAAAGGTGGAGGCATTGCCATTATCCTCAAAGATTCTTTTAAATGGCGCATTGAGTCTGACCTTATACTAGACTGCGAAAACTTGTCCTTCGCAATCTCATTCTCAGCTACTTTTACCTTTTTTCATGAATCTCAATCTACCATCCCCCAGGTCCCTGTGGACAATTCCTTAAATTCCTTCCTGAAATTGCCACCACATTAGCGAGTTCCTCCCCTAATTTCACCCTTTTAGGGGATTTCAATCTTCATTTAGAAGACCCTACAAAATCCGAGGCCTTCAAACTTACACAAGATCTATTAGCCATTCAGCTGAGTCAAAAAGTCACTGGCCCTACTCATAGTAAAGGCCATACATTGGACCCTGTTTTTTCTAATAATTACAAACTTTTAGTGGGTGACCCTATCTCCGTGCCCTGGTCAGATCACTTCTTAATCCCAATTCTCTGGAATATACCGACACAAAACATCGCTGTTAAATCTATCTGCAGCCGGGAACGTCCATGGGCTAAATCACCTTTAGAACCTTGGATCTTTGACCTTACAAACTCTAGGCCCACGCTAGACTCCAACCCTATCTCAGCCATGGAAAAATTCAATCAGTGGATAGAGTGTTCTTTGGATGCAGTCATCCCCATTAAATCTAGTCATAAAAGGGCAAGAGAGAAAGTCTCACCTTGGTACTCACCTAAGCTTCGGGAACTTAACCAAACTTGTAAAAGACTGGAAAGGAAATGACAGAAAGGTTACAATGACTTAAGTAAATTGAAATACAGAGAGTCCATAAAAATCTACCAAACTGAAATAAAAAAGCACAAGAATCTTACTTCGAAACGAAAATCAATTCCGCAGCCAATGCCCCCCGGGGAATCTTCTGCATTGCGAGGAATCTTCTGGAGCTTACCCCTCCAGGGACATCACCTGATTCCACTCCAGTCCGCTGCAAGGAACTAGCAGAATTTTTCCACAAAGAAATTCCATACATATACAATATATTTCCCCGCTCCCCCTCCCCCAACAACCTTCAATCAGGAGATAACTCCACATCTGACATCTGACATCAAACACAGGCTGAGAAAGTAATACTTCCAGCCATACTGGAAGTGATAAAACTGTCTATCTCCACTAGCCTAGTCCCTCCATCCTGGAAACATGCCATGGTGAGAGCACTGTTTAAAAAATCAAGTCTAAATCCTGAGGTTCTAGGCAACTATCGTCCCATCTTGCTTCTCCCTGGGATAAGTAAGATCTTAGAAAAATATGTCAATATGAGTCTCTCCAAGTTCCTAGAAACCCACAGTCTATTGCACTCCTCCCAAACTTGATTCCGACCACAACATGGGACGGAAACTGCTCTTCTTGCAGTAGTCGAGGAATCCAACAAAATTCTAGATCATGGAGGAGCAGTTGCATTTATCCTCCTCGACCTGAGCTCCGCTTTCGATACTCTCAACTATGACATCCTTCTTAACAGACTTAGAAATGTCGGAGTCTCAGGGGGCGTCATTACCTGGCTTCAGTCTTTTTTAGACGACAGATCATTCCAAGTTTTCGATGGAGGTAACACCTCCAAGAGCCTGTCGCTCAGTTGCGGAGTGCCCCAAGGCTCCTCACTGATTCCCACATTATTCAATGTATACATGAGACCTCTCGCGGAGATTGTCCTGCCATATGATATTAACATCGTCACATATGCTGATGACACGCAACTGGTGTTTGCCCTAAACCACTCCAAGATCCTTTCTTCTAACCTGAACCCTGCTTAGAGAAGGTGGCCAAATGGATGGAATACTTCTGTCTTAAGCTTAATGGAGAAAACACAGAGCTAATGGTCATGGGCAACCCCTCTATCTCTGATTTCGGACTGGCCTGGCCAAACTGTGTTGGCCCTCCTCCAGCCCCTAACTCTAAGATTAAAAGTCTAGGTGTTTGGCTTGATAAGTCATTCAAATTTGATCACCAAGCAGTGAAACTGGCAGCTACCTGCTATGGCATTCTTAGACTGCTTTGGAAAGTTCTACCACTCCTTCCCATGTCGGCAAGGAGAGTCATGGTCCAGGCGCTGGTTCTTTCCCGCCTGGTCTACGGAAACTCCCTTTATCTCGGGGTCCCGAAGTCTACGATACGAAAACTGCAAGTCGTACAGAACTGTGCAGCCAGGTTGCTGCTTAATATCCCCAAAACTCAGTCTGCCAAGCCAGCTCTAAAGTCGCTGCACTGGTTGCCAGTTAATGAAAGAATAAAATTCAAATCTCTATGTATAGCCCACAAGACTCTTTGGGGGAAAGGTCCCAAAATTATCCATTCTCTCATCACCTTCTATCGCCCTAGGAGATGCCTAGGCTCAGCTAATCTATTTTTAGCTTCAGTCCCTAAAACGAAAAGGGCTAGATGTGGAGGGTGTTCCTTCTCATATAACACCGCCAGATTGTGGAACACCCTTCCCCCCCATCTTTGCACACTGATCCACCATCTCTCCTTCCGGAGGCTCCTAAAAACCTGGCTGTTTCAGAATGTGGCCCGATAACCACCCTGCCTGCTGTTCTGCCTGACGCTTCTAGCGCTGGGATGCCTCCGGGTAGCCATGCTCTCAACAAATGCTGAATAATAATAATGAGCAAAAAGGTGTACCAGGGGGCAAGGGGTAAAAGGGAAGATAGGAGACAAGCAGGGGCGGAACTAGGGGAGAGCAACCATAGTATTAAACAGTGATTACAGGAGAGTCAATGACGTTGGATATATTGAAAAGAAAGACTTAGGGGTCGATTCCAATTCGGGCCGGAAAACGTACCGACCGACTCAGTGCGGGAATTTATTCCAACCGACACGAACCGGCGCCGTCTGACCCGGGTAGTACGATGAAATGCATGTGAAACCCGACCGACTCGGACGGAATACAAAACGAACGACCGAGCCGGACGGAAACAAGCCATCCGGCCGGAAAACACTCGAAACTAACCGACCGACACGCACCCGGATAGCGACCGAACGAAACGTACCCACGAACTCCGACCCGCGTAGTACGATGCTATGCGTGCGAAACACGACCGACTCGCACGGAGCACAAGCCGTACGACCACACGCACACAAAACCCAGCCGAATCAACCCAATACTCCGCGACCGACTCGTACGCTGCACATGAAACCAACCTTAAACACAGCAGGAACGAGTCGGACAACATCGCACCAGACAACAGCAGCGTCCGACTCGGACACAAGAACGACTCCTACATGCACCCAAAGCACCAAGGGAAAAAAGTAAAAAAAAATGGCCAAACAAGCTACCACAAAGCCAATAAATACTGGGGGTGGGGGAAAAAATGGAACAAGGACACACCCCCAACCCCACCTACATAAAGGCCACAAATCCCTACCATGAGCCTTTGAAAATTCCACAGACCTGCCAGCAAACAACACCATCACACAGCAACCACAGACACACTCACAGCTCATACATCACACAAGCCACACACCATTACCACACTTACAAATAGCACCCTCACACACACCCAGCTAAACCTACACTCACACACCCCCACTTGCACACACACACCCACACATCAATCACCACCACCACCCATCACCATGCCCCCAAAGAAGAACCAAAAGTTCCTAGATTGTGAATTGGAAGTCCTGGTAGACGAGATACTCAGGGTAGAGCCACAGTTGTTTGGTACATTGGTACAACAGACCCCCATGTCGCAGAAAACCAAGATGTGGGCGAGGATTGTCGACAGGGTGAATGCACAATCACCATGTTTGCGCACAAAGGAAGACATCCAGAACAGGTGGTATGATGTGCGCAGGAGGGTCCGGGACCTACTGAAAAAGGACTACATCATCAGCCAGCGCACCGGCAGTGGCCCTCCTGCAAAACCAATATACCTCAGGCCCTGGGAGGAGAAGGTACGGGCCATCCTACCACCAGTGAGCGTATATGGACTAACAGACATCCCAGAGCCTGGTGAGTACACAACTTATATACACAATATGGTGTGACAATACACACACAGCACCCTCAAAGGGATAGGAAAACCATGCACCCTTACCAAATACACAGCAAACAAAACATACTCATCCCAAGATGTGAATGCCAGTCAGACAAACACAATACCTGCCATCTCATAGTGACATCTAACTGTGTCATGACATCTACAAACCTAACAACAAATACAGCAAGGCAGTGGCACAAATAGAATCAACAAACACTCACAGATATATTGACATCACTAGAACACCACCTCACAAGGAAGATCACTGAAAGGAAGGAATTCTGTGTATGCTGGTAAAGTCAGTGTAGCCAATAGCATCATGGGAGTTGGAGTCATAGATATTGCTCAGCCTCACAATTGGCCCATCAACACCACCCTGAACCATGCTTACATCACAGGGAGTGGAAAAGGACTCACAAGATGGCTGACACTGGGTACTGCTGGGGGAGCACAAGGCCCTGCAGGCAACTGTGCAACAACCAACAGCAGGACACCACTGACTGACATCCTGAAAGACAACTTGCACTCCCTGCAATGGAAGCATGTTCCATGGTGGGATATCTGGCTGGGTGGGAAGGAGGACTCACAGCACTGACCATAGTTCCAAGCACCTCCCCTCACACACACCCCAACACTAACTCCACAGAACCCACCTGGGAGAATGCAAAGCCTCACATTCTAACTCAAGATCCCACAAAGACCAACCAGCCGGGCTCATACTGTGTGAAGCACAGGGACACTCTTGGGACTGGTAGCCAAACAACCGCAAGGAGAACACTCTCAGCCAACCTGTCAGCACAGGCACCCCACCCCACAGGGAAGCATAGTCAAAAGGAAGGAAGGATGGGCATGCTGGGAAGGGGGGTGGAGGAAATAGCATGATGGGAGTGGTAGTCACAGATATTGCTCAGCCTCACAATTGGCCCATCAACACCACCCTGAACCATGCTCACATCACAGGGAGTGGAAAAGGACTCACAAGATGGCTGACACAGGGCACTGCTGGGGGAACACAAGGCCCTGCAGGCAACTGTGCACCAACAAACAACACAACCACATTGTCAGCCATCTTGCCATTGCTCTCACACTCACACACACTGAAGTCCACTCAAAAGGAAGGAAGGATGGGCATGCTGGGAAGGGGGGTGGAGGCAATAGCATGATGGGAGTGTTAGTCACAGATATTGCTCAGCCTCACAATTGGCCCATCAACACCATCCTGAACCATGCCCACATCACAGGGAGTGGAAAAGGACTCACAAGATGGCTGACACTGGGTACTGCTGGGGGGAGCACAAGGCCCTGCAGGCAACTGTGCAACAACCAACAGCAGGACACCACTGACTGACATCCTGAAAGACAACTTGCACTCCCTGCAATGGAAGCATGTTCCATGGTGGGATATTTGGGCTGGGGGGAGAAGTCGGCCCGGATGGCAACCAAATACCACCAATGCTGGTCAGGCACACACCTCAACATTCACATTGACATGCCACAGGTTGGCAGGACAATGTGCTACACCAATATCACTCTCTGACTGTCATAACTGAGTAGAATGCAATGTCCAGGGCCGCATCCAGAGGTACAGTCACAACTGTCCGGTGTTTTAACAATTGATGCCTGTAGAGACATACCATACAATCTGTGTCTCTCCCCAAAACAGGTGAAGATGGGGACTCAGCAGCAGATGAGGAGGAGTCCCTGTCCCAGGCTCCTGGGGACACAGAGCTCACTGGTGTTGATCAGCCTCTGCACTCCTCGGATGTCGAACAACAAGCTGGACCCTCCGGTGCCAGTCATCATGCAGCACCAGCAGGACCAACATCTGCACCCCCTGCACCCACCCCTCCAACAACTGGCAACACACAGGCCACCCCTGCCAACACGGACACACCAAGGACCACAGGTGACAACAGCGCAGGGAGCCGGGACAAACTGGACCCGCTGCCATCGAGCCCACTAACAACACCCAAGTGGGCACACGGTCACCTGTGCGTGGAACCGCAGGCCCTGCACGTGTTGCCAGGGGTGGTGGGAGGGGTGGTAGACACAGGTCGCTATTTGCAGAGGGGTCAGGACTGCGTGATGACCCACAACTGGCACGCATTGCAGATGCGTACCAGACCAGCACCGGAGAGGTCACCCAGGTAGTGGGGATCCTCAAGGACATACAACAGCAGCAGGCTGCCCATCATGCCCGCTTGGACTCCCACATGTCCCGTGTCGAGACACACATGTCTCGCATGGAGTCCAAGTGGGACACATTGCAAGAACTCACAGCGGTGCATAGGGACATACTGACATGCCTCCGCCAGATCAGCACCAACATGGCCTCACCTCCCTGTGCGCCCACAACATCTGTTGCCACTACATCCGCAACAGCCACAGGGAGGGAGGAGGACTCTGGCGGAGAGTACCCTGCACCGTGGCAGCCTGCACCTGAGGGTCCCCCCCCCAAGAAGAGGGGCCGTCCGAGGAGGCCAAACTGAGAGGCCGATGGCCAGCTACATCCCCCAGGAAGGCAACACCTGTTCTGGAACTTTTCCTCTGTGTGCAAACTGCACGCCCTGTCGATGGCAACCCAACTCGCCCACATGACATGGGGAGCTCTAGTTGTACAAATTCATCAGATGACTGTGGACTATACCCTGGACATTTCATCTACCAGGACTTCCAATTCACATGGGAACTTTGGATTCCAATTTCTATGTACAGCACCCACCATCCTGTGCACCATCCCCACACCTTTTGTAAATAAACTCACCAAAAAACCATATCTGCCTCTGTTGTGATTCCAACGTGGTCTCTGTCATGGAGATGGTGATCAGAAATATGACACTGTGCATGCTGACTGCTACAGCAAGTCCAACACCGTCATGGCAGTCATGGCGACGTGACACATATGAGGGAGACACACCACTAGGGCCACACAACACATACACACCAGGGCCATATGACTCATCCCCTACACTGATGTTGCTTGGAAATACAGTGCAATGCACAGACACCACACATATTCACAGTCTGTGTCAACTACAACACAGGTGCAGTAAGCAAATGTCACTCAGATGTGTGACTACGGACAACGCACACCCCAAAATGTAGAACAGGTTTATTACACATTTGCTACATGTTGTTTCCACTACAAATGCAAGCTAATCCCACCTGGCTGTGGCCACAAAGTCAAACAATGCAGAAGATAGAAAGTCCAGGGGTGTGTGGCACATCACCTGTAGGGGAACAACTGCTGCCACCTTGGAAGTTGAATCATTGATTCGGGGGATCCAAGTTGTTCTAACAACTCCAGCAGCACCCTGTGAAGGACAGACATGACACACACTCAAAAGCACAGAAGAACAGCACAGAATGGCAATACTCATGTCTAATACCTGTCACAAGTTAAATACACAAAAGCAAGTTAGCATGTCTACACTGTTGGCAAGTACAGACCACCTGCAAGGACACATCTCTGCATGCATCCAGTCAAGTTGCACATGGCCACACTCAAACAGCACCAGAGCACCACACACACATATCATGCAAATCAAATTCATTGATAGTACAACACTCTGGATACTCACATTCAGCTGAAGAAGTTGGTGATGAGCTGTGTGCGGACATCACCATCACCATCATCATCATCATCATCACTGGCATCGTGGCCCAGGCCTGGATCCTCCACAGGTGGCGGATGTTGGTCATCGTCATCCAGGATGAGAGGCAACTCCTTCCGCACTGCCAGGTTGTGGAGCATGCAGCAGACGATGATAATCTTGCACACCTTTGCTGGGGCATATGGGAGGGCGCCTCCTGTCTTGTCCAGGCAGCGGAAGTGGCTCTTCAGGAGACCAAAGGTCCGCTCAATCACGCTCCTGGTCCGACCATGTGCCTCATTGTAGCGCATCTGGGCTGGTGTCACAGGGTTCCTGAGGGGTGTCAGCAACCACGGCATGTTGGGGTATCCCGAGTCACCTACAGACAGACAATTGCACATTAGCCAACATTGAAAAGTGTGTGGAAAGCAACATAGCACAACACACACAATGGTACAGAGTCAGTACACACCGACAAGCCAAGCACGCTGGTTCGGCATCTGTGACATCATCCTCGGGATGCGACTACTCCTCATCACGTAGGCATCGTGTGCAGAACCGGGGAAACGGGCACAAACATCATGTTTGCAAGACATACCACCAGAGCATTGACAGAATGATAATGTTTCCTGTTCCTGTATGCCTGCTCATGTGCCTGTGGTGGTACCAAAGCCACATGTGTCCCATCAATGGAGCCAATGACATGTGGCATCCTCCCCAGGGCATAGAAGTCACTCTTGACGTCAGTGAGTCGGTGACGTTGTGGGAAATAGATGTACTGGTTAAGGCATCTCAACATCGCCACCAAAACATCGCGTAGCACACAGCTGAACATAGTCTGTGACATACCACCAGTAGATGCCACAGTGTGTTGAAAGGTACCGGTGGCAAAGAAGTGTAGGGCTGCCATCACCTTCACCTTGGGGATCAGCGCTGTCGGATACGGCCGGCCAGGCTGCAAATGTGGGTCCAACCGCACTGCCAAATCCTCAATCAGCTGCCTGGTGAAGCGGTACCGTCGGATGCTGTCACGTTCCACCATCGTTGCCAGGTCTGGAAATGGTCGATGGACAGCAGGAGCCCTGCAGTGCAGAGGTGAAGAAGTCAAGATTGTCAGTCACCCCACATATGTGCCATTCACCATACTGTAGTTCACATGCTACATCATCATCAAACACTAGTAATTGATGTGTGTCTCGTTCTGTTTGGACACATATGGCACCCACATGGACATCATGTAACATCTCTGTACGACATGTGTGGACAGCAGGTCCCAGGGTGTGCTATGTGAAACCATTTGGCTGTGTCACAGTACCCATTTACTGCACTCACATTCCACACACATACCACAGTGACGTCTGGACAGATGCGCCACAGGCATCTCAACTCATTGACAGGTAGATTCCCAGGGAGCCTGTTTTGCCACATGGACACTGGCATGACCTGGCGTATCATGTACACGTCAGAAAAATCAAACATGACTCCCACAGGTAGTGCCCCCTGTAGCCTCTGCAGGACAGACATGGACGTCAGTGACACACACACACAACATCTAAGTCCATGCACAAACAACGTGGATGTGGAGACTGTCTCCCATTGTGCACATGGAGTCAGACATGTGAAACACAACATGCACACAGACTGCGGAAGGACATGACTATTGTGGCAATGGGCCACCCTGTGATGTACATGCTTTCCCACATGAGCCTTGGGGTATGTGACATGTCATACATATACACAACCTGGAAATGTGACCATGCAACATGCTCCAAAAATGAACAGTTGCACATCCCAGTGGTCATGTGCACGACACACAAAGGACCCTGCCCCCATTAACATGTGCACAGCCTGGGTGTGTCTGCCCCCAAGTGCCAGCCCAAAAACAACATGTACACACCCATACACAGATAAGGTCATGCTGCCACACATGCCTTAGATACAGTGTGGACTGGGTGTTGTGTAGTAGGTGTGCCCCAGAGTCCCTGGAAAGTATATGTGGCTGGCATAGATTCACCATTGACCAGCATGGTGACACATGCGTGTGACCTGTACAGGGACTCGTTGTACAGCAATGGTCCGATCGGTGTGCCCGCTCAGACCATTGCATTGCATGTGAGCGGGTACGCGTTGTATCGCGGGTACGCGTTGTACAGCAATGGTCCGATCGGTGTGCCCGCTCGGACCATTGCATTGAATGTGAGCGGGTACGCGTTGTACAGCAATGGTCCGATCGGTGTGCCCGCTCGGACCATTGCATTGCATGTGAGCGGGTACGCGTTGTATCGCGGGTACGTGTTGTACAGCAATGGTCCGATCGGTGTGCCCGCTCGGACCATTGCATTGCATGTGAGCGGGTACGCGTTGTATCGCGGGTACGCGTTGTACAGCAATGGTCCGATCGGTGTGCCCGCTCGGACCATTGCATTGCATGTGAGCGGGTACGCGTTGTATCGCGGGTACGCGTTGTACAGCAATGGTCCGATCGGTGTGCCCGCTCGGACCATTGCATTGCATGTGAGCGGGTAAGCGTTGTACAGCAATGGTCCGATCGGTGTGCCCGCTCGGACCATTGCATTGAATGTGAGCGGGTACGCGTTGTACAGCAATGGTCCGATCGGTGTGCCCGCTCGGACCATTGCATTGAATGTGAGCGGGTACGCGTTGTACAGCAATGGTCCGATCGGTGTGCCCGCTCGGACCATTGCATTGAATGTGAGCGGGTACGCGTTGTACAGCAATGGTCCGATCAGTGTGCACGCATTGGCTGGGGCCTGGCATGGCAACGGATGCGGTTTTTGAATTTACAACGAGTCTGATGCAGTGAATTCAGTTGGCCAGCCACAACAATGTTGCAAATTCATGGGTGTCATGAAGTTGAATTTTTGAAGGATGCTGTGGGCGTGTATTGGAGCTGCTATTCCATGGATTGGCCAGATTCAGAAGATGCTACCGACTTGGACCTATCACTTTGGACACATGGACAGTATCTGCCTCTGCAGCACACATATAATGCTGGCTGTTCCCCTGAGAGTTCACTTGCCTGCACTACATGCTCCAGGACGACATCTGCCACTACACTGCTGCTGTCTCTGCATCCTCTGGCTGCTGCAATGGCACGTACTGTGGAGAGAGCCCCAGCCTTCACCCATGAGGAGAACCAGGCCCTGCTGGACAGCCTCCTTCCACAGTACAGCAAGCTGTATGGGACACCAGGGGAGCAGGTGAGTGTGCTGTCCACTGCCTCACTAATTGTGCATGTTGCCTGACTAGCAGGATTTACAGTGTGCACACCACTGGCTAGCATGCCCACTGAGTAGTTCGCACCCCCCAAAGTGTGTAGTCACTTGCACTGAACAGGTACAGTGGAGTAACAGTGCATTCAAACAAGGTTCACTACCCATGCAATGATACCATGTAGTAACTGCTGGCAAACTGTCCATAGCCCTCGTTGCACTGCCTGTGTACATCATATGCCCCTGTGATTGAGACATGTATTTCCAACTGTGTGATGCACGGATATGTTGCATGTGTAGTAATGGCCTTTTCACTTTCTCATCCTCACAGGTTGATGCCCATCGGAAGCAGAACATCTGGCTGGACATCGTCTGGGCAGTCCGATCCGTGGGGGTCTACAAGCGCCGGATCCGCAACTGCCAGAAGAGGTGGCAGGACCTTCGTGGCTGGACCCGGAGGATCGCAAGGGTCCAGCTGAAGCTGTCGCCTCCTCGCAGGAGGGGCAGACACCGGACCCTGACCCCCACATGCTCCAGATCCTGCCGGTGGTGTTCCCGGAGCTGGATGGGCAGCTGAAGGGCAGACAGCAGCAAGGAGGGGGTGAGTCTAAGACTGCACTGTGAACTCTGTCTAACATGCTATGTGCCCTCCTCTGGCCTGGTTAAACTTCCCCAGTACATCAGTCTTGTTGTCCAGTACCCATGTCCCTCTATTGTAACCTGGCCACTACCCATCTGATGCGCCAGTGTGCTCCTTACGCTCAGGATAATTGTGTCACTTGGGTACAGGGTCCTAGCATTTTGCTTTGCTCAAGGTGGTGACAGATTTTGTTCCCGTGACATTGTGTTTGCCTTCATGGGTGGGTCAGTTGCTCACACAATGCCTGAGTCGTGCTATGTAGTCTGGGTGTAACTTTGATATGTGATCCACTTGCACATCTAATTCACCACATGTCCCTGGGGTATTTGCCACACCCCCATTCTGCGGGTGGGTAAATTGTCTGGGCCTCAGGAGTATGTATGTCAAGTGTGTCACACATGCTTAGCCACCTGCCCACTGACCAGGGCTCATCCCTCTTGCAGGTGGAGCCGGACAGTCATGCCTACTACAGGGCATACAATACACTCTGTACTCCCACTCCCGTGTATCATCTGACATGCTGTGCTCAGTGAAATGTTGCCTCAGGTGTCTGCCTCTGTGTTGTTGTGCTGTGACTACGTTGTCGTGACTCCTGTGATGTCCTTCGGTTAGGGGTCAGCATGCCATCTGCTATTGGACCATGTGAGACAAGACTTCTGTGACTCATAGGTGTTTGATCACTTGACTGTGCAGACAGGTGTATGAGACTGTGACTTTCAGGCAGCTGTTCATCATTCACAGCACACTGTGAGGTGCTCTGGTTCAGGGAGTAGTGTTTCATGTCTCCCATTTGTCCAAATGGTGTGCAGTGTACAAATACTGGTTCAGAGGATGTGGTTAGTGGGGGATGAGCATGTGCACTTGTCAGTTACATTACTTGCCTTCCCCATGTCCTAGGATAGTGACACAGTGCAGACTGTTGTTTGCTGGCTAACATGGCCATGTGACTTGAGACAGTGATGTATGACTTTGCAGGCATGCCTGTGTCATGGCATTAAACTTCCTAAGGGTGATCCTGCAGGGTGGTGACATGTGCAACAGGCACCCCATTGTGGCATTGACTATCCCCACAAGCATGGGTGCTTCATGGGGTCTGGTGCTGGTATGCATCACATGCATTTCTTTTTAGGCTCAGGCCGTCCATTTATCCAGACACCTGCACTGACTCAGTGGCAAGTGATGTGAGGTGGGCATGTTCACATACTTCACCGTGTTCTCAGCAATGTCCAACTACTGTGTAGGTGGTGCATGTGTCCACACTGGGGTCTTACCATCAGACGGGCACCAGACAGATGGGTGCAAGGGCAGGAGGGGTGTCTGTTCCATGGCTGACCATCAGACTGACAATTGGCTTCTCCTAATCTGTGTGATGACTTTTGGCAATGTTCTACTAGTGATGCCAGGGCTTGCTCTGTGATGTGCTGTACTTACTGTGGTGTGTGCGGTCAGTGCAGGTGACTGATGTTTGTCTGTTTCCCTAATTGTTTGCAGATACATCCACAGCCACAGGAGGGGACAGCTCCAAGGACCAGGAGGAGCAGCGGAGCCAGACTGGGTCAGCGTCCGACGAGTGGTCAGAGGGACCCAGTGGCACGGAGGGCGAGGGGAGCCACACCGAGGAGTCCTCAGCACCATCCACCTCAGCTGAGGACCACAGCAGCTCGGAGGATGACTCCCTTGTGGAGGCGGGTGTCAGCAGCCACCACACCTCAGCTACTCTGTCTGATCCCGCCACCACCACCACCACCACCACCGCCCTCCCATTGGCTCCCATTCCTAAGGTCCCGTGCTCGGGAGCGTGTCTCCTTCAAGCCAGGCACCGCACCCCCTGCCCCTGTGTCCCCTGCTGCCCTGAGTGAGGAGTCTGTGTACCTCCTTCGGCAGCTCCATGTAGGGCAGACAGCAATGCTGACTGTCCTCCATGCACACACCACACTGTTGACACAGCTGGTGTCGTTCATGGAGGGCATCTCAACGGGTATGTCTGCCCTACAGAGGAGCAATAGGTCCATGGACTCCTCCCTGACGGCAGCAGTGTCCCTCCTCCAACAGTCCCTCACCCCTCCCACCTCTGCCCCATCCACACTTCCTACCACCCTACCTGTCCAAAGCACATGCACACCTGCACAATCACACCAACACACAGACACGAGCAGCACACACCCACCCAAAACCAAGGCAAGACGTGCACACAAGCATCCTCAGGGGACTGATTCCACACACACAGGGGATGGGGAACTGACACACACACAGGCAACCACAGTCACTCCGCAATCCTCAAGATCCTCTCCCTCCAAGACCCCTTCCCTTGCCTCACCTGCAACCCCACATACACAGCAGCTCTTCCTCTCTGACCTCGGCCTCTTCCCCTCCAATACCGCTGATCCAACATACCGGGGGAAGAGGAAGTCCACACACAGAGAGGAGAGTGCCCCTCGCCCCCGGACACCCTCCCCCAGGCGCAGGCAGAGTGAGCCCCCCACCCGCAAGTCCCCCCGGATCCAGAAGAGCAAGACCCCGCCACCGCCCTGCAAGTCACCCACCCAGTCTCTCACCTCCATCCCCCAGGCCACCACTCCACAGGTTCCACCACCACACCCTGCCCCAGGTTCCCCCACACACCGATACCGCATCCCCAAAGTGCTCAGGCCCTCCCCCCCTGCCACTTGCTCTTCCACCCCCAAACCAGACGCTCTGCCTGTATGTGCCACTGGTGTGGAGACCGTGTCCCCCCCTCTGTCCTGCCCAGCTCTTCTGTCCCCCCTTCCACTCCCTTGGAGTCATGCCCTGCGGTGGAGTCCACAACAACCCCATCTGACTCAGGCACTGCATTGGGGACCCAGCCCACTCCATCTGCCCAGGACACTGCAGTGGTTGCAGCACCAACACCATCGGACTTGAGCCCTGCGGTGGTGCCGGCCCCCCCTGAGTCAGACACCTCCACTGCAGTTGCCGGTGACACTCCTGCACCCACCTCACCTTCCCTGCCTCCTTCTGGCATCCCCTGATCCTGTCCCTGCGGTGCCTGGCCTGCCCCTCGTATGCCCCTCCAAGGGGGATGTCCCCTGTTGGTACCTGTGCAGGCAAGCAAGTTGTGACAAGTAGTCACACATCACCCTGTTGGGACTGTGTATTTGGACTGGACATTGGCCGTTGTTAATTTTGGACTTTTGATTTGAGTTGCACACTTGCTGAATAAAGCCTCTTTTTGTTTACTTGTGGTTAATCTTTGGTGGTACATGATGTAGATGTGTAGGATCATGCATTTGCTGTTGTAATTGTGTTCAGATCAGGTAAATGAAGTTTTGCTGTGATGGGTTCCATGTGGCCCATGGGATATGTGTCCTAATCTAGTCTGGTTCTATAGCATCCCTTGCTGCAGTCTGAGGGTGTAATGTTCAGCATTTGACACAGGGATGTACGTTTAGCATTTGTATATTACCATCTTTGTCCTACACTGTTGCACATCTGTTGGGCTTACCACTGTCCAATGTTCCTAGTACCCTGACTGTGTGCCCGTCTCCACTGGACATGCAGTTTTGCACATCAATTTTGGAGGACTCATCTGTGTATACAGTACAACTGGATTGCCACGTGTTTTGGGTGTATGCAGATGACTGACGTGACACTCCCATACCCAGGCTGATGTGAGCAGAGGCTTCTGTGTGTTGTAGTTGTTGACTCACTGACGGAGTGTCCTGCTGATATGTTTGAGTCGTGCACAGACAAGGTTTGGCACAGCGGAGCTTCCACAGGAGTGGAGTGCCCTCATGGCTGTGTGTAATCTGGTGACATTGCGTGTGTCCGTGTTGTGAGTTGTGTGAGCATGTCTGTGCATGTTCCCTTCCCTTTTCCTACACAGGCTGTGTCCCTAGGGATGTTCCTGTTTCTGATGGTTGCAGAGTTGGTATGTGTTCATCCAGCATCTTGGACCTGGTTTCTCCGTGATGTGGTTGCATGGCAAACTGATGTTCATGAGGTTGGCATCCCAGGTTGTCTTTGTTGTCAGGGCTGGGGATGTGGGCAAACGCAGATGGGACACATTCAGGATTCCCCTTGGCACTTGTTGTTTACACAAGTAATGTGATTTTGAGTTTGTGTTAGCTTTCAGTGATTGTGACGCGTTGTGTGTGTGACTGCTGCCACTCCTCAGGGTCAGAGCTGCAATGTTGGAAGTTGTGTACGTGTGTTCTTTGTGTCTCACCTTGGCTTCTTCGTTGGTGTGTGACTATGGCCAGGATCCCATTGTTTGTGGTGGATTTCACATCATGCGCATGTACGGCGTACTGTGCAGTGTGTCATACATAGACGAGTCATGTTGAGTGGGCATGTGTGATGGGTTTCTGCACCTTAGTTCCCCCCACCACCCCTGGGATTGTCATGGGTGCATGTGCAATGTCACCAGTCCATGTGAGCTTCACTGCTGCACATTGTTGCAGATGAGGGTGTGTGGTGTTGAGTGTGCAAATGTGAGTTGTTGCACGGCTAGACCACTACCTCCATATTGGCCTTGGCTGGCAGGCCCTGCTGATTGATTGGAGCTTGTGTAGGTGTGATGGTAGTTTGTAGCTGAGGACACATGGCTGTGGTTCACAGTGTGATCAACATCTACCTTTGTCATCACAGTGGAATTGTCATGCAGGCTAGTGTCTGCACAATGTGGGGTCCCTGGGGGTAGTGCTGTGGTGGGTGTGTCTGTTGCTGTGTTAGTTGCTGTTCCTACAAGCTTGTATGACACGTGTAATTTGGGCTCCCTCTCATCTGACAATGCCAGATTTCCCACATAGGGAAATCCAATCCATGAGTTACTTGTGTGTGGCACTGTATACACATCTGTGTAATTGGGATTCAGGCCTCCTCATGTGTTGTGTGGTTGCCTGGGGACACTGGCACACACCCCCATCACCTGTTGTCTTTGATAGGAAGTGTGAGTCTGCCTGTTTGTGTCAGTGCATTTGCATCACTGCATTGGCATTTCTGTAATGTGCCATTGGCTGTATGTGGTTTGGTGATTTTCCCCTGCTCTCCCTGGTACTCCTGGGTCATCAGTCAGCACAATGATCATGGTTTGTATGTCCCACTGCTGCCATGGTATGGTATTTGTTCACCTGACATCCACAGTCTCCACAGATTATATACATTTGTGTGTCCATAGGTGCAGATATGTGGGTCAGCATCATGATGGTCACTTCTGTCATTGTGGAATCGGCTGATTGTTGGCAATGTGGTCCCCCATGTGTGATGTTTGTATGCACATGGACAAAAGCGATGTTTCTGTGACACTGCACTGTTAGCCTCCCCCAATATATGTTGCAATGGGACACAAGCAGTACTATGCCACAGATGTTTTGGTTGTTGTGTGACCAGGATTCATCCATTCCGTTTGTCTTTGGCAGCTTTCACCATGCCTATACTTACCTTATGATCACCGTGGTGATGGGGCTTTAGGCACCATTGCCACACTGATCAAAGGGTCCATCAGCCTTGGACCCCACACTTACCTTTTGGTGACTGTGGTGATGGGGCTTTAGGCCCCATTGCCACACTGACCAAAAGGTCCATCAGCCTTGGACCCCACACTTACATTTTGGTGACTGTGGTGATGGGGCTTTAGGCCCCATTGCCACAGTGGCCATGGTCGGCTTGTATTGTGGAGGCCACACACTTTTATGTTTGACACATGTGTTAGTGGGTCACATTGTATGTTCATTGTCATGTTTAGTGTTGTAGGCATTTGACATGGACTACACACGCTTGTCATGCTGTTTGGGTGGATGTAATTTTCTGTTATTCCTTATGTGGGAGTATGCTGGTTGTGTCATGCATTACCCGTCCTATGAGTAGGGGTGGTGGTAATGGTAGGCATCCAGCCCCCCATGAGTGGGGGTGGTGGTAGTGATAGGCATCCAGCCCCCCATGAGTAGGGGGTGGTGGTAATGATAGGCATCCAGCCCCCCTGAGTAGGGGTGGTGGTAGTGATAGGCATCCAGCCCCCATGAGTAGGGGGTGGTAGTGATAGGCATCTAGCCCCCATGAGTAGGGGGTGGTAGTGATAGGCATCCAGCCCCCTGAGTAGGGGTGGTAGTAGTGATAGGCATCCAGCCCCCATGAGTAGGGGGTGGTAGTGATAGGCATCCAGCCCCCTGAGTAGGGGTGGTAGTAGTGATAGGCATCCAGCCCCCCATGAGTGGGGATGGTAGTGGTGATAGGCATCCAGCCCCCTGAGTAGGGGTGGTGGTAGTGATAGGCATCCAGCCCCCATGAGTAGGGGTGGTGGTAGTGATAGGCATCCAGCCCCCATGAGTAGGGGGTGGTAGTGATAGGCATCCAGCCCCCCTGAGTAGGGGTGGTAGTAGTGATGGGCATCCAGCACCCCTGAGTAGCGGTGGTGGTAGTGATATGCATCCAGCCCCCCATGAGTAGGGGGTGGTAGTGATAGGCATCCAGCCCCCCTGAGTAGGGGGTGGTAGTGATAGGCATCCAGCCCCCCATGAGTAGGGGTGGTGGTAGTGATAGGCATCCAGCCCCCCATGAGTAGGGGGTGGTAGTGATAGGCATCCAGCCCCCTGAGTAGGGGTGGTAGTAGTGATAGGCATCCAGCCCCCATGAGTAGGGGGTGGTAGTGATAGGCATCCAGCCCCCCATCAGTAGGGGGTGGTAATGATAGGCATTCGGCCCCCCTGAGTAGGGGTGGTAGTAGTGATAGGCATCCAGCCCCCCATCAGTAGGGGGGGTGGTAATGATAGGCATACAGCCCCCCTGAGTAGGGGTGGTAGTAGTGATAGGCATCCAGCCCCCCATGAGTGAGGATGGTAGTGGTGATAGGCATCCAGCCCCCCTGAGTAGGGGTGGTGGTAGTGATAGGCATCCAGCCCCCCATGAGTAGGGGTGGTGGTAGTGATAGGCATCCAGCCCCCCATGAGTAGGGGGTGGGAGTGATAGGCATCCAGCCCCCCTGAGTAGGGGGTGGTAGTGATAGGCATCCAGCCCCCCCTGAGTAGGGGGTGGTAGTGATAGGCATCCAGCCCCCCATGAGTAGGGGGTGGTAGTGATAGGCATCCAGCCCCCCTGAGTAGGGGTGGTGGTAGTGATAGGCATCCAGCCATGAGTAGGGGGGGTGGTAGTGATAGGCATCCAGCCCCCCATGAGTAGGGGTGGTGGTAGTGATAGGCATCCAGCCCCCCATGAGTAGGGGGTGGTAGTGATAGGCATCCAGCCCCCCTGAGTAGGGGTGGTAGTAGTGATAGGCATCCAGCCCCCATGAGTAGGGGGTGGTAGTGATAGGCATCCAGCCCCCCATGAGTAGGGGGTGGTAATGATAGGCATCCAGCCCCCTGAGTAGGGGTGGTAGTAGTGATAGGCATCCAGCCCCCCATGAGTAGGGGGTGGTAGTGATAGGCATCCAGCCCCCTCTGAGTAGGGGTGGTAGTAGTGATGGGCATCCAGCACCCCTGAGTAGGGGTGGTGGTAGTGATAGGCATCCAGCCCCCCATGAGTAGGGGGTGGTAGTGATAGGCATCCAGCCCCCCTGAGTAGGGGGTGGTAGTGATAGGCATCCAGCCCCCCATGAGTAGGGGAGGTGGTAGTGATAGGCATCCAGCCCCCATGAGTAGGGGGTGGTAGTGATAGGCATCCAGCCCCCTGAGTAGGGGTGGTAGTAGTGATAGGCATCCAGCCCCCCATGAGTAGGGGGGTGGTAGTGATAGGCATCCAGCCCCCCATCAGTAGGGGGGGTGGTAATGAAAGGCATCCAGCCCCCATGAGTAGGGGTGGTAGTAGTGATAGGCATCCAGCCCCCATGAGTAGGGGGTGGTAGTGATAGGCATCCAGCCCCCCTGAGTAGGGGTGGTAGTAGTGATGGGCATCCAGCACCCCTGAGTAGGGGTGGTGGTAGTGATAGAGCATCCAGCCCCCCATGAGTAGGGGGTGGTAGTGATAGGCATCCAGCCCCCCTGAGTAGGGGGTGGTAGTGATAGGCATCCAGCCCCCCATGAGTACGGGGGTGGTAGTGATAGGCATCCAGCCCCCCTGAGTAGGGGTGGTGGTAGTGATAGGCATCCAGCCCCCATGAGTAGGGGGTGGTAGTGATAGGCATCCAGCCCCCTGAGTAGGGGTGGTGGTAGTGATAGGCATCCAGCCCCCCATGAGTAGGGGGTGGTAGTGATAGGCATCCAGCCCCCATGAGTAGGGGTGGTGGTAGTGATAGGCATCCAGCCCCCATGAGTAGGGGTGGTGGTAGTGATAGGCATCCAGCCCCCCATGAGTAGGGGGTGGTAGTGATAGGCATCCAGCCCCCCTGAGTAGGGGTGGTAGTAGTGATAGGCATCCAGCCCCCATGAGTAGGGGGTGGTGGTGATAGGCATCCAGCCCCCCTGAGTAGGGATGGTAGTAGTGATAGGCATCCAGCCCCCCATGAGTAGGGGGTGGTGGTGATAGGCATCCAACCCCCCTGAGTAGGGGTGGTAGTAGTGATGGGCATCCAGCACCCCTGAGTAGGGGTGGTGGTAGTGATAGGCATCCAGCCCCCATGAGTAGGGGGTGGTAGTGATAGGCATCCAGCCCCCTGAGTAGGGGTGGTAGTAGTGATAGGCATCCAGCCCCCCATGAGTAGGGGGTGGTGGTGATAGGCATCCAGCCCCCTGAGTAGGGGTGGTAGTAGTGATAGGCATCCAGCCCCCCATGAGTGGGGATGGTAGTGATGATAGGCATCCAGCCCCCTGAGTAGGGGTGGTGGTAGTGATAGGCATCCAGCCCCCCATGAGTAGGGGTGGTGGTAGTGATAGGCATCCAGCCCCCCCTGAGTAGGGGTGGTAGTAGTGATAGGCATCCAGCCCTCCATGAGTAGGGGGTGGTAGTGATAGGCATCCAGCCCCCATGAGTAGGGGGT
Organism: Calotriton arnoldi; assembly: GCA_963921515.1. Taxonomy (NCBI): domain Eukaryota; kingdom Metazoa; phylum Chordata; class Amphibia; order Caudata; family Salamandridae; genus Calotriton; species Calotriton arnoldi. The sequence continues at coordinate 146,514 of CAWUFW010003423.1, read as the reverse complement.
GGTAATGATAGGCATGCAGCCCCCTGAGTAGGGGTGGTAGTAGTGATTGGCATCCAGCCCCCATGAGTAGGGGGTGGTAGTGATAGGCATCCAGCCCCCTGAGTAGGGGTGGTAGTAGTGATGGGCATCCAGCACCCCTGAGTAGGGGTGGTGGTAGTGATAGGCATCCAGCCCCCATGAGTAGGGGGTGGTAGTGATAGGCATCCAGCCCCCTGAGTAGGGGGTGGTAGTAATAGGCATCCAGCCCCCATGAGTAGGGGGTGGTAGTGATAGGCATCCAGCCCCCCTGAGTAGGGGTGGTGGTAGTGATAGGCATCCAGCCCCCCATGAGTAGGGGGTGGTAGTGATAGGCATCCAGCCCCCCATGAGTAGGGGTGGTGGTAGTGATAGGCATCCAGCCCCCATGAGTAGGGGTGGTGGTAATGATAGGCATCCAGCCCCCTGAGTAGGGGTGGTGGTAGTGATAGGCATCCAGCCCCCATGAGTAGGGGGTGGTAGTGATAGGCATCTATCCCCCATGAGTAGGGGAGTGGTAGTGATAGGCATCCAGCCCCCTGAGTAGGGGTGGTAGTAGTGATAGGCATCCAGCCCCCCATGAGTAGGGGGTGGTAGTGATAGGCATCCAGCCCCCCTGATTAGGGGTGGTAGTAGTGATAGGCATCCAGCCCCCCATGAGTGGGGATGGTAGTGGTGATAGGCATCCAGCCCCCCCTGAGTAGGGGTGGTGGCAGTGATAGGCATCCAGCCCCCCCTGAGTAGGGGTGGTGGCAGTGATAGGCATCCAGCCCCCCATGAGTAGGGGTGGGGGTAGTGATAGGCATCCAGCCCCCCATGAGTAGGGGGGGTGGTAGTGATAGGCATCCAGCCCCCCCTGAGTAGGGGTGGTAGTAGTGATAGGCATCCAGCCCCACATGAGTAGGGGGGGTAGTAGTGATAGGCATCCAGCCCCCCATGAGTAGGGGTGTGTGGTAATGATAGGCATCCAGCCCCCCTGAGTAGGGGTGGTAGTAGTGATAGGCATCCAGCCCCCCATGAGTAGGGAGGGTAGTAGTGATAGGCATCCAGCCCCCATGAGTAGGGGGTGGTAATGATAGGCATCCAGCCCCCTGAGTAGGGGTGGTAGTAGTGATAGGCATCCAGCCCCCATGAGTAGGGGGTGGTAGTGATAGGCATCCAGCCCCCCTGAGTAGGGGTGGTAGTAGTGATGGGCATCCAACACCCCTGAGAAGGGGTGGTGGTAGTGATAGGCATCCAGCCCCCCATGAGTAGGGGGTGGTAGTGATAGGCATCCAGCCCCCATGAGTAGGGGGTGGTAGTGATAGGCATCCAGCCCCCTGAGTAGGGGTGGTGGTAGTGATAGGCATCCAGCCCCCCATGAGTAGGGGGTGGTAGTGATAGGCATCCAGCCCCCCATGAGTAGGGGTGGTGGTAGTGATAGGCATCCAGCCCCCATGAGTAGGGGGGGTGGTAGTGATAGGCATCCAGCCCCCCATGAGTAGGGGGTGTTGGTAATGATAGGCATCCAGCCCCCCTGAGTAGGGGTGGTGGTAGTGATAGGCATCCAGCCCCCCATGAGTAGGGGGTGGTAGTGATAGGCATCTATCCCCCCATGAGTAGGGGGTGGTAGTGATAGGCATCCAGCCCCCCTGAGTAGGGGGTGGTAGTGATAGGCATCTAGCCCCCATGAGTAGGGGGTGGTAGTGATAGGCATCCAGCCCCCTGAGTAGGGGTGGTAGTAGTGATAGGCATCCAGCCCCCTGAGTAGGGGTGGTAGTAGTGATAGGCATCCAGCCCCCTGAGTAGGGGTGGTAGTAGTGATAGGCATCCAGCCCCCATGAGTAGGGGGTGGTAGTGATAGGCATCCAGCCCCCTGAGTAGGGGTGGTAGTAGTGATAGGCATCCAGGCCCCCCTGAGTAGGGGTGGTGGTGGTGGCAGGAATCCAGGCCCCTATGGGTGTGTATGGCATTGGTGATGCCCATCCCACCCCATGATTGTGCAGTTGCTGGTGTACGTCATTTGTGCATCCCTATGTGTGTGTGACATATTTTAGGTACATGTAGTTAGTTTGTATTGTTGGTGTTTGACTTACCGTCTGCGCCGTATGCGTCCAAATCAGTCCCAGTAATAGATGTAGAGTATTGGTAGGACCTGCGCGATGGGATTCATGGTTGGTTCGTCTCGTTCGGGTTTCGGGTGTCTTCGACTCGTACTCGTCGCTGGCTTGTTCGTCTCGTAGCCGTGGATCGTTTAGTGACGCGAAACGGAGCTTATGTGCGGCTCTCCCGGATGCTGAAACGTGCCGGACGTAGCGACGGGTTCGGCGCGTACGGAAGACGCATCGTACTAGTCCGGCCAGAAGGTGCTGTGTATTTGGTTCCGTGCGACTCGATTAGGCGTTTACGGATCCGGCTCGGGCGGAGAAAAGGAGCTGGATTGGGTAAGTACGGCTGGGTCGGATTCTGGGCTGTTATGCGCATCGTACTTGTTCGTTCGGTAGAGTGTTCGAGTCGGTCGGGAAACACGCGTTCGGCTGGTAGTTTTTCCGGACGAATACTGTTAGGTGCGCTTCCGGCCCGAATCGGAATCGGCCCCTAGGTGTCGGTGTTAAAGATGATAGTTTTGTATGGTGTACAAAGGATCTTAATTACTATCCATAGAGGCAACATTTGAAGAAGTAAGTCTTTACGACTTTCTTGAAGGATAGGATGTCTTTGCTTTGTGGTAGATTAAGACTTAAAGAGTTCCAGAAACTGGGTGCTGTTCCAGAGAAAGATTGCTTCAGAGCTAAGGAATACTTCAATTTCAATGTTTCAAATGTTAAGGAGGTCTTCCTTCTTAAGAGTCTTACACCTCCAGAAAGCGTGAGGTTAGATAGGTAGGAAGGTCTGTTACAGTGTAAGGCTGTGAAGGAGTTGCATTCAATGATGAGCTTGATCCATGCTTTCAGTGGAAGATAGCAGAGTTCTCTCAGAATCAGCGCTATATGGTGGAATCTTTTTTTCAACAACAAACAACAAAACTACAAAACAACAACAAGTGATTTTTTTTTCTCCATGATGAATCTGGCAGTGGAGTCTAAGACGGCTTTGAGTGAAGTCAAACTAGATGATGGAGTACCTGTTAGAATGATATTGCCTATGCAATTCTTGAGATGATCAGGGCGTGGGCTGCTGATCTTAGCTGGATGGCGGGGAAAAGATTCTGATTTTTTTAAGTTGTTGTAGGCGCAAGTTGGCTGATTGTGCATGTAGCTCACTTCTGGTTTCAAAGTCAGAGCGGAGCCCAGTGTGAAACCAAAGGATCTGACTGAGTTGCTCTGAGTTGGGTTATGCCCCAGCAAGAATATTTTTAATGCAGAGTAGGGTCAATTTTGGAGGAAGTTTTGGGAATGATTAGAATAATTTTTTGTTTTCAATGGCTTCAGTCCCAAGCAATATGAGTTCCTCCAAATCTGTAGGGTATGTAGGTTTTGTACAGAGGATATCTGTAAATATAGCTGTGTGTCGTCAGTGTATTGATGAAGCTTTATGGGAGTGTTATTTAGAAGCAACTCAAGAGTGTCCATGCAGAGTATGAATAGAACTGGGGAGAGAGCGGAGCCCTTTGGTACCCCACAAGTCCTATTCTCCGTTGCTGAAGTGTAATTCACTAATTTTACAAGTTGGGAATTGTCCATTCAGGAAAAAGCATAATCAGCTTAGTACCATTCCTCTGATGCCCATTCTAAGCTCCAAGGTTTTAAGAAGGAGGGCTTGGCCCACATGTTGAAGGCCACAGACAGGTCCAGGAGGACCAGAAGGTATACTTTGCCTTCATTGAGGATGCGGTACAAGACGTCGATGATCCTCTAGAGGGCTGTTTCAGTGCTGTAGCGTTCCATGAATCTAGCCTGAATAGTGGAGAGTATGCTGTTGTTGAATCACTGACATAATATCGACAGATACAATATCGACCCACATTTTTATCGACACAAAAATATCGACAACACTAATATCGATACCCTATACTTAATAAAAAAAATACACTATTATCGACCACAAAATATCGTCATACATAATTATCGATTACAGTATTATCGAACACATAAATATTGTTATTCTAAATATCGAACAACCTTTAAAAATATACATGTCCAAAATATCGATCACAATAATATAGACAGCAATATTATTGTTTTTGTTCCAATATCAAGAACTTTAAAACAAATAAAACTAAACACCATAAATATATTTAAATAAATAAACATACACTACATATAAATTACATTAAATATCATAAATTTATAAAATAGTAAAACATATTTTAAAACATTAAATCATAAATACACTATTAATAACCATTTCAATATTATATTTACATTATATACACTCATTATTTAACATCACATATAATATCATACACAATTAAATAATTCAACCAGCAAAAAAAAAAAAAGTAACTAACTCTTAATTAGCGTTTTCCATATATGGAAAACAACTACCAAAACAATTAAAACAATAAATATCAACCAATCCAAAACACACAATATTAAAATAAACCAATAAAATTAACCAAACAATTAATTAAACACTATATAAACAACAAAAAATAATTCTTATGTTACACCTTAAACCAAAAACAATAAAAAAGGCGAAACTCTGCCGGATTTCTACCACAAGCAAGGACTTCATTAAAGAAAAATCTATTGCATAATTCAAAAAGTAAGTAAATTACCATTTATAAATTAACAGTAAAGCTAATCTTCAAAAACAACTATTTATCAAACTCAAATAATTAATACATATATTTTTTAAATTTATATCTCCTCTACAGATAATTCTCAAAGCATCCAGAAAATTACAGATCAGCTTCTAAAGTCATCTAACTAATAAAGTAAGTATTCAGCAAAACCCATTTTAAAAACATGTAAAACACCCAACCAAACCCCAAATCCATCCCAAACACCCACCCCACCCCATGTACATATTTAACAAAATAAGTAAAAATATGTTTTACTCTTCCAACAGAAACATCAGCAACTTAACAGAATTCAACCAACAAAGACAGAACATCTCCATTCAAAATCAACAGAAAATCAACATTGTAAGTATATTAATAGCAATATGTATTTATTAATATAAAAACATGTACAATATTCGTTTTAATAATTTTTATATAATTTTATTTTAGAATTTAACACATCACAATGACAGAAGGCGCCCAATTTATCACATCCCCAAAATTATTTTTTTTGCTATGTTACATGGGGTATGTGTATACCCAGGAAAAGCAAAGTGGACTAAAAGTAAATTGGAAATGTAGCAAGTACTATTCAAATAAATGTTATGGTCGGGCAACAACTAGAGAAACAACTGTTTTGTATACAAGGGAGCATAACCACCCTCCAAACATTACTCAAATAGAGGTTAGGGATGCCCTTGAAAACATTAAAGAAGCTAGCACTAGCTCACAAAAGCCTACCACTTAAATACTTAAAGAGATGCTTTCTAGAGTACTGAAACATGCTACTGGGCAAATGCCCTCTATTTCTTCATTAAAAAGAACCATAGCTCGCACAAAAAAGCCACAACAACTACCACACCTAATCCAAAAACATTTGAAGAGGTGGTAATTCCCCCAGAACTATCTATAACTCATAATGACGAACCCTTTGTTCTTTATGACAACCAATGCAAAGAGAAACAAATAATTATGTTTGCAACTGCAAACAATTTAATAAAGCTACAACAATCAGAAACATGGATGATGGACGGGACATTTAAAATCTGTCCCAAACCATTCTATCAATTAAACACTGTCCATGCCATATATCAGAACACTAACATCCCCTTTATTTACGCCTTACTACCCAATAAACAAAACTCCACATATATGGAAGTGCTAAGTAAAATTAAACAAGAAACAAATAATTATTTTCCACAGAAAATAATTATAGATTTTGAGCAGGCAATGATAAGTGCAATTCTAAAATCCTATCCACACACATCAATTCAGGGTTGTTACTATCATTTCAACCAGTGTCTATGGAGACACCTTCAGAAATCAACACTTAGGGGCCGATTCGATCTCGCTCGGACAGCCCTACCAGAGCTGTCTGTTGCATTACACCTGCCGACCGACACGTTCCGGGAGCCGGTCCGTCCGAACGATGAAGTACGATGCGCAAATGTGTCCAAATCCCGAACGACACATACGCTCCGATTCCAGCCACATTTCCCGTACGAGCCGGCTCCGTAAACGCTGAATGGAGTCGTCCGGAAGCATTTTCACACCACTTTCCGGCCGTCCAAGTACGATGCGTACTTCCTACGTGCCGAACATGTCACCACCTCCAGCATGTCTCAGCATCCGGAAGAGAAGTATTTCAGGTCCGATTCGCGCCACAACACGATCTACGCCTACGAGACAAACCAACGATCTACGCCTACAAGACGAACCAACGAACAACGCCTACGAGACGACCCACCGATCAACACCTACGAGACGAACCAACCATGGATCCGATCGCGCATGTCATCCCTGTACTGTACATCTATGACCGGATCAACAACCGGAACCGACGCGTACGTTGCAGACAGTAAGTCAGACACCCACCACACACAAAAACGTCACGATCCCGCGAAATGTAACACACACATAGGGATATCTATCTCCATTAGCATTGCCCACCCCATAGGGGGTGGATGGCTATCACTACCAGAAGTCACTACCCACAGGGGGATGGATGGCTGTCACTACCAGCAGTCTCTACCCATTGGGGGGTGGATGCCTATCACTCCCAGCATTGTCCAGCCCATAGGGGGGTGGATGGCTATTACTACCAGCAGTCTCTACCCATAGGGGGGTGGATGGCTATCACTAACAGCAGTCCCTACCCATAGGGGGATGGATGGCTATCACTCCCAGCATTGGGGGTAGGTGGATATCACTAACAGCAGTCCCTACCCATAGGGGGATGGATGGCTATCACTGCCAGCAGTCTCCACCCATTGGGGGGTGGATGGCTATCACTCCCAGCATTGTCCAGCCCATAGGGGGGTGGATGGCTATCACTAACAGCAGTCCCTACCCATAGGGGGATGGATGGCTATCACTGCCAGCAGTCTCCACCCATAGGGGGGTGGATGGCTATCACTCCCAGCATTGTCCAGCCCATAGGGGAGTGGATGGCTATCACTAACAGCAGTCCCTACCCATAGGGGGATGGATGGCTATCACTGCCAGCAGTCTCCACCCATAGGGGGGTGGATGCCTATCACTCCCAGCATTGTCCGGCCCATAGGGGGGTGGATGGCTATCAATAACAGCAGTCCCTACCCATAGGGGGATGGATGGCTGTCATTGCCAGCAGTCTCCACCCATAGGGGGATGGATGGCTATCACTCCCAGCATTGTCAGGCCCATAGGGGGGTGGATGGCTATCACTCCCAGCATTGTCCAGCCCATAGGGGGGTGGATGGCTATCACTAACAGCAGTCCCTACCCATAGGGGGATGGATGGCTATCACTGCCAGCAGTCTCCACCCATAGGGGGATGGATGGCTATCACTCCCAGCATTGTCCAGCCCATAGGTGGGTGGATGGCTATCACCAACTGCAGCCCCTACCCATAGGGGGGATGGATGGCTACCACTACCAGCAGTCTCTACCCATAGGGGGGTGGATGCCTATCACTCCCAGCATTGTCCAGCCCATAGGGGGGTGGATGGCAATCACTAACAGCAGTCCCTACCCATAGGGGGATGGATGCCTACCACTACCAGCAGTCTCTACCCATAGGGGGGTGGATGCCTATCACTCCCAGCATTGTCCAGCCCATAGGGGGGTGGATGGCTATTACTACCAGCAGTCTCTACCCATAGGGGGATGGATGGCTATCACTACCAGCAGTCTCTACCCATAGGGGGATGGATGGCTATCACTCCCAGCATTGTCCAGCCCACAGGGGGATGGATGGCAATCACCAACAGCAGTCCCTACCCATAGGGGGAAGGATGCCTACCACTACCAGCAGTCTCTACCCATAGGGGGGTGGATGCCTATCACTCCCAGCATTGTCCAGCCCATAGGGGGGTGGATGGTTATCACTACCAGCAGTCTCTACCCATAGGGGTTGTAGGCCAAACACTCCCCCACTGCTATCATGCCAAGATTGTGTTTTATGTGTAAACTGTTTGCAACAGTGACATTGAAAGGTAAAACTTACTGAAACTCCCATCACAGGTGTGACCAAAAGGTGAGTGTGGGGTACAAACCCCCAGCATTGTCAGGGACATCTGTGAAATGGGGTTTAACCCCCCCCCCCCTCACTGCAGTGACCAAAAGGTGAGTGTGGGGTTCAAACCCTCATGTAATGTCAGGTACATTTGTGAAATGGGGTTTAACCCCCCCCCCCCTCACTGCAGTGAACAAAAGGTGAGTATGGGGTTCAAACCCCCAGCATTGTCAGGGACATCTGTGAAATGGGGTTTAACCCCCCCCCCCCCACTCACTGCAGTGACCAAAAGGTGAGTGTGGGGTTCAAACCCTCATGTAATGTCAGGAAAATTTGTGAAATGGGGTTTAACCCCCCCTCTCACTGCAGTGAACAAAAGGTGAGTGTGGGGTTCAAACCCTCATGTATTGTCAGGAACATATGTGAAATGGGGTTTAACCCCCACCTCACTGCAGTGAACAAAATGTGAGTGAGGGGTACAAAATACCAGCATGTGCAAACTATCATGTAGGATTCCTGGTCCTAAAACCACAAGCCATGTAGTGACAAAGTAGTGGTTGTGTGCCAAACAAACTTAGATCTGTTGAGGGAAACATTGTTATGCCTTCAAAAATACCCTCAGCCATGTGCAGACAATCATCGCCCATGGGGTCTGACAATGCCTCCAATGTTCAAGTGGACAATGTAAGAAGTGACCATCATAATGCCTCAACACACTCGGTCACAAACAGACACACATACAAAGGAATTCTCTGGAGACAACAGCATTTAGGAGATCACGTCCCATACTGTGGCAGCAATGGGAAGTAGTGAACATGATGAATGTGCAGACTGACGATGTAGGAGTCCCAGGGCCAGTAGATAAAAAACCTCTAACCAACATCCACTCAATGCCCCACAAAACCAATATAAAGACATGGGTGCAGATGCACTAACACAACCAGCCAGCCACACACTGCAGAACAAACACAACATGTGTGTGTGTGTGTGTAAGTGTCTCCAGGCTACAACAACACACATGATGGGGGGCTGAACTCCACTGAGACATATGCGTTTTCAGTACAATCCAGAAGTATCTCCTGAATTGGGTTCCTGTTTGTGGGCAATCAGGCATTGTTAGATGAGCGGGTTCACAACAGACACATGTGAAACAAGCTGTGCAGGACAACAACCAATACATCAAGAGACAGACCCACTCCAGCAGTACCCTCAAGGACCCTACACTGTGGTGACAGTATCCTGTCTGATGACCCTCTGTGATGACAAATCTGGATGTTGCCCATACTGTGTAGCACACTCACCTGTGCGCACTGTGTCATGTGTCTTGACAGATCAACTTCCATCACACATACCCAAACACAACTCACTGGGCATGGCCTGTAATGTAAGGCCACAATGTAGGTAGGGGCCTAGCCATGAGTCAACTCCCATTTGGCCATTCTAAATACAACACACCTTGATCTGCACCAATGTGCCTCAGTTAAGCCCACATTTACTGGTAACATTGCACATGCACCCATGACAATCCCAGGGGTGGTGGTGGGATCTAAGGTGTACAAACACATTACACATGGCCAGTCATCAAACCTTGTGAATGTCTTTCACACTGCATAGTATGAGGTACATGTGCATGACGTGAAATGGATCAGACACATTGGGATCTTTATCACAGTCCCAGACCTAAAAAAACCCAAAGGAAACCCACAAAGAACACATGTTGCCATCATCCAACATTGAAGGGTAGGATCTGATGAGTGTGAGCAGTCACACACACATACAAGTTGCAAACTCACAGAAAGAGATCACACAGTGAAAACAAGCTGATGTTGGAATCACAAATGTGACTCGGGGAATCCTGAATACGTCAAATGTGCATTTGCCCACAGTGCAGGCCCTTACATCAACCACACCCAGGGATGACACCCTAATGACTAAAAGTTTTCCATGCACCCACATCCCAGAAACCCAAAGTCAAAGATGTTGACAAAGCACAGGACAACACAGCAAGCATCACAAACAGGAACATCTGCAGGGACTACAGGCTGTGTAGAAAAAGGGATGGGAACACACAGAGTCATGCTCACAGAACCCACACCATGTGCTCAGGCAATGTCACTGAATAACACACGGCCATGAGGTGACTTCACTCTTGTGGAAGGTCAGCTGTGTCAAACTTTGTCTTTGCAGGGCTCTGTCATGTCAGAATAAAACTCGGACATTGAGCCAACAATTACAACACACAGAAACCTCTGGTCACATCAGCCTGTGTACAGGAGTGTTTCTTAAGTCATCTGCACATACTCAAAACAGATGTTTAGCAACTTGCACTGATGACACAGATGACTTGTTCATCATCAATGCGCCAATCTGCATGTCCAGTGGAGACGGGCCTACAGTTAGAAAATTTTACAATGTGCACAAATGTCAGCCCAACATATGTGCAACAGTGTACGCCAAAGATGTGAAGTGGTGAAAAGAATGTTACACTCCCTGTGCCAAAGGATGGGGATCATGACAACCTGAAATTACAGCCAATGATGACATGGATACATACTGTAATATGACACATATACCATGGACCACATGCAGTCCATCATAAGACCATATCACTTATATTCAACAAACACTATTACAACAGCAACTTCAGTACACTCATCAGCAACATCATGTACATTAAATGCAAATCAACGAAATAACAAAAATAAGCTTTATTCAGCATGTCATAAAAATATTTGTTAATTCCTGATTACCAAAAGGCCAATGGCCAGTCCATGTCAATAGTCCTTCATGGGTGATACATGACAAGTTGTCACACGTTGCTTCCCTGCACTGACATGACTAGGGGACATCTCCCCTTGGAGGGGCATCCATAGGGGCAGGCCAGGCACCGCAGGGACAGGATTAGGGGATACCAGTACGGGGCAGGGTTGTGGGTACAGGAGTCTCTGTAGCAACTGCAGTGGACCTGTCGGATTGAGTGGGCAGGGTCTCCACCGCAGTGCCAATGTCCGAAGGAGTGTGCGGGGTCTCCACTGCAGTGCCAATGTCCGAAGGAGTGGGCAGGGGCTCAAATGCAGTGGTCAGGACAGATTGGGGGGCACGGTCTCCACTGCAGTTGCAGGAACTGACTGAGGGTGTGATGTTGTGGGAGTGGAAGTGCTTGTGGTAGGGGGGGAGGGCCTAATCATCTTGGGGATGGTGTAACAGTGTGTGGGGGAACCTGGGACAGGGTGTGGTGTGGGAACTTTTGGAGTGGTGGCCTGGGGTCTGGAGGACGGAGACTGTGTGGTGGAAGTGTGGGATTGTGGTGGGGTTTTGCATTTTTTGTTCCTGGGGGACTTTTGGGTGGGGGCCTCAGTGTTCCTGCTCTTGGGGGAGGGTGTGCGTGTGGTGGGGGATCTCCTCTCTGTGCGTGGTGACTTCCTCTTCCCAATGTGAGTTTGTTCAGATGGATCTGTGGGGAAGAGGCCAAGGTCACAGAGGAAGACCTTCTGGGAAGTAGGGGTTGCAGGTGAGTCAAGGGAAGGGGTTCTGGAGGGAGAGGTATCTGATGAAAGCGGAGTGGTTGAGGATGGCTGTGTGTGCTTCTGTACCCTATTACCTTTGTGTGTGCTGTCAGTCCCCTGAGTGTGCGTGCATGTTTGTTTTGGCTTTGACTGACATTGCTGTGTGCTGCTTGTGTCTGTTTTGGTGCTTGCATGTGCCTGTGTGAGTCTGCTTTGGGCAGGTAGGGTAGTGGGGATTGTGGATGGGGCAGAGGTAGGAGGGGTGAGGCAGTGTTGGAGGAGGGACACTGCTTCTGTCAGTGAGGAGGCCATGGACTGATTGGTCGGCTGCAGGGCAGACATGTGTGATGACATGCCCTCCATGTATGACACCAATTGCATCAAAAGTCTGGTGTGGGAATGGGCACTCAGCATCGATATCTGCCCCACATGGATCTGCTTTAGCAAGTCCACAGACTCCACACTCAGGGCAGCAGGGAAGACAGAGGCAGGGGGTGCGTTGCCTGGACCAAAGGAGACATGCTCCCTAACACCGGAGCCTCCACGGACATCTGGGATGGGAGCAGCTGGGAGGGTGGAGATGGTGGTGGTGGCGGGGACAGACTCGCTAGTTGTGGTCTGTGGTCTAGTAACACCCACCTCCACAAGGGAGTCGTCACTGGAGCTGGAGTGTTCCTCAGCTGACGTTGATGTTGCTGAGCGTCCCTTAGTGTGGCTCCCCTCACCCTCCGTGCCACTGGGTCCCTCCACCTCCTCCACAGTGGACCCAGTCTGGCTCTCCGCCTCCTCTCTGTCCATGGAGCTGTGTCCTCCAGTAGCCGTAGATGATGCTGTGAACAAGGAGGAGAAACAGAATCACATCAGTCACCTGTATTGACTTGACACATGAGTTTAATTGCAACACATCACAGAGCAAGCCCTTGCATAATTCAAAAGCCACTGCTAACTTGAATTACACATATGCGAACCAGGCACTTGTCAGTCTGCCAGTGAAACATGCTTCTCATGCACATGCTGGCAATGGACCCATCTGTCAGATGTATGTATGATTTTACTTATTACATGGGCAAGCATGCACTACTTTGCCTCTTGTCTGATCTGCAATGTTTGTGAGTGTCATGTGTCATTACACACGTGTCTCATCTGATGCAAGTGACTCTGTAATTGGCACAGCAATTGTGATGGCCAAAGTCATTGTTGACATGATGAACATACTTCCATCCCCAGACACCATGATGGGCTCATGTCTTGAAAGTCATTGCGAGAATGGTGTGCATGCAGGACAACAGACAAGTGACAATACTGCATCCTCCAGATTTTCATGAGGCACACCATGCCACAGGCCTGTCTGGCCAATCAGTCAGTACTGACTCCTGTCACAGGGGCAGTGCATCCCGACTTAACAGTCATCACCGTGTCACACTCATGTATTCACTGTTAAAGCAACCTCTGTAGTGGTCAAATGTACATGTCCACCACATGCTACACACACTTGAAAACATCTGATAATCCCACGTTGACCTCATGAGACATTTGAGTTTGTGGTTCAACAAATCTGCATTCATGAACATATTGCATGCTCCCAAGAACAAAGTAAAGCTGCATACACATATATGTTGAATCCACCATTAGGCACAGTCAAGGGATTACACACATATGTTTAGTCCTGTGTGCAGAGACAATTTCCACATATTAGATGTCTGTCCATAACAAACATATTTGTCACATTTGTAATCCAAAAAGCTATGCCAGTCCACACTGACACAGAGTCAGACACATGATTACTAATTTCACAATGGGCAAACTGTTGGCTGACACCCAAGATTAGGAGGCTACAGTTTCTCAGATGGCTGGAGTTGGCATACCTGTCCAAGGTCCATGTGAAACATGGGTTTAACAGGAGCACTAGGCAGGTGGCTATGCATTTGTTACTCATACATTTCATTTGTCTGAGGCCTCAACATTGGTCTTACCTGCTGCATGGGTGTGTAGTAAATACCTCAGGCACCTATGCTGACCCAGATCAGCAACTTGCACATTTATGTATGGCTCACACAGAGTACAGGTCATATTTCTGTCAATGTGCTGACACATGTCAGACAATTGCCTCACTCATGATGCTCAACCCAATGCACCTGTTGCAGATGTTGTTCCCTACATTAACCTTGGCCAACAGCAAGAACACACAACCCAAGTGACACAAGTCACAGACGGAAAGGGACACACCTGGTTATCAGATGAGAATGGGGCATCACAAAATTTAGCCACATGAGTCTTGTCTCAGCAGACAGACGAACTGTGAAAGTGTTACCGGGCTGAAGGAGTGCAAATTGCATGTTAGACATAGTTCACCAAAAAGGCATGGACTTACCCCCTCCTTGCTGCTGTCTGTCCTTCAACTGCCCATCCAGGTCAGGGAAGACCACCGTCAGTATCCGGAGCATGTGGGGGGTCAGGGTCCGTCGTCTGCCCCTTCTGCGAGGAGGCGACAGCTTGAGCTGGACTCTGGCAATCCTCCGGGTCCAGCCACGAAGGTCCTGCCACCTCTTCTGGCAGTGGCGGATGCGGCGTTTGAAGACAACCACAGATCTTACTGCCCGGACGATGGTCAGCCAAATCTCCTGCTTCTGATGGGCATCAACCTGTATGGATGACAAAGTAAGACACGATTGATACACATGCAACATGTTTGTTCATCACACAGTTGGACATACATGTCATTGTCAGAAGGGCATATGATGTATACAGGTAGTGCAACTATGGTCATGGGCAGTTGTCCTGTGTGCAAGCCTGCATTAACAACATGAAAACAGTGCCTGGAAATTCCAAGCAGGAAAAAATACTCTTTTACATCACTGTACCGGTACAGTACATGTATCTACACACTTTGAGACTTACAGTTACTCGGTGTGCATGCTTGCACTTGGTGATCCCAATGCTATTGGTGCCAGCTAGACAACATGTAAAATTGAAAAGGCAGTGGACTGAACACTCACCTGCTCCCCTGGTTTCCCATACAGCTTGCTGTACTGTGGAAGGAGGCTGTCCAGCAGGGCCTGGTTCTCCTCCTCTGTGAATGCTGGGGCCCTCTCCACAGTACGTGCCATTGCAGAACACAGAGGATGCAGAGACAGCAGCAGTGGTAGTGAGAGATGTAATCCTGTAGCATGTAGTGCAGGTAAGTGAAGTCTCTGGGGAACAGACAGCCTTATATCTGTGCTGCAGAGGCAGATTCTGTTCCATGCGTACAAAGAGATAGGTCCGAGACGTTCGCATTATCCGAAATTGGCCAATCCATGACATTGCACGCATCGTACACGCCTCCCACGTCGTTCAAATATTCCGTATCATGACACCATTGACTTTGATACATTGTTGTTGGGAGCCAACGGAATTTGTTTGCACGCGATTCGTACACGTAGCAAAACCGCGTCCGTCTCCATGACAGTCATTAGCCAGTGCGTGCGTCCGGATCGGGCCATAAGTGTAAGACGCATCTTTTGAATACTCACCCGCGTCCGTCTCCATGACAGTCATTAGCCAATGCGTGTGTCCGGATCGGTCTATAAGTGTACGACGCGTCTTTTGAATACTCACCAAAGTCCGTCTCCATGACAGTCAATAGCCAATGCGTGCGTCCGGATCGGGCCATAAGTGTACGACGCGCCTTTTGAATACTCACCCGTGTCTGTCACCATGACAGTCAATAGCCAATGCGTGCGTCCAGATCGGGCCATAAGTGTAAGACGCATCTTTTGAATACTCACCCGCGTCCGTCTCCATGACAGTCATTAGCCAATGCGTGTGTCCGGATCGGTCTATAAGTGTACGACGCGTCTTTTGAATACTCACCAAAGTCCGTCTCCATGACAGTCAATAGCCAATGCGTGCGTCCGGATCGGGCCATAAGTGTACGACGCGCCTTTTGAATACTCACCCGCGTCTGTCACCATGACAGTCAATAGCCAATGCGTGCATCCGGATCGGTCCATAAGTGTACGACGCGTCTTTTGAATACTCACCCAAGTCTGTCACCATGACAGTCAATAGCCAATGCGTGCGTCCGGATCGGTCCATAAGTGTACGACGCGTCTTTTGAATACTCTCCCAAGTCTGTCACCATTACAAATAACAGCCAAAGGATGCCACCCACAATATTTTGGCTGAGACTCAGGTGCTTTACAACAGACAAACAGCCTGTCATACAGTATATAACATCACATTTCATGCCTCATGACGTGTGTACATGGCATCACATGTCATATTGTAGGAAGCACATTGTAGCACACACTCACAGGATATGCCATGTTTCATGGGGCCAAAAACCATTGTGTGTGATGCACATCACTACTGTGAGTGACAACTTTTCAGATCACCACCCGAGGCCTGTACACAGTTCCAGGTGCCCATTGAGTGATGACATGATGACATACACCATGAATTACGGCTGAAATTGACTGTGTGTAACAAAGTGTTCCTGAGCTACCTATGTGAGTTTAATCCAGAGTATTTGCGTATTGTGCTACGCACATGTGTCTTTTTGTATGTGGCAGATGTAAATCGTTTCCAACATCCTTCAGATTTTGGCATGTGAGTTGCTGTTGTGTCTGTGTGTCACAGACATCCATGGTTGCCATGCAAACAAATCTGGGAGCACATCATGTGTGTTTCATGGGTGTGATGGTACGTGGCAAAACCAAAGGGGATGATGGACGGAGTGTTGAACATTGCAAGCACTCACCCCCAGTCAACTGATCTGGGTTTAATCCATCATCATTCTTTTGCTCACTCCGCCACCCCAGTTCAGACATGGCCATATGCAAATCAGTCTGACCCTGTGCCTCATGGGAACAGTCCAGCCCGAACTGCCAAGCCATGTCTTCCCTGGACCGGAAACAAGCATCCTGGGACCGGTTTTTGGCTTACAGCTGTCATCAGCCAGGCTATCTTGAATCCAGTGACAAAGTGAGCAAGGGACCCACGTCTGGGCATACCCTGCCAACTTAGGGCGAACATAGCAAAACCAAAGGGGACGATGGACGGAGTGTTGAACATTGCAAGCACTCACCCCCAGTCAACTGATCTGGGTTTAATCCATCATCATTCTTTAGCTCACTCTGCCACCCCAGTTCAGACATGGCCATATGCAAATCAGTCTGACCCTATGCCTCATGGGAACAGTCCAGCCCGAACTGCCAAGCCATGTCTTCCCTGGACCGGAAACAAGCATCCTGGGACCGGTTTCTGGCTTACAGCCATCATCAGCCTGGCTATCTTGAATCCAGTGGCAAAGTGAGCAAGGGACCCACATCTGGGCATACCCTGCCAACTTAGGGCGAACATAGCAAAACCAAAGGGGATGATGGACGGAGTGTTGAACATTGCAAGCACTCACCCCCAGTCAACTGATCTGGGTTTAATCCATCATCATTCTTTAGCTCACTCCGCCACCCCAGTTACATCAGACGTCACATGATGACAGTGGCCATGTGGCATAACAAGATCCCTGTGTGTGGAACTTACAAACACCTGTCATTTGGACAACACATCTATCCTCACTAGTCACTGAGGTGTGTGTTTGGTATGTGACATTTGTTCAGATGTACTGTGACAGACCCCATAGATTGTTCACAGCACAGCATTGCACTTGTTGTGTAACCATCTGGAGCTGATATGTTAGATGAGGGGCACATAGCTGGCATATGTGTCCATGCTCAACAGCACACACCTGACTTAATTGTGTCTTGCTATGATGTAGCATGTGATATTTAGCATGGTCATTGCCACATATGTAGGGGAACTGACAATCTTTCTTTGATCACCTATCTACTGCAGGGGCCCAGCTGTCCACAGACCCTTCCCAGACCTTGCAACCATGGCTGAACGTGACTGCATCCGACGGTACCGCTTCACCAGACCACTAATTGAGGAGTTGGTGGAGCAGTTGACCCCACATTTACAACCTGGACGGCCATATCCATCAGCGCTGACCCCCAAGGTGAAGGTGATGGCAGCCCTACACTTCTTTGCCACCGGAACCTTCCAGTACACTGTGGCTACTGCTGGTGGGATGTCACAGACCATGTTCAGCCGTGTGCTTCGCGATGTATTGGAGGCGATGTTGTATTTCCTGAACCGGTACATCCAATTCCCGACCCAACGACAATTTACTGACATAAAGAGTGACTTTTATGCACTGGGAAGGATGCCACATGTCATAGGCTCCATAGATGGGACACATGTGGCTTTGGTACCACCACAAGCACATGAGCAGACATACCGGAACAGAAAACATTTTCACTCCATAAATGCCCTGGTGGTATGTCTGCCGGACATGACGATATCACATGTCTGTGCACGTTTCCCGGGTTCGGCACACAACTCTTACATCATGAGGAATAGTCGGGTCCCACAGATGATGTCACAGCTGCAGAACCAGCGTGCCTGGCTTGTCGGTGTGTAATATCTGTTTACCTTGTGTGCTTTTTGTATCTTGGAATTTAACCCTCTTTTCAGACCCATGATATGTTTGTTTGTTTGTATGTAGGTGTCTCCGGATACCCCAACATGCCGTGGTTGCTGACACCACTCAGGAACCCTGTGACACCTGCGGAGATATGTTACAATGAGGCACATGGGCGGACCAGGAGAGTGATAGAGCGGACATTTGGTTTACTTAAAAGCAGATTCCGCTGCCAGGACCGGACAGGATTGGGTGTGCAAGATCATAATTGTGTGCTGCATGCTACACAACCTGGCAGTGAGGGAGGAGTTGCCTCTCATCCAGGATGATGACGACCAGCAGCCGCCAGCCATGGAGGATCCTGCCCTGGGTCATGTTGCGAGTGATGATTAGTGTGAGGGGGATGTTCGCACACAGTTCATCAACAACTTTTTCGCATGATTGTGAGTATACAGTGATGAGTTGTCTACGTTTTTTCATTGCCTGATATGTGAATGTAGTGCAATGTCGCTGCATACGTGTGGCTGAATGCTACTTGACAGGATCCTTGCAGTTATGTGTCCGTTGAGTTAGTATGTTCTCCCAAACAGTGTTGACATGATAACTAGGTTGTTTTCACGTATCTTAAGAATTGTGTATGGAATGTCTATAGGAGATGTATGCAGTTATTTTGTGATTTAAATACTGTTGTATGTCTGTCCTTCACAGGGTCCATTGGCTGTTGTCTGGTGACATGTGACCTCCAAAACACACAATCCTGTTACAGAGTGAAAGTTTTCGTGGAGAACAGATGCAGTGCCACATACCCACGTACTGACATTTCTTGCCCACTTGGTTACTTTGTGCTCACTGTCACGTGAGGTTACCTTGCATCTGTTGTGGAGTTCACATGGTGGGATGTGCTTCATCTGTATCCACACATCCGACATTCATTTGCATACTGTACCTGTGGGCTGATTGCCACTGCCTCAGAATGAGTGTTGTGTATGTGCCTTCCACTGTATTTTCAGTTCACAATGGTGGAGGCAATGAGTATGATGCCAATGGGAAATTTGTGTTGTGTTGACCTAGTAGTGTGTATCTCTCATATGTGTCACATCACCATGACTCACAAAACAGTGTTTACATTGCTGTAGTAGTTTTCCTGCACAGTCTTTGTTTAGCAGGTCATCATCTCTATGTCACAAACCAAGTATAATTCACAACAGAGGCAAATATTGTGTGATTATGAATTTATTTACATGCATGTGTGAGAATAGTAAACGTAATTGAAAGTGCTGGACAGTGTGATAGAAATCCAAAGTTCACAGAGGAGTTGGTAGTGTTGGTAGATGAAATTCCCTGAGTAAAGTCCACAGTCATTTAGTTCAGTGTTCCGACTTGGACCCTCCATCACATGTGGGAGAGTTCAGTGACAGTCAACAAGGTGAACTCTTTGCACACAATGGAGGATGTCATGAGCAGGTGTTCACTTCCTGGGGGGTATGCATGGCCATCTGCCTCTCACTTGTCCTTCTTCGGACGACCCCTCTTCTTCTTTCCAGGGGGACCCTCAGGTACAGGCTGCTGTGGTGCCGGGGACTCTCCGCCAGAGTCCTCATCCCTCCCTGTGGCAGTTGCAGATGTTGTGGCAACAGATGTAGTGGGCACACAGGGAGGTGTGGTCATGTTGCCAGCAATCTGGCGGAGGCATGTGAGTATGTCCCTATGCACCGCTGTGAGTTCATCAATTTTGTCCTTTTTGGACTCCATTCGGGACATGTGTGTCTCCACCCGGGACATGTGGGAGTCCAATCTGGCATGATGGGCAGCCTGCTGTTGTTGGATGTCCCTGAGGATCCCCACTACCTGGCCAAAGCCTCCGGTGCTTTCCTGGTACGCATCTATGATGCGTACCAACTGTGGATCATCTTGCAGTGCAGACCCATCTTCAGGCCGTGGCCTCACCCTGCCCACCCTCCCACCACCCCATCCCACACGAGCAGGACCTGCCGTTGCAGGCACAGACGACACTGGGCCTCCTTCTGTGTTGGCACTGGTGGTGTTGTCCGCCACCTCCAGAGTGCCCTGTGTAGCTCTGCCATCGGTGTTATGTTGACTTGGTCTGTCCATGTTGGTAGAGGTCATCTGGGTGTTTGCAGATATAGTAGGAGTGGTGGCAGGGGGGTGCTGATGTTACAGCTGCTGGTGCTGCACGCTGACCCACACCGGAGGGGCCAGGTCGTTCGTCGTCGTCAGAAGAGGACTGTGAGACATCCACACCGGTGAGCTCAGGGTCAACCAGGGACTGGGATTCCTCTTCTGTTCCTGCAGTGTCCCCAGCATCCCCTGTGGGTGGAAGAGACACACAATGTATGTTGTGGTTCAGCACACATCAACGGATCACACACATTACAGTTGCTACTGTACTTCATAATGAGTGTATGTACCTTGCATTGTCCTCAATTGTCACAGACAGAGGTCTATATTGGTTAAGCACATTGTCATGACAACCGGAAGAGTTTTGATGGGCACATGGAGCTGTGTGCTTGAACAGCTCATGTATAGATTCATTGACTGTACATGGCCATTGCTACTCAAGTGCAATCCCGTGCCTGACACAGGTGTGTTGTCCTTGTCAACATTTGTGCTTTAACAATGACATATGTGCACTTCCTCTTACGATGTGTTGCAAGAGTGGGGCATGTGTGCTGGCATTTGTGCATGTATTTTTGAGTCACATTGGTGTGTCTATACGACATGGTCAGAGTCCGGTATGTCTGAGATTTCTTGAGAGATACTATTTTGTTGTATGTGTTCCTAGTTTACATCTCATTGCACACATGTGATGGTGTTACCGTAGCAAATGATGTAGCTGCTGAGCTTTGTATGTGATAACGTCATTTATCTTGTCAATGCCCTCCATGGAAAGAGGAGTTAACCAAGGCAGCTCTCTTGATTTTCCATGCTCATGACAGTGAGGGCCAGAGGTTTGTGTCTTTGAGTTATGCTGCTGTAAGTTGTATGCCTCCTCCAACCCAGTCCAGGTTAATCCTTGTGTTGCAAGTGTCAATGACAGTGAGGGGAGTGTTGTGTCAAGCATGCTGACAACACTGCATGATGTAGGAGTAGGATGCACCTCACAACAGCGCCTTGTGTAAATGACACCATGCAACAGGGTCAGCTATCTTGCTGTGGCTATTCCATTCCCTGTCAGGTGTCCCCTGACAATGATGTATATGTAGCTTCGTGTGTGTGTTTTGATATGTGCTATGTCTGCATCTCCCCAATTGTCATAGAACCCACACACCTTCACAGCCAGGACAGGGGGCACCCCTGGGACACTGCATCCCCAGACAGTGAGTGGAAACATACAGTTGAGATGGCTGTGTGTGAACATGTGTGAGGGGGCCAGTGCCTAGTTGTGAATTGCAGCCAATTCATACATCAGGCCCATGTGTCAGCCATCTTGCCAGGACATTTACTTTCACTGTCATGGAGTGACTGGTACCAAGAGGGCTATTTGTTCTGGCTGAGAAGGTGTGTGTAGAGCCGGCCTTGATAGCATTTGGAGGCATTGCAGGACCTCCTTCTCCCCCAGAGGCCAGGTAATCACCCATGACGCATACTTCCATTGAAGGGAGTCACAGTCAACTTTCAGGATGTCAGGCAGTGGTGTCCTGTTGTTTGTTGGAGCACAAGTCCCACCAGGGCCTTGTGCTCCCCACAGCAGAGCCCAGTGTCAGCCATCTTGGCAGTACTTTTCCACTCCCTGTGAGGTGAGCATGGTTCATGGTGGGCTTGATGGGCCATGTGGGTGGGGGACTATTGCTGTGACTACGACTCCCATCATGCTATCGGATACACCCACCTTCCCAGCATACCCAACCTTCCTTCCTGTGAATCAGTTTCTCTGTGAGGTAGTGTGACAGTGCTTGCAAAATGACTGACAGTGTTTGTTGGTGTTCTGGGCCAATGCCTTGCTGTATTTGTTAGTAAGTTTGTACATGTTAGGACATAGTTCCATATTGCTCTGAGATTGCAGGTATTGTGTTTGTCTAACTGGCATACACATCACAGGATAATTGGCTTTCGGTTGATGTGGCTTTGCTAACAGTGATTGGTTTCACTGTCCCCTTGACAGTGATGTGTGTGTATTGGCTCACAATATTGGCTAGTTGGTTATGTACTCACCAGGCTCTGTTATTCCTGTTAATCCATGGATGCCCTCCGGTGGAAGGATGGCTCGCACCTTCTCCTCCCAGGAAGTGAAGTGCGTAGGTTTTGCAGGAGGGCCACCGCTGGTCTGCTGGCTCAGGGCATGGTCTCTGTCGATCAGCTTCTTGACCCTCCTTCGCACATCATAGTACCTGTTCCTGATATCCTCCATTGTGCGCAGGCAAGGTGCTTGTGCGTTCACCTTGTTGACAATCCTCTCCCACATCTTTGTTTTCTGGGACATGGGGGTCTGTTGGACCAATGTGCCAAATAAATGTGGCTCTACTCTGAGGATTTCCTTTACCATGACTTCCAACTCGCTATCTATGAACTTTGGATTCTTCTTTGGGGGCATGGTGATGGGTGGTGGTGGAGATTGATGTGTGTGTGAGGGTGCAAGTGAGGGTGAGTGGGTGTCAGTTTGGCTGGGTGTTTGTGAGTGTGCTTTTGAGAGGTGCTAATGGTGTAAAGGTTGTGTGGTGGGTGAGTTGTGAGTGTGTCTCTGAGTGCAGTGTGGTAGTGTTCTCTGCTGGCAGATCTGTAGAATTAGCAAAGGATCATGGTAGGGATTTTGGCCCTTTATGTAGGTAGCGTTGTGGGTGTGTCTTTGTTTTTTTTAGTTTTTTTTTTTTATTGACTTTGACAATGCTTGTTTGGTCTTTTTCAGTCTGGTTCTATATTATTTTGTTGAGCATGACGGAGACGTTCTGTTGTCCAGAACGGACGCTTACAGCGGCAATTGCGGGCTAATCCGAGTCTGTTACACTCACATTATGCTATGTTGCAGCGTACGCGTCGGTCGCGACAGGCTCTTTTACCTGGTAGTCATTGTGTTCCATACGTTACGGTCTTACGGATTGTGCTCCGTGCGAGTCGGTTTAGTTTCACACGCATTGCATCGTACTATGCCGGTCGTACAGCGCGTGTTCGTGGCGGTCAGAACCATTCCCGGTCCGTGTCGTTCGGAACGGTTCCCGGTCCATTTACGGGCGAATCACTATTTTCCGTACGTTTCGGTCTTGCGGACTGTGCTCTGTGCGAGTCGTTTGTATTTGACACGCATTGCATCGTACTACGCCGGTCGTACAACGCGTGTACGTGTCGCTCAGAATCCAGTCCCAGTCCGGAACAGTTTACAACTAAGATCGGAATCGGGCCTTAGGGGCTGATTACGAGGGCGGGTGGACTAGGTCCGCCCGCCATCGTTGCGGTGTTTGGGACCGCCCGCCAGACATGCGGCGGTCCCACCACTGTGATTAGGATGCTTCCGCCATACTGGCGGGCGCATCCAGGGCTTTTAACATTGTGGGCGGTGCTGCTGGCTGCAGCACCGTACGCAAGGTTAAAAGTGCTTGCACTGCATTTCCCTGCACTACTTGGCAGGCACCATGCGGTGCCTGCCACTTGGTGCATGGAAATGCAGGGGGGTACCATGGGTACCCCCCAGTGCACCCCCCCACAGAGGGGGCCCACAACGGGCCCCCGAATCCAGCTCCGCCTGTCATTTTGCAGAAGGATGACCGCCGCGAAAAGACAGGTGGAAAGGGATTTCGTTATCCCTATGGCGGTGCCTGCAAGGCACCGCCGCAATGCTGCCTTGTGTCCTGGTTCCGCAAGGCGGGCGGAAAAGGACCGCCTTGCGGAACCGTGGTGGACGTACTTTCCATCCGCCACGGACACATTGGGATTCCACCGCCATCCTAATTCGGCGGTCGGAATTTCCTGTGTGATGGCGGAAGGACCGCCACCGCCGGCCCGACCCAAGTGTTGAATATGCAACAAACAGTTAATTTGCATACCAAATAAAAAAACTTATTGCACTGGCCTACGTCCCAGTTACTGACGTGGCCAAACATTACAACCTTTTAATAGAAAGTCCTTACTACCAGCAACATGAACAAAAAATATGTCCCCTACTAGACTATTTTGAAGATACCTGGGTGGGAAGAATCCATAGATCAGGACATAGGAGACAACCAAAATACCAAATTCCTTGGTGGAATGTCTACCTTAGCACACTAAACCAAGAGGCAAAAACAAACAATGCTGTTGAAGGTTGGCATAATGCCTTCCAAGCAACAACAGGACGAGGTATACCAACTCTGCACAAACTCCTACTCTCCCTCCAAAAAGAACAGAGCTACCAACAGCTAAGAATGGAGCAATCTGTAACACAAATCAGGCCTAAACTATCCAAACAAACTAAACAAATGTTTGAATACCTACAACAACAAGTCAGACTATACCCAACAACAAGAGGCCCAGAATACTTAGCAATAATTGCCAAAAGCCTACTCTAAATCCTCAAAGCAGTTTAAAATGTATAATACTTTTCTGTTAAAATTATTAAAATGCATACAAATGAATTATATATTTTCACAAAATTAATTAAAATTTGTCTAATATACTTTTATTAATAAATAAATATATATATATAGACATATTAATTAAATATATGAAAATATAAACAACAATAACACTAACTCTCCTAGCATTTCCCTCCCACAATAAATAATTAAATTAACTTACCGTTTCCGTAGCTGTAGACAGAAAATCACACATCTTGTAAAACATTCCAGGTAACTCATAATCCAAATTGAAAAATAATTTCCCCCCCCAAAAATGTAAAAATGCAACTGTTCCAAAAAGTAATCCTCTGTCCGTAAATCCACAATCGATAAACCATAAAAAACCCGAAAAAGTGTATTAAAAAAAGAAACACTCCATGAAAACCTGAAAAATTAAGGAAGTGTAAAACTATTATTAGTTACTTAAACTAATATACACTTCCTTAATTTAAAAAAACGCAATCTTCTGGTAACCGCAACTTCTATCGAACAAAACCTGTAAAAAACACACAAGCATTCCCACCCACACAAATATACACATAATATACAATATAACAGTATTACAAACATTATACACACCATATTCATACATATTCTAACATACTTTAAACTAGGCCTAAAAAAATAACGATGTATAAATCACTAAAACCTAACGTACGCATAAAAAACGCCATAACTCCAAAAACCTAACTCTACAAACACTAACTGCAGCCTAAATACCTTCAGATTTAATTAAAAATGTAGTTTAAATAAAGAAAAGTAATCTTACCTTCCTCGACGCGAAGCAGCACCCAACCGCAAGCTTCTCCCCTTCCAAATAACCCAAAACAACTTCGAACGGTTACAAAATACAAGCCCCAAACAAATATGGCAACTTTAAACAGATAAAATAAATGTAATTTGTTTAAAACAAAATTATTACATTATACATAAATTACTTAAATGTTAAATTAAAATACTTAAAATTATAACTTATTTGTTTAAATGTATATTTTTTTTTTGCCTTTTAAAATTATAATAATAAATATTATTAAACACATAGGGGCCGATTCCAATCTCGGCCGGGAGGGCTCCGAATCGGATTCGGCTTAACCGGATCCGATTCGGAGCCCTATTTCCCGACCGATTCGTACGCGCGTCCGGCCGAGCGAGTACGATGCGAAATTGCCGACCGACTCGTTCGGGCGTCCCAACCACTCCGACCGACTCGTTCCCGGGTCGGACCGCACCGACCGACTCGCTCGGACACGACTCGCACTGCGCAATGGAGACATTCCCCGCCCGGGTAAGTACGATGCGCGCCGCGAGCAGTCCGACCGACACGCGCCGTCCGGCTTGAAAGAGCAGTCGGAGCCGTACTTGGGGGGTCCGTGTCGGACCCCCTGTACGCGTAGCCGCGCGAGTCACACACAGGGGGACCCATGGGTCCCCCTACACTGTGCATGTACGGCGCGAGTCGCTCCGCCGCGTACCCGCTGTAGGGGCGCCCCTGTTCACCTCGCACCCATTGAGTCAATGGGAGCCCGCGTACGCGTTGTACGCCCGGCTCCCATTGACTTCAATGGGAGTCCGACCGAATCGAGTCCAATACCATACGGACGCATCGTACTCGTTCGGTCGGGCTGCACAGGTCCGATTCGGTCGGGAATCTCTCCGGATCCGGCTCGGTCGGAGAGATTTCCGGCCCGAATCGGCCCCATAATATTTAAAATTATAATTCCATATATTTACAAATTATATACATTTATAAAAAAATTGTAATAATTTTATTTAATGTTTAGAAATTTCTACCTTAATTAAAAAAATGTATAAAAATTAAACCATGTAATAAGTAATAATATCAATATTTTATATATTAATATTATTAATTAAAATGTATTATTGTTATTTTAATTTTGTTACTAAGTTTATATTTACAAAATACATTAGAAAATTGTTAAAATTATTATATTAATATGTTAAAAATATATGTAACTAAATAAAAAATGTTCACAATACCAAACTGAAATTAACAACTGTTGTTAATAAAAAAACAAATTCCTCAAATGTATGTAAAAAAATGTAATAGTACATTACCTGATATTACAAAGTTTACATAACTGTATCAAACAATGTACCAATGTTATCAACATTTCGATTTTTAATTAGTAGATGTAAAACTGTACATATGTACAAAATATTTTGTGTCTGTAAAATAAATATGATTTACTATCTCTATGTATTGATCTATCTTACATATTTTCAATAAAAGAAATATTTCTTGTTGATTTTAAAATCATTTACAATAAATAAACATCAATAAAAAATAAAATGTTTAATTTTTTGTGTATAATTTTATTAATGTTGTATTCAATGTTACATTGAGGGGCCAATTCCGATTCGGGCCGGAAATCACTCCGACCGAGCCGGACCCGGAGAGATTTCCGACCGACATCGGACCCTGGCAGTCCGACCGAACAGAGTACGATGGCGCGACGCATGCAATCGGACTCGAAGTCGGTCCGGACTCCCATCAAAGTCAATGGGAGCCGGACGTACAAGGCGTACGCGGGCTCCCATTGACTCAATGGGTGCAAGTCGAACAAGGGTGCCCCCTACAGCGGGTACGCCTCGCAGCGACTCGCGGCGTACATGCGTACGCGCGGCTAGGCGTACAGGGGGGTCCGACACGGACCCCCAAAGTGCGGCTCCGACTGCTCTTTTGAGCCGGACGGCGCGAGTCGGTCGGACTGCTCGCGGCGCGCATCGTACTTACCCGGCCGGGGAACGTCTCCATTGCGCGGTGCGAGTCGTGTCCGTGCGAGTCGGTCGGAGTGCGTCGGACCCGCGAACAAGTCGGTCGGCGATTTCGCGTGCGCTCGCATCGTACTCGCTCGGCCGGACGCACGTACGAATCGGTCGGGAAAGAGGGCTCCGAATCGGATCCGGATACGCCGAATCCGATTCGGTGCCCTACCGGCCGAGATCGGAATCGGCCCCAATATGTTTTTATTAAATATACTGTTTAAAAATATATGTTTTAATTAACTATATACACAATGTTATTTTTTTCATTTAAAATTATGTTTTAATTAAAATATTATATTACTTTAACCTATATTATTTTTTTAATATTATAAATTAATACACACATATCTAAATTACTATTCCCACTCCAGTTAGCATTAATTCATTGTAAGTGTTGGACACTGAACTTAATTAATTTACTATTCCCACTCCAGTTAACATTAATCCACGGTAGGTGCTGGACACTAAACTTAATTAATTTACTATTCCCACTCCAGTTAACATTAATTTAGGGTAGGTGCTGGACACTAAACTTACTTAATTTACTATTCCCACTCCAGTTAACATTCATCTACGGTAGGTGCTGGACACTAAACTTAATTAATTTACTATTCCCACTCCAGTTAGTATTAAGTCAAAGTAGGTGTTTTAGTCTAGACTTAATTAATTTACTATTCCCACTTCAGTTAGCATTAATTCAGGATAAGAGCTGGACACTAAACTTAATTAATTTACTATTCCCACTTCAGTTAGTATTAATTCAGGGTAGGTGCTGGACATTAAACTTAATTAATTTACTATTCTCACTCCAGTTAGCATTAATCCAGGGTAGGTGCTGGACACTAAACTTAATTAATTTACTATTCCCACTCCAGTTAACATTAACTCAGAGTAGGTGCTGGACACTAAACTTAATTAATTTACTATTCCCACTCCAGTTAATATTAATCCACAGTAGGTGCTGGACACTAAACCTAATTAATTTACTATTCCCACTCCAGTTAACATTAACTCAGGGTAGGTGCTGGACACTAAACTAAATTAATTTACTATTCCCACTCCAGTTAGTATTAAGTCAGGGTAGGTGCTGGACTCTAAACTTAATTAATTTACTATTCCCACTTCAGTTAGCATTAATCCAGGATAGGTGCTGGACACTTAACTTAATTAATTTACTATTCCCACTCCAGTTAGTATTAAGTCAGGGTAGGTGCTGGACTCTAAACTTAATTAATTTACTATTTCCACTCCAGTTAGCATTAATTCCAGGTAAGTGCTGGACACGAAACTTAATTAATTTACTATTCCTACTCCAGTTAACATTAATCTAGGGTAGGTGCTGGACTCTAAACTTACTTATTTTACTATTCCCACTCCAATTATCATTAACTCAGGGTAGGTGCTGGACACTAAACTTAATTAATTTACTATTACCACTCCAGTTAGCATTAATGCAGG
Organism: Calotriton arnoldi; assembly: GCA_963921515.1. Classification (NCBI taxonomy): domain Eukaryota; kingdom Metazoa; phylum Chordata; class Amphibia; order Caudata; family Salamandridae; genus Calotriton; species Calotriton arnoldi. The sequence goes on along the minus strand of CAWUFW010003423.1, from coordinate 117,539 downwards.
GTAGGTGCTGGACACTAACATTAATTAATTTACTATTCCCACTCCAGTGAACATTAATCTAGGGTAGGTGCTGGACACTAAAATAAATTAATTTACTATTCCCACTCCAGTTAGTATTAAGTCAGGGTAGGTGATGGACACTAAACTAAATTAATTTACTATTCCCACTCCAGTTAGTATTAAGTCAGGGTAGGTACTGGACTCTAAACTTAATACATTTACTATTCCCACTCCAGTTAGCATTAATTCCAGGTAGGTGCTGGACACTAAACTTAATTAATTTACTATTCCCACTCCAGTTAACATTAATATAGGGTAGGTGCTGGACTCTAAACTTACTTATTTTACTATTCCCACTCCAATTATCATTAACTCAGGGTAGGTGCTGGACACTAAACTTAATTTACTATTACCACTCCAGTTAGCATTAATGCAGGGTAGGTGCTGGACACTAAAATTAATTAATTTACTATTCCCACTCCAGTTAACATTAATCTAGGGTAGGTGCTGGACACTAAAACAAATTAATTTACTATTCCCACTCCAGTTAGTATTAAGTCAGGGTAGGTGATGGACACTAAACTAAATTAAATTACTATTCCCACTCCAGTTAGTATTAAGTCAGGGTAGGTGCTGGACACTAAACTAAATTAATTTACTATTCCCACTCCAGTTAGTATTAAGTCAGGGTAGGTGCTGGACTCTAAACTTAAATAATGTACTATTCCTACTCCAGTTAACATTAATCTAGGGTAGGTGCTGGACTCTAAACTTACTTATTTTACTATTCCCACTCCAGTTAACATTAATTTAGGGTAGGTGCTGGACACTAAACTAAATTAATGTACTATTCCCACTCCAGTTAGTATTAAGTCAGGGTAGGTGCTGGACACTAAACTAAATTAATTTACTATTCCCACTCCAGTTAGCATTAATCCAGGATAGGTGCTAGACACTTAACTTAATTAATTTACTATTCCCACTGCAGTTAGTATTAAGTCAGGGTAAGTGCTGGACTCTAAACTTAATTAATTTACTATTCCCACTCCAGTTAGCATTAATTCCAGGTAGGTGCTGGACACTAAACTTAGTTAATTTACTATTCCTACTCCAGTTAACATTAATCTAGGGTAGGTGCTGGACACTAAACTTAATTAATCTACTATTCCTACTCCAGTTAACATTAATCCAGGGTAGGTGCTGGACACTAAACTTAATTAATTTACGATTCCCACTACAGTTAACATTAATCTACAGTAGTTGCTGGACACTAAACTTAATTAAGTTACTATTCCCACTCCAGTTAGTATTAACTCAAGGCAGGTGCTGGACTCTAAACTTAATTAATTTACTATTCCCACTCCAGTTAGCATTAACTCAGAGTAGATGCTGGACACTAAACTTAATTAATTTACTATTCCCTCTCTAATTAGCATTAATCCAGGGTAGGTGCTGGACACTAATCTTAATTAATTTACTATTCCCACTCCAGTTAACATTAATCTAAGGTAGGTGCTGGACACTAAACTAAATAAATTTACTATTCCCACTCAAGTTAGTATTAAGTCAGGGTAGGTGCTGGACACTAAACTAAATTAATTTACTATTCCCACTCCAGTAAGTATTAAATCAGGGTAGGTGCTGGACTCTAAACTTAATTAATTTACTATTCCGACTCCAGTTACCATTAATTCAGGGTAGGTGCTGGACCCCAAATCTAATTAATTTACTATTCCCACACCAGTTACCATTAAATAAAGGTAGAACATATTAAATTTACTATAGCCACTGTAATTACTGTAAAATAAAAGGAGTTACCAAACATTAAACATATATATTTTACTTTTTCCAATAACATTAATGTAATATCACTAACTATACTCTACATTAAATATTAAATATTCACAATACCTATATTAATTATTTACACTTTATAATATAAATAATTACAATAATTTTAAATTTATCAAATTAAAATATTAAGGGGCACATTACGATGGCGGGCGGAAGCACCACCGCCGTGCTGGCGGATGCAAAAACCACCAGTTACCGCCGGCACGCAGCAGTCCACACGCCCGTCCAATTACGATGCGAAAAGTAGGCCAAACACCGCCGGCAAGCCAGCAACACCGTCCGCCATCAAAGTGCGCCCGTACATGTAGCGGCGCAGCCCAACTGACACACACCGTCCGACGAAACACGTCCCGCCCGGCGCATAAATTACGATGCCGCAAACAAACGGCTCCCACGGCCAAGAGATACCGTACGACAAACCGAAGCGGTAACACGGATGCCGAGCACGGACAACGAAGAAGCGGCTCCCCGAGCATGAATCCAGCACTGCAGGCACTCCCCATGCTTCTGCTGATGCACCACCAAGGACGCAACGTACCGCGGAGACGCAGGTAGGCACACACACAACAAGTGCACGCAAACAGCGCACACAGTGCAAGGGCGGAAAAGCGGACAACCCCCACCAGCGCGTGTACACTACACATCCACCATCGCATCCACATATGACACACAGGCCAAATCGTAACATCGCAGAACACATGTGTACACACCACCTGGGACTAGGAACCAACCACCCCGTCACGGCCCCAAAGCGCCGATGACGCCGCCACACATGCGCACAACGCAGAGGCCAACCGCAGCGCCATGCATGCGTCGCACACAGACACAGGGACACAACCAAGCAGCACACACATCAGCCCCACCCCGAACGCACATGACACGTGACAGGCCGGCCACAGACATGTCCCCAACGCCCAATTCACGGACAACACCCAACGCCACACAACCGACGCACACATGTCAGTGAAGACACGCAACAGCAGGACACACCCCAGTGTAACAAACATGGCGTAGCACACAGCGGCGGCAACACCAACTAGGAGAAGCAGGGCTCCTTCGGGAAGAGGAACGCCAGTACCACACAGAAACACCCATACCACCCTGCACATATGAACAAGACATATAAAACGGAACACCAAAGAGCCCGGGGACCGACAACAGGTGGCCCAAGAATAACATTCACACACAAGGCCCAACGCAGAGCGGAAAGGCAGCCTGCCGCCCACACAAGGGAGAGCAGACAGCACTGAATGACCTTCCATTCCAACTCCGAAACCACAGCCCTACGACAGAAGCCGGTGAATACAGCCATTGTCCAAGAATAGACCAACACAGGCATGCCGAGGAGACCGACCACAGGGCAGATAGCGCATATCACAGAAGCACACAACGGACGGGGAAGAAAGAAGAAAACACTCCCCATGTCGGCCACATGCAAGTTAATTGGAAGGAGTCACACATCACTGACCTTGAACTGTCTGAGAACCATGTGGGAAGAGGGCCCGTGTCCTCCAAACAAGCCAACAGAACACAAGTCCTGTCTCCCTACGACTACACAGAGCTCACAGCAACCCCGGAGCGTGCACATTGCAGACTGCACACACAGCCGGAGCACGCCACCTCAACGAACCGCTGCGAAATGGCAACCGCAACACACCTACCCAACTACGCCGAACAGCTCAAGCTGTACAAAACCAACCTGTTACATACATTGGGATGCGATCTCCTGTCCCTGCTGAACGTAAGTTACCGACTGACTTACCGCATCACATTGTTCAGCTGCGTCATGCCCGTCTTCTACTGTCGGAGGTGTACCTACCAGCATCCCGTCGAGATATGCCTCTCCAACCCGGCATGTCTGAAGGCGGACCTGCTACCACTACTCCTCCCTCTGGACGCACACGACAGGGCCTGCTCTGCCTATGGGGGCATGGCGTATGTGGCCAACATCGCACCCGCACTGAAATGGGACCACTGTGCCTCCACACGACGGATCATCGAGAACAGCTACATCGAATGTCACCCAGCATGCCCCATCATGGTCCTCCAAGGGACAACTTACGAACAACACCTTGACAGCCACCATCCGCTACAATGGCTGGCAAACATGTACACCACCAATGACATGGAAGCCCTGCTGGACGGCATCGCATACCTGACAACCTGTAAATACGTCGGACCACAACGCAGGTTCCCCGAGTGACCTATGATGTCCAACCCCGCACCCATGCTTAGCTTCCGCACGGACTGGCCAGTCACCACCACAACAGCCATACCAAACGACCGGCAACTGTAACCACACCATCAACGACATCGCCATGACATCGGATATGACCGGGACATGCACACTGTTCCCCATCACATTCAGGAACACCGCATGCATCGTGGGAGGCAGTGGCATGGGCTCTGTGTATCGCACCCACATGGACGGAACTGCACGAACAACCAGGACACGACATGGATCCAGCGCACATGGACACACACACCGCTCAGTGGACATGAATAGGTCGCCTGGAGTCTGTGGGTGCTGCACCCTCCCACCCCCGCCCCGGGAATCCCATACCAGGACCTTTGCATGGACGACAAGTGCATACAACAACAACACGACCCCAGTGACTGTGACATGTCCAGTAACCACCACAGTGCAACAACATGTGGCACGCCGCTGCATGCACGCAAGCACATGCCCTGATGTCAACTCACATGCACGTGTGCATGAGGAACAACCGCAGCAAACCTGTCACATGGAACTGAGATGGACTGTGCCCATGATGCCAAGCGGTCTGGTAGGCTACATGTATACCGTCTGTGTCAAAGTCCGCAGCTCCGCAGCTATACGTAAATGTACATTAGCACAGCCTTGGCCAAGCAGATGTCACTCTGAAGCCCACATCCCACATGCAACAGCCAATCACATGTAACCCCACACCCTATCCCATTTGCAATCATGCTCAGTATATCCTCAACATGTATTCCGCTGCCAGTAGTGTCCACTATACTGCATCACAGAGGACAGAAGACTCAATATAATGTTTGAAACCAAAACTGTCTCCGCTGACTCATTTCACAAGTACGAATGAGAGAGGATGAGAGTATGTGAAGTACACGGCAGTCGTGACATGACAATGTAGTCCACTGGTATTGGATGTCAACGCAAATGAGTAGCACTACTGTGGAAGACACACATGTGTCGTGTGAAGTCGTATGGACGCAGTGCTCAGGTGGGTGGGTGCGACGGGTAGATGCGCACATGCCAAGTTGGAGCACGCCGTGTTGGGAGGGGTCATGAACAGTACACCACCGCTTCCCTGGGCATTGTGAGAGGACACCTGTCGGGGGAGTGAACACGTGTGTGCACAGCAGCCGGGCACACGTACAAAGCGGTACCAGGCGCACCTCAGCCCACCCTCTGTGGACAAGCTGGATCCTGTTGTGCGCCCGCCATGCCCCTTGACAAGGCACACACAGCCCCAGTCGACCAGGTGTAACCCCAACATAGTCAATCCGCACAGGCGATACAGGGCACGGGATGGCAGTGGAGCATGGTGTGTGAGAGGTCTCCTCGCGCTCCTCCTGGTCATATCACGCAGGCAATAGAACCTCAACGTCTAGCATGGCACAAGTCACATGGAAGTGTAGGGGACGCACCACAGCACGAGCAGCACTGACGTCACGGGAGGTGGCTCGCACCATCCCATCCATTGCCCATCATACCAACCACGCCACATGCCATTGCGACTAAGTGCAAGCGCGTGCGCCACCACCCCGAGCCCTCCCCAGAGAGGCCAAAGAGTGAATGTGTGGGCCATCAGCCACAGACGGACGCGGCCTGGCCGCAAGGGCAGCCACAGCCACTGGGTGTCGCAGGTGGCGGATCCGGAAGGCGAAGACTGTGATGCATAGTCCATGCAGGCCGGGTCTCCATTTGGGGCACCACGCAGGTGGACGGCGTCCCGCAACACATCATACCCTGAGACAGCCAATCGTGCAACTGGACCCACACATACACTCCTTGCCCTCTCTGGTGCAAGCTTGGGGCTGCCTGTGCAAGCGCTAGCCTCGCAGGTGAGCATGCATATTGGGGGAGCGAGGGAGGACATGAGGGCTGGAGCGAAGATGACTGTATCACTGTCAGTCAGTACAAGGGATGACCCAGATGTGGAAAGGAAGAGACGTGTCCCGTGTGTACTGCAACTAGTCGCCAATCCAACTACCCCCCATGTCCGGAATGTAAGCCCGCACCTAGGCCCGCCCATCCGCCACATCGAACATACCACCAGCACGACAACCTTCCCATTCGAAACACTGACTGGGGGTGGCGACCAGTGTACAATCATGTGTAGCCTACCCACGCGTACATGTGGGCCCTCCATGATCCATGTCACCTGCGGCAAAGTCATGACATGCGCAATGAGGGAAGTGAGGAGAGCTGCCCGCCCCACGCGCAGAAGGTGCATCAGCTCCACAGACCCAGCAGCGAGTCCAGCAGGGGTCACATGTGCAGGGGCAGCTGTGCCTGGTGTGAAGGCACATGCATATAGACAGCACATCGACCAATGTGTAGTCTGCCCACATCTACAGTCCATCATCATGCGGACATAGGAATTGAACACAGGGCAACACATCTTAGTGGGTGCACCCACCGTGACCAACAATGGGCAATCATCGACATACCCGCCCTGTGCATGGCCCCCCACCCAACGGAGGCACATCCAGTGCCACCATCCCACACACACAAGCCTTCCACGGAACATGCTGTGTCCAATGGTCAGTACAGAGTCAGCGCCCATCTGGTGGATCCTGAACAGGAGACACATGCACACACATGCCAGCTCCCACTATGTACGACTGCCACCTGGCACGTGCAATGTAACCTCTCACCTGTGACGTGTGACTGCAAGCACACAGCCGTCTTGGCATGGGGCTGTCAATGTGGACACCTGTCAATGTTTCGGGAGGTGTGATCCGTACAGTGCTGTACATAGGGTGCAGTGCTGACACCTACTACTGTCTCATATCCCCTCGTGCCACAGGTCCCACTTGTTTTGGCCGCTCAGCCTGTGCCCACATCGTCGTCGCCGTGTGCCATACTCATCCAGCCGTGGAAGCAGTTCCATGCTCAGCAGACATTCATGTTGCCGTGGCGTTGCCGCTTGACGGATATGCAGTCAGTCCCCATCAGCACGCCCGCAAGTCATTGGGGCCTAGATCCCCATGTGCATGCACATGGCAGTGGTTTGTATCACTAGCCATTGCCATTGTTGGGAGACCTGTGTAAGTGTATTGTGGCCGTGCCGTCCCAGCTTGACAGCTGGGCTGAGGCTCATGTGCTTGCTCAGTCATGTCAGTGATGTGTATGCGAAATTGCTATGTGTCGTGTTGCATTGACATGTGTCCTCTGCCATTGTCCCTAGGCGGAGACCGAACATTGACCGCCCATACCAATTGCTGGCGGACATGGACGATACAGAGGTTATTAGGAAGTTTCGGCTGGACAGGCCAACCCTGCATCGACTGTGTGCCATGTTAGAACCCCATCTCCGTCCCCGCAGGGTGTATCCGACTGCTGTCACCCCCACGGCTAAGGTGATGGCCGCCATGCATTTCTTCGCCACTGGGTCATTCCAGCACACAGTGGGCAGTGGAGGAGGGATGTCCCAGCCCATGTTCAGCAAGGTGCTGAGGGATGTACTGGCAGCCATGATGCTGTACCGGAACAGGTACATCCACTTCCCCAGGGCTCGTGAATTGGCGGCAGTGAAGGGTGCATTCTATGCCCTTGGCAGAATCCCACACGTCGTTGGAGCCATTGACTGCACACATGTCGGCCTTGTTCCACCACAGGCCACTGAGCACCTGTACCGCAACAGGAAGCACACGCACTCCTGAATGTGCAAGTGGTGTGCCTTGCGGACATGGTGATCACCCACGTGTGTGCAAAGTTCCCAGGCTCGGCCCATGACGCACACATAATGCGCAACAGCATCTTGCCACGACTGATGTCCAATATGCAACAGGATCGTGCCTGTATTGTCGGTGAGTATGTGGAGTGGTGTAGCGTGCTGGCTGTGCGATGCTGTCCCCTGTCCAGTTGGATTAGCAACGGTTCTCTGTGTCCCTCACACCCAGGTGACTCTGCGTATCCGAATGGGGCATGGCTGCTCAGTCCATTGAGGAATCCTCGCACCCCAGCAGACGATCGCTACAATGAGGCACATGGGAGGACCAGACGTGTGGTCGAGCGTACCTTTGGCCTCCTCAAGTCCAGGTTCAGGGGCCTGGACCGCACCGAGGTGCGCTGGCGTACTCCCCACAGAAGGTGTGCCGGATAGTGGTGGCGTGCTGCATGCTGCACAATCTGGCCATTCGGAAGCAGATCCCCTCATCGTGGATGACGGAGATCAACCAGGGCCCCAGCCCGCAGACCAGGACAGCTCGAGTGAGGAGGACAGCGGAGAGGAGGAAGCTGGTAATGTGCGGCAGCAGCTCATCGCCCGCTACTTCACTTGACGGTGAGTGTCCATGTACGACGGCTGATGTGGCTGTATCTGTGCAGGTGTGTGTGTGCTGTGTCAGGGTGGCCGTTTGTTCACTGCGTGCTGTGTGTCAACGCTCCATGGCCAGGGTAGTATGCCACTGTTGGTGGCTGTGGCATTGTGCCCTATTGCTCTGTGCGATGTGTGTACATTGCTTGTAGTTGTTGACATGTACTGTGTGATGGGTGTGTGACACACTCATTGAATGTGCTCCTGTTCTGTCTCCCACCCCTAGGTCCCTACAGGCCCTCCGGATTCAAATGCCATGCCACGCATCAGGTGCCTTTCCGCCCAAGGTGGCCGTTGTATTACGTACAAATAAGACACAGGGCACAAACAGCAGTTAGTGAAAAAGGTGCATTTATTACAAACTGTGACATGTGATTGTGTGTAAGGTGATGACAAAAGTGGTGCGTGCAGTGACAATGAGCTGTCGGTCATGGCTGCGTGATGATCAGGGTGTACCCACTGGTTCTATGTCCATAGTCCAACACACACATGCCATCCAGATGGCTGTGTGGAGTGGGATCGTAGTCCAAGTCAATGCAGTGGCTGGTCAAGGAAGGCTGGCGGAAGGCTGGCTGGCTGCCTCACTTGCGTTTGGAGCGTGCGAAGTCCTCCCGGGAGATCTGTTTCCACTTCGGACGGCCCCTTCCACGCTTGCGAGGGGGTGCCTGCTTGCGACATGCTGGTGGTTGAGGTGTGATCACTGGCTGTGGACGCAGGGGAACTGGACACTGCTGCTCCACCCTGCGCCCCGGCAGGTGGTGGCGGAGGGGAGCTGCTGTCCCTGGCTGTGACCTCACCGCCACCACCAGCTGTCCCATGAGGTCCACGATTTGGCCCATACGGGCGTCCATGGACCTCAGCACCCCCAGCACCTCACGCGTGTCTGAAGCAGACCGGACCCATTGTCCTTGGGCCTCTTCATAGGCCCCAAGGACTCTGGCCATGTGAGGCAGGGCATGGCTCCCAGGGGAGGCTGGCGTTTCCCTGACCCTGCTCCTCCTACCAGTCCTGCTGCCACCGGCCTGCCCACTAGCCACATTGCTCACCACGGTCCTCGCTGTGGCTCCCAGGGTGGATCCAGTCGTCCGGGCCACCACCTGCGCTGGGGCTGGTGCCAGCGAAGACGTGGCGGTGGTGGCGGCGGTGGTGGTCGGTGCGGCGATGGTGGCGGTTGCGGCAGTGGTAGTGGCCACAATGACCGTGGGTGTGGCCGCAACGACAGTGGCAGCAGGGGGCTGGGAATGTTCAGCAGCCCTGGATGATGGGTTGGTGGGTAGGAGGGGTCCTGGGGAGCGGCTGGGCCCTGCCACACCAGATGGGCCTGCTTGGTTGTCCGTGTCCGAAGAGGAGGACAGATCCTCCAGATCCGTGTGTCCTCGTTGGGGGCTTGTAGGCTGGCTGTGCTGGCTGCTGGCTCCATCCCCAGCATCCAGCAGTTCGTCACCTGTGGAGAGAATGAGATTTGTTATTGTGTTGCACCTGGCGAAGTATGTATTTGTCGTCTGACATTGACAGTCCGTGCAATCTCGTACATGGGTTTCCCCGGAGGCGTGTGTGTGGCTGTAGCATCTGTAGTTGTGTGTGCTTGGCAATGGGACTGTGTGCTGTGCACATGTGGCATGGGACGGATTGGCCATGCCGATGGGTGTGTTGCTGTGCCCCTACTTATTGTGACTCTGGTGTATGCGGGCTCCTGGCCCATCCTGGGTCTGGTTTGTACTTTGCTTTTGGTGTTCAGATGGAACGCTTAGGTACGCATATGGCAACATGGGGGCCATGCCCCAGATTCGCATTTGGGAGGGGATATGCTTTTGGGGTTCAAATGGAACGGTTAGGAACGCATATGGCAACATGGGGGCTATGCCCCAGATTCGCATTTGGGAGGGGATATGCTTTTGGGGTTCAAATGGAACGGTTAGGAACGCATATGGCAACATGGGGGCCATGCCCCAGATTCGCATTTGGGAGGGGATATGCTTTTGGGGTTCAAATGGAACGGTTAGGAACGCATATGGCAACATGGGGGCTATGCCCCAGATACGCATTTGGGAGGGGATATGCTTTTGGGGTTCAAATGGAACGGTTAGGAACGCATATGGCAACATGGGGGCTATTCCCCAGATTCGCATTTGGGAGGGGATATGCTTTTGGGGTTCAAATGGAACGCTTAGGAACGCATATGGCAACTTGGGGGCTATGCCCCAGATTCGCATTTGGGAGGGGATATGCTTTTGGGGTTCAAATGGAACGGTTAGGAACGCATATGGCAACATGGGGGCTATGCCCCAGATTCGCATTTGGGAGGGGATATGCTTTTGGGGTACATGCTGTGAGCCATGGGTGCCGAACGTGACATGTGTTGTGGCAGCATGACAGTGCATGGTTTGAGGTGTGTGCATGCTTGACATGGCCTGCATATTTGCTGTCTGTTGTGATTACTGGACATGGCATTGGACGCATCGTTATGAGTGAGTGATAGTTGTGTGCCAGCCAACGTATTGCAGTTGTCCCATCTCCTTGGTGTGCGTGCTGCCCTGTGCCATGTGCATCACTGCAGTGCTCGGGGGTGTGGCCCATGTTGTGTGTTGTTGCTCACAGTGTGTCGTGCGCTTAATTGACTTCTGGCACATGGTTGGTCATGGGCATGTGTCTTAGCGTGACTGCTGTATGTGTGGCAGCTGTGCGGATGACATGCCTTTCATGAGACTGGGGCTGACGGATGGGATGGATGGTATGTTGTATGTGCATGGTGTGTCTGTGAGTTTGATGGGTTCAGTGGTGTTCGTGTGCATTTATGTTGTTCCGCTCTGTTGCGTCTAGTGTTGTTTGTCTTACATAGGCGTAGTTGTGGGGTGTGTGGTTGACAGGCAGTAGGGGCTACATGGACAGGACTTCAATGGTGTTTCGGTTGTGTGTGATGAGTTGCACAGTGGCTGCCGTGTGGGACTATATTCAGTGTGGCTTGTGCATGCAGACGTGGCTCCTTGGGTGTTGCTATGTCTGTGATGGGTCATGTGGGGTGTGAGTCTGTTGTTCATGTCCGTGTGCACATTGTTCACTTGTTCGTGACGGTGGGCGGTGCTGCGTGTTCGTCTGCTACGTGACATGTCCCATGTGTTGGTCGTGTTATGGTCCTCATGCCTCCAGTAATCCAGCCCTGTCCAGTTTCCCACCTGCAAGTTGTTCGTGCGTGCACTGTACTGGATGCCACATGGCTCTAAGCGGGGGTGCTCCATGTTGCAGGTCTGTGGGGGTGGGGGGTGTTGTGGGTCGTGGGGGTGGCTGGACACCCACTGACACCGATTGCTGTGGACCGTGATGTCTGCCTTTCGGCTGTCGTTGTGCACTGCGGTGGCTGACACGTGGCTGTGGGGTGTGGGGGATGCTCCTCCTTGCTGTGCTGTGGGACTGGGGCCTGGTGTGTGTTGTACTTGGGCTGTCCACCATCCCACCCACTGCACTTTGTGTTCCTGCCACTTACCTGTTACTTGTCGGTTAGTGCAGCTGTGGCGGACACATGGGTGTGGTGGGTGCTCGTTGTGGCGCTTCTGGCATATTTGGGGACCTGTTGGTGGTTACGTGGCTGGCTTAGTGTACACATGTCCCCACGCATCTTACAGTTGTTCGGTTTGGGCTGTGTGTGGTAGTGTCTGTTGCATGTGTGTGTGATGTGTTGTGTATTGTGTGCTGGACATGGGGGTGTTTGTCCCTGGGAGCTGTGGCATGGTGGTAGTGCATGTGAGTACATAGCGGTGTGCTGGTATACATTAGTTTGTACTTACCAGCCTCCACTCCTCCTGCTAATCCGGCGAGGATCTCCGGATGTATTACGACTCGCACCTTCTCCTCCCACGCTTTGAAGGTCTTAAAGAGCGCGGGATTCCCTCCGCCAGTGACGGCAGCCAGCTCTCTGTTTTTGCCCTCCTTCTTCTTGACCAGGCTCTTTACGTCATTCCAACGTTTGTTAATCTCGACTCTGTTCCTGGGCAGGGTCCCGACTGCATTGACCTGGTCTACGATCCGGTTCCACATTCTGTTTCTGGTGGCTAGTGGTGTGTGCTGGACCATGTTCCCATAGATTTGTGGGTACACCTTGATGATCTCGTCGACCATGACCGTCAGCTCCATGGGCGTGAACTTGGGCATTCTTTGTGGTGCCATGGTGTTTGTGGTGCTGGTGCGGTGTGTGTTGTGTAATGTGCAGGGGGTTTGTGGTGCCGGTGTTTGGTGGTGGTGGTGGTGGTGGTGGTGGTGGTGGTGGTGTTTGGTGGTGGTGGTGGTGGTGGTTGTGATGTGTGCGTTTCTGTGGTGTGCTGCTGTCCTTGCTGTGTCACTGTGTCCTCTCCTCTCCTCTCTGGTTTGCAATGTAGCAAGGGGTTGTGGTCTGTGGGAGTGCTGCTTTTGTACTCACCTATGTGGGTGTGTCCTCATGGTCTGTTGTTTTCAGGTGTGTTGTGTCTGGGGTTCTGGCCTTTGTATTTTTTGTTTGTCCGGGGGTGTTTTCGGGATGTGTACTGTGCTTGTGTATTTGTGCGTGCCTTGCTGTGTGGACTTGTTGGCCATGTTGTGTGCTATTGGTTTTGTGTGCGGATGGTTTCTGTGCAGGTACGTTGGCGCCATGGCTTCTGCCGTGTCGATTCTCATCGGCGTTGTTTGCGCTGGCGGGCGGTATATTTGTGGTTTTTCCCCGCTCATGTCGGTGCGATCGTAATGTCACGTGCGGTGTGTCGGCCGTGAGGGCGGGCGGTTTTGTGTTGTCGTGCGTGTTTCCGTCCGTGGCGGGCGGTTTGACTCCGACTCGGACGTTGGCGGGCGGTATTTTGTGTGCTTTTTCCGCCGATGGCGGTTTTCGGTTTGTGTAATCGTAATGGCGTGGTCGGTGTTCAAGCGGTGTGTGCGGGCGGATTTTTGCCGCTTCCATGCCTGGCGGATTTATTTACGCCGGGTATCGTAATGGGCCCCTAATTGTTTTAATATATTTTCAAATATTAATATGTTTATCATAATATAATTCACATATAAATATGTTATCTACATAAAACACAGGTTTAATATTAAACAATTATAATATAAATATCTCAAAAAATTAATCTTATCTATTAAATATTAAAAAGAATACTTTTTTTATAATTTGATCATTTCTATTTTAATAAAATGAAAAATGTAATATTTTTGGTTAATAATATAACATTTTCTAACTTCGTAAAAATTTATTTATTAATAATAAACACTTCAATATAAATATTATAAAACTAAAAATTGTCACTATAAAACACATATTAATTTCGAAATATGTTGTAATATTTTTAATATTTTTTATTATTTGTAAATATTAAAATCAAATCTATAAAATACTAACCAACCTTCTAGCCTATAAGCACAACTCCAAAATGCCGAAACATAACCTTCGAAATACAAAAAAATAATTGCCAAATTAAATATATAAACCTGGATTTTTATTTAAATTTTCTTCAATAATTTTAAAACACTAACCACCCTTATCCCCTATAAACCCAAAATCCTGCTCCAAATTTTTAAAATTACAAAATAAAATGTTTAAATCACAATTTTAATTTTTAAATTTCATAAAAATGTAAAACAATTATTTTTAAAACACTCCCCACCCTTATTCCCTATAAACCCAACATCCCACTCCTAAATTTTTTTTTTCTAAATTAGAAATTATATTTTCTAAATTATAATTTTAAATTTCGAATTTATTATAAATTAAAATCAATTATTTTAAAACACTCCCCACCCTTATCCTCTATAAACCCAACATCCCACTCCTAATTTTTTTTTTTCTATATTCAAAATTATATTTTCTAAATTATAATTTTAAATTTTGAATTTATCATAAATTAAAAACAATTATTTTAATACACTACCCACCCTTATCCTCTATAAACACAACATCCCAATCCTAAAAATATTAAACAAATTTTAGTTTTCATAACATTAACTAACTATTATTATACTCCAAACAAACTCTAAATAATTGAAAATATATTACAATAACGATATTTTAACATGCCGACATTTTTACAGTCGATATTACAAACTTCGATATTTTTAACAATACTTAAAATCGATATAGTTAACATCGATATACATAACATCGGTATTTAATACTATCGATATACTAAACTCGATATTTAGGTATATCGATATTAAAAGTTCGATATAATGTCTACTTACCCTGTTGTTAATGTGTCTCTTTAGTTGCAGAGCAACACATTTTTCAATGGCTTTTCCTAGCTGTGGGAGGTTACTGATAGGTCTAAAAGTTTCAAGGATTTCAGGCATTAAGGGGTCGATTAGGATGGCGGCCGGAAAACCATTCCGACCGCCGTGGTAGCGGAAATTAACCGTCCGCAGGTACCGCGGGAAAACCAGCGGTCAAATTAGGATGAACCGCCAGAAAAATCCGACCGCGGCGGACCGATGCCACGAAAGCCCGCCGGTAGCGTGCGGAGCAGGTGAAAATCCATCCGCGGCTGTTGGATTTGCTGCGGAAAGACCCAAAACCACTGCACAGTCAGCGGATTGACCGCACGTGAAATTAGGATACCATTGCGGTGACAGCGGAACGATCCGCTGTTTCCGACTGCCGCGATCACAAGCAATGATGAATGGGAGAGCCGGCAGAAGAGCGGTTGTATACCCACCTCTGCGCTCGCTCCGGAACAGCAATGGCGGACGACAAAAAAACACACAACAAGGCTACCAAGTGTGGCTATTAACCTGGCTCAGCCTCAAAAAACACCTAACACACCCCAATGACACATCCCCATGGCAACAAAAAAATACAAATCCCAGGTCAACCCACACAACACACCTGACAGGAATACACCATTTTGACCCACCCACATAGCTGAGTATAAAACCAGCCCCTTCCCTGACCAGAATCCTTTGCACTACTCCACTACTGAAGGGCCCAACCCCACAGCACAAAGGATAGGCAAATCGGCACACATCACACCATCACAACAGCACACACACCACACACATCACCACCACCACCTTCACACCTGCACTTTTAACCCATTTGCACATCACACACCATGTCACAGAAGAAAATGCCCAAATTCACTGACAATGAGTTGTCAGTGATGGTAGATGAGGTAATCAGAGTAGAACCACATTTGTTTGGAAACCTGGTCCAACAGACACCATTAGCCACCAGAATGCAAATATGAGCAAGGATAGTCAGCAGGGTCAATGCAGTAGGGACCATCCCGCGTTCCAATAAGGAGATCGTGAAGCGGAGGCATGACCTCAAGAGCAAGGTGAAAGAGAAGAACAACAAGAACCGTGAGCTGGCTCAGAGGACTGGCGGTGGCCCTCCCATTCCACTACAAACATTCACGGTATGGGAGGAGAAGGTGCTTGGCATACTGCATCCAGAGAGTCTCACAGGAATACCCAGGGGAGTGGAGGCTGGTAAGTACCGACAAATGTCTACCATCACACTGCTATGTACTGTCTTGCACAACTACAAAGCTACACCTCCTAGGTCAAAATGCATGCATGTGCACCACACTCTCCCCAACACATGTCTCACAGTTCCAACATTCACTCCCTCTGATTCACCCCAAAGGTAGCTAGCAATATTACCATGGGGGCAGGTGTACAGGCAGCCAGCACTACAACTCCCACCAGGCCCCCTTGTCCCACAACTCAGCAGGATGGAGCACTCCCCACACCCACAACCATGTGGCAGCCATTGCATTGCCCACCTTCACCCAACAGGTAGGTAGCCATCTTAACAGGGAGGGGGTGGGGGTGTTTGGGAAGCCTGCACTACAACTCCCACCATGCCCCCTTGTCCCAAAGCTCACCAGGATGGAGCACTCCCCCCACCCCACCCAGAAACAAGTGGCAGACATTGCATTCCCCTCATCAAACTATCAGGTAGGTAGCCATCTTAACAGGGAGGGGGTGGTTGTGGTTGGGAAGCCTGAACTACAACTCCCACCAGGCCCCCTTGTCCCAAAGCTCACCAGGATGGAGCACTCCCCCCACCCCACCCAGAAGCAAGTGGCAGACATTGCATTCCCCTCATCAAACTAACAGGTAGGTAGTCATCTTAACAGGGAGGGGGTGGTTGTGTTTGGGAAGCCTGCACTACAACTCCCACCATGCCCCCTTGTCCCAAAGCTCACCAGGATGGAGCACTCCCCCCACCCCAGCCAGAAGCATGTGGCAGACATTGCAATGCCCCCTTCAAACTTACAGGTAGGTAGCCATCTTATGCTCTCTTGTCTCACCCCTGAGCAGGATGGAGCACTCCCCACACCCACAACCATGTGGCAGCCATTGCATTGCCCCCCTTCACCTAACAGGTAGGTAGCCATCTTAACAGGGAGGGGGTGGTTGTATATGTGAAGCCTGCACTACAACTCCCACCATGCCCCCTTGTCCCAAAGCTCACAAGGATGGAGCACTCCCCCCACCCCACCCAGAAGCAAGTGGCAGACATTGCATTCCCCTCATCAAACTAACAGGTAGGTAGCCATCTTAACAGGGAGGGGGTGATTGTGTTTGGGAAGCCTGCACTACAACTCCCACCAGGCCCCCTTGTCCCAAAGCTCACCAGGATGGAGCACTCCCGCCCCAGCCAGAAGCATGTGGCAGACATTGCAATGCTCCCTTCACACTTAAGGTAGGTAGCCTTCTTATGCTCTCTTGTCCCACCCCTGAGCAGGATGGAGTACTCCCCACACCCACAACCATGTGGCAGCAAGTCCCCTCAATTGTGTCACAGGACAGGTAGGTAGACAGTGCATGCACCCTGCCATTCCTCTCAAAAAGCATGGAGCCATATGACCACACCACCCCTCACATGTCACTCAACATGGCATACATCCAATAGTCACTTCCTGTGTGCAGACAGCCAAGCGTATGTAACTGTCACAGAAATGAAACGTTAAGCCAGCAAGTCACATTCTGCAGAAATTCAGGGCACAATCATGTCCAGCACTGAATGCTATGTGTAAGTGCCATGGTGGCAGAGCATGAAGGCCCATATGAACACAAAACATGCATGGTCAGTTGTTTAAAGAATGTAAAGTACATGATATTACAAAGGTATGCAGAAGATTACAATGGCTAGTTCTTGCTCAGATGTAACGTCTTCATTGCAGAGCAAACCAAAAAGACAAATCACATAAAGTTGATGGGCTGCAAGTCGGTAGATGACGACATGTCCTTGTAATCACACAATCTGTACGTGGAACATGGTATCTATTTACATGTCACACCATGGACAAGTAATGTATGTATCTACACATCATGGCATGATGTGCAGTACCTTGCAGCTATACAAAGTGATATCGATGTAAACTGTGTGGTGTAACACATGTAACATCCAAACATCTAACATCTTGCTTGTGGAGTGCACTTAAATGACCATTTCACCTCTGTTCAACAGGAGATCAACAACTGACTGCTGCAGAAGACAACACCAACCTGCAGAGCCAGTCTCCACACTCGAAACATGGACTCTCGGATGCAGACTCCATAAGTTTCTCGGATGAGGAGCACCAACCTGGCCCGTCCGGACTGCCAGGGCGCACCACGTCCCCACCACCACCACCTCAGCAACAACAACCGCGCTGACCCCTGCTGCAATGACCTGTGTGGCCTCAACCACCACCACCGCTGCCTGCAACACTCGCCCTGCCTCAGTGGTTACCAACACCATCACACAATCAGAGTCGGGCAGGGAGAGTCTGCGGGTGCATCGCGTGCCAACGCCACAGGTCCGGGACAGCAGGGTAGGTGGGAGGGCAACTGGGGGACAAAATCGAGAGGACACTGGGACCAAAGCCCTGGCCAACATCGCCAGAGTCCTTGGGGCATACGAACAAGCCCAGGGACACACGGGCCAGGCTCTGGAAGAATCGCGTGAGCTCCGCCTGCTGCTGAGGTCCATAGACACGCGTATGGGCCAAATCGTGGACCTCTTGGGCCAGCTTGTGGGTGTTCTGAGGGACAGACCTGTGGTCCAAACTACGGCTCAACACCCCTCCAGTGGCCCGCAGGATGATCCCCCCACCAGCCCAGCTGCGGCCACAGAGAGGGGTGAGCAGCAACAGGATGACTCCTCAGACACTGCTGATCCCGCAGCAGGAGCCCCCACTGGAAAACGCAAGAGGGGCCGTCCGAGAAACACCACGGGAGGATCACGTGACAAAGCACCAGCCAAACGCAAGTCAAAGAGACAGCCATGATAGCACCTCTGTTCACATTGACTTTGTTGACTATCCTTACCCACACTGCCATGTTGATGGCAGGTGTCTGTTGGACTGTCACCTCATCAATGTGGTGACTACTCTATTGTCTTGTTTGCCATCACTGACAACTCATTGATTCACTTAGCACCATTTCTTGAAACATCACTTGTCTGTCACAACCACTCAATGTAAATAAGCACTCTTTATACACCTATGTCTTTGTGTCAGCTCCATGTTTATCACAATATGTACAATGTTGACTCAGAACACAATGTACCAGAAGCTCAGATCGTGACGAGGCAGTGAGAGTCTGAAGGGACCTAGAGAGACACAAGAGAACGACATTTACTTGTCAGGTGTTGGCATCACAGCCAGTACACAACACTAGTCATCAAGGTACACAAACCAGCACACATCACAAGGAGAAACAATCTCAACATAGACATCATGTAGCTGGTCAGGACTACACTGTGCCACAAACATCAGCCATCAGCACAGAGCCAACAACAGGCAGCAGTCAAAAAGCTCCTCTCGGCCTTATCACCACCATCAAAGACATCAGACAATGGCACTGTTGTACAATGTTAATCACACTCAAGGGAAGTAGCGGTTGATGATTTGTTGGTGCAGGTCGACACCTTCCTCCTCTCCACTATCCTCTTCACTGGACATGTGTGGGCTTGCAGTGGGGGGCATCTGCGGCGCATCATCGTCCAGGAGCAGGGGGATCTCCTTGCGCAAGGCCAGGTTGTGGAGCATGCGGCATGCAACAATTATCTGGCACACCTTTTGGGGAGAGTACATCAGTGCACCTCCGGTCCTGTCCAGGCGCTGAAACAGAGACTTCAGAAGCCTAAAAGTACGCTCCACCACAAGACGTGTCCTCCCATGGGCATCATTGTAGCGGACTTTACCCGGGGTCCTGGGATTCCGCAGTGGGCTCAGCAACCAAGGCCAGTTGGGATATGCAGAGTCACCTAGGTGTCAGATACACAGAATAATTTTGTAATACAACTGTAGCTGCGGACAGCATGTCACACATACAGCACAATACTTGACTCAGCTAACTCACCTACAAGCCACGCACGGTCAGGATGCAGATTTGCCATCATTTGTGGTACGATGCTGTTATGCAGGATGTAGGAGTCGTGGGCTGAGCCAGGGAATCTGGCACAGACATGTGAGATGATCATATCTGCCAGGCACACAACCTGCACATTAATGGAATGGAAATGCTTCCTATTCCTGTAGATGTGCTCATGTGCCTGTGGCGGAACCAGGCCAACATGGGTGCAGTCAATGGCACCAACAACATTAGGGATGTGGGCAAGGGCATAAAAATCACCCTTCACAGCTGCCAAATCCTGTCTTCGTGGAAAATGGATGTAGGTGTCCTTGTATACCATCATAGCGGACAGGACATCACGTAGCACCATGCTGAACATTGGCTGCGACATCCCACTTGCGCTGGCCACCGTGTACTGGAACGAACCAGTTGCAAAGAAATGCAGGGCCGCCATCACCTTACATGTTGGTGACACAGCAGTTGGAAATGTTCTGCGAGGCCTCAGATGGGGCTCCAACTGAGCACATAGGTCTTGGAGGGTTTGCCGATCCAAACGGAATTTACGAATGATGTCCACATCCTCCATGTCCGCCAGCAATGTGAATGGACGATGCGCATTTGGTTGCCTCCTACATAAGATAAAAGGGGGCACTTGTCAATTCAATTCCCCTATGAGATGAGTCCAACATCCTACGTCTTGACTGACACAGCGCCAACAATGACTGGCCGGAAACAACAGCTTACAGCACAAGTCACATGCAGAGACAATTTGACCCCAAGTAGTTGTACACGTGTTCAGTATGTACATACTGAGTACACCCGAGACAGATTCAGACTATGTAAATGTAAAATGGGCCATTCCGACATCTTGTGTCACCAGCCCTGAGAGTACTTGACACAGCACATGTTTGAAACAGCAACACTGCTGTCTTCTATGTAGCTGCTGTACCTGCCACACCTTCTTGCGTGAGTCAGACAGGGCACACATTAACAACACAATGAGCACAGTGTGTGCATAAAGATCAAGAATCAACATGAGTTCAGCAATCTACACCGTGATGTAGGCACATTAAGTAGTCAGTCCATCATTACTGTGTGTTGCTTAGCCATCTCACACATTGACATGTTTCCATATTTGAGAGTCCATCACACAACAGATTTGTGTGCATGCACAACAACATCATAAGTGACATGTGAGGGAGTACATGCCAATGCATGTAATCCAGTGCACTGACATGGCATGTGTAGACATCAGTGAGTTAAATGTCACACTAGCATTCAATATAACTATCTGGTGGCATGATTTATTGTAAGTGTGGAGTGTTCAATGATGAGAACTGGCCATTGCCATTGCTACATCATGATGTGTCCATAGGTGCCCTAAGCGTGCACCGCCACCGCAATCACAGTCATTGGCACCAATAGAAAAATGGACAAATCGCGGTAGAGACCGCCTGGGTCCTGCGGTGTGACGCTGCCAATGCCCATGCCCATTCAGCCAATGGGAACCGCAATCACGCTAGTGGAATACACATTTGAAAATTGCGGTAGGCGTGCTCCGCTACTGCGGGGCCGAACATTGGATACAATTGAAAGATGCATGATTGCGGTAGCGACCGCATGGGCCCCGCGGTGGGACACCGCCAATGCCCATGCCCATTTAGCCAATGGGAACCGCAATCGTGCTAGTGGAATACACATTTGAAAATCGCGGTAGGCGTGCTCCGCTACTGCGGGGCCGGTCATTGGTTACATTTGAAAGAAGCTGACCTGGAACACCAATAGCAGCAGCTGAGTACCACTGAAACAACCCCAGGGGGCTATATATGTCTGTGAGAGAGCCACACATTTCCACTGCATCCAGACACTGCTGCCTGCCATTCTTCATCCCCAACTGCTGCTGTTCCTGTCTCCTGGACCCAGTGATGGCGAGAACTGAGAACATCAGGGCCCGTCCCTTCACCACAGAGGAGCTGGAGGTCCTGGTGGACGAGGTGCTTACACACTACGGGAGGCTATATGGTGCTCCTGATGTAATGGTAAGTTTTTCAGAGTAAAATTTGGAGAGTGCAAAGAGTGCTCACATGATGTTGCTCTGCTGTAGTATGTGCCTGTGAGTGCAAGTTTGTGTGATACACTGCCTAGCATGCTGACTTCATGTCAATGGGGTGTGTAGCCTTATTACCACAGATCCATGGCTGCATTGAGGGATGGGAGGGACATGCAGTGTTTTTGCAGACATACAGTAACACTGCTGGTTTGTAAAGTGGAAGTCAGAACAAACATTGCCTGTGCTAATGGAAGTCAGAGTCCCATCACTTTTCACATGCTCATTTGTGACATTACAAATGTGTTTCGTCCAGAGGGTACTGAAGGATGTGTGTACACTTTTCATATTGTCACCATGGATATGTGAGCATTATGCACAAGGTTGAAATGCCTGAGGGTGACACTCTTGGTTGAAAATCACCTATGACACATCAGATTGATGTACTTCTGAAACATCCTCCTTCCATTGATTTCATAATGTGTACTGACTCGCATGTGTAGGCACTGTTTGCCCTCTCATATTGTACATGCATGTGAATGTTCAGATGGGCCAGGTTTAACCTCAGTGTGATTCCCCCTGGCCTGCACAGATACTGCCCAATTTGACAGGGACCCATCAGTAAATGGACAGAGTGAGACATATGTGTTGTCTGCCACCCTGTTTCTCAATGAGCTATCTTAGGCCTGTTGATTGCACAAGACAGACCTTGTGAGAATGGTGTGAGAATGTAAGATCATGTCCCTAGATGTGACATCCACGACACAGTGAGCCACTCACAGGCCAAGGACATTGAAGGGTGTGTAGTGTTGGACCCAGTGAGTCTTCCCCAACACATCATTTCCAACATGATGTATGTCTTGCTCCCTCACATACTGCATCACAGATGAGGGCCTTCTTCACATTGCTTTGTGTGCTGCCATTCTGCATGTGTATGAGATGGCCAGGTCCTGTGTCCATCCTCATACCTAAATGCATTTCAATCCGATTATCTGATGCAAATGTTCTACGTGTCATGCTGTATGGCCTCTGCTCAAGGTTTCTGTACAGCTGTGCTAAGTGTTTGCATGCTCCTGTACTGAGACACAGTGGAACATGACCCAGTGTCCCTGAAACTTCTTCTTCTTGTCTCCCATGCCTGCAGCTTAAAGTCCGCCAGCGTAAGGCCTTATGGAGAGCCATTGCACGCAAGGTGCGGGCTCTGGGTGTCTCCAACCAACGGCACACACACTGTCACAAGAGGTGGGATGACATCTGCCGGCTGAGCAAAAACGTGGCAGAGATGACGCTGGGGCTGCTCCCTCGGACTGGAAGGTTGTCGCACAGGAGCATGACACCACTAATGGCCCGCATCTTGGCTGTGGCACAGCCAGAGCTGGATGGACGTTTGAGGGCCCATCAGCAGCAAGTTGGGGGTGAGTATTCTGCGAAGGGTGACTTTGGGTGTGAGTGACTGCCTGTATCCCAACGAACCCTGGGCATAGTTCGCGTAGTAGTGCTATGCGTAGCTACGCGAAGTGCACTTCACACTACGCACGCTACGCATAGCTACGCGAACTGCGTAGTGCGGTAGGGAAATGCTGTTCGCACTGATTGCACAGTGCCGGATGCTTGTCCGCACTGTGCAATCATTGCAAACGGCATCTTGCACAGTGCAAGCGGTCGTTTTCTAACGCTCAAGTAGATTTGTACTCGAGCTGCAGCTTTCTCAACGCGGACTGGTAGTTTCTCATCGCGAGCGGTCGCGAGCATACGCGACCACTCGCAATGAGAAACCTGACCTCCCCACGTTGAGAATCTCGCCGGGAGGTTTATTTTCCTCGCTCGCGATCGACAACTTGATGTTGCTGATCGCAAACGAGGAAAAAGTCTCGCCGGGATGTTGATTTTGCTCGCTTGCAGTCGCCAACTTGACGTTGAGGACCGCGAGCAAGCAAAAAATGCCCGCTACACTACGCTACGCGTTTTTGCACTGTGCTACGTGCAATTCGCGTAGCGCGTAGTAGCGCAAACTACGCAAACTCCACGAGCGTAGCGTAGTTTTCCGCCCAGGCCTAATCCCAACCCTGCGCCAGTGTTGAGCTCTGTGATGTTTCTAGTGTGATGCAATGGCTTGTAAGTGGCCTCTGTGTTGAGTGCAGCTGTCATGCATTTTTGCTACATGTGTTTAATATAATGGCCCTTGACATTGCAAGATGAGATGTGGCCTCATGCCATCTGCTGCATTATGGGTGTCATAGACATCACCGGGAAGTGAACAGCTGTGTTCCTCATCTTAGTGTGCTTTCGCCGATGTGTGCAGTGCCTGACTTTGAAATTGTGAGAACTACACATCTGACAACAATGTGCAAGGGTCGTTGTGCTTCAAAGCACAACATGGTGGACATCAGTAGCTCATGGCCACAGTATGAAGACATTCTGTAGTCATTATCTATGTTGTCCCCTTAAAGTGACTCCGTATGTGACTGTGACAACATGTTGAGATGTACATCTATCTCACCTACAGGCACGAAGGTATGCTTATAGGAATCAGTATGTCAGGTAACAAGGAGGCACGGGCCAGCTATTTGGCAGTGTGAACGTCACATGGGTCATTAATGCCAACTATGCATGTTTCCATACATCTTCTGACTTTTGCATAAAGCTTGCACATGCAGACTGCACAGGGTGGTGTGCAACTTGGGGGTATCATATTCTAGTTTTGTGCTTTGCTTGCATATGATGTTTGTGAGTAGGGCACTATACTGAACCTACGTCTCTGTCTTTTGCAGCATCTACCGAGGGCACAGAAGGATAGGGGACGGACACCAGTGGTGAGGCATCTGGCACGACTGCTACACATGAGCTCACTGACACTGATGTCACAAGCGCCTAGGAGGGGGACACGACTGTCCTGGAAGAATCACGCTTAGAAACACCAACCTCAACATCATCTGACTCCAGCGGTGACTCCTCGATGTTGGCCGGCACAGGGAGTGGGAAATCTGCCTCTTCTTCCACCACACATCGTCCTGTGCCCACCCTCCCGGCTACTACCACTAGTGCTGCCCGTTCCTACAGCAGTAAGAAGGGTAGAGTGTCCTTCCCCCAGGCACCGCTGCCCCTGCCTCCCCTGCTGCCCTCAGTGTTGAGGTGGTGGACCTTCTGCGCCAGCTGTGTGTGGGTCAGACTACTCTCCTGCATGCCTTCCAGGATCATGACAGGAAGTTGGCACAGGTGGTTGCCTTCATGGAGGTCATTCATTCTGATGTGGGTGGGCTGCACAGAACTGTCCAGTCTTTGTCCTCCACAGTGACGGCAGCTATCCAGCTGTCACAGGCTGAGAGTCTAGCTCCAGTCCCTTCAGCAACCACCCTGCCAGTGGCAACATCTGACGAGAGTGACCACACACAACAGCCCTCAGGCTCCAAGTACACAACAGGCAGCACACAACAGCAGCACTCCAAGCGGCCCAGAGCACAGACACCATCCCCCAAACCAAAAACAGGCACACAGGAGCGCAAAAGCCATTCTGGTGACACTCAGGGGCATCGGGCCAAGAAGCAGGCCTCAGGCTCACATGTATCCAAATCACCACCATCCAAGGACACTCCCGTCCCCAAACCTTCTCCCAAAGGCAAACAAACAGATGCCCTGCCTGCTGTTAAGCTGGTGCCTGCAAAGAGTCCGCACAAAGAGCTCTCTAAGGCAGATTCACCCACAACCTCAACTCCCACCCACACCCCTGTGAAGCTGGGACAGGAGAGCAATGTGGGGGGTTCACCTGGTCAACAGGAGATGGAGAGGAAAAGGCAAGGCCAGCCCAAGCGTAACACCAGATCCAGCAAATCCCCACAGAGAGAGCCACCTGCACCTGATGCACCTTTGGTTGTGAGTGAGGCTGTTGTGCCCGCCCCACTTCCCACTCCTACCAAGACAATTCTTACCTATCGAATCCCCAAGAAGTGGAAAGGCAGCCCTCCACATTCTCCCTCACACTCTGTGTCTTAAGGCAGCATGTCTCCGCCTCCCCGTGCCACCATACCACCCGGTCCAAGCAGCCCTCCGACTCACAAAGCCACTGATGCCTCTATCTCAGCTGGTCCTCTCTCTCCCAGGTCCAGTCCTCCAACTGGCCCTGACAATCCGCCACCTCCCAGTTCAACTGATAGCCATGTGTGAGGCAAAGTCCCCCTCACAAACCCATCTCTCCCACAGAGGTGCCTTGACTGCCCATTTGTATCCCCAGAGCTGTGCTGATTCCCATGGCAGTGTACGGTGTTACCCATTCCCTGTGCAGTTCTTCATGCACACATGTACATACTTTGAACTATGGACTGGCCACTGGCCTTGCTGTTTGTCACTTTGGATGCCCATTCCCTGTGCAGGTTCTCATGCACACATGTACATACTTTGAACTATGGACTGGCCACTGGCCTTGCTGTTTGTCACTTTGGATGCCCATTCCCTGTGCAGTTTCTCATGCACACATGTACATACTTTGAACTATGGACTGGCCAATGGCCTTGCTGTTTGTCACTTTGGATGCCCATTCCCTGTGCAGGTTCTCATGCACACATGTACATACTTTGAACTATGGGCTGGCCACTGGCCTTGCTGTTTGTCACTTTGGATGCCCATTCCCTGTGCAGTTTCTCATGCACACATGTACATACTTTGAACTATGGACTGGCCACTGGCCTTGCTGTTTGTCACTTTGGATGTCCATTCCCTGTGCAGGTTCTCATGCACACATGTACATACTTTGAACTATGGACTGGCCAATGGCCTTGCTGTTTTCTACTTTTGGTGCCTATCTGAGTAATATGTAATAAAGACAGTTACTCCTGTTGTCTGCTTTGTCTGTGTCCTTGTTAAATAAAAGGTTTTATGTATGGGTATGGTTTCATGGGACACATGCTCTGTATGCCACTTCAACATTGCCAATTGGTTGTTTTACTTTTTCAGAGTTTGGCAGAGGGGACAGGCACATTAGTTCTTCAAGACTGTGAGGCCTGAGGGTGCAATGATGGTTGTTTGTGATGATCTACTCTTATCCTAATCACTCTATGGTCAGGTTTGCTACATTGTACACATGTCATGTTATGATGCAATACCACAACAGAGGTGATTTCTATACACAGGATTACTTGCGGGGTGGCCATGGTCCATCATATCTGTGTGATCTTTCTTGATGTGTGAACAGCAGTGTTGATGTGTGGTCATCTTGTGAAGGCCTGTCTTCCGAGTCACACGGGGTACATTTGAATATGTGAACTTCAGTGGTCATACAGTGTGAATGGGCTGTCATTGTCAGTAGTGTTGATGTGTGTGTGCCCCTGCAATGCCAACTGCACACATGTATGATCCAGGTAATGAATGCCTGTTTGTTTCAATTGTCTGCCATGTGCTTCAGATTGTGGGCACATGTAGGAGTTGTAGGTTGGGCACTGTGCAGTGTGTTGGTGTGTCCTTGCACTCCTGGGGGACACCTACTTGTTGTCGCTGCCAGTTGTGAGTATGCAGTGTGTGTGCCTGCCAAGTCTGTGTTGTGTTTTGTTGATCAGCCATGTGTCTTGTTACTGTTTGTGCTCACTGTGCAGGCCTGCTCAGCCACACTGACATTATATGTGAGTTTTCTCATGCATTGCTGTCACTTGACCCATTTTTGGCTCCAGTATGGTATGTGGTGTCATGCCATCCCCTATATGTGCTTCTGATGCCTACACATTGTGAGTTACTCCTCTATGTGTTTGTGTACTGTTCACTGTCCACTACTGACGTACACACCACTTCAATCTCATGTCTTCCACCCCATGGCTTGCCAGTGTGTGAGCCTCCCCACCACTTCATAGTGTGACACTATGCTGTGTGTGGCTGAAATGTGTACAGGACCAATGTGCCACTCAGGACAGTTTCCCAAATTAGTTGTGTGTTATTTTCTTCAACTGTTTTGCAGTCATGGTTGCTCATGTGCAGTGCATATGTTTGAGCAGCACAGTCCTCTAGTCATGTTGTTTGCCCCTGGGTTTCCCTTAGTTGTGCATCTGTGGGTGATGTGTGTTTGCTGAGGTACTGCTACCCTTCCTGAGTGTGATGTTCTCTGTGTGCTGTGATGATTTGTGTTGTGGGAGTTCATGGTGTGGCACTCAGATATATGTGCTACTGGTTTGGTTGGTGTGCACACAATGCTTGGTGTGCTTGCAGTGCTGTCAGTGTGTGTTGCCTTGTACTTGCCTGGTGTGCATCCCCCTGATGTCATGCTGAGTTTGCTATGTGATGGATTGGTATGTGCATCTGTTGTGTTTTTGTTGTGGATGTATGCAGTGTTTGGCCTGTGTTGGCTCTTTCTACTGACAGATGCTATGTGTGTGTGAAGTTCTATTTGCATGAGATTGTGTGTGAGTAGTTGTTGCCGTGTGATACATTCAGATGTGTGTTGCAAGTGTAGTGTGCATTACTTGTGTGTGTGGCACATGCAGCAAGGTGGATTTTTGTTCCTGAGCTTGTTTTGAGTGCACATTGGTGGTTTCTCCTCCTATTTTTGACCTGTCACTTGTCAGGATTGTGCTTGTGCATGCTTGTGGTACACTGTGACACCATGTTCACTTGATGAGTGGTGTGGTGTCTCAGTCTGTGTCAGCTGATTGTCCCATTGATCCCAGTTATTGTTCATGTTTGTTTTTTGATGATGCTATTCTTGTTTGTGTTGGGGTATGGTGTCTGGGCATTGGCCCTGAGTGACAATGTTGTGTACTCCTGTTCTGTCTGTGGTCACATTGCCTTTTCACTATTTGGCTGCACATGTCTGGACTTGTTGGACTTCTGTGGATGTTGTTTGTGAGCTTTGTGTTTGGCTATTGTTTTTGTATCAGCATTGGTTCAGGCATCCCTGAGTGTGAGTGTGGAAGTTGTGGATGCACCACAGGGAGTGTGATTGGTTGTCATTGGACTCAGAGGACATCATTTTGACCATTATGTGGGTTTCTCACAGGTGTTGTGTGCTACAGGTGTGAGGTGGGTAGAGGAGGGGTATGTGTGAAGGTCCTACTTGTGTTTGACAGTCAAGGAGTGTGACAATGAGCCATGTGTGTTGTGCTGATGACATACACATGTCAAGTAAGTGGAGACAGATGTGTGGCTGATCACTGTATGACTTCAGACACTTCCTATCATTCCTGTGCCTATGCATGGCCTGCCTTGTTGTCTCCCTGAGTTGTTGCACAGAGGTCACTTTGGCTTAATTTCACTCACTGTGCCACCCATGTCTGATTTGATGGCCTAAGGGTGGTGTGATATGTTCCTTCTCTTGCATGTGATGTACAGATGCTATGTGGCTTGCTCCATGGTTTTACAGCACTGTCCACTTCGCTTTTGGCTTGGCCATTTATTGTCCTCCATTGCTGCTGACCTATGGCATGAGTATGTGGCTGGGTGTCAGTGTGGGGTGTTTGTGAGTGACTTGACAGGCAGTGTGAACAGTTTATTGGATGTTCATAGGCAGTGTGAGTCTTCATTTTGTGTTCATACTAGTTTGCTTCACATGAGTGGAAGGTTGGTGTGAGGAGGAGGGTTGTCCAGCCCCTGAGCTTCTGTGCAGAGTGTTCCTCTTCACCCCCACCTTCCCAGTCAATCTCCCTTGTCCTTTGATGTGTGAGGTGCGAGGTCTGGCTACACCTGGCAGATTAATTGTGCAGGGGGGGCACAGGAGGAGCACACAGCATGTTCCCAAATGGGTGTGGGAAGAGTAGTGTGGGAAGGGTGAAGGTGGAGCCCTGTGAATCTTTGAGGACTGCCCATGCCTGGCGCAGGCCCTGCCTAATACATTGTGCGCAGGTTTTCCCGCGTCTTCACCGCTGCGGTGACGTGACCGGGACATTGCTATGATTTCACGGTTGATGGGTGACCTGGATGCGGAGGGGTGAGTTTCTGGCAGGTGGGAGATGTGTGGGTACACTGGGGGATGTGTTCCTGTCCCCACCAGAGTGTCTGACGTGGACAGGAACCGTGTGTCAGCACAGGAGTTGTGTGTTGTGGTTGTGTGCGGAGTTGTGTATTTGCGTACCTGCGGCGTTGTCCGCGACGGTGCATTATTTGCTGGTAGTGGAGGAGGTACAGCACCGGAAGGACTTGGAGAGCTGGATCCATTGTGGTCAGGACCGGGTGGAGGGGACCGGGAGTCTGATTTTGCGCTCCCCTTTAGTGCTTCCGCCGTCTCCGGGTGGGTGGCTTCTCCGCTGCGGTGTGATGGGCTGTTTGCTGCATCGTGATTTGTACGGCGGACGGAACGTCATTCCGCACGGCGGTGTGTCTCTATTGGCTGCTTCCGCCGCGGTGGCGGGCGCAAATTTCTGGCGGTTCACGTCACTCCGCAGCGGACGGTAAATGGGCTATGATTGCACATTGTAATATGGCGGGCGCGAGGACCGCTGCTGGAGTGCGGAAAAAGACATTTTCCGCCACCGCCAGCACCGCGGTTGTGCCTCCACCAACCATCGTAATGAGCCCCTAAGTACCTTAAGTATGGGAGACATGTGACCTAGTTTTGGATTGTTGAGGAACATACCTTCTCTGATTCCAGACTGGATAGTGGAGAGTATGTCATTGTTGTTAATGTCTCTTTAATTGCAGTCCAACACATTTTTCAATGACATTTCCTAGCATTGGGAGGTTACTGATGGGTCTAAAATGTATTATTTTGGAAAAATCTTTGGTGTTGACCTTTTGAAATGACTACTATGTAGGTGTTTTGGGAGTAAAGATAGGTGGTGAGGAAGATTTATTGGAGAGGTCAGACTTCAATATGGCAATTGTGCTGGAGAAGAACGAGAGAAAATTGTTTCATGTTGACTTTAATGATGTTGAATAGAGTGAGAGAGAGATTCTTGGGTAAGATTTTAGTTCCTGGAGGGAACTTGCTTTTGAGTTTTTAATTTCCATTTTGAACACCTTTCTGGCTTTCTTCACTTTTGATTTGGATCTGCCCGATTTGTCTTTTTGCCAAAATCTTTCCAGCTTTTTTCTTTTTTGTTCTTGTGTACAGTCTCAGTAAACTATGCTTTGATGGGAGTGTGTTTCTAAGCTTTTAATTTTATCGGGACTACACAGTTGGCGAAATTGTTTATTGTTTTTGTGCATTGGGAGCAAGATCTTTGTGTTTATTTTGTTCAATCATGTTGAATATGGGTAGTAGGAGTTGATTTAAGGATTTAGTTGTGAATAATTTGTAGTTTCCGACCATGATTTGGAAGATGGAGGGCTTCTGTGAGGGAGTTTCCTATGTATACGGTTTATTACCAGGAAGGTGAGCTGCAGTGGGAAGTGGTCACTCCAATCCACTTCAACACCAGGGACACAGGTACAACCTTTGATAGAGTTGTAGATAGAGGTAAAGAAGAGGTTTAAGATTTTACCATTGTTGTGGGTTAGTATTGTGTGCAGTTGAGAAAGGTGGTGCAGACTCATAATGTTGTCTCGTTCTCTGAACAGATTTGACATTTGGATCCACCAGTCAATGTTGAAGTATCTTATGTAGATGCTGTTTAGGCATAGCATCTAAATGACGGGGGCTTATTCAGAAAGTGTTCCACAAGGTTTTTACAGGGCTTTTGTGCATGATAGACAATGTGGAGGTAGATAGTTAAAGGAGGGTTTACTACCAGTGGCATTATTGTAATTACAATTGTATTAACATAGTGCTTAATACCCCAGACGAGGCGTCGAAGTGCATTTCGGCGATTAGCACACTACTCTGGAACCCAAAAGGATTAGTGGTGGATTAGTATAGGGAAATATGAGTATTGTATTAGTATAGGGAGGTACTAGATAATTTGAGCAGAGAACATGTGAGTCTGTTAGTTGGATTGAATAGAGTAATGGAAGGAAAGAAGATGAAAGAAACCTGAAGTGTTAATTGGGAGATCATAGTAGTAAGTTAAGGTCTGGGATGAGTAAAGGTGATATGGAGGAGGGAAGAGCCTGTAGAAACAGTCTAGGGAGAAAGAGAATCACTCTCTTGTACTCACATTTGAATACACTGCTGTTAGCAGCTTGGAGGCTAATACTTTACCCTTTATACTTGGTACAACAAAGGCTATCACTTGGAGCACTTTTCAGAAATTAGTGCCACCCAGCATAATGGTCACACCCTATATGTGCCTGCCTCAATATTACAAAACTACACTGAGGAACCACATTTTCCACCCTTATGAATACTCCCATAGGTAACACAGAACCAGGTGACATCATATTCCTCTTAAGCACACAAATATGAACATTGATGAGTGTAATATAGTCCCAGACATTGTAGTATCCACTTCTGCATTCAACATAATACTACCCCAATATATTAGATTACCAAAGAACAGCAATATTCCATCTCTGCCAACTTTTATGGACACTACTCTATTTAAAATAGAACAGTGCCCAATTCCACTTCTTCCATCACAGTGTTGGATCCCAACTCTACCACCAAAATGAACACTCTCCAGTATAACACAGGACCAGACAGTGTTGAATCCAACTTCTGCCTGGAATATGAGTCTGCCCAAGCATTAAAAGTCAGAGTCAGGATCCCACTGCTGCCACCAATGAGTTTCTGCACTGTCACAGGACAAAAAAAAAAACAACTGTTGAGACAAGCAACATCCTACTCCTCCAAACTCAACCCTGCAGCAACAAATCTAATCAGGATCCAACCTCTGACACCAAACCTTCCCAGCCTCAGCAGAAAATCACAGAATAGCCAAGAGTACGTTAAAATGAATCCGCTAGCTAAACAGCCTGTCTGATGCAAGCAAGCTCCAAAAACAAGTGTGTAGGCAACCCAGAAGGAAAGAAGTAATTTCTTGGTCTCAATTAACCTAATGAAGCCTGTACATAAAAGCTGAAGACACTCTAGGGCAACAGACGGAGCAAATTAGTATGCTTGGATAGATAATTTCTCTAGAACTGGTGAGGTGTGGGGGTGACCACCTGTAGTCACACTTACATCAAGGTTGATGCACCGCTTTGGAAGTTTCCAGTTCCTCGCTGCGTAGAGGAACTGGAAACTTTCCAAAGCGGTGCACCAACACCTCGCCAGTTCTAGAGAAATTATCTATGAAACTCGAACACGATTTGTGTGTTGTTCAAGGTATCTCTGCATGGCTTGGAGCATTCTCCACAGATACCGGAGGTAGGATCGGAGGGGACCTCCCTTTTTGGGTTCTGAAGGGTCCTGAAGAATGCAGAGTGACCCTTTCTGTTGGGCACACTTTCCACGGCAGAAACATGTCGTTGGCAGTAAAGGAGGGGTGAAGGAATCTTAATTTTCTCCTGTCAACCCCATTCTTCACGTTTTTAATCTAGCCAGATGGCCCCAGAATTAATTTGGCAGTGGGTACACATCTGAGTTAGTTTTAACCTTCACTGGCTGCACTTTTTCGTTGGTGATCCCAAAACATTTTATTTGTTTGTACTGTCTTCCCCTCCCTGTTGCTCCACCCCAGGCGTTGGTCTGTGCGGGGGTGTCTGTAGTACGCGCTATGATGAAGCATGTCACAATTTTGTGAGTGAGGGCAGTTTTTCCACATTGAACATGTGCTTTTGTTTCCTATGTATACACATTTCTATACACTTCTCCCTTTCCCTACTCATTTGTGTGTTTTTCAGTGATTGGACGGGGAGGCTAGAGTAGGGGTTTATCCTCTCCCCCCTTCTTTTTTGTGGACATTTTTCATATTACATTCCCAAGTTCCATACATTTGATTATGTTTCAATAACTTTCTTTCAGTATCTTCTCCTTCCTTGTTTGTTGGGATCATTTATAATCTTTAGTCTTACGCTTATGCATTCATATGGTAAAGTATAGAGAAAAGTAAAAAAGCTTATTGCACTTGAAAAAATAATTTTAAAATATGTTTAGGTTAAATATTAATGTAAATTAATTTTATATCCTTATTTTAAATGTAGAACAAAATACAAAAGTGCTACATAATTAATAAATTAACTTTAATTTAAAATGTAATTATTTGGAATATATTAAATTAAATTCAAATTATTTTTTGGACTTTTAATTTAAAAAACCCTATTAAAGCAAACAAAAATAATGATTTTTATTATGTATTACACATTCCTCAAAGTGATCTGTAGGAATAATTAAAAGTAATTTATTTATATTTTAATAAAAAATTAATGTTACAATATTTTTTCATTAAAGCGTTATTGTGATGAATCAAGAGATGTTGATAAGAAGAGGTGGGGGAAGCAACTCGCCCCCAGGGAGCACATTTAATCAAGATAAGGCATAGCTCACATACTTCATGGCCTATATGTTCCAGGGGCCACTGTCATAAGGCCAGTTAAGTACTATTCCAACAGGTAACTAGCCATCCTTGTAGGTTTCCTCCCCAATGTAAGACTTTCGACCCTCGGTCTAGGTCCACTCTCTCCCCACAGCTCCGCTGTGCCGTCTCTTGTCTTCAGACCCCGACCTCCTCCTTGGGAGGTTCGAGGCTGCTGCCCGCTCCTGCGCCTGCTGCCCGCTCCAACTGGGACCAGACTGCCTGCAACCACCGTAACCTTTCTCAGCTGTTTTTTTTCTTAAATTTTTTCCCTGTTGTGCCACTGTTATTGTGCCCATCTGTGTCTTGCTCTAATTCCACCACTGTTTTTATTTTCTCGTGCCTGCCTGTTCCTTTCGCCTTTCGCAGCTGCTGCCCCTGCGGCCCCTCCCCCCCCAGAATTCCCCCCCTGGAATTCCCCCCCAGAATTCCCCCGCTCCCGCCTCCCAGCCTCTCCTCCCTCCTACCTCCCCTACTTAATGGCGGCCGCTGCGGGGGAGCGCGAGTAAGACCTCCGACCCTCGGTCTAGGTCCACTCTCTCCTCGCAGCTCCGCTGTGCTGTCTCTTGCCTCCAGACCCCGACCTCCTCCTAGGGAGGTTCAAGGCTGCTGCCTGCTCCTGCTGCCCGCTCCAACTGGGACCAGACTGCCTGCAACCACCGTAACCTTTCTCAGCCATTTTTTTTCCTTAAATTTTTTCCCTGTTGTGCCACTGTTATTGTGCCCATCTGTGTCTTGCTCTAATTCCACCACTGTTTTTATTTTCTCGTGCCTGCCTGTTCCTTTCGCCTTTCACTGCTGCTGCCCCTGCGGCCCCTCCCCCCTCCCGGAATTCCCCCCCGGAATTCCCCCGCTCCCGCCTCCCAGCCTCTCCTCCCTCCCACCTCCCCTACTTAATGGTGGCCACCGCGCGGTCGCACCACCGGCGCGCCAAAGGCAAGCCCGTCTGTGCCCGTCCGCGACCCGACTGCAGCCAGCACCAGGAACCCTGGACCTCCCACTACCCATCGCTACGACACCATCACCCTCCTCGCACTCAACCCTGGAAGCCTTAGAGAATGCCAACAGGCCTCGCCGAACACGACCCCGGCCAGTTCTCCTGCCTCCACTGCCGCCAGACCCTCATTGCCACCCCGGCCTCCAACACCGCCGACGCCAGCACTGGCGACACCCTAAAATGCATCCTCCTCAACGTACGCTCTGTACACAAACACACCATGGAAATCTGGAACCTACTCGACTCTCCCTCGCCCGACATCACCTTCTTCACAGAGACCTGGACCAACGCATCCTCCGCACCCGACATCAGCACCGCCATCCCAGACGGATACAAGATCCAGAGGAAAGACCGCCCCAAACACCCAGGAGGGGGCCTCGCCATCGCCCACAAGAGCACCCTCCGTCTCACCACCTCCAGCGAAACCTTCCCCTCCGCCGAACACCTGCACTTCCATATCCAGACCACCCCCAAAGCCACACTCCGAGGAACCCTCGTCTACAGACCCCCAGGCCCCCGAACACCCTTCGCCACCACCATCACCGACTTCATCGCACCCCACGCTATCGCCTCAACAAACTACATACTCATTGGAGACCTGAACTTCCACCTCGACAACCCCAGCTACCCCAAATCCACTATCCTTCGTGACAACCTCACCAGCATCGGACTTAAACAACTCATCAACACACCGACCCACAGAGCAGGACACACCCTCAACCCCATCTTCGCAGCAGGAAACAGCGTCCAATTCAGCCACACAACGCAGCCGCCATGGACCGACAACCACTGCGTACATTTCGCCATCAACAAACCCAAGACAACCAAACCAGCCCCACGACCACCACGAAGGAACTGGAGCAAGGTTATCGACGAGCAACTTAACTCCACCCTCACTCGAGACAACCACTCCTGGGCACCCGACGCAAACGACGCAGCCAGAGAACTCCACACCTGGATTTCCAACTGCGCAGACGAGCTCGCCCTGCTTCGCAACCCCGACAGATAACGCCCCAGGAAAGCCGACTGGTTCACCAACGCTCTCCAAGAAGCCAGACGCACCTGCACACGCCTGGAGAAGAACTAGAGAAACACCAAGACAACCGAAAACCACACCACCTACAAGGACGCCATGACGGACTACCACAACCAGATCAGAGCCACCAAGAGGAACTTCATCCACAAGAAAATCCTGGCCAACTCCACCAACTCCAAGGAACTTTTCAGTGTCATTCAAGAATTCACCAACCCACGCAGAAAAGCCACAGACATCACCCCATCCCAAGACCTCTGCGACAAGCTTGGAACCTATTTCCACCTCAAGATCAAAAGCCTCTACGACAACTTCATCGACCACCCACCAGGCGCCACAGATGACCCCCCGCCCCCCAGAAACACCAGCCAGCCCACTATTTCCAACTGGACACCGATCATGGCCGAAGACACTGCCTTGACCATGAAA
Organism: Calotriton arnoldi; assembly: GCA_963921515.1. NCBI lineage: Eukaryota > Metazoa > Chordata > Amphibia > Caudata > Salamandridae > Calotriton > Calotriton arnoldi. The sequence continues at coordinate 81,028 of CAWUFW010003423.1, read as the reverse complement.
AGCATCCACTCGGGGGCCCCCACCGACCCCTGCCCCCTCACATCTACCACAGCGCCGCAGCCGCCATCGCACCCGAACTACATTGCACCATCAACACCACCTTCAAAACAGGCACCTTCCCAGACGACTGGAAGCATGCAGAAGTCATACCCCTGCTCAAGAAGCCCACAGCTGACCGCACCGACCTCAAGAACTATCGGCCCATCTCGCTCCTCCCCTTCGCAGCCAAAGTTGCAGAGAAAACAGTCAACAGGAAACTGACACAATTCATTGAAGAGAACGCCATCCTCGACCCGTCCCAATCCGGATTCCGAAGCAACCACAGCACAGAGACCGCCCTACTCGCCGCCACAGACGACATCCGCACCCTCCTGGACCAAGGCCACTCCACAGCCCTCATCCTACTCGACCTAGCAGCGGCCTTCAACACCGTCTCCCACCGCACACTAGTCGCCAGACTACACGACGCAGGCATACAAGGAACAGCCCTGGACTGGATCCGATCATTCCTCACTGGAAGAAGCCAAAGGATCAGACTCCCACCCTTCCTCTCCGACCCCACGAAAATCACCTGCGGAGTCCCACAGGGTTCATCACCAAGCCCCACCCTCTTCAACATCTACATGGCTCCCCTCGCAGCCATCGTCCGACAACATGGCCTCAACATCGTATCCTACGCCGACGACACCCAGCTCATCCTCTCCCTCACCAAAGACCCCACCACTACCAAACTCAACTTCCAGAAAGGAATGCAAGATGTTGCAGTCTGGATGACCAACAGCTGCCTGAAGCTCAACGCCGAGAAGACAGAAGTCCTCATCCTCGGTACCACCCCTTCTGCATGGGACAGCACCTGGTAGCCGACCGCCCTCGGAAGCCCACCTACCCCCTCAGACCATGCCAAGAACCTCAGCATTGTACTAGACTCATCACTCACCATGAACCGACAGGTCAACGCCGTCATCTCAAGCTGCTTCAACACCCTCTGCATCCTCCGCAAGACCTTCAAGTGGATCCCCCCTGAGTCAAGGAAGACAGTCACCCACGCACTCATCACCAGCAGACTGGACTATGGAAACGCACTCTACACCGGCATCAACAAGTCCCTAATCCGCAAACTCCAGACAATACAGAACACCGCCGCCAGACTCGTCCTCGGCATCCCCCGACACGAACACATCAGCCAACACCTACGAAGTCTCCACTGGCTCCCCGTGGAGAAAAGAGTCACTTTCAAAATCCTCACTCACGCCTACAAATGCCTACACAACAACGGACCCAAATACCTCAACGACAGAGTCAACTTCCACGTACCCAAAAGAAACCTCCGATCTTCCTACCTCGCACTGGCCGAAACCCCGCGCATCCACAGAGCCAGAGCAGGCGGAAGATCCTTCTCTTACATTGCAGCCAAGACCTGGAACAAGCTACTGGCAGACATCAGATGCGCCCCCTCCCTGAACACCTTCAGGAAGACCCTCAAGACCTGGCTCTTCAGCTAAACAGATCTGCGGACCCCCCCCACCCCTCAGCGCCTTGAGACCCTCACGGGTGAGTAGCGCGCTTACAATTCCCTGATTGATTGAATGTTAAGGAATTATAACAAAAGGCTATGTATGAATTGTTTTTTATTGTGCTTTTATGGATATCTTATCTTCGAATAAAGATATTTTGAATTGAATTGAAGATACTCACAGCAATGTTTAGCCAGCATCTTGATAAGCAATGTTTACCCTGTGAGCACGTGCCTGCCAACACAATTGCTGTCACAAACACACAATAAGTCATATGTATCAGCTGTGTTCAACTGTTTTCTATGTCCATTAATGCTACAGGCGCCCAACACAACTACACCAACCAATTAGGTTGTCATGATGTTGCAAATGAGTTTATCCATATGGCACAGCCAAGTACATGTATTGGTCTTGTACCATCACCCCCCCAATTTCCCACTTATAAGCCATCCTCATCCTCAATACCCCTTACTTCACTCCCAAATTGTCTACAAGGGCTATCACTTTCCAGTCTCCATGTATAATGTGCCACTCTCTTTGGTAGGTGTTGACCATACTTCCTTCTGAACTTAATGCAATGAGAAGAGCTCATTTGATTGCAGGTACTAGCCCCATGATATCTTGGGGTGTATTTTGAGGTTTGCAGTTGCTGGACATCAGCTAAGATTTTGCAGATGTCCCCTATGCCCTATTTAGAATGTATTCCTTGGGATGCATGTTAAGTAGGGCAGCAAACTCTAGGTAGCCCCAGATGATAATACAGATAGATTTGAGAGGATTTATTATTTTGCAAGCAGTATCCACTCCAAACAGCTTGCTTCTGATGTTGGCACACATACATTCATCAAACTCTGGTTAACCCTTTCGTGTCACTTCTGAATTCTTCCACAATCTAAGCTTTCCATACTGCACATCTATGTTGCCTGCACTGACAGTCACTTTCTTGTCTCTCTGTGTAATGAAGCACACTTCTCAACCTCCTTCTCAACTGTGTCCAATGAGAACAGGATTCTTACCCATGCCTGTCCATTTTTTGTAGTTCCAATTTTCCAGCATTCCCTGCATCTTGCCAACGCTTGGGTGCTACTATGCTGCCTCTGGAACACGCCATACAGCTGACCTCTGTGCCAAAGAAAAATAGATGTACTCCCTCAAGTCATCATCTACATGCTTTCCTCTTCAATTCTTCCACCACCTGCCACTCACCATCACCCTTCACATCACCCTCATGTTGTGGTCATTTCCCATCACTACCCTGGCTCCATATACTATATAACATTGTGTTTAATGCGTGTAGGGTGCACATCCATGTTCTATGTATCCAAGATTAGTGGGACATGAACTAGTTTCCTGTTTTACTTTGCAGCTTCAGCCTTGCAACATCTGCCACTTCTTGACACTACCACCAAAGAACATTTCTTGACATCATAACTGGGACTGTAAGACAGCCAGTCTCCGTGACACAGCCAGTTAGTTTGTTTCAGCTCACACTATCATCCAACTGTCTTGCCTGTAAGCCATCCCTTTTGCACCACACATGTCAGTTTCTCAGGTCACATTGATCCTAGCCATTTGTGGGAATCGATCACCAATGTGATGCCCATAGATCACCTGCAATTAATAATGATAACTGCACCATAGCTCACATCCCCTGTGGGTCAACTAACTGACCCCACACACCTCCAACCAAAAGGGTTGATACACAATTTCAGAAAAAAATCCACATGTCATGTATGTGGCTGTATCACAAGGAGACAAGAGACAGATGAGGGTGAGGCCATCACCTAACCTTCATCCAACACAAAAAACCCCCTGGACGTGCTGTTGCTCTGAATTTCTCCACAAGCAATTCTCTGCCAGATACCTACTCTGAAGATCACTGAACCCATGCCAGAGGGACGTATCCCAGTTAACCAGGACTCACATATTGACTGCTCACCCTTCCTAGTGTTAGGGATTCACTTACCATGTCCTGTTTAGACGCTCAGGCAATTCTTAAGTTCTGATGCAGGATGTAGAACGCCAAGTTTGCCACTGAGAATGTTTGGAGCTGCGCTTCGAGTCATGCATGCCACCACTCACCTGTACTGAATTTAACAGTATTCCAACCTTCACTCTTGATCCAGCCATTTTAGGACTGACTTGGATCCATTTACGTTTTTTATGGGGGTAAAGGAGTGTTTACTTTTAGAGATTCTTTTTGCAGCCCAACCCAAAATGGAGGAGTCTCTTCCAGTTTATGCAATTACTTTTTATTATATAAATCAGCTGTGAGTGAATGTTGATGCATCACAACTTTGTATCATTTCAGTTGCTCGCTCAGGTTCACTTGGTAGCTTTTTATTTCCTTCTAAGTTCCTGTTTTCCTGTCTAATTGCCTATGTGAATTGCTTGCTTCTATTTCATCTGTTTTCAGAGTTTCTATTCTAAAGCACAGATTTTTTTGGGGGAACACTGGATTTTCCATTGATCTCTAAGTGATTTCCAGTTATTACTAAGTCTGGACCAGGGAAAGGTTTTTCAGAGAGACAGGGCTTACAGAGGAGAAAAAATAAGTTTTGCAAGGACCACCAGTAGATGATTGACATCTGACAGATTGCGACGCCTGCAACAGTCAGATTTTGGTCTCAAAATGGATCAAGTCAAAGATCTTATGGCGGCAGTAAATGCCCTAACTTCCCAGGTTCAAGCCTTGACCACAGAAAACACCATCTTATGCGCTTGTTTGGCCTTAATACAGCAGAATACTTGGGATTCACCCCTTGCTGGTCTTGCAGAACAAAAGTTCAAAAGAGAACAAAAGATGAATTGGCTCAGGTTGCTTGACCTCCTTCCCACTCAGAGTTAATAACTCTTGTTTTTCAAATTGACAGTTGGATAAAGCAATGAAGATTTGAAAGAAGACAGCTTTCCCCAGGTGGCAAACAGTATTCACGCCTTTTGGCAATCAACTTCGAGCCAAATAGGAGAGACTGAAGGGGAAAAACCTATGGCATTGGTTTTGACTGGAGTGTCCTTTTCAGAGAAAGAAAAGCAAGAGAGATGAAGGTTAGGGTTATGCATGTTTTCAGGGGGCTCTGTTTAAACAACTACCCTGTTTGGTGAGAGACGAGTCGGCTTGCCTTTCAAGCAAGGAGAGGAGGCAAGTTGTAATCATCCATTCTTGCCACAAATAAAACAACTTACCTAATTGTTCAGGCCACTTTAACCAGTAATGATATTCCTTCCTATGCAAATCTCGGTTTTGGTTGATTGTGGGGCATCAGAAACTTGAAGGGGATGATTACGATGTCGGGCAGAAGGGCATCCGAGGGCCTGTCAGAGGCGGACCGCCCGACCGACTCGTTCTCGGATGCGGTTGATCGACTGACGCATTATTATGACCAAAACCCATTGCTTACTGACCGACTGGTTTACTCCGAATCAGACTGCATCTTCCGCCCGGGAAGCCATCGAAAACACCAAATGGAGCAGTTCGGAGCCACTTCCGAGTCCAAAACCACCCGCCCTATTACGATGCGTATTTCCGACGTGCCTAATCTGTCGGCCCAACCACCTCGTCAGAGCAGGTGGAAGGGGAATATTTCAACTCCAAGTCTTGTCACAACACACTTCCTGCGACTGATGCTGTGCAGTTATGGAGTCCATCGCACATGTCATCCCTCTACTATACATCTACGATGAATATTATAACCGCAACCGACGCGGTCGTCGTCGTTGGTAAGTTGGACACCTACCCCTACAGATTAACGTAACCACCCAGCGTAAGTTAATACAGTTGAAAGTGTTCCGTAGCATGTTGTGTATGGCAAATGGGGGAATGTCATCATCAGGTATGTACAGTCAGACCACCAAATACTGGGAGAAACACACATTTTATGTTGGAACAGTAATGCCCGTAGATACAGATATGCATGTAAAACGAAATGAATGCATGAGTACACCACAGCACACAACGAAACATCAGAGGGCAACAGAACTTCAATGTACTCACAAAAGTATGTCCACAGACACATATGAGCTGGCACCATGCCCGCCCCCACATGCATCATTTCCCCAGAAAAAATCCAAATATCTGAAACCCATACAAACACCTCAACATCTCATGTCATAGGAAGTCACATTGCAGGAAGTGACACCATTTATCCTAATTACCTTGCCATTTCCCAAACGCCATAGCAAGAAGCACATTATCTACTCTGGATTGCTTGGAACTAAACAACAATATGTATAAACTACACAGGAAGATAAAGGCAAATTATATGGCTGATCTACCAAGTAGAAATACAATACATCCACTCAATCAGATGGAAAACCTAGGCCTAGCTTGTTTACTATCTCACACCTCACTTTACCTGATGCATCAGTTGTTGACAGATCAATACATGTCTCTAAACAACAAATTGACTACTACAGTCCAACCTAGCCTGCTACTCCCCTGTAAGACCTGGCACCATTGGCGTGGGTCTCCCCTGTATTTTTTGCCTTTGCCTCCTGTGTTTTTGCTGTGTGTTGGACTTCGTTTTGCTGGTCTAGATACTTTGGGCACTTTGCCCCTGCTGTTCAGTGCCAAAGTGCAAGTGCTCCCTTTGTAAATTGTTGTTATGGATTAGTGATTCCATGATTGGCATATTTGATTTACTTGTCAGACCCTAGTATAGTGCACTGTGTGTGCACGGGGCCAGTAAATTAAATGCTACTGGTGGGCTTGCAGCGCTGATTGCGCCACCCACCAAAGTAGCCTTTCAAACCTGTCTCAGGCCACTGCCATTGCAGAGCCTGTGTGCAGTCTGGGACTGCCATGTCGACTTGGCAAGTGCACCCACTTGCCAGTCCCTAAACCTTCCCTTTTCTACATGTTAGTCACCCCTAAGGTAGGCCCAAGGTACCCCTGTGGGCAGGGTGCATTGTATGTGAAAGGTAGGACATGCCCTGATGTGTGTGGCATGTCCTGACATCTTATAAACATAACCGACCCTGGGAACGAGATAGAAAAGTAAAGTTTTGTATGCCTGAACTCAGAATGATAAAGTGCATCTTTTAGTGAGGGTGATTTTTACATTCTGTGTTTGAAAATACCACTTTTAATGCATGTATTTTCTTGCCTAACCATCCAGTGTGCCTCTGCTAGGTTTGCGTATTTCAAGTCTGGCTTTTGGAAGACAGGGGCTGGAGAGGGGTAGTGACTCCAGAAATCTGATGAGTCAGGGCTGGGCTGAATAGACCTGGGCTGCATTTAGAGCAGGGGGAGGAAATTTCCTTTCACCTGAATGGGCCTGGTCTGCCTTCAACAGTGCTGTCTCCACCTCCTGCCAGGAAGCTGCACCAGTGAGGACAGAACTGGTTTTGGCTGGGTACAGACACTCTCTGCCTTCAGAGAACAAAGGATTTTGGTGTATAAAAAGAGGGGCCTAGACCCCTGACTTTTAGAACACCTCTGGGAAATCAAGAGGAACCTTTGCCAAGGAGAAGAGCCGGAGAAGCTGAGGAGGAATACTGCCCCTGTGCTGTTTGCTGTCTGGGGTTGGCCTGCAGTGGCTACTTGCTGCCAAGGAAAGGAGAAAGGACTTTGCTGCTTGCTTTGTCCCCCTGCTTGAAGAGAAGATCTCCAAGGGCTTGAACTGAGCTTGCCCCCTGTTCTAGAGGTCTCAGGAACAGCAAAGACCTCACCGTGTCTGTGGGCACCGTCTCTGATCGTCTCCGCAGAAGAAAAGGGTAATCGACTCTGTCATCGAGTCCGTCGCAGGATTCCGTGTCCTGAAAGCACCGCTGAGAGCAACGCCTTGCTTCGCAACGCAGCCCTGGTCTCACCGACTCCATCAACGAGCCGCTGCTTGTACCACATCCTGAGGGCACCGCTACATGCTGCAAGGACGTCACCGACTCCGTCGCTGCCGACCCAAACACCGACCGGCTCCGTCGCCGCACCGTGACCTGCCAGCACCGCAGCGAGCATCGTCTCACCCTTCAATGCAAGCCCTGGTCTCACCGACTCCGTCAATGAGCCGCTGCGTGTACCGAATCATGAGGACATCGTCGCTGCAACGCTCCGTTTCACAACTCAGCTGCGACGTTTGCCCCGACCGACTCGCACCGTCGTGTTGGTCGCAATAAGAAAGGTACTGTGTCCGAGTCTGTCGACGCTTTAGCTGGCCCGTATCGACGCGGGCGGCTGGAATTGTTAGACTCTGTCGTATTCAGTATTGCGGTAGCCCCAGGAGGAGCTACCGAGTCGGAAGAACTGTGTTTTATTGATTTTCCTGCAATTTAAAGTTTATTTTGCACAAGTACTATTTTTCAAGAGTATTGTATGTTGGATTTTTATCGTATTTGGTCTTGTTGGTTTAGATAAAGATTTACTATTTTTCTAAACTGGTGTGGTGTCCATTTGTAGTGTTTTCACTGTATTACTGTATGTGTTCACAAATGCTTAACACACTGCCTCTGAGATAAGCCTGTCCGCTCGTGCCAAGCTACCAAGGGGGTGAGCAGGGGTGTATCCCCCTTACCCTGACTAGAAGCAAGGGTCCCTATTTGGACAAAGGTACCTACCTCTGCCAACTATCGACCCCCATTTCTAACTTCCCCCATCAGCCCAATCCCACAGTCCCACACCCTGTGTCCTGATGAGTACAGCAGTCTCTGAGGTATCCACCCAAGCCTACATCCACCATCATCTCAGCCTCATCACAGGGCATGTAGCCAGGTAATCATAGGGAAACACAACCAGAATGGGATGTTGGATGTGTCAGGAATAACAACATGTGTAGGATCCAGCACAGATCCAGAGCAGGACTCAGACAGATGAATACCTTACATACAATCCCTAGCAAGCACACAGGTCTGATAGCATGCACACCGCAACCGAATACATTGGGACACAACTTTCTTGGGACCCCCTATGCTTTGCCAGGCCAGGCTCACACGCCTCCGGTGGACCCGTGCCATTCACCCACCACTGTTCACTGAGGCCAGCCAGCAGGGCATGGGATAGGATCCCTACCTATACAGTCAGGACATGGTATCAAAATGTCCCACTTGGAGTGACAACACTCAAAAAGGTACAAAGTGATAACAGTCCACACGGAGCGGGCCTCAATTCCGCAGGTACACAAAGGTTGGTTCATCATTCAAAACCTTGGCGAAGGAAGACACATCTCCAAGCGAAGACAATTTCTCACATACAAAAGACAGAGACAGGGAAATGCGTTTGCTGGCATATGGCACAATGAATGTCTCTGCACACAAGTCACAAGACATTTCAACATCCAAACCAAAACCTTACTATCAGCTCATTATCATGTCCTGGACACAAATTGGGATGGATGTAAATCATGTTTCATTAAGCAGGCAATGCAGATCTGGTCAGATGGGCAGAACAAACATTCATCAATAAGTCAAGCATACCACAACAGGAGCATATGGTACAAAATCGAACAACATGATGAACATAACAAGCTAGAACAGCACAGATGGATCATGTGCGTTTAGAAGGTCAGCAACCCACACACCTCATAGGCCACACATGGGGGGGTGAGACCGGGGCCTCTAGTACAATAGCCATTGTCAACAGTTGGCATTGTAGCATATGTGAACTCTAAAAGACACCCCTACATGTGAACAAAGGAGAAAATGTCATGCAGACAGTCTGCCTCACATGACAGAGCAGCTGCCCCATTTAGCCATGTCCAGGAACACCTCTGATAGGTCCATGACCACGTGTCTCTGACCCTCACCCTACAAAGTCCTACACCCATCCATCTTCATGTAACAAATTGTCCAGAAGCTTAGCTATTGCAATCCTGTGGAGGCACACAACTCAGTCCCTGTGCTGTGCAGTAGCCTTAGTCCTACACCATTAGCGAGATGATGCGCACAAGTATTGCAGTGTTGAGACTGCAGTGGCCTAACAATGCATGCAAATGGCCTGGCGTGTGATGAGCTTTCACAAATACATTCATTCATTGGATAACTTCAAAAACATCATCTGCAGGAGTATCCCTCTCTGCATCCACTCCAATGGAAGGAGGTTTAACCAACCCCTCACTGGGCCAAGTACATATGTAACTCAGCAACACAGGTTTGCAGCATACAGCCAGGTCCAGAACATATGTACCAAATACAAAATAGCTGCACTACGTTGTGTGCACAGATAGCAGGACACAAAATTTTGGATTCGGACAGCTGAGGTGAGACATGCCCTGTGCCAGATGTCAATTTGAATTAAATGGAGTTTGGCATCATGAGATGCTGTACATCAGTAGTGCCTAGTCTATTCTCAATCCTCGCCGATGGAGGACTCATAATATATCAATGTCCCATAGCTAGCAAGCAGGTGACAGTGGCTCATTCTTCATGCGTCCAAACACATCAATAAATAAGATCACCAGTCTCCGAACTCCACCCATGATGTGCAGGGCGTGGTTAGGGGCTGATGCGCCTGTGTCTGTCACTCTCCAGATATGTCCCATCTCAGCCATGTGACAAGAAATGGACCCCTGCAATGTCAGGATCTTCCTGCAACTGGACAAAGGTAATCTGCTCCCAGACCCTGATTAGGTCCGCCACTGAGCTCAATCCTGTGTCTCTCCATGCTGCCAGCCCTTCCCAAAAGTGCTTGCATGGAAATGAGCCAGGACGTGCAGATTAAGAGATGGAGTGTACTGGATCATGTCACTCAGTAGCCACAGGCCCACTAACCCAAAAACACTTTCACCAGGCTGTCAGCTCGACAGGGGAGCTGTGCTTCAGGGAGCTGCCCTGCAATATCCACTTTTGACAGAGTGGTAAACATTTATACACAATCAACGGTATTGTATGCATGCGACCCTTGACCCTGTTTTCAGGTAGGCCGCTCCCCACGCCGCACTGCACCACCTGTGTGTCCATGCCTTCCAGCCCGCTGCTGCCGCTGCTGTAAGTTCGCTGCCCCTCCTTTCTTCAGCCTTGTAATTTGTGCTTGTATTTTGTGCTTGCTCCTGTAACTTGTCTAGTTGTAATTCTGTTTTAGTTGTTTTTTGCCTTCCGTTTTTTGCACTGTTATTGCTGTCCCCCGTTTTGCCTCTGTACCCCCCACCCGCTCGTGTTCCCGCCGCTGCATCCCCTGTGGCCCTGCCCCCCCTGACCGCCCATTCGCCGCCCCGCTGCTCCTCCCTCCCACCACCCCTTATATGGCGCCCGCTGCGCGGTGAGGAGAGCGACCTGTGACCCTGTTTTCAGGTAGGCCGCTCCCCACGCCGCACAGCACCATCTGTGTGTTCGTGCCTTCCAGCCCGCTGCTGCCGCTGCTGTAAGTTCGCTGCCCCTCCTTTCTTCAGCCTTGTAATTTGTGCTTGTATTTTGTGCTTGCTCCTGTAACTTGTCTAGTTGTAATTCTGTTTTAGTTGTTTTTTGCCTTCCGTTTTCTGCACTGTTATTGCTGTCCCCCGTTTTGCCTCTGTACCCCCCGCCCGCTCGTGTTCCCGCCACTGCATCCCCTGCGGCCTCGCCCCCCTGACCGCCCATTCGCCGCCCGCTGCTCCTCCCTCCCACCACCCCTTATATGGCGGCCGCGCCAAAGTAGCGCCTAAGGCAAGCCCGTCTGCGCCCGGCCGCGCCTGGACCGCGCCCAGTGCCAGAACCCCTGGCTACCGCAAACGCCACGACGCCCGTCACCGCTACGATGCCAGCACCCTCCACGCACTCAACACCGGACGATCCCACACCTGCTTCCTGGCCGCCCCGAAGCGCACCCAAGGACCCTTCTCCTGCCGGAACTGCAGCTTCACCAGCATCCGATCTGCCAATCCACCCACCGAGAAAGGTCGCAACCACCTCAGATGCATCCTACTCAACACCTGCTCCGCCCGCAAGTACGCCATCAAACTATGGGACCTACTCGACTCCACCTCCCCAGACGTCGCCTTCCTGACGGAGACCTGGATGAACCCCTCCTCGGCACCCGACATCGCCATAGCCATCCCGGACGGCTACAAGATCACCCGCAGGGACCGCACCAACGGAACAGGAGGAGGAATCGCCATCGTCCACAGGAACACCCTCAGAGTCTCGACCAGCACCGCCGACACCCTCAGCACCGCCGAACACCTGCACTTCCAGATCCACACCGATCCCAACACCACCCTCAGAGGAACCCTCGTCTGCAGACCCCCCGGACCATGGCCACAGTTCAGCGACTCCATCGCCAAGTTTGTCAGCACGCACGCCCTGGCATCCACAGACTACATCCTCCTCGGGGACCTGAACTTCCACCTCAAGAACAACAACGACACCAACTCCACCACCCTGATCGACAACCTCGCCAACCTCGGACTCAGACTGCTGGTCACAACACCCACCCACTCTGCCGGCCACATGCTTGACCCCATCTTCTCCGCAAGCTCCCACGTCTCCTTCAGCCACACCACCAAACTCCACTGGACCGACCATCGCTGCATCCACTTCCACTTCCGGAAACCCACCACGCACCACCGCGCTCAACAGATCCCTCGCCGCTGCTGGAGCAAAGTCACCGAAGACCAGCTAAACACCACCCTCGCCCGAAGCCTACCCGTCGACCCCACCGACCCCGACACCGCCGCCCGCAACCTCAGACAGTGGATCAACGACTGCGCCAACACTCTCGCCCCAATCAAGAAACCCTCCAACAGACACACCAACAAGAAAGCCAGCTGGTTCACCGCGGACCTCCAGGCCTCCAAGCAAACCTGCCGAAAACTAGAGAAGAAATGGCACCGCGAACAGACAACGGACAGCTACGCAGACCACAAGAACGCCATCCACAGACACCATCACCTCATCAGATCCGCCAAAAGGGCCTCCTTCAAAGACCGCCTAGACAACAACGCACACAACAGCAAAGAGCTCTTCAACATCGTGAAGGAACTCTCCAACCCCAGCTCCAACACCAACGACATCCCACTTTCGCAAGACCTTTGCGACTCCCTCGCCACCTTCTTCCACCGCAAGATCGCAGACATCCACAACAGCTTCAACACCCTGACCGTCCCGACAGCCACCGAGACCTCCGACCTCACGGCCACCATCCACACCGCTCCCGTGCTCACCTGGACCAACATAAACGACGACGACACCATCAAAATCATGAACTCCATCCACTCCGGCTTTCCGTCAGACCCATGCCCACACAACATCTTCTACAAAGCCAGCGCCACCATCGCACCCCATCTCCGCAAGGCCATCAACACCTCCTTCGATACCGCGACCTTCCCGGAGAGCTGGAAGCACGCCGAGATCAACGCCTTACTCAAAAAACCCAAGGCTGATCCGAAGGACCTCAAGAACTTCCGACCCATCTCCCTGCTCACGTTCCCGGCAAAGGTCATCGAGGAGAACGTCAACAGACAACTGACCCGTTACCTCGAGGAGAACAGCATCCTAGACCCATCCAAGTCCGGGTTCCGCAGCAACCACAGCACCGAAACTGCCCTCATCGCCGCCACCGATGACATCAGGGCCCTGCTGGACAACGGTGAAACCGCGGCCCTCATCCTCCTGGACCTGTCAGCTGCCTTCGACACTGTCTGCCACCGCACCCTACGCATACGCCTCCACAACGCAGGGATCCGAGACAAAGCACTGGACTGGACCACCTCCTTCCTCTCTGGCAGAACCCAGAGCGTCCGCCTCCCCCCTTTCCGATCCGAAGCCACCGAGATCATCTGCGGAGTACCCCAAGGATCATCCCTCAGCCCGACATTGTTCAACATCTGCATGGCACCACTCGCTCACGTCACCCAACTGCACGACCTCAACATCATCTCCTACGCCGACGATACCCAGCTGTTCCTCTCCCTCACCAAGGACCCCATCACTGCCAAAACCAACCTTCACGAAGGAATGAAAGCCGTCGCCGAGTGGATGAAGAACAGCCGTCTGAAGCTGAACTCGGACAAGACGGAAGTCCTCATCCTCGGCTCCACCCCCTCGGCTTGGGACAACTCCTGGTGGCCGACCGCACTGGGAGCAGCACCAAACCCCACTGACCACGCACGCAACCTAGGTTTCATCCTCGACTCAACACTCTCCATGACCAAGCAAGTCAACGCCGTCTCGTCCTCCTGCTTCTACACCCTCTGCATGCTCCGAAAGATCTACAGGTGGATCCCCACTGAAACAAGAAAAACGGTCACCCAAGCCCTCGTCAGCAGCAGGCTAGACTACGGAAACGCCCTCTACGCAGGAGCCTCGGCCAAACTCCTGAAACGACTACAACGCATACAGAACGCCTCTGCACGCTTGATCCTCGACATCCCTCGCCACAGCCTCATCACACCCCACCTGAGAGACCTGCACTGGCTTCCCGTCAACAAGAGGATCACCTTCAAGCTCCTCACCCACGCACACAAAGCACTCCACAACACCGGACTGGCATACCTCAACAGACGACTCACCTTCTACACCCCGAACCGCCAGCTCCGCTCCGCCGACCTCGCCCTTGCCACCGTCCCCCGCATCCGAAGAGCGACCACCGGCGGCAGAGCATTGTCCCACCTCGCCGCCAAAACCTGGAACACACTCCCCATCCTCCTACGGCAGACCCAGGACCTACTTACCTTCAGGAGGCTACTCAAGACCTGGCTATTCGAGCAGTAGCAGCACCCCTCCCCCAGCGCCTTGAGACCCTCAAGGGTGAGTAGCATGCTTTACAAATGTTATGATTGATTGATTGATTGATTGACTCACCAATTCCAGCACTAAGCAGGCTCTGTAGGGACACCTCCCATGGACCAGCTACAGCACACTATTTTGCATAGGAATGTTGAGCATTGTGGATCTATCTGGGATAGAATCCTTTTGGACACCATGCACTAGATGCCCTTGGTGTACCAGCAGGGGAGGCGCCAATACTATATTAAGGATTAACAATTCCCTGCAAGCAGGGACAAAGGAGTTTGTGGCCATAAGTTCAGTTAGGTCACTGTAGTGTTTTAACAATGTACACCAAAACAATTTCCACTAGGATTGTGGGTGTCTCCAATTACTCAAGGAGGCCTGAGAGAGATACAGCCACCTGTGTTAGAGTACAAGCTCATAGGCATTATCGAGACTGGGCGGGAGGCTGTCTAACACATGAGTGATCAACGGGGCAATGCGCAGAATCTTTGAGTATCTCTTGTACCAGCCAATGGGTTGTTGATCACTGCACGTGCTGCTAGATCAAGTACAGGTAGATTCAATTCAGTCAGGAATCAGGAAACATCTACCTTGCATTCAGACTAGGGGGGAATGTATAGGCCACAACAATACACCGTGAAGGATTCATGGATGCCTGCCTGACTATTGGGCATCTGGGACAGGTGATCCATATTCATCAACATCTGTTGGGTTGCTGTTAAGCAACAGAGGAGGCAGGACAGGAGTTGCATTGACTCATCTCACTCCGTGTGCATTCCAGCTTGTCATGTTGCAAAGTGAAAGCAACGCAGTTGCTCAATCAGATGGGTGTGGTGTGTTTGAGCATCTGTCAGCATGGCTAACATCACAGCCTGCAACTGGACCACAGTCTATTGATGACCTAGTGATGCCTCTGTATACAGCAAAGCCCTGGGGATATTGGGCCTAGACAACACCCAAGTCCCCAGCCCCAGCCACTCAGTACTGCTAGAACTGGTTGTGTCCCAGTAGTCAGTTAAATATTTGGAGACGGAATCCCTCAGAAATGAGAAAAATGAATGGTCCAACAACAACGTAGGATGCAGTCACCATGTGTGGACTGGGGGGTGCTGCACACTACACCCAATGTTTCTGTGTATTGGGTCATTTCCTGAGAATGCCAATCACAGCTATTCTGCATCTAGCTCCTCAGGCTGTAGTGTGAGCTGCTAACAAATAATCAATTCTAAATGTGCAGATTCTGTACTGCAGAGTAGTAGGATTACTCATGAGTCTCGGGACGTAGGATCCACTGACAGTGTTGGAGGAACCAGTGCGCAGGTCATTGTGTAAGATAAGCTGCAAGCACTGGAGAGGATGCCGGGAGGGTGGGGGGGCACTTAATCTGTGGCTCTTGGACACAATTGACATTGCCATCCTCAAGCCAGAGGATATGGGTACACCTTGTGAGGATGATGGATATGTGCAGAATGAAGTTTGCTTTGTCAACATTTGGCAATGAAACACTGCCCCTTGATCTTCGAAAACATCAAGGAGACGCTCTATAAAGACATATTGCCCTCCGGCTCCGTGGCAGTGTCTAATGGGCTAAATGGGTCCCCCTTATGGACCCACAGGAGGGCTTCCCTTGCCAAACAAGAGTTCAGGATGCATAAATATTGGCAATGCAAACACGTATGGAACTGAGTATAATGTTCCGGTGCCACATGTGTCTCTTGTAACAGTGCAATAGTTTTTCTCAGCACATCCAGATATATCATTACAATGCATCTATCTCCCTTGGTGTACCATACCTCTGACAATCAAAGTCAGAATGCCATGAGTACCCATGTGTGTGTAGTGTACTGGGAAGTGTGGGGAGGCATTTCAGGAGTAGTCTGCCCCTAGGTGGGCCACCAACACACATCCTGGATTTTTCATTTGGGGGGCTATTTCCCTCTAAGCAATGGACTGCCATTCAATGTTTCTACATCATGGCAGTAAAATATGAACCCTCAACACCTCCATCCCAGGGCAGTATCCAAGGGGAAGAATGAGCAATCAGTGACAACATCTACCTACAAAGGGTAGCTTCGCAGTTATACCCAAACACAACTCAGCCAAGGCAAGGCTAGGTGGAGGGAGCGTGTCCTGTGATGCCAATAGGTTTTGCATATGTTAGTGTTCTCCTAGCGGCAATGCCAACAATCTGTCATGAACAATCAGTGGCAGATGGCAAGCTGCAGCTAACACATATTACATCCTCAACTTTCATCTGGCAACTGTTTTTGCATACTTACATCTACCTAATCTCCACATGTGTACATTTCAACATTACCTCTTGGCCTGCATAATCTCTACTCGTGCTGATCTGACCCCTCTCACATCCACCTCAAAGTACATGATCATCTCTCAACCTATCCAACATACACAAGCTCTTCATAACCACCCTTTGGTGCAGCTATCCTGAAAACCATTTCTGCCCTCAAAGCTCCACTCTAACTATTACACCAACACTCTCACAATATCATCCTTGTGCTGCCCCTCTTACATCCACACCTACGTTCTCAGCACCACTCTTCATCACTATGTACACAACACCTCTCACATTCATGCTATGTAGATAATGAACTGTACTCCCCACCTCCTCAGCAGACGTTAAACGTATCATGTCAAATGTACACCTCTCATCCTCATTTTGATCCTCACTAATGTCTTGGACTGTACTTTTATCACTATGTGCAGCATCATATCCAACTCTGACATTCACACTTAACACCTCACCACATCTCTCACCCAGACACTTACATTGCTCAATGAATATGTCCTCATTTCATCGCCTCTCACCATTTATTCATCCTACTCAGCTTAAGGACTATTGATAGTCATTTCATAAACTACTGCATCCACAGATTCAAACACAACATACATCAACTGGACAACACCTCACAACTCCCCATACAGCACCATAACTTACACAGCTGGTGTGGAACCTTGACATACACTTATCCACTTTGTTACAAATAACACATTTAACCTTGTCTCACTGTGGCCCTGTCACATCCACATCTCAGTTCCATGCACCATATCTCCATTGGCCTCTGCACTTTAACAACTACCTTTATCAATGACCCTGCCCTGTCACAGTCATCTCCCACCATTGTGCCACAGATTACAACTCTCATCTCCTGCCAGACTCCAACCTTATCTAGCTGGTTCTACCTCAATCACATCTACCCATTCCTAGCATACCTTGCCCAGGCTTTAACCGGTCTTACAAGGTCACACACTCTTATTCACACAACCCAGCATTTCCAAAAATTCACATTGTAAGAATGAGGATACTTCACGTTTCCTATACAAGAGCTGCCTGTGAACTTAACTCCTACCTTCCACTCTCATAAAAATCCTAACTTGTCCTGCCCCATTACGTATGAGGCTCTACTCCATTTCCACAATGGAAACGCAAGTCTCTCTCACCTCTACCCTTGTTAAACTAACTCAGCCCATGCAACATTAACCTTGCAAAACACATCTGCAGCTAGCCCTCACATCCCAACATCCACCTCCTCCCCTGTCTGTCAACTTAGTGCATGGGTGTAACACAGGCTCCGGTAGCATCTGCACAGCAGACGGCCCCACAACACTTCTGTGCATTCAAAGTCCACTCGGCTTACCACATGTAGAACAGGGCAATCCACTAGACATAACAGCACTCCTAGTTCATCTCTGTGTGACCTTGGCCAGCATCAAGCATAGCTCTAAAGTACTCCATTCTCATCTTTGCACAAATGACAACATACACACAAATCATATTCTCAACTACAAATGATGTGTGGTCAAAATTATAAAGTCCTAGCTTGTACAGACAAAACAACTGTCAGTGGAAAAACATGCAAAAAACCCAAATCTCAATCATTCTCCATTCTTCTCACTCAGCTGTCATCCCTGTTGAGCAGAGCCCAAAGTGCTACAATGCCATTATGGCTGTCAGACTTCAGTTGTGGGGGCGCACCATAGGATTCCCTGATGTTCATCCAGGCAGGGGCAGGTTGCGGTCACATCCATAGCACTCACAAGTGATGTGGCCACATGCCATAATGATGATGCATTGTGTACGCTGAGTGAGGGGGTAAGCGCAAGTCAAGTGTGGCATGAAAGGAAACTTATTTTACAATTTTCTTCCCAGTCCGTAAACTGTAGGGCTGTTTGTGCTAAACACATTGACATCTCAGCCCATTCCTAGGAGTCCCAGGTGAGGGGTGTTGTGTGTTGATTGTGCATCACCCTGATGCACTATGGATTCAAACCCAAGGGAGGGATCTGTCCACCTGTAGCTCGTAACAGTGACAGCACACTAAAGGCAGTATTCTGTTGCTGGGCTCTGTAGTCACTAGCATTTGTGAGGCCCTGGGCAGCTGTCCACGGGCAGCATCAGCCCGGACTGGCACACAGCATCCACCCTGAATTTAATCCAGTCTACACCACTCCTGTTACCAACAACTGAGGTTCAGCCTGCTTGCATGAACTGAGCAAAGAAGGAGATTTTTGCTGTGTATTGTCATGCTGAAAAGATACACCTTTGGCTGTGTCACATGAGGGGGCTAGAAGGGGCATTGGATGACCAAGCACAGACAAATGTCATTCACTCAGAATGTACTAACAGGACTTGACATAGCCTAGCATTCCCAACCGGACAATTAGATGGACACAAAAAATACCCTTAGAAATGAATGAAGTTTGTCTAAATGTCTGAAACATAAATGACAAACAAAGACCATGCAGCACCTAGCATTGTCCCTGAACAAGTAGAGGAAATATCTTGGATACAACAAGTACAATCTACTCCTGACAGTATGTGACAACTCCTAATCCATATGTAGCTAGGTTACATGTGTGTCATCAAACTGATATGAGTATCATACCCTTTGGCAGATAAAAACTGTCTGCCATCTTAGGTGCAATGTTAGACGTGTCATATCCCATCTCAGAATCATCATATGCCTGAAACGACAACATTTAGAACTAGTGCCCATATGTGAAATGCACTAGCAAGTTGCTCAGTCTGTTGTAAAAGGTAGACACATACTCATGGTACATATCCCTATGATGACACACAAACAAAACCTTGTCAAACCAGAATACACAGTAGGTTTCATTGAAGGAACAACATAAAGCGTATCACAATGCAAAAAACAAGTTGAATAAACAACAAAAACACAAGCCTGAAGTACCATGCATTGTGTCTTGGTTACAGTTAGCTTATCACACATCCTCTCTGGCCATGTAGACACACACAAAGGCACTTAATGCACAAATACTCATTGAAAAGCTTGGACAACATATTGCAACTAACATCAGCCTGGGATAGACCATACATACCCATACCTCTGCTTAACATACTCTGGTCTGGTGCATCATATATCTGGCTGTAGGAGCAAACGCACGGCTATGTGTGCCCCAATACAGAATCCAAAGAAACATCACATGAGCATGATGTGATCGAAGTCCATTTCCCTGAATTGTGAAATGGCCAGACTCTCACACACTAACTGTGGCATAAGGCTGCAATGAGATGCACATTACAATGCTAGGTACTGTACAACTCTACAATCACCACATGCCATCACTGGCATTCTAATTGTGTGACAACCATTCATGCACCATACGCTGTGTACACATGCAACTAACACCAACAACAATAGTGTCTCGGTAAGGACTGTAAAACACTGTAACATACTGAGACGTCCTGGACACACACCATCCACATGATGTACACAGACAAAAGCAGGATGGAATGACTGGCATCTCAGTGTACAGGCCCTGGACAATACAGACCACAGATACTTTGACTCATAAGAACATCTGCCAAAAGTGGAGTCCTGAGAGGCAACAGGCTCAGGGCACTGTCAGAATAATACCTACCTTACACTCACCATGGGCACAGGAAATGTATCAGATGGATCTACAGCCTTGCAGGGTATTGGCCTACAGTTGCATGCCACCTGTGGCAAGGTTATCATTGCCACTAGTCTACCATATCTATAGGTGACACAGACATGGGCCCACCACTATCAAGTCACATACAACAATTGTACCATTACTTTGGGTACATTGATGTGTCCAAGGTCACTACCATGTAGTCAAAGTCCATATGTATTCAGGTGTATTGATGAGACACTTGTCTTTCTGCACATTACAAACATATGCAGCATGCTTCTCTTAAACTGTTGCATTTTTCAACACTTGCACTATGTTGACATATGAAAGCATGAACTATGTGGAAGTGTGATTTTAAAACAAAAGGTTTGTGACTTCATGTCACACTCATAGCCAAAACTAATGTTGACATTGACCCCAGCCAATCTAGGAACCCAAAATCTTGACTACATACTGACCAAGTGTTCATACTCCATGGACCATATGCAATCCATGCCATACAAACATCATTGTAGACTTACAGTACTAATTACACATGATTTACAATTAACTAAAAATCAATTTTGGGGATACAGAAATCTGTAAACAAAAATTGGAACATGCTTTATTCAGCATAAAATGTATCCTTTAAGAATAGAAAAAGGCCAATGGCCAGTCCAAATGAGTCCTGCACATGGCACACAAAGTCATGGGCCTGCAAAGGAACTCCTCCCACAGGAGGGGCATCTAGGGGGCAGGTCAGGCACCAAAGGGACAAAATTGGAGAGGACTGGGTTGGGTTTTGGGAGGGATGGAATCAGGAGGGGGGTGGGCCAACGGCAGTGGGAGGGTCAGATGGGGGGTGGGCCAACTGCAGTGGGAGGGTCAGTTGGAGGGGGATGGGTCAACTGCAGTGGGAGGGTCAGATGGAAGGGGGTGGCTCAACTGCAGTGGGAGGGCTAGATGGAGGGTGGGATGGGCTGGGCTTTACAAGTTTAGGGATTTTGTAATGGGAAATGGTATGAACGGGAATAGGGAGGGCAGGTGACTTTTTAGGGTGGGTTTTTTGGGGTGGAGGTACTGGGCTGGGATGTGGAACTATGGGTTTCTGGAGGGGGTTGGGACTTCGGAGACCAGGGAGATTTTCTTTGGGGGGGGGTTTGGGGCTACTTTTTTCCCAGTGGTTAGGGGGTCGGATGGAGATGGCAGGGCTGGGGGAGTGGATTTCTTCTTTTTTGGAGGGGGTTGGTCGGTTTGGGCAGGGAAGAGGTCAAGGGCAAAGAGGTGGAGTGTCTGGGCAGAGGGGGTAAAAGGAGAGGCAAGGGTAGGGGTTGTGGAGGCAGAGGGTTGTGAGGTCTGCGGCATGTCTGTGGATGCTGGTGTGGTGTCTGGTGGTATGTCTGTGGTGGTGAGTGTGCCGTCTTTCTTGTGAGTGTCCGTGCATGTATGTTTGTCCTTGTGTCTGTTGTGTGCTGCGTGTGGCTGCTGAGGTGGATGCATGTGTATGTTTGGGTCAGGGAGGGTAGTTGGGACGGTGGATGGGGAAGAGGCAGGAGGTGGGTGGGACAGCTGCACACTTTGTACAGCTTAAATTGCTCTTGTTTACCATCTCACTTTGTTAAATTACTTCCAAATGATGCACATGTGACATCTCTGAATCTAACAGTGATGCATCGAACACATGGTTTAAAAAGGCAAGGTCATTTACGCACATGGGAACCGCTGTGAATGCGTATCTAACATCATCCCTTACAATCCCAACCCTGTTTCCACCAGTGACCACCTTTGTTTGCTGCAGAATGGCCTGTGTCATCACCATTGCAGAGTCAGACACATGGACTCACTCTTTGCTGCTGTGTGGCTTTCAACTTCCCATCCAGGTCAGGGAAGACCACCGCTAGGATGTGGAGCATGTGGGGGGTCAGGGTTCAGCGCGTGCACCTCTTGCCTGGAGGTGACAGGCCCAGATGGACTTCCGCAATCTTCTTGGTCCAGCCTCTCAGGTCCTACCACTGTTTATGACAATAATGGGTGTGCCGATTGGCGACCCCCACGGAGCGCACCTTCCGGGCGATGGTCCTCCACAGATTGGTCTTCTGATGGGAGTTGACCTGTAAGGATGACATGGTGACAGACCCTTAGTTCACATGCAACATGTTTCAGAGTCAAAAACTGACACACAGAGGTCATGGTCAGATTGGCAACAATGTCTAAAGAGTAGCCAAGTGGCATTATGTGCAGTTCTCCTGTGTTTAATGATGACTCTATCCCATGAGAACAGTGATAAGATGTTTACACCAGTACATACACATCTACGGCAGTGTACTTCCACAGAACAGTTATCTACACACTGACATTTTCAAGAAAACAATTTACATGCTTGTCTGTGACATTCCTAATGCCAGTAGTGCATGGTTATTGCACATGTAAACTGACAATGCTGTGTGATCATCACTCACCTGCTCCTCTGGGTTGCCATAGTGCTGCCTGTACAGAGGCAGGAGTGTGTCCAGCAGCTTTTGGTTTTCCTCCTGGGTGAAGGCTGGGGCCGTGCCCTCTGTATGTGCCATAGTAGCTCCCAGAGGATGTGGACAGCAGCAGAGAGATGTGGAGGTGCAGGAATCATGCAGTTAGTGCAGGCAAGTGAACTCTCTAGGGAATAGACAGACATATATCTAAACCGCAGAGGCGTTCTTCAGTCCATGCGGCCAAAGCGATAGGTCCAAGTCGGTCGCATTTTCCGAACCGGTCCATGGCATTCCATTGCTTACAGACGACACGCCTACGGCGCGTTTAAAAAAATATCATTGGACCGCAAGTGACTTTGATACATTGGCAATGGGAGTTACCCTAGTCGGTTTCCACATGATGCGGACACAATCCAAAACCCACGTCTGTCACCATAACAACTAACAGCCCATGGCTGTGTCCGATTCGGTTATGATGCTCCTACCGCATCCTTTGAATAATCGGTCGGCAGGGCAGACACTTTTATAAATGTTGTATTTTTAGGAAAATTCATGGCTGGATGCACACTGATTGGGAGGCTAATACCAACTGTAAAACAAACTCCATTTAGCCTCTTAGGCTTGGTCACAGTCACAATGCATTTTTGGGGCAATACATATACAGTCCTCACCTAGTCACTGCATTACGGACAGTGTGACCCAGTGTGCAATCCGTGTGATGTGAGACTGAAAAGGTGTTTTTTTTTTTAAACTCCTGGATAATGGATTTACCAAGGAATGACTACACCGTGACATTATGCAGTCACATAAGCTTAGTTTTCATATGTGATTTACTAGTGTATCTTTGTGTCCCACACTTAAGTGGAGAACCGCATCATATGGAACTCCTACCTAGTTAATGGTTTGTGTATGTAATTGTTTGTGTAATACAAACATGACAACATGACATTGTCCACCCTGTGACAGTAGTGTGCATAATTTCCATTGTGAGACGCTGTGTGTATGTGGTGTCCCACATATCAGGCATTACATGATCCTATTGTGGGTACATTTGAACCATATGATTGTTCTCACAAACCTAAATCTACGCTTATTTGTTTGTGAGTTGTGAAGTATGTCATGCTTGCTTTACAAGAACAGTGACAGACACTAGTGAAGTTTACACTACTGCACTCTAATTGCTGTGTCACCATACCTTGGAAACATGTCCAGCAAGGGTCAGTATTCTGTGATATGTATCTGAGGACAACCTCATTCATTGAAATGTGTATTTCCATTGACATCCAGTTTTAGGTGTGGTCATTTTTGATTTGTTGTTTGATGAAGTGCATGTTGCTTGGGACATTGTGAACTAACACCAACTGTGTTTACACTCTACACATAGGTCTCGCAGACAGCCTCCAGTGTACAGCCCCTTCCAGACCTACAAACAATGGAAGAATGGGACATCATCAAGAAATATTGTTTCACAAGGGCAACAATTGATGTGCGCTTATCCAACAGCACTGACCCCCAAGGTGAAGGTGATGGCAGCATTGCATTTCTTTGCCACTGGAACATTCCAGTAGACAGTGGCAACATTGGGTGGAATGTCCCAGCCCTTGTGCAGCAATGTCCCTCGGGATGTGTTGCAGGCATTGCTCTGTCACTTGGACCACTACATAAAGTTTCCTTTATGTCTGACATCAAGGATGATTTCTATGCCTTAGGACGGTGTAGTATCTTGTGCTATTTCACTGAGCAGATTAATGTTATTTACTGTGCTATGTTTCCCTTTAATGCTGTATGGTTCTATTATTCTAGAATGTATTATCACCTAGCAACTGTTGATTGAACTGGTGTCTTGTTGGGGCTGTTGGTGGGGTCGGTCCTCCTGACTCCACTGTCAATGTAGCCAATAAATAACCAGCTTAAATCTACTACTCTGTGCTTGGTTACTACAGACGGATATCCCATGTCATTGGATCCATTGATGGCACCCATGTTGCGTTGATCCTACCACAGGCCAATGAACAGGTCTATCGCAACCGCAAACATTACCACTCCATCAATGTCCAGGTGGTGTGTTTGGCTGATATGTGCATATCTCATGTCTGTGCCCGTTTCCCTGGCTCGGCACATGACGCATATATCCTGCGAAACAGCGTCATCCCACAGCGTCAACAGAGTCAACTGCAACCTGACCAGTCCTGGCCTGTTGGTAGGTGATGTTGTATGTGTATGTTACAGTGTGTGTTGGTTGTATGTCAGATAGTGATATGTTGTCAGACAACTCAAGTCTTTTCTGTGTTCAGTGTTGGAGACTGTGGATACCCCAACCAGCCACGGTTACTGCCACCACCGCGCAACCCAGTCACCCCAGCAGAAGTGTGCTATAATGATGCCCATGATAGGACCAGGCAGATAGTGGAGCAGACTTTTGGCCTCCTGAGGACAAGATTCCGATGTCTGGACAGGACAGGAGGAGCCCTCCAATATGACCCATTAAAGGTGTGCCAGATCATCACGGCTTGCTGCACGCTACACAATGCGGCAATACGTAAGGGCATACCTCTGATAGTGGACAACAGAGACCAGCAGGTGCCACCAACGGAGGATCCAGGACTGGGCCATGATGACAGTGGTGATGATGATGATGGCATGGATTTGAGACAACAGCTTATCCACAACTTTTTCACATGACTGTAAGTATGCAATGAGAGGAGGTGACTAACCACAATTGTTTGTTGTTGTGTTGCTGGTGGACAATGTGTATGTATGCTTGTGAGTGTCTGATAATTGTCCTGAGGATTTTACTAAGATTGGTCTTTGAAATGGGCAGGTTAACTTGTACAGTGTTACTGTGAAGCCTAGCTAGTGTTCACACTGACATTTTTGTGCTTTAGATGACATAGTTTGCAGAATTGTGCTACCTTATTCCTGATTTCCTGACTCTGTTCTATGTTTTTTCTTACCAGGGTACTTTGCCATGTCATCTACAGAGTGGACTTGCAAGTTGTGACCTCACCAGATGTATGATGCTGTGACAGACTCCGACATGGACCTGTTGCTGAACTCCCTGGCACACACTTCCTTCAGACCTGGTAGACAGTTGATTTTGTTTTAAGTGCCTTTCAGTACTGTGTGATGTGATTTGACTTTGTATTCAGGCACCAGGTTGTATCTGGAGAATAAACCTGTGTTCCACATTGAGGTGTGCCTTGTCTGTTATTACATTTCCATAAAGATTTCTAATCAAAGTTTGACTATGATGAGCTGGTTTGCTAGCAATGATTGTTGATTGTGCTGGCAAATGGTGATAGTTTTGTAGACAATTGACTTCTGTACCGTGTACTACGGGTTGTGTGATAACATGGTTGTGTATATCTATCATGCTGTGCCAAGGTACATTTACTCACGAGCCCTTACTTTACTTTTTGGAAGTAATCTGTTACCGATGTTGTTGACACTTTCTTCTTTGTGATTTTACGAGTGATTACAATATGTACATTTGAAATTCAAAGACACAACATGAGCAGGTATTTCGGTATAAAGTGCTTTATTTTTGTACATATAGTGATAAAATAAAGCCACACAATGGTGATGTGCTCACAAAGAAAAAACAGATAGGAGTTGATAGTGTCTGTAGATGAATTCTCCAAGGTAAAGCCACAGTTATTTGAGTCCAAAGTCCAACTTTGATCCTCCATCCAATGTGGGACAGTTCCGTTGGAGGTAGCCGTGCGCTCTACAAATGTCCGTGAATTGAATTGAATTGAATTGATGACAGTCAACAAAGTGAACGATAGGCACACACTGGATGATATATTCTAGGGCACATTGTCACTTCCTGAGGGTGGTGCCTTGCCATCCGACTCTCACAGATTTTACCTCTGACGCCCCTTCCCACGTTTGGGTGGGGGACCCACAGCTGCAGGCTCCTGGGATACTAGGGACTCTCCACCAGGCTCCATGTCCCTCCCTGTGGCTTGTGCAGATGTTGATGCACCAGATGTTGTGGGCATAAAGGGAGGTGTGGTCAAGTGAGTTGCAGTCTGGCGAAGGCTGGTACCAATGTCCCGCAGCACCCCAGTCATGTCATAAATTTTTTGATTGAAAGTGTCCAGACGTTTGGTTTTGGCCTGCCTGCAGCTGGTCAATGTTACGGAGGATCCCTATTACGTGGCCCATTTCTCCCTGGTAACCCTCGTAGGCCTGGATCACCCTGGAGAGGTTTGAGTGACCATCATCCGCAGCACCAGCTGCTTGACGGCGTAGATCCACACGGCTCTTCCCACTACCCCTACCTACCCGAGCAAGCCCAGTTTGTGGTGGCACAGTCAAGACTGAGCCTCCTTCCTCATTGACGGGGGTGTTGTTGTCGGTCAACTCCAGAGTGCTCTGTGTTGCTGTGCTG
The DNA here is from genome assembly GCA_963921515.1 of Calotriton arnoldi. Lineage (NCBI taxonomy): Eukaryota > Metazoa > Chordata > Amphibia > Caudata > Salamandridae > Calotriton > Calotriton arnoldi. Next base: position 54,116 of record CAWUFW010003423.1, on the reverse strand, counting down.
TTGGTGTTGTCCCGGGCTGCTGTGTCCATCAGGGTAGGGGTCAGCTGGGTGTTGTCAGCTGAGGCGGGAGTGGTCACTGTAGATCCTGCTGTAGCTGCTGGTGCTATGTGCCGACCCAAATCTGAAGGGCCAGGTTGGTCCTCATTGTTCGAGAATGTGTGAGAGTCTTCTATGCCGGAGAGCTCCTGGTCAGGCCGAGTCTGGGACTGGCTGTCCTCATTCGGTCCGGGGTGTTCCCAGCTGGCCCTATGGGTACAGAAATGACACATCATTAATGTGAATGTCCACTGCACCTCAAATCACACCCATTACATGGATGACTGAACCTAACAATAAGTTAATGAAGATAAATTGGCCTCCTTCATCCATGATTCTGGCCTATGTTTTTGGAGAACAATGCAATTCTGATAAGATGTGGATTGGTGATCATTTCAACCTATTTGCATAAATGGGCATATTGTGTTTAGTTCTCATAACATGTCCAACGACATTGACTGGTACCTGACACTCTGTGGATGACACTGGTGGGTTGGTGTTCTCCACATCTGTAGGATAACAGTGACATATGTACTCTTTAGTTCCCAATGTTGTAATTTGTTAGGCCTGTGTACTGGGCTTAGTCCATGTCACAGCAGTCACATAGGTGAGGCTGCCTACACACTCACAGTCTGTTGCTTTTCCTGGAATTTTGTGGTCATTGTGTGAGTGAGGTACTTATTGTTCTCATCTCATGACACTCAAGTGAATGCCTCTAAGGAGCCAAATGTGTGACTGGTTAGCTTTGTGCCTACACAGATCATGTATTTTGTAAATTGACTCCATAGTCAGATGAGATCACAAACTATGCTTTCTGCTATTCTGTGGCTAACTAATTTCATGAGCTGAGGTTTGAGTGCTGATGGTCTATTTGTGAACTTTACACTCCTCTTCCCACCCAGCCCAACCAAGCCACCAGGAAGAGTATTGTCCAGACAATGATGGGAAGTGTTCTTGCAAGATGGTTGTCACTGGTGGCTGGTGTTTGGAGCACAAGGTCAAATTTGGTAGTTTTGATAGGGTCAAACAGCAGTCCCCAGTGTCAGCTATCCGCATTGGAAATCAGTGCAAAGCTCCACCAGCCCATCTCTTCCCACTGCAGCATTGACCGCCAACACAAAGCTCCAGCCCTCCTTTCCACGATGTCTGTCCTGCTCTTCCCGTCAGGCCGACAGTCTCGAGAGACGCTCTCTTTGCTAGGCTCTCCAATGTGAACGGGACTCTTAGCACAAAACTTGAGAAGGTAAACCTTCAGCAAGGCAAATTTTGGACAGTATCCGACCTGTGGTCCACTGTGGCCAGCCTGAACTTGGGATTTTAACCCAGTCCAGCACAACCAGATGGTCATGGTTGGCGCTTTGTGCTTTTAGGTGCTATTTTACTCTTTAACCTTTAAACATTCATAACTCCGCTTCTACTGATTGGATTTTTGGCCTTTTGGCCTTGTTTTATTTATTATAGTCTGCTCTATTTCTCTAACCTGGCGTGGGATACTTTTTATGTGATATTTTTACTGTTTTACTGTTTGAGGTCTTGAAATGAAAATGAAATAAGAGTTTTGTAAAGCGCGTGTTTGCCGCGGCGTCTTAGCGCTAGCTGTCCAGGTTCTGTACAAGGAGCCGTGACTGATCGGCTAGGCTTTGTGGGCAAACAGCCATGTCTTCAGTGCTTTTCTGAACATTAACAGATTTGTTTGTTTCCTAAGGTTAACTGGCATCGTATTCCACAGTTTTGGGGCCAAATGTAGGAAACTTCTGCCACCCCACTTTAAAGTTTTTACTCTTGGAACCACCATAAAGAGGCGGTTGCAGATCTAAGCTCTCGTTGTGGTGTATAACACCTAATATGTGATTTAAGGTAGGCTGAGCTGGCTCCATATAGACTCTTGTGAAAAATGCACATAGATTTGAAGTAGATCCTTGCCTGAATAGGTAACCAGTGTAGTTCGCGAATGGCATGTCTTACGGGGCTAAACTTTGGGATTTTAAAAAGTAGACGTGCAGCTGCATTTTGCAGCATCTGTAATTTGCAGATCACGTTTTTCTTTGCTCCTAAATAGAGAGCATTACAATAGTCAATTTTAGACAGTATTAAAGCAGTGATAACTGTCTTTTTGAGGGCCATAGGGATGAAAGGTAGAATCTTTTTAAGGACTTTTAAAGTGAAGAAACAAGAGGATGTGATGTAGTTGACTTGTTCAGACAAAGAGAGCTAGTCGTCTATCTTAATCCCAAGGTTTTTTACTTGTTTAACAGGCAGAGGACAAGGTCCTGCTACTTCCGGCCACCAGGTAGAATTCCAGATGGCAGTGTCTCTTCCGAACATAACCACTTCGGTTTTTCCGGTGTTTAACTTTAAACAGTTTTCCAACATCCAGGAGATGATGTGACTCATGCAGTTACTAAAATTAACTGCCACTTCTTCGGGTTTGGATGTAAGGGAGACAACTATTTGTGTGTCATCAGCGTAACACACAACTTTAAAGCCGTAGGACCTTATAAGTTTAGCTAGTGGGATGACATAAACGTTGAACAAGGTGGGGGAGAGCGACGAACCCTGGGGAACCCCACACGGCAGCGAGTAGGGATGCGATTGATGTTCTTCCAAAATAATGGATTGCTCTCTATCAGTTAGATATGACCGGAGAATATCGGACGCCTTGTTGACAATTCCTATCTCAGCCAGACGCTGAATAAGAATGTGATGATCAACCGTATCAAATGCGGCCGATAAATCGAGTAGTATCAATATGGCCTTCCCCCCTCCATCAAGTTGCATGCGTATGTCCTCAGTTGCTGCAATTAAAGCAGATTCTGTGCTATGATGTGGACGGAAACCGTGTTGTGCTGAGTCAAATTTATCATGGGTCTCTATGAAAGATAGAAGTTCCTCATTAAGGGCTTTTTCCAAAATTTTGGAAGGAAATGGCAAGCAGGAAATAGGTCGATAACTACTGACCTCAGTAGGGTCTAGAGTTGACTTTTTTAGTAAGGGTTTGACCAAAGATTTTTTCCATATATTAGGAAAATGCCCTTTAGACAGAAGGTTATTAAAAAGAGGTGTTAGTCTATTTGCAATTATAGTAGGTGCCATTTGGAAGACCATGGCTTATACAAGGGTCCAAGGGGAATCCCGACTTAGTTGACAATATTAACTTTTCTACCCTATCTGTAGTTAGGGCGTGGAAATCGTGCAGGAGAACCATCGTTGTTTCCTTGTTGTCATTGGGTATGTGGACATTTGTTTCATTCTTACTGTTGGAAAACTCCTCAAAAATGTTAACTACTTTGTCCTGAAAAAACTCTGCTAGTTTGTTGCAAAGCTGTCTAGTTGGGCGAAATTGTTTGCTATTATTGAAACTGGATAGGTTAGAGACTGTTTTAAAGAGTTCCCTAGCTGTGTTCTTGGAAGTCATGATTTTTTCAGTGAAGAAGCTAGTTTTTGATTGAGTTATTGCTTCTTTATACTTTGCTAGTGCCTCATTGTACTCCATTTTATCCATATCAGAATAATTTGTCCTCCAGATTCGCTCCTTGGCTCTACACTTCCTCTTCAATTCTCTTAAATTGGCAGTGTACCAAGGGGCTGATGTAGCTCTTTTACCGGTAGACTTAAGAGATTCGGGGGCTACCTTTTGTGCAGCTAGATCGATCCAATTATTAAAGTTTACGGCTGCTGTGTCTGGATTGACATCTATATTAAGATCATGAGTTTGTAGGATAGTCTCGAAGTCAGAGGTATTGATCTGCTTCCAAGGGCGCATTCCGCCTAATTTATTTTTCCTATGTTCTCTTGGACAAGGTTCAGTCAAAGCTATATCGAAAAAAATAGCTTTATGGTCTGTCCAAATTATTGGCAGTGTACTCCTCATTTTTATTTGTGGATGGTTTGTAAAAATACCATCCAAAGTGTGGTTCCCTTTATGTGTGGGCTGCGTAATTATTTGCTTGAACCCTAGACTATTGAGCATATCGATTAGATTGTATGTATCAAAGCTATCGGTGGACTCTAGATGGAAGTTGAAATCCCCAAGTATGGAAAAGTTGGAGTATTCCATACAGGACTCCATGGCAGTTATAATGGATTCGATAAAAGGGGCTCTGGGCCCGGGTGGTCTATAAATTAGTAAACCGTTGAAAACACAGATGTTGTTGCATTTGAAGGAGAACTGAATGGTATCCTCTTTTAGTTGGGGAAAGTCGGAAAAGGTGGCTTTGATATGGGAGCGGTAAATAATGGCCACTCCCCCACCCCGTTTCCCTTCCCTGTCACATCTATGAAGGTTATAACCATCGAGTATAGCAATGTTTAAGTCGGGGTCTGAGGAGCTTCGAAGCCATGTTTCGGTCAGAAACATTAAATCCGGCTTATATTGATCTAGAAAATCCGCAAGTTTGTGTTTGTGCTTGGGGAGTGATCGAGTATTCAGCAGCACACACAGTTTAATGAGCACTTATTGGGTCTTGCAATATTGCATGTATGGGAGTCTAGCGTTAGATCAGAATTAGATACATTAGTATTGAAGGAATAGTTGCATATGGGACAATGATGGCCTAGGGGGTTACAACTGGGGAATATAGGTACACAACTCGTTTTCTCACCTGTGGCCCGAATATTTAAAAGCTGATCCTTGGTGTATGTGAGAAAAACATTTTGACAAGGGGTTCTGGCGCACGGCGCAGCCCGGTCGCGGACGGGCGCAGACGGGCTTGCCTTTGGCGTGCCTTTGGCACGCTGCCGGCGCGCGCGCTGCGCACGTCCACTGCGCGGTCGCGTTTGCATTCCCTTTAGTAAGGGGGTTGGGTCACGTGCCAGCTCCAGCTGACGCTCGAACAGCTAGAGCGTTGCACAGACCCGGAAATGGATCCCGCCCTGACAATCAGAGCAGTCCCGAGACGGCAATGTTTGCATTCAGGTTCAAACAACGTTTACATTTTTGCACAAATACTTTACACATTGCCTCTAAGTTAAGCCTGACGTCTGTGCCAAGCTACCAAAGGGGTGAGCACAGGTTAATTTGGGGTTTCCTTGTGCCTTACCCTGATAATGATTGTGGTTGCTGCTTGACCAGGGCTCACACCCCCTCAACCAGTAACCTAATTTCTTACATCCGGGCATACATTAGGCCTATTGAAATGAGTATGTGTTGCCAGCCCCTAACATAGGGGGATAGGGACACCTAAAGCTCAAAATAAGACTGTAAAGTTACTAATTGTATCTTTAGGGGTGCTTTTTAGACCCAAATCTGCCAAAAGTAGTTCTACATACAGTAGGCAGGGAACTCTTCCTTTGCTATGTACAATTACGAATTGAAACAAGCATTGGCAAATCCAATAGGTCTGGAGTTGGCCGCCATCCTTTAGGCAATTCTTTTTTTGTTTTGTTATGGTTTTTGCAAAACTTTATTGTTCGGGAAGCTGCTGTGCCCTTATTAAATCTAAAAACATAGGCTAAAGGCAAAAGTGTTTTTCTGGTGCCAATAAATTACATATTAATATGGTACACCGGACACTGAAGGGAATACCTTGTGTATTGATGTGCTCCTTGTGAAAGGGCAGCATGCCGTAACTCACAGTAAAGGGGGGAGGCTTAGAGCTGAGGCACAGCCTGGCCCCCTCGATGTCGGAGTGATGTGCAGAGCAGCACTAGGAGCCTGCACAGGACATGATGGGAGGAGTTAACCACCTGACACCTCTTTTGGGTCAGGGAAGGGGGACGTGGCATTGGAAGGGATTTGGGATCGAGGAAAGAGGTGCCTGCATGCACAACGAGACCGATAAAGAATAAACCAGTGTTGATACACTTACCTGCATCCGTGTACACTCCTTGGGGACCAAGGCCGACGCAGGACACTACAACTGGCGACGAAGGTGGGATCAACAAACCACCACCAGACGCGAGTGCCTGTGTCCCCTGCAATAAAGAACGGAGCCAGGAGCCCACCCTGGTCTGTCTGCAAGGGAAAAGCGCATCGGGAGCCCACCCCGGTTGCACGAAGAACTACGGAGCTAGGAGCCTACCCTGGTCTGTCTGCCAAGAAACACAAAGGAGGGAAGGAGCAACATCGTGAGCCCACCCCGATCGCACTGCGTGAAGGCAGTTAGAAACCCCCCCCGCAACCGCCCAGCAGCAAGCAGTGCACACCGTCGTGACCATAGCCACCCGCTGACAAAATACAGAGCCCCGAGCCTACCGCAAAGATTTCAAGTACAAACCGAAATCTTGCAAGACCTCGGCAGCCATTACAAAGTCAGGCGTGCCAGCCAATAGCGAGGCTAGAAGCACCGGTGGCCATCTTAGAGTCAGGCAGTAAATAAAAGGCTAAATCCCGCTCTCTCGAGACTTTGGCGGCCATCTTAGGGCCAGGCAGAGGAGCAAATCAGCAACAGGAAACTCCCGGTGGCAGTCGCAGTGGATTGGGAAGCACAAAAAGGGTTAAATTAAAAGAAAAAAAAAGAAAGAAGAAAAAAACACAATGAATAAAGAAATAAATAAAGGCAAGTCAATAAGGAGGAGCAGACCTGCACAACCACCACAATGACAGATAAGCAAAACTAAAGCACTGCCGCAAGTGCAATTTTCTCACAGACCACTGCCTTTCCACCTCTCTGACTCTCAGATGAAAGGCGTTCGCTGGGAGAGATGGATCTGACAATTTGAACACTACATGCGCGTCACATGCAAAGACAACACAGACAAATAAAACAGGGATCTGTTTTTAAATTTCATGGGCGATGAGGTTGAGGACCTGCTCGTAAGATTCCCGCCAGAAGAAATCACAACATATAAAGGCCTAATAAAGTGTCTCACTGACAAATTTGATCCCCAGAGAAACATAGACTTTGAAAGATATACATTCAAAACAACAAGCCAACTGGCAGAGGAGTCCCTTGACGACTTCGCGACCAGATTGTGCAAACTGGTCACATACTGCGAATTTGACAAATTTGACAACGAGCGCATCATCGAAGGCTGTCAGTCAGTTGACTTACACACCAGAATACTAAAAGAACCATACACACTGGAGAAGATACCGACAAAGGCTCGCGCATAGGCCCGGGCAACAGCACATGCCAGACAAATGGAAAATGGGAGAGTGCGGACGATGGAGCAAACTAACCGCATGGCTGGGAATGCCAGAAGACACGACAAAACACTGCTGTCCCGAAACAAGATAGAACATGCTATCACTGTGGACTCGAATTCCCACATGTTGGTGCCTGCCCTGACATGGGTCACAAGTGCCAGAAATGCAACCGGGAAATTCACTTTGCGAGTGTCTGCATGAGTGGATACTTCAAAACAGAGTGAGGGCGACCAGCAAAACAATGAAAAACGACAAGCAGGCATGCACGGCACATGGACACACAAACCCACAGCCCGTCAGCTGACTCAGATGGAGCAAATGCACACGAGGTCACAGAACAACTATACCTAATGTCAGACGTCCCAACATAGGGTCGCATGCCCGAGCACATCCAACTTATAGACAAACAGCAGATAAAGAAAACAGGGACAGTCGACAATGAGGTAGGAAACCATACCACAAGCTTCGTGCTAGACAGTGGTGCCACATGCAACATCATGTGCATGTCAGAATATGAGAAGATGAGACACAAGCCTCTGGGGTCACCGTCCACAGTCAATATTTTCACATGGGGCTCAAGGAAGTCAGTGGTAAACATAGGGAAGTTTGTAGAGACACTATAATACAAAGAAAGGCCGGTAAAAGAAGTGCATGTCCTACGCGGAGGCATCCCAGCACCATGTCTACTAAGCACTGTCGCTGCTCAGGTAATGGGCCTCCTAGCCATGACATATCACATGTTAGAGCATCACAACATTCTGAGAGAACACCCTGCAATTCTACAAGGACTAGGGAATCTGAAAGACACACAAAGACACGCAAATAACACTGCACATCAACGAAGTCGTCAAGCCTGTGGCTCAGCACCAGAGAAGAGTGCCCTTACACCTACAAACACAAGTAGAACAATAACTAAAGAGCCTACTGGCGGAAGACATCATAGAGCCGACAGATGGACCAACTCCATGGGTATCTACGATAGTGGCGGTACCTAAGAAGAACACATTAAAAATTTGCATCTGCGTTGACATGTGCATCCCAAAAGCGCAATTGAAAGAGAAAGACCCCCAGGCCTTCATTTGAACTACATGATCAGCTGTCTCACTAGAGCATGCATATTCTCAAAGCTAGATCTATGCAAAGGGTACAATCAACTGGAGCTTGATCCGCAATCATTCTAAATCACAACATTCTCCACTCACATGTGTCTCTTTCGCTACAAGCGACTCAGTTTTGGAATATCATCCGCAGCGGAAATCTTCCAGGAGACAGTGAGGCAGGCGATAAGGCCCGTAAAGAACAGCCTAAACTACAGCAATGATGTCCTGGTATTCGGCCGCTCGGATGAGGAGCATGACAAGGCTCTACGAGAAGTCTGCAGCCAGCTGGAACTCGCCGGGCTGACCCTGAACGAGGACAAATGTGAGCCGGGGAAGGGAGAACTAATGTTCTTTGGACACATCTTCTCAAAGACAGGAATGAGACCCGATCCCAGCAAAGTAGAAATGCTGCAGAAAGCAAGGCCTCCAGAAGACGTGGCAGAAGTGAGGTCGTTCCTTGGGCTGGTGAGCTACTGCGCTTGTTACATTAAGGATTTTGCCACGGTTAGCACCCAACTTCGTGAACTAACAAAACAGGGCCAGCCATTTTGCTGGACCACAGTATGTGACAGGGCATTAGAAGCAAACCGGCATGCAGTCACAGCAGTGGACCACCTTGCCTTCTTCAACTCTTTGCTATGCACTGAGCTCACTGTTCATGCTAGCCCGGTGGGGCTAGGAGCCATTCTCGCACAGCACATGCCAGGAAGAGGCTCGCGCAGGCAGATTGTCGCATATGGAAGCAAGAGCTTATCAGCTATAGAAAGGGCATACTCGCAACCAGAGACGCAAAGTCTAGCAGTGGTATGGGTGTGTGAGCACTACAACATGTTCATATATGGGAAGTAATTCACCATTGTGACAGACCACCAGGCACTGGTGACGATATATGGAAACTCCAACGCAAAAATTCTGCAGCGCATTGAAAGGTGGGGGATAAGCGTCATGGACTATGACTTCAAAATAGTGCACAAACCAGGAAAGGAACACAACCCTACTGATTACATGTCACAGCATCCCCTACCACGGGCACCAGAGATCACGTCCATGGTGGAGAAGTACCTCAACTTCGTGTTGCGACAAAACACCCAGCTCCAATAACAAGTGAGGAACTGGAGCAAGAGACAATGGGTGATGCCACGCTACAAGCAGTCAAAACCACAACATGGCAACAGAGGTGGAGGCATGTAAACAACAGCATTCCAATGAGCGAAGGAGTAAGAAGGGAGGAAATGCTAACATTCAAACAAATACAGGAGGAGATGTCGGAAACAGAAAGAGGGGTTCTACTTCGAGGAACAAGGAAAGTAATACCAAAATCGCTACTGCTGCAGACCGTGAGTCTGGCCCATGAGTCCCACAGGGGCATAGTGGCAACCAAAAAGATGCTAAGGGAAAAAGTATGGTTCACAGGTCTTGATCGCTTGGTGGAAAACATAATCATGAACTGTCATTTATGCCAGATAACGGGAAGGCCAGCAAATCCAGAACAACTACACATGTCCAACCTCCCCGGAGCGGTGTGGACAACACTGGAAGCTGACTTCTATGGGCCGCTGGAAACTGGAGGCTACTTGGCAGGAGTCATTGACGAATACTCAAGGTTCCCCTTTGTACGACAAGTGTTATCAATATCAGCAACAGCCACTTTGCTAATACTGGATGACATATTTGCAGCATGGGGTTCCCCACAAACCATGAAGACAAACAATTGGCCACCATTCTGTGGAGAAGAGTTTCGCAGATTCATGGCGTACCTGGGAATACATCACAGGAAAATAATGCCTCTGTGGCCACAAGCAAATGGCAATGTAGAAAGATTCATGGGAAACATCAAGAAGGCTGTCCAATGTGCCACATTGGCGCAGATCTAAGTGGGTCAAGCACTGTGTCAAGTACTGAGAGATTACCGAAACACCCCACACAGTTCCACTGGAAGATGCCCAGCAGAACTGGTGTTGGGGAGAACAAGCAGAACAAGACTGCCCCAGCTGGAGGCAAAAGCACCACCTGAACACAGCAGCATTGCTGAAAGAGATCAAGAGGCAAAGAGGAAGATGAAACAGTATGCAGACTCACGGCGTCATGCCACGGCATCTGAGCTGAAGCAAAGGGATTTAGTTCTGGGTGTCAATGGCAATCAAGGAAGTTGGACAGCCCCTTCTTGAGTGAACTGCTAACAATAACAAACATGAAAGGGCCCATGATAACGGTGGCAGCAGGTCCTTGCCGTTTCACCAGAAATAGCTTACACTTCAAGGGATTCAGGACATCAGACGATGAGGAAAGAGAGGCAGAAACAAGGAACAATTCAACAACAGTAAAAGAGAAAGCTGAGGACGGCATAGAAAGGATACCTCACAGCAGTGAAGGGCTGGACAGAGAGATACCGAAAGAGGGAACAGAAATATTCTGCCCAAAGAGACGGAGCAGAAAGCCAAAAAGGCTCATTGAGGAAATATAGCAATGGGACAGCAAGCTGCCACCATCAGAGACAAAGCAAACAAAGACAACAGTTGTCAGGACGATGGGTGTGTCAGTCGTGACAGTGTTTTTTCTATTTTTATTTTCCTGTGTCCTGTCCTTGTTTCTTTTCTCTTCTTTTCGTTCTTTATATTCTTTCTATTCTTTTCTTCTCTATCACCAGTTCTCTCTTTTTTTTTTCCACAAAAGGGGGAGATCTCGGAGTGATGTGTAGAGAGGCACTAGGATCCTGCACAGGACACAAAGGGAGAAGTTAGCCACCGGACACCACTTCTGGTCAGGGAAGTGGGACGGGGCATTGGAGGGGATTTGGGATTGAGGAAAGAGGTGCCTGTGTGCACCACGAGACCGATGAAGAATAAACCAGTGTTGATCCACTTACCTGCATCTGTGTACACTCCTTGGGGACCAAGGGCGATGCAGGATACTACACTCCCGAACCTCTAAACCACAAGAGGTGCATGCAATGCGTGCTCTTCCTCTTTCACACAAGGCCCTGCCCTGCCCCCAGTAGACCTGACCACCACCCTTTGCCTCCAATCCGTCCGCAGCAGCCTGCTCAGATATGAAAACTACTCAGAACAGGTTGTAAATCTGATTTGATTCTTCCCAGGAAACATGCCTAACATAACCATGTGGAAGTGGACTCTGGGGGGCATATTCACAAGAACGTGTGATAACTTCCGCAAAAGTTGCTTAACGCAACCCTTCACATCGCAGTCCATCGCGTGAAACTAACACCGTGTTAACGTGGTATTCCCAACCCGGCGGCACCATGCGATAGTAGCAGGATAATGCGCCAAATGACCGCCCAAAAACTTAACGCGACGCAGAAAAAATGCGAAACACGAACGCGAAAAACTTGCGATGCCCCAAACGCGCTACAAAAATCAGCGACAACCAGCTACAGGCCTGAAATTCCCACGCGTCATGCGTGAAAAAGCACTATAAAAGCAAACAAAAAAAAAGACATAACCAAATCAAACTGCGTAGCACCATGGATGCACCCGGACCGAGTGCAGAGGACAACCCGAACCCCACAAGCCCCACGGAGGACCAGCCAGCAACCCCGTGCCAGGGGAAGGGCAAGGAGAAGAGGAAGAGGAAGACGGGGTTCAGTCCGCAGCAAGACCGGATCACCGTCACGGAGGTGATAGAACACTACCAACAACTGTTCGTCACCTCCACTGTGTCATTGGCAACACAAACGGAAATATGGCAGTCCATCGTCACCAACGTGAATGCAGTCGGAGTGTCGAGGAGGCCAATGGAGGAGGTCAAGAGGCGCTGGCATGAAGTGCACAGCCAAACCAAACAGAAACTCGCTGCCAACATGAAGGCAGCAAAGGCGACTAGAGGTGGGAGTCCGGCGCCACAGGAGGAGCTGGATGAGCTGGAGGAAATGGTGGCCACAGTCATCAGTGTGGAGACGGTGCAAGGAGACGGGGTCTGGACACAGCGCGATATGACCGGAACCAACAGCAACAGGGTGAGTAACGACCAGGGACTGGGGGACGGGGGAGATGGGCACAATGGCACACATGCACAAACATGTGCAGCACACTGCACACCCACAATGAGTGCGGAACATGTCCCTGATACCCTTGGCACACCGCAGCACACAAAGAAACACCAAGTAGGCCCCCGTCCACAATGTGCACAAATGGGCCACCCTCCATATCACCAATGCCACACCCCACCAATGCACATGTGCCGAATCCATAAAATCAGCAGCTCTGTGAGCCACACTGACAATGCAAGTGACACTGCATGACCAATAGTATGGCTGAAGTCACAAGACATGACATGGTGCACAACACGACTTTGAGGTGGCTGAGTGTGGACCACATCCGTAAAGGAGCAGGTCACACCCTGACACATCCACGTGTACCTATGACCCATGATGTAAAAAACACAGCAGCAGACACACAATGCACAAGAGTACAACATTTCTACAGTCGCACAAATGACCCAAGTCGAAAACATCCCATCACCCGAAAAGCACACAAGTCACATGCACACCGACTCCAAGGGATAAGGGTCCGCCAAAGCAGAGCTGCAGGGGCGATTAGGCAACAACGCAGCACACACACATGGCAATCACAGTACCTCAACACTGACGACAATGTGGCACAGAGTGCAACACCCACACCACAGGACAGAGGACACAAATGGTGCCGCCCGTGCGTAGAAACTGGCCAATCACATCCGGCAATGCATGACACTGTGAGATGGCAATGTACGAGTACAACCACACATCCGTCATGTAGTCGAAATCTACACTGTCTCCCATCAAATAGCCAGCTTCACCAAAACAGTCACAATGTACATCGTCATGCAGTCTGGATGTAAACATCTACAATGCGTCAACATACATGGAACACACTGTTAACCTGCATCTCCCCTTTACATTGCAGAAGGACAATCAACACCTCCTGCAGAGCAGACCACACAGCTCTTCAGTGATGATGAAGAGGACACCCTGCACATTTGCACAGACACCCTCCAATGGCTCGTGGACAGCCTCCGCACCACACCTCCAGGAGCAGGGCAGCCCAGCTGCATCGCGGTCACCCCACCACCTGCACAGCCCACACAGCAGGAAGCACACACCACCACGGCTGGCTCCCAGGACCCCCACGACTAACACATGGAATTCCAACGCCATGTGTTAGGGTGCCAGGAGAAGGTGGCAGATCAGCTGCGGATGGGTTTCGACCTCATGGCAGCCAAACTCGATGCCATACGTGGGTGCCTGAGTCCCATCAGGGAGCACCTACAGTCCCGAACGGACACCCACTGTCGGCACCATGCTCAACAACAATCCTTGGGTGACCTCGCTGTGTCCATCACCCGGATACGAGACCTGTCTAGGCAGACAGGCTCCAGCGATGACAGCACAGAGTCGGCAGAGATGCGGCAGACAATGGAGACCATGGAGCAGATGCAGGCTGGAAGTATGGCTGCCACTGCTGAACACCAGCGAGATGTAGCTGCGATCTTCTATGCCTTGCGGATCCTCATCTTGCCATTGCTGCCACTGAGCCTGTACCAGATGACTGCTGCAGGAAGCTCGACACACACATCTCAGCCCCCTGATGTGTCAGTGGCACACAGTGATGCAGCCCTATCACCTTCGCACCCTGATGTGCCAGTGGCACACAGTGACGCAGCCATAACACCACCACACACACCTGACACACCGGACTGTGAAGACGTCTCAGAGGAGTAAGATGTTGAGGGTAATGACTGTGTGAGGAAGGAGGCAGTAGCATCCGTCCCTGCCACATGGCCTGTCCCTGCCTGGTTGTGCTCTCTGCATCATGCCCTGGAACAACACCTCCCAATGTCCCCCGAAACACTCTGTGACATACACCTGGACCCCGACATGGACTGCCATATCTGCTCTGGTACCAATGACACAGCAATCCCGCGGCGGACTGAACTCTACCTCTTCAGTTTCACCTTGCATTCCCCCAAGGACTCTGGTTGGCCCACCACTGGTCAACCATGTTATGTGGGCTTGAAGTGGCCATGTACTGCTCCTGCTCTGACACCCCCCAGAATGTGAATTAAACATTCCAAATCACACAGATGTGTCATGTCTATGTTCCCTCACGTATTAATGTTTGGATGAATGCAGGGACATTGATCGCACCAAAAGGTGCAGCCTGGGAAATGTCCTCAATGCGCATGTTTGAGCCTGACCCACATGGCCAGTTAGATGACTGTGAAGGTATGAACTAGCTGTGGCCTCATTGCACATTAACGACAATCTCGTTACCCCCAACGGAGCCCAACGTCCATGTGTCAAATCGTGCTGTGTGTAGAAATCTCATGATCAGTAGCAGTCCGGAAGTGGTGTCCCCCATCACATGTGACAAAACAACGTCTCTTCGCATTCCTACTCACACACATCTGTGTGGACACAGTCTGTTTTGATGGATGACCTTGATCTACATGGCAAGTAGTTGGACACCATACGCACATTGCTGGTGACACGTAAGAGCACAGGTCTTCCAGCAACTATCCCACACAATGTCTGGCCCACAGAGCTGGAGCTGTCAATGAGGACTCACACACAGTCCACAAGCGTCAGTCAATCCCTCCCTGTATATGGACAATGCACATGTGGGCACACGATTTGTCATTATAATGAACACTCATCACAGTTGTACACAGGTGCAGTGGCGTGGGCTTTATTAGCATGTGCGTGTCAGTACGGGCAAGGCAAGGGCCACAACATGCAGAGCAATGTTTAAGACACTTACAGGCAGCTTAGGGACATGTTGAGGTGCAAGTAATGGGGTGGCAGGAATAAACACCACTCATCACGGATGTCAACGGTCCCGACCCACCTTGCCGTGCTGGACGAGTCATGTGATGTTTGGCGTCTGCTCATTGGTCCGTGTCATGGGGCACGACTCACAACCCATGGGATCTGCATCACCTTGCACATGTGTGTGTACACACGCGTAGGTCCACGCACATGCATTGTGAGTCCTGGCGAAGGCAGACATGTTCACTGTTGTGGTGGGATATGTGGCCATTCCTCCAAGGTGCTACAAGGTGTGGCGACCTGTGCTGTGGGTGACAATCAGTTGTGGCTGCAGGAACGTAGCTACTCATCCATGTATGCGAGCGCTGCTTCATGGGCAATCTGTTCCGAGAGTTCCTCGTTGTCGGGGTCAAGGTACACGAGGGCGAGCCAATCCATTTCCTGGTCCGGGCAGCTGTGCTCTGTCCACGCCGTTTCACCAATCCGCAGCACAGCCCAATTGGGGAGCGCCTCGATGTGGTCACTGCACACGAGGAGTTGTGCAATCTCCCATGCCCAACTGCCTGCACATACGCCCGATGTCAATGCATCCCATGCACGGGTATCACGGTTACACTCCGGTTCGTGGGCCAATAGGGGGCGCACACACAAGTCATAATCCAGTTCAGCTACCGTTGTGTTGGATAGGCAGACATCCATGGGCCACTCGAATGTGCATGTTCGACAGTGGAACCAGGGCTGGACGCAGGTGACGTACGCAAGCCAGAAACTCAGACGGTAACTGATGCGCAACACTGCCAGTGGCAGTGATCCCAACAGATGCAGCATTCGTGCACGGTACAGTTCCACGTGACAGGGGTTGTGCATGTGCCTGGGATTGCCAGCCATTGCCTTTGTTGGTCTCGTAGCACTGGCACTCTTCTGACAGGCGGCAGTTATGTGGATGGTCTGCCACTGCTTGGAGCAATGAGTCGTATTCGTGTGCAACGTTTGTGCGTATGAGTTTTTTCTTACTTATGTGTCAGGGGCATTCAAGGCAGATGTACCCCAAGCAGGGACAAGTGTGTGTGGGGTGTGGACACGTTTGTCTTTCATTCGCGCAGTTCATGGTGTGGGAGTCGTCAGGATCTGGTATGGTATCTCTCGCAGGGAGTGCCAGCCGCATTCATGACCAAGGTCGGGGGTTCAGATGTCCTTCGGCCTTGTGTGTTGAGAGAAAGGATCTTTCATTCCTAATGTTGGTCTGACTACTGCTTGCATTTTTGAGATGTGATGTTTCCTTCACGTTGCTATTGATGACGGGCCTTTGACTTGGTGTGCACCAATGGCGATACACACACAACATTTGCCATGTATGAGCCAGGAGCCCGATTGGCTTTGCGCTCCTTGTACATTCTCTCTCTTTCTCTCTCTCACTCCCTCTCCCTTTACCTCCCCCTCTCTTTCTCTCACTCTCTCTATCTCTGTCTCTCTGTCTCTCTTTCACTCGCTCTCTCTGTCCTTTGGTGAGCGCATGACACACCTTCTTATCTGTCATTTCGTTTTGCAGGCTGTGACTTACAGACTGTCCTGTGGGACCCGCCAGGACTGTTCAAAATAGTTGTTTTGTGTTTATTCTGTATTGGGCGAATTATTTGCTAGATCTAAGATGAATGTCTGATTCGCATTTGTCTGACGGCACATGTATGTTGGGTGTTGTGATTGTGCGACATCTGGCACATTGTTTTGTTTATGGTTTCGTACCGTTGATGTGCCATCTCTTTGTCCGGGGGTGGGTGGGGGGTGCCCGGTGTGGGGGCCCCGGGTGGGGGCCTGGGTGTGGTGGCGGTGGGTGTTGTTGCCCTCTTGGGGCTCCGGTATGCATGGTGGGTGGCTCCATGGCATCTGTTGTTCTTCATGTGTGGCTATGGGCTGTGCTCCCTTGTCTGGTGTCGGTTGTCGTCCGACTTTACACCAGGTAAGAGCAGGTGTTAATTTCCTGCTGCTATCGCGCCTTATCGCATGTTTTGTGATCTTATCGCAGATCTGGCTGGTCGTTGAGAATGTTGTGGAGTGGTGTTGTCACGGCTTTTTGCACGGGTACGCCTACTCTGCATATCATTAGCGTTAGTTGCTGGGATCATCTGTGGCAATGTTTTTTGCGGGTGCTATCGCGGGTAAAGTGGTGATATCGGCAGTTAGCACCAGCTTGTGAATGGGGCGATGAATTTATCGCGACTTTGGCTGCGTTAACGTGTCGTTAACTCGGCGATAGCTCCTTGAGAATATGCCCCTGGATTTCCAGGTTTGCGTGGTTATTCCCTTTATTGGGGTACAAAAACTTTCAATGGCCAGATTTAGGTCTAGAGATACTGCTCAAAATCGGTAATTTTTGGCTCGCTACCTCCTCTACTTAATTGTATTAATCTAGTAATGGGTGCCTTAGATGAACTGCTATCCCTGTGCATATGTTACAGAGTGGTGGTTTGTGAATTTGAAAATATTACGACTGGCGTACTTAGCAGGAGTATGCCATGCCTAACATTCCAAATGGAAATGCTTTGTTTTATTAATCGGGAACATGATGTATAACGCATCTGTTAACTAAGAATTAGCGTGCAGCTCTAAACGATGTAAATATTGTTAACCACAAACAACTACACAAACAGCACTGAATCTGAAACTGCCTTCAATCACTTTCATCATAAACAAACCACGAGGGCAACTAAATCATTGAAACTCACACCACAAAATTAAAGACATATGATTTTTTAATTATGAGCATTCAGGAGGGGCAAAATTTGTCTGTGCTGGCATCATCTGCATTGAAAATAGGCGCAGAGCAGTCAGTTGATTAACAGCAAATGCAGCAGTTATTAGATTTTTTCATAATGGTTAGGAATTAACAAGGAAGAACTGCTTATTAAGACATTTGTCTCAGTTATTTCTTAATTTACTATTGAGGAACGTAAAGACAATGGGCCACAGGGAAAGCCTCTCAATATGTCTAGGGTCATAAGATCAGATAATTTTCATTAACGGGAACGTCTTTTCCAACCCGCTCCCACAATATTTCTATCTAAGGCTGATGTATGTATTGGATGTATGTATTTGCATAGCACAAAACAATAACATTAAATATTGTACTCTGCAACTTTGCCTGGATATATGGTTAACATAATTTGTTATGATTTCTACTTCCACACCATCAGCAATATTTATTTTAGGTATCCTCCTGTACTTTTAAATCTTCATGTTTACCTATCAGCAATTGATAAATGTAGTACAAAAGAAAAGATAGTAATAGCGAAAGAGAGTAAAAGAATGAGTCAGGTATCCGTTATAATCAACAAGTTTGTTAAATAAGTTATAGAAAGTTTCAAGTGCATTATTATGTATTTAGGGCCTCATTACGATGTTGGTCGGAATGGCTCCGAATGGCATTCGATTTGACCGAACCTGTGTCGGAAGCCAAGTTTCTGACTGACTCGGAAAATTCCCGACCAACCAATTACGATACAAGGTAGTCGGTCGGTCATTCCGAATCAGTTCCGACTGGCATTTGGAGAGCTCTACGGGCCGCGTTTCCGACCGACCGATTATGATGTCGGATTCCGACAGGTGATCCGACTTGGTCAGTCCAACATGGATCGGCTGTCGGGAACCAAGTTTGGGGCCCCCCTTCACCCAGGGGCCTCCTGTTGGGGCCCATGGGGTTACCCATGGGTCCCCTCTTTCCAACCATGCACAGTGTGGCAGGCACCATGGGGTGCCTGCCACAGGGTGGAAGGTTTTTTGGAACCACCCCTTTTTTCAATTTAATAATTAATTATGTTAATTGTGTAAATAATTTTTTGTTACATTGTATGAGTGTGTTGTGTGCTTTGTGGGGATTTATTGTGGGAAGTATATTAATTATAATTAATGAATAATTAATATTTAATCAATGAAAATTAGTTTATTGATATCTATATTAATAGTGTAAAGAATTGTTTAGGTGCAGGTTGAGAGTTTTATGGTGTTATAGGGTGGGAAGTAACTAAACTAAATGTATGTAATAATTAATGTTTTTGTTAATGAATAATTACTAAGAAAAAATATTTATTTGTATGAAAATTATTTTTGTATTTGATTTATAAAAATATTTGTAGGTATTTGTGATATGTATTTAAGATTGGGATATGCTTTTATTTTTTAAAATGTTTAATATTAAATATATTTTTATTTTATTTTTCAACATATTTATGTATGTTTTTATTAACTTTAAGGCCCATTACGATACCGGGCGTAAAAAAATCCGCTACCCATTAAAGCGGCAAAAATCCGCCCGCCTACACCGTCTGAATACCGACCCAGCAATCATGATGCCGCGAACCTAAAACCGCCAGCGGCGGAAAAAACAGACAAAATACCGCCCGCCCTTGCCCGAGTCAGAGTCAAACCGCCCGCCACGGACGGAAAGACGCACGACAACACAAAACCGCCCGCCCTCACGGTCGAGACACCGCACGTGAAATTACGATCGCACCGACATGAGCGCGGAAAAACAACAAATACACCGCCCGCCAGCGTAAACAACACTGAAGAAAATGGACACGGCAGAAGCCATGGCGGCCACGTCCCTGCACAGAAACAGCCGCGGACTCAAACAAACACACACAACATGGCAAACAAGTCCACACAGCAACCCACGCACAAATACACAGACAAAGTACACATCCCGAAAACACACCACCCCTGGACAAACAAACAAACCACAAAGCCCAGAACACCAGCCACAACACACCTGAAAACAACAGACCATCAGGACACACCCAAACAGGTAAGTACAAAAGCAGCCCCTCCACAGACCACAACCCCTTGCAACATTGCAAAGCAGAGAGGAGAGGAGAGGACACAGTGACACAGCAAGGACAGCAGCACACCACAGATACACACACATCACACCCACCACCACCACCACCACCACCAAACACCGGCACCACAAACCCCCTGCACATCACACATCACACACCGCACCAGCACCACAAACACCATGGCATCACACAGAATGCCAAAGTTCACTGCCACTGAGCTGACGGTCATGGTCGACGAGATCGTCAAGGTGCACACACAAATCTATGGCAACCAGGTCCAGCACACACCACTAGCCACCAGAAACAGAATGTGGAACAGAATTGTAGACCAGGTCAATGCAGTCGGGACCGTACCCAGAAACAGAGGAGAGATAAACAAACGGTGGAACGACATCAAAAGCCTGGTCAAGAAGAAGGAGAGCAAAAACAGAGAGCTGGCTGCCACGACTGGCGGAGGGAATCCCGCGCATTACAAGACCTTCAAAGCGTGGGAGGAGAAGGTGCGAGTCATCATCCATCCCGAGATCCTCACCGGATTACCAGGGGGAGTGGAGGCTGGTAAGTACAAACAAATGTATACCAGCACACCGCTATGTACTCACATGCACTACCACCATGCCATAGCTCCGAGGGACAAACACCCCCATGTGCAGTACACAATCCACAACACATCACTCACACATGCAACAGGCACCACCACACACACAGCCCAAACATATCAACTAACAAAACTATGGGGGCATGTGTACACCCAGCCAGCCACGTAACTACCAACAGGTCCCCTAGTACTCCAGAAGCGCCACAACGAGCACCCCCACACCCATGTGGCAGCCGTAGCTGCACCAACCGACAAGTAACAGGTAAGTAGCCGCAACACAAAGGCAGTGGGTGGGAGGGGGACAGCTGAAGTACAACACACACCAGGCCCCTAGTCCTACAGCACAGCAAGGCGGAGCACCCCCACACCCATGTGGCAGCCGTAGCTGCACCAACCGACAAGTAACAGGTAAGTAGCCGCAACACAAAGGCAGTGGGTGGGAGGGGGACAGCTGAAGTACAACACACACCAGGCCCCTAGTCCTACAGCACAGCAAGGCGGAGCACCCCCACACCCATGTGGCAGCCGTAGCTGCACCAACCGACAAGTAACAGGTAAGTAGCCGCAACACAAAGCGCAGTGGGTGGGAGGGGGACAGCTGAAGTACAACACACACCAGGCCCCTAGTCCTACAGCACAGCAAGGCGGAGCACCCCCCACACCCATGTGGCAGCCGTAGCTGCACCAACCGACAAGTAACAGGTAAGTAGCCGCAACACAAAGCGCAGTGGGTGGGAGGGGGGACAGCTGAAGTACAACACACACCAGGCCCCTAGTCCTACAGCACAGCAAGGCGGAGCACCCCCCACACCCATGTGGCAGCCACTGCAGTGCACACCGGCAGCCGACAGGTAGACATCCCGCCCCAGGACAAACGGTGTCAGTGGGTGTCCAGCCATCACCACGACCCATAACACCGCCCCCACCCCCACCCCCACAGACCTGCAACATGGAGCACCCCCCCGCCCATAACCATGTTGCATCCAGTCCAGTGCACGCTCATAAACAACCTGCAGGTGGGAAACTGGACAGGGTGGGGTGACTGGAGGCATGAGGAATGAATTACGACTAACACATGGGACATGTCAAGTAGCAGAGGAACACGCAGCACTGCTCCCTGCCACAACCATGTGAACAATGTGCACACGGACATGAACCACAGAGTCACACCCCACATGACCCATCACAGACACAGCAACACCCAAGGAGCCACGTCTGCACGCACAAGTCACACTGATTACAGAACCACACGGCAGGCACAGTGCAACCCATCACACACAACTGCAACACCATCGAAGTCCTGTCCATGTAGCCCCTACTGCCTGTCAACCACACATCCCACAACTACGCCCATGTAAGACATACCACACCAGACGCAACAGCGTGGAACAACATAAATGCACACGAACACCACTGGACCCATCAAACACACAGACACACAATGCACATACAACATACCATCCATCTCATCCGTCAGCCCCAGTCACATGAAAGGTATGTCATCCGAACAGCTGGTCCACATACAGTAGTCACGCAAAGAAACATGCCCATGATAAATCATGTGCCAGAAGTGAATGAAGCGCACGTCACACTGTGAGCAACTACACACATAACATGGGCCACACCCCCCGAGCACTGCAGTGATGCACATGGCACAGGGCAGCACGCACACCAAGGAATTGGACCATCTGCAATACGTCGTGTGGCACACAACCATCACTCACTCATAACAATGCGTCCAATTACATGGCCAGAAATCACAACAGACAGCAAATATGCAGGGTATGTCAGACATACACACACCTCAGACCATGCACTGTCATGTTGCCACAACACATGTCACGTTCTGCACCCATGGCACACAGTATGTACCCCAAAAGCATAGTTCATCTCAAATGCGTTTCAGGGGCTGACCCCCATTATGCCATCTGCGTTTCTAAGCATTCCATATGAACCCCCAAAGCATAGTTCATCTCAAATGCGTTTCAGGGGCTGACCCCCATTATGCCATCTG
Organism: Calotriton arnoldi; assembly: GCA_963921515.1. Taxonomy (NCBI): domain Eukaryota; kingdom Metazoa; phylum Chordata; class Amphibia; order Caudata; family Salamandridae; genus Calotriton; species Calotriton arnoldi. The sequence continues at coordinate 31,683 of CAWUFW010003423.1, read as the reverse complement.
CGTTTCGAAGCGTTCCATATGAACCCCCAAAGCATAGTTCATCTCAAATGCGTTTCAGGGGCTGACCCCCATTATGCCATCTGCGTTTCGAAGCGTTCCATATGAACCCCCAAAGCATAGTTCATCTCAAATGCGTTTCAGGGGCTGACCCCCATTTTGCCATCTGCGTTTAGAAGCGTTACATTTGAACCCCAAGAGCATAGTACAAACCAACCTCCACGATGGGTCTGGAGTCCGCATACACCAGAGCCACAAAAAGCAGGAGCACAGCAACACACCCATCGGCATTGCCAATCCGTCCCATGCCACATGTCCACAGCACACAGTCCCATTGGCATGCCCACACAACAACAAATAGCACAGCCACACACACGGCTCCGGGAAACCTGTGCACGACTGTGCACGAACTGTGGATGTCAGACAACCTATACATACTTTGTCATGTGCAACACAATAACATATCTCATTCCCCCACAGGTGACGAACTGCTGGATGCTGGAGATGGAGACAGCAGCCAGCACAGCCAGCCTGCAAGCCCCCAACAAGGACTCACGGATGTGGAGGATCTGTCCTCCTCTTCGGACACGGACCACCCAGCAGGCCCATCTGGTGTGGCAGGGCCCAACCGCACCCCAGGCACCCTCCCACCCACCAACCCATCATCCAGGGCTGATGACCACTCACAGCCCCCTGCTGCCACTGTCGTAGCGGCCACTACCACTGTTGTGGCGGCCACCCCCACGGTCGTTGCGGCCACTCCCACTGCCGCAACCACCACCACGTCATCACTGGCCCCAGCCCCAGCGCAAGTGGTGGTCCGGCCGACTGGGTCCACCCTGGGAGCCACAGCGAGGACCGTGGTGAGCAATGTGGCTAGTGGGCAGGTCGGTGGCAGCAGTACTGGTAGGAGGAGCAGGGCCAGGCCAACGCCAACTGTGCCTGGGAGCCAAGCCCTGCCGCCAATCGACAGAGTCCTTGGGGCCTATGAGGAGGCCCAAGGCGAATGGGCCAGGTCGGCAAGCGACACGCGGGAGGTCCTTGCGGTGTTGAGGTCCATGGACGCCCACATGGCCCGAATCGCGGACCTCATGGGCCAGCTGGTGGTGGGGGGGAGGGCACAAGCAAGGCCAGCAACACCACCTCCGCCACCACCTGCTGTGGCGCAGGTTCGTGCAGCATCGCGTTCCCCTGCGTCCACAGCGAGTGAGCACTCCTCAACCACCACCAGCGGAACATCAACACCCCCCCTCCCAAACGTGGAAGGGGCCGTCCGAAGTGGAAACAGGTGTCCAGAGAGAACTTCGCCCGCACCAAACGCCAGTGAGTCAGCCAGCCACCTTGACCACCTACTGCATTGACTTGGAATACGATCCTAGCCCACACTGCCATGTGAATGGCATGTGTCTGTTGGACTGTGGACATAGAACTCCATGGGTACACCTTGACCATCACGCAGCCATGACCGTCAAGTCATTGTCACAGCATGCACCACATTTGTCATCACCTTGCACACAATCACATGTCACCGCTGTTAATAAATACACCTTGATCACAATCGGCTTAATGTGTCCTGGGTTTATTCCACGATGTGCAATCGCCACCATGAGCAGGATAGCATCTGCTGTGTGGCATGTCGATGGGCCAGGAGAGGCTGCAGGGACCTAGGGGTGAAAAACAGAACAAGAGTACATTCAATGAGTGTGTCACACACTCATCACACAGTACTTGTCACCAACTACAAGCAATGCACACACATCTCTGAGAGCAACAGGGCACAATGCTACAGCCACTGACAGTGGCATACCAACCTGGACATGGACCATTGACACACAGCACTCAGTGAACAAAAGGCCCCAGTAACAGAGCACACATACACCTGCACAACTACAGCCACATCAGCCGTCGTACATGGTCACTCACCGTCAAGTGAAGTAGCGGGCGATGAGCTGCTGACGCACATTCACAGCTTCATCCTCTCCACTGTCCTCTTCACTGGAGCTGTCCTGGTGTGCAGGCTGGGGCCCTGGTTGATCTCCGTCATCCACAATTAGGGGGATCTGCTTTCGAATGGCCAGATTGTGCAGCATGCAGCAAGCCACCACTATCTGGCACACCTTCTGTGGGGAGTACGCCAGCGCCCCCGGTGCGGTCCAGGCATCTGAACCTGGACTTGAGGAGGCCAAAGGTACGCTCGACCACACGTCTGGTCCTCCCATGTGCCTCATTGTAGCGGTCATCTGCTGGGGTCCGAGGATTTCGTAATGGACTGAGCAGCCAGGGCCCATTCGGGTAAGCCGAGTCACCTGGGCGTGGGGGACACAGAGAACCGTTGCAATTCAAACAGGACAGTAGACAGCATCATTAAGCCAGCACGCTACACAACTCCACATACTCACCAACAATCCAGCCACGGTCCTGTTGCAGATTGGTCATCAGTCGTGGTAATATGCTGTTTCGCATGATGTGCGCGTCATGGGCCGAGCCTGGGAACTTTGCACACACGTGGGAGATGACCATGTCCGCAAGGCACACCACTTGCACATTCAGGGAGTGCGTGTGCTTCCGGTTGCGGAAGAGCTGCTCAGTGGCCTGTGGTGGGACAAGGCCAACATGGGTGCAGTCAATGGCACCAACGACGTGTGGGATCCATCCAAGGGCATAGAATGCACCCTTCACTGCCGCCAACTCACGTGCCCTGGGGAATCGGATGTACCTGTTCCTGTACAGCATCATGGCTGCCAGTACATCCCTCAGCACCATGCTGAACATGGGCTGGGACATCCCACCTCCACTGCCCACTGTGTGCTGGTATGACCCAGTGGCGAAAAAATGCAGTGCAGCCATCACCTTAGCCGTGGGGGTGAATGCTGTCGGATACACCCTGCGAGGACGGAGGTGGGGTTTAAACATGGCACATAGTCGATGCAGGGTTGGTCGATCCAGACGAAATTTCCGGATGACCTCAGAATCCTCCATGTCCGCCAACAATTGGTAAGGGCGGTAAATGTTTGGTCTCCGCCTAGGAAAGATGGAAGTGGACACATGTCAAAGCAACACGCCACATGGCATTTTCACATACACATAACTGATATGACAGAGCAAGAACATGAGTCACAGAACAGCTGTCATGCAGGGACAGCACAGCCACAATACACTTACACAGGTCTCCCACCAATAGCAATGGGCAGTGACACAAACCATTGCTATGTGCATGCACATGGGAATCCAGGCCTCAATGACCTGTGAGGCGTGCTGATGGGGACTGACTGCATATCCGGCAAGCGGCAACACCACGGCAACATGACTGGCTGCTGTGCATCACACTGCTTCCGAGGCTGGATGAGTATGGCACACACCAACGACGATGTGGGCACAGGCTGAGCGGCCAAGACAAGTGGGACCTGTGGCACGAGGGGATATGAGACAGTCATTGGTGTCACCACTGCACCCTATGTGCAGCACTGTACGGATCACACCTCCAGAAGCATTGTCAGGTGTACACATTGACAGCCCCATGCCAACACGGCTGTGTGCTTGCAAATACACATCACATGTGACACGTAACCTTGCACGTGCCAAGTGGCAGATGTACATAGTGAGAGATGACATGCGTGTGCATATGCGTATACCATGCACCCATGCCAATGTGCAGATGATGACATGCTAACAGACATGTGGGGGCCGGCCACTGGCCGTCCCTGCCTATGCACACGGCATGTTGTGGCCCCGTCCATTGTGCACCTGCACCCACACGCACATCATGGCCACACCTGCAGATGCAGTGCGCACATCATACTGTGTGGTGCACATGGCATCAGCGGACTGTCACCAACATGGGCCAGGCCATTACGGCCAACTCCGATGACCCTCGCGGTTGCACCCTGCGTGTTCCACTATGGAGGTAGGCGTCCCGGGCCAGCTGGGTGCAGGCCAACGTCTGCAATTGCCAATGCAGGTCTCAGTGCACTTGTTGCTCGTGTGAATGTCAGGCTGGGCCATGCTGCCCCTCTCAGTCCCAGCAAGCCTGGCCTGCACATTGACTGCACAATGCCAGTAGGTGACAGCTCCGACTGCCTAGTGGGTTGCATGTGTCTCCTTTTCAGGACCCACCAGATGGGCGCTAACTCAGTACTGACTATTGGACACACCATGTCTCGTGATAGGGATGTGTGTGTGGGATGGTGGCACTGAATGTGACCTCCTTTGCGTGGTGGGCCATGCACAGGGCGAGTACATCGATTATTGCGCAGTGTTGGTCACAGTGGGTGCACCCACACAGATGTGTTGCCCTATGTTCATTTTCTATGTCCGCATGATGATGGACTGTAGGTGTGGGCAGACTACACATTGGTCGATGTGCTGTCAATTTGAATGTGCCTTCACACCAGGCACAGCTGCCCCTGCACATGTGACCCCTGCTGCACTCGCTGCTGGGTCTGTGGAGCTGATGCACCATCTGTGCGTGGGGCGGGCAGCTCTCCTCACTTCCGTCATTGCGCAGGTCATCACTTTGCCGCAGGTGACATGGATCATGGAGGGCCCACATGTACGCGTGGGTGGCCTCAACAAGTGTGTCCAATGGTTGTCACCCCCAGTCAGTGCTTCGAATGTGAATGATGTTGTGCTGGTGCTATTTTCCATGTGGTGGGTGGGCGGGGCTAGGTGCGGGCTTACATGCAGGACATGGGAGGGTGATCGGATTAGCGACTAGTTGCAATACACACGGGGCACGTCTTTTCCTGTCCACATCAGGGTCATTCCTTGAACTCACTGACAGTAATACAGTCGTCTTTGTCCCTGTCCTCATGGCCTCCCCTCGCCCCCCCAATATGCATTTGCACCTGTGGGGCTAGCGCATGCTGATGCAGCCCCAGGCTCGCCCCGGAGAGGCCAAGGAGTGTATGTGTGGGTCCAGTTGAACGAGTGGTCTGTCTCACGGCATGATGTGTGGCGGGACGCCGTCCACCTGCGTGGTGCCCCGACTCGAGACCCGGACAACATAGACAATGCATAGCAGTCTCCGCAGTCCGGATACACCACCTGCGACACACAGAGGCTGTAGCTGCCCTAGCGGCCCATGCCGCGTCCATCTGGGGCTGATGGACACACACATTCACTCTTTTGCCTCACTGGGGCGGGCTCGGAGGTGCTTGCGCACGCGCTGGCTTCTCTGTTGCAACGGCATGTGACGTGTGTGGAGATGTAGGCAATGGGTGGGATGGTGCGAGCCACCTTCCGTGACGTCACTCCTGCTCGTGATGTGTGCGTCCCCCAATACTTCCATATGACTTGAGCCATGCTACACATTGAGGATGTTTTGCCTGCGTGATGTGTCCCGGAGGAGCGCGCCGAGTCCTCTCCCCCACCATGCTCCACTGCCATCCCGTGCCCTGGATTGCCTGTGCAGGTTGACAATGTTGGGGATACACCTGGTCGGCAGGGGCTGTGTGTGCCTTGTCAAGGGCCTGGCGGGCGCACAACAGGATCCAGCTTGTCCACAGAGGGTGGGCTGACGTGTACGCCTGATACCGCATTGTTCGTGTGCCCGGCTGCTGTGCACACACGTGTTCACATCCCCCCCGACGGGTGGCCTTTAACATTGCCCAGGGAAGCGGTAATGTGCAGTTCCGGACTCCTCCCGACACAGCGTGTTTCAACTTTGCATGTGCGCATCTACCCGTCACACCCACCCACCTGAGCGAAGTGTCACTCCCGCTTCACACGACACATGTGTGTCTTCCACAGTTGTGCTACTCATTTGCGTTGACATCCAATGACAGTGGACTACATAGTCATGTCACGACTGCCGTGTACATCACACACTCTCATCATCTCACATTCGTACTTGTGAAAGGAATCAGCAGAGACAGTTTCTTTCTTCAAACCATGTATTGTGACTTATGTCCTCTGTGATGCAGTATAGTGGACACTACTGGCAGCGGTATGCATGTGGGGGATATACTGAGCATGATTACACATAGCTAAGGGTGTAGGGGTACATGTGATTAGCTGTTGCATGTGGGATGTGGGCTTCAGAGTTACATCTGCTTGGCCGTTGCTGTGCTAATGTTCATTTGCAAATAGCTGCGGTGCTGCGGACTTTGACACAGACGGTATACATTTAGCCTACCAGACCGCTTGGCATCATGCGCACAGTCCATCTCAGTTCCATGTGACAGGTGTGCTGCTGTTGTTACTCATGCACACGTGCGTGTGAGTTGACATCAGGGCATGGGCTTACGTGCATGCAACGGCGTCCCACTTGTTGTTGCCATATGGTGGATACTGGACATGTCACAGTCACTGGGGTCGTGTTGTTGTTGTATGCACTTGTCGTCCATGCAAAGGTCCTGTTACGGGATTTCCGGGGAGGTGGAGAAGGGGTGCAGCTCTCACATACTCCAGCCGGGCGATTCCTGTCCACTGTGCGGTGCATATGTCCATGGGCGCAGGATCCATGTCATGGCATAGTTGTACGTGCAGTTCTGTCCATGTGGGTGCGATACACATATCCCATGCCACTGCCTCCCCCGATACATGCAGAGTTCCTGGATGTGATGGGGAACAGAGTGCATGTCCCGGACACATCCGATGTCATGGCAGTGTCGTTGATGGTGTGGTATCAGTTGCAGGTCGTTTGGTATGGCTGTTGTGGTGGTTACTGGCCAGTCCGTGCGGAAGCTAAGCATGGGTACAGTGTCGGACATCTTGGCTCAATTGGGGGATTGCGTCGGGGTCCTACGAATTGACAGGTTGACAGGTATGCGATGGCTTCCTGCAGGGCTTCCATTTCATTGGTGGTATACATGTTTGCCAGCCAATGTAGCGGATGGTGGCTGTCACGGTGTTGTTCGTAAGTTGTCCCTTGTAGGAGCATGATGGGGCATGCTGGGTGACATTCGATGTAGCTGTGATCCATGATCCGTCGTGTGGAGGCACAGTGGTCCCATTGCAGTGTGGGTCCGATGTTCGCCACATACGCCATGCCCCCATAGGCTGAACAGACCCTGTTGTGTGCGTCCAGAGGGTGGAATAGTGGTAGCAGGTCCGCCCTTGGACATGCCGGGTTGGAGAGGCACAACTCCACAGGATGGTGGAAGGGACACCTCCGACAGTAGAAGACGGGTATGACGCAGCTGAACAATGCGATGCGGTAAGCCAGTCGGTAACTTACGTTCAGCAGGGATAGGGGTTCGCATCCCATTAGCTGTATCAGGTTGTGTTTGTACAGCTTGACCTGTTTGGCGTAGTTGGGTAGGTGTGTTGTAGGTGCCATTTTGCTGCGGGGCGATGTGATGGCGTGCTCCGGCTGTGTGTGCAGACTGCAGTGTGCAAGCTCCGAGGTTGCTGTGAGGTCTGTGATGGTCGTAGGGGGGCAGGACTTGTGTTCTGTTAGCTTGTGCGGAGGACACGGGCCCTCATCCCACGTGCTTCTCTGAATGTTCAAGGTCAGTGGTGTGTGACTCCTTCCAGATAACTTGCATGGGAACGGCATGGGGGAGTTTTATATTTTTTCTTTCCCGTTCGGTATGTTCTTAGGTGATATGCGCTATCTGCCCTGTGGTCGGTTTCCTCTGCATGCCTGTGTTGGTCTTTTTTTGAGACAATGGCTGTATTCTCCGGCTTGTTTAGTCGGGTTGTGGTTTCGGAGTTGGAATGGAAGGTCATTCAGTGCTGTCTGCTCTCCCGTGTGTGGGTGGCAGGCTGTGTTTCCGCTATGCGTTGGGCCTTGTGTGTGGGTGTCATTCTTGGGTCCACCTGTTGTCGGTCCCCGGGCTCTTTGGTGTTCTGTTTTGTATGTCTGGTTCATGGGTGCAGGGTGGTATGGGTGTTTCTGTGTGGTACTGGCGTACCTCTTCCCGACGGGGCCCATGTTCTGCTGGGTGGTGTTGCCGCCGCTGTGTGCTTCGCCATGTTTGTCACACAGGGGTGTGTCCTGATGTTGCGTGACTTCACTGACATGTGGGCGTCGGTTGTGTGACGTTGGGTGTTGTCCGTGAATTGGGCGTTGGGGTCATGACTGTGGCAGGCCTGTCACGTGTCATGTGCGTTCTGGGTGTGGCTGGTGTGTGTGGTGCTTGGTTGTGTCCCTGTGTTGTTTGTGTGCGACGCATACATGGCGTTATGGTTGGGCGCTGAGTTGTGCGCATGTGTGGCTGCGTCATCGCCGCTGTGCTGCGGTGCCGTGACGGGGTCGTTAGTTCCTGGTCCCAGGTGGTGTGCCCATGATAGTTGCGAGATGTTGCACTTTGCCCTGTGTTACATTTGTGGGTGCAGTGGTGGATGTGTCTTGTCCACGCAGGGGTGTTGGGGGGTGCCATGTCCTCCTTTTCCGCACTTGCACTGTGTGCGCTGTTTGCGTGCCCTTGTTGTGTGTGTGCCTACCTGCGTCTCCGCGGTACGTTGCCTCCTTGGTGGTGCATCAGGTATAGCATGGGGAGGGCCTGCAGTGCTGGATTCATGCTCGGGGGGTCGCCTCTTCGGTGTCTGTGCTCGGCGTTCGGTTTCCGCCTCACTTTCACGTGCGGTGTCTCTTAGCCGTGGGAGCTGTTTGTTTGCGGCATCGTAATTTGTACGCCGGGCGGTACGTGATTTCGTCTGGTGGTGTGTCTCCATTGGGCTGCGCCGCTACATGAGCGGGCGCACTTTGATGGCGGACGGAGTCGCTGGCTTGCCGGCGGTGTTTGGCTGCCTTTTCACATCGTAATTTGGCGGGCGTGTGGGATGGGGCATGCGGGCGGTAACTGGTGGTTTTTGCATCCGCCAGCACGGCGGTGGTGCTTCCGCCCGCCATCCTAATGGGCCCCTTTGTTTTTAAAATAATTTTATTTTGTTGAAGATATTTTGTTTGTTTTTAATGTTGAACAGCCTGGAGTGGGAATAGCAAATTTTAGCCCTCCACTATCCAACACTTTCCCTACTGTTGCACTTATTGGAGTGGGAATAGTACATTTTACCCCTCTGCAATCCAACACTTTCCCTACTGTTGTACTGACTGGAGTGGGAATAGTAGATTTTATCCCTCCGCTATCCAACACTTTCCCTACTGTTACACTCATTGGGGTGGGAATAGTAACTTTTACCCCTCCGCAATCTAACACTTTCCCTACTGTTGTAGTGATTGGAGTGGGAATAGTAAATGTATACGTTCTCACTCCAACAGTTTTGCTACTCTTGTACTGGCTGGAATGGGTACAGTAAATATTACTTATCCACAATCCAAAGCTTTTACTACTGTTGCATTTATTGGAGGGATATTTGTAAATTTTAACCAGTTTTAATATTTTTGCTTTGTGTGACGTGGGAGTAGTAAATTTTTTTATATATTGATTTTAATAGTTTGCATAGTTTGGTATGAATTGTAGTGGGAACAGTATATGTATTAAATTTTATATTTTATAATTTATTTTACACTGTTATAATCTATATTATTATGTTTTTGTTTAGTTAAAATTATAATATTTTTAATTATTAATATTTTTAGTGTGTAAAATAATTTTTGCTACATATAAAGAATTTTAAGTTGTTCAAATGTTTTATTTAATTATAACGGTTCGTTTTTTAAAGATTTTATGTTCATGGTATATGTATATATATATTTATTTGTTTTTATATTATTTTTAAATTATAATATAAATTAAATATTTAAGTTAAATAACTTTTTGTAAGTAGATATATGTAAATATATTTTAAGTATTATATTCAAATTCAAATTCAAATTTAGCTTTATTCGGTTTTCAATTTTGCACATAGAAAAACCATAAAAGCACAAATTTTACAGTACCATATCACAATTATTGCACAATAGTCATTATAGTCATTAAAAAGTTAATTTAAAAACGTGGAAACAGTTTTATCATTTCATAATGCCACTATTATACAATGATTATAAAAGGGAATTAATAGAAAAAAGTTAAAACAAGATTTACAGGTTTGTGAATGTTTAAAAGGCAAAACCTGGGTACGTGTTTCGTAGAGGGACCAAGTTCAGAGATATTTCCTACATCTGATCGTACATTTCAAGAATAAAATGATTTATCTTACAAGACGTTCATTATCTAAAAACTACAATGCAAGGAAAACCGAACGACATTGCCTGGATGTAAACAAAACAAAATTACAGTTTTTAAAACATGATTGAGAATTAAGACCTGGGAGCATATTTTAAAGGTGGGACAATGTTCATAGATGTTTCCTGCATTGAATCGTGCGTTTCAAAAATACAACAATGTTTCTTACAAAACATTCATTATCTAAAAATTGCAGTGCAAGGTAGGCCGGACGACATTGCCTCATTCCCCAAATTTTCAAGATGGGTTTAATCCACCTAGTCCTCTCGATAAAATTTGCAAAATAATACTATGTGGATCGTTGATTGGGGTGAGACTCCGTCGCAAGGACAATTTGGTAAGGTTTTAGACCAATCATTTATGGTCGGAAAACTTACCAAATGGTGAAATACATCAAGTCTGAGGCGTGTGAGAACAAATCTTTCATACCCTCTCATTGTGTATGTTAGGTATGTTTGAATAGCGAGGGTAGAACGCATCAATTGGTTCCTTTGAACCATGGGCTTTGATGCCTCGCTGGCAAATCTGTTTGCCTCCATGTGGTTCATGCATTGTTTTTTAAAAACCTTTCTAGAGATTAAGCCCATCAAGGAAGGATTGTAATAGTATTCAGGCTGGCCTAAATCAGTCATGAATTCTTTTATGTATTTCAACCACCTGATCTCTAAGGCGTGTTCTAACTTAAGGCTGTCACTTAACACTTGCCGGCTGAATATCGTTTTTGACGAGGTCCAGATCCGGTGCCACAATAAAACTGGTTGGACCTTTATTATGTCTGTAATATATGGTAGGCCCAACTCTGTGTGGCAAATATAGGTTGATGTACATCGTGGAACAGCCAATAAATACCTTAAAAATGCATTCTCAACCCTCTGTATTTCATTTACGTCACAATATCCCCATATTCCGGCCCCGTAGATAGCTGTACTAACGCACTTAGCTTGGTAGATTTTAATCAGCCCTACTGGGGGTCTTTTTCCTAACTTTTGTGAGAAGTTTACTAGGGCTGTCGTCGTTCTCATAAAATGAAGTTTCCTAGTTTTGATGGCCTGACACCACGATCCCTTGTGATCAATTAAAATACCTAAATAGGAGTACGTTGTAGTGGTTTCCACCTTTTTATTCTCTACGAAAATGTCCTTCTGCTTCCTTCCACCCCTGCCACAGTTCATTATAAAGGTTTTAGTAATATTTATTTTTAGGTCTAAGTTTTTCATAAAATCGTTATAGGTACTGAGCGCCCGCTGTAGGTCAATAGGAGTTCGAGCCATAATTACAGCGTCATCCGCGTAGAGTAGGGCAGGTACTGGGCGTTTTTGCAACTGAGGTAGGTCCCGGCACCCTTCCAGCATGGCTTTCTCCAAGACATTTGTATATAGCGTAAACAGGGGGAAAGGTGCCAGAACACAACCTTGTCTGACCCCCCTCTCCACTTGGAACGACGCTGTACATTCTCGTTGGGTCCATACCGTACCCGCGCTCTTGCATTTGTATAAAGTTCTCTTAAAAAGTAAATTAAAGGAGCTTCAACCCCCATTGCCTCTAAGATACTCCATAAGTTTTCGTGGGATACGCAATCAAAAGCGGCGGTGAGGTCAACAAAGGTCAGGTACATTTTTCCCTTTCTGGCTTTTGTATACTTCCCCATTAATATGGTTAAATTGAGACCCTGTTCTATTGTACCTAGACCCTCCCTAAAACCAAATTGGAGGTCTGAAATTACATTATTGTCCTCGGCCCATTGTTGGAGCCGGTTGAGGACTATACAGCCTGCCACTTTACCCACCGAATCCAGCAAAGAAATGGGGCGGTAACATGCCGGATTGTGCCTGTCACCTTTTTTAAAAATTGGTACCATGATGGATTCTGACCATGTTTCTATAAGTCCAATCATACAGCAGGGGTTAACACTCGCATTAATAATGGGCCCCATAGCTCTATGTTATGTTTAAAAATGTCAACCGGTACTCCGTCTGGACCCGGGGCCTTTCCCCCCTTACTAGCTTTTAAAGTAGATTGTACTTCTTCTAAAGTGACAGTTAATTCTATTGGAAAGTCTAAGGGTGGAGAACTGGGATTTACGACGCTTACAGCTGCACCAACCTCCTTCCCCATTAATATGGTTAAATTGAGACCCTGTTCTATTGTACCTAGACCCTCCCTAAAACCAAATTGGAGGTCTGAAATTACATTATTGTCCTCGGCCCATTGTTGGAGCCGGTTGAGGACTATACAGCCTGCCACTTTACCCACCGAATCCAGCAAAGAAATGGGGCGGTAACATGCCGGATTGTGCCTGTCACCTTTTTAAAAATTGGTACCATGATGGATTCTGACCATGTTTCTATAAGTCCAATCATACAGCAGGGGTTAACACTCGCATTAATAATGGGCCCCATAGCTCTATGTTATGTTTAAAAATGTCAACCGGTACTCCGTCTGGACCCGGGGCCTTTCCCCCTTACTAGCTTTTAAAGTAGATTGTACTTCTTCTAAAGTGACAGTTAATTCTATTGGAAAGTCTAAGGGTGGAGAACTGGGATTTACGACGCTTACAGCTGCACCAACCTCCTGCCTTTCTTGTCCAAAGATTTTGGAAAAATGTTCAACCCAGTGTCCTTCATCGATGGCAGTTTCTATAGTTGGGGTAATTTCTGTTGTCAGGAAAGGGGATTTGACCACGCGCCAAAAGGCAGCACTGTCCTTATTGATGCTTGCCTTATGCAGGTCGGCCCAGGTATTGTTCTTTAGTTCTAATTTACGTGTTTTCACTGCCTGATTATATGCCTTCCTACACTGCTTTATTTCAGTTCTATCCCTTTCCTTTTTGTGTAATGCCTGTTTTAATTCGGTATATGCTTTTGTACACTTACTATTGAACCATCCCTTATTTTTTCTATTCCCCTTTTTTATTTCAACTTTCAATGTATTCCTAATTATTTCTGTTATTTGGGCATATGACTCCAGTACTTCCGCATGTGATGTAAATTCGTTCAAACATTTCATTATTGGTTCCAGACTTTTCTCCACCACTATCTTAGTGGTCTTGTGTGGTTCTGCCTTATCCCATTTTAGGGAATACCCATTTATTTTATCGATTACCAGATTTTGGGCCGCATATATCCTCTTATTATGGGGGCTATAAGTTTTTAATGGGAGTGATATAGTCACGCTCAAGGGGAAATGATCGCTTATAGAGTTCTTGTACGTTTTATAGCTCAATAAGCGATAAGCGAACCTATTCGGGATTATTATAAAATCAATAGTCGAGCTCAGACCTCTCCCATTGAAGGTCTGGGTAAATGGGATTGGTGGTGAACTTAATACATTTGCAAAACCCATGTCCAAAACAAATAAGATTTCATTTAGAGCTTCCCCATAAGTGTTGTGTGGAAAGTGGGGCAAATTACAATTATCTTCATCAGTAAGTCCGCATATTACATCACTATTATTTGAACACAGAGCAGTATTAAAATCCCCCCACACAAATAAAACATTCTCTATATTGCCATTCTGGATTTCCTGTAAAGAATTTCTGAGCTGTTTTAATATGTCAGCCAGTTGGTCCTTGCATTATTATACAAATTAATCAAGACTACAGAATTTTGTTTATCCATATTCATAATCACAAGTATTATATATGTGTGTTTAATTTTTTTAATTAAGTTTATATTTTTTATTTGTTAAGATATATAATAAATATTTTTAAAATGTTATAATTAATTTTACTATTTAATATATTTAATATTTATTATTTTATTTTATATATATTTAAAAATCGATATTTTATACAACTATATTAATGGCATCGATAGTTTTTTGGGGATATTTTTGTACTTACCATTATAAGTATAGGATGTCGATATTTTTGACATCAATGTTTTGGTCATGGTATTTTTGTATGGGGATATTCTGACTGTCGATATTTTGTCAGTGTACCGTTGTAAATGGGGTTTCTGGTTGGCTAGGGTATGTACCTAAGCCAGGAAAAACTCACCACTCTAGTCAGGGTAAGAGAATTATACACCCAAGATAACCCCTGCTCGCCCCCTTGGTAGCTTGGCAGAGCAGTCAGGCTTATCCCAGAGGCAATGTGTAAAGCGTTTGTGCAACACACACACTCACACCTGTGAATCACCAGGCACACCACAAAAAAGAATCTCCACAGAAGGTTATATAAAAATATCCTTTGTATTGCACATAAAACACATTAGACCATAATCACATAATTCTCTTTGCCACTAGACAATTGTCATCACAATGCATAAATCATAAATCAGTTTGCCAACTGGGCAATTGTCATGTAATCACAGGTAGTGCACTCAAATAAAGACTTATATGTTGCACACGTCCTAAGCACATCATGAAAGACACCCTTACATAAGGCACGCAGACATTGGCATCATCATATTAGTGCAAGTCCTGTCTCTTGGTGGTGAACGCACGTATAGGGCATCAAGACACCTGCGCACCTATTAGGCACTATATGGTCATGTCTGCGAATTTCACAATGTTGCGGGGGCCTCTGTCGAGAACTCACCCCATTCTCTCACACAAGATACCGTGCCCCTGGGAGCACACACACTGGTGAATTTAGGTAGGGAACCCTCACGGAGTCCCCCACTTACCACGCTGTAAAAGGCGGCTGCCCACGAACACATATTGCAGCTGCCGCCTGTAAGGCAGTGTCGGAATGGCCCCACAAGCGGCAATGACCTCCAAGTGTGTCCGGGACCTCTCCGGGAACTTGTGGAGCGCTGCTGCAGGAAGAAGGTCAGACAACTTAGGATCGCGTGGGAGACTTTGCCTAGTGCATGCTCTGCACACCACGGCCGTGGTCCCAAGAACAGATGCAGCACTCCCTTTCATAGCTTCCCGAAATGCCCCCACTTCGGTCTCACCACTGTTGGGAGGGTGTCGGTGGACTCCAGCAGTCCTCCCTACAGTCCACGGATGCACGTCGGCCCGATGCGGCTGGGGTGGCCAAGAACGAGATTCCGGCTTCGGCTTCGCTGTCAACCCAGGATCTCCTTTGCAATGAGCGGCAGGGTTGATGACGCGTAGCGTGGCAGCCCAGCCTCGAACCACGTGAAGAAGGCTGCCACGGCGTCCGTATTCCCCGCGGCTGTTCATGGTGCAGCAGTGCCTCAGGGTATCATTCCAGGGATTTTTCAGCCATACAGCTCGTGGCACGAATGCTGTAGAAAGCAGGAGGGCTATCTGTACCAAAGAGCATTCCTCTGTCGAGTGGTACGCAACTCTTCACATGCTGGATACTACCCAGGATGCGCTCACACACGCTGAGGCACCAGAAAGAGAAAACATGCCCGGTCTCCCAAATCATAAGCGCTCCAAGCACTAAGGTGGAGGGCCAAGATCCTATAGTAAAACATGCCACACATGCTTATTCTTGCAAGTGAGGGTTGCTCAATAAAGCGCTCACCACACGCTTTCTGTCCCAGGACAAGGGGCATAAGCAGCCCTCCTTGGAGAGCACTGGGGACACACCAGCAGTGCGCAGACAGGCAGGCCAGCACAAGGGTCCTCGGAGCAAAGTGGCAGTCTTTATTTCAGCCCCATAGCCAGCCGGTTTAGCACTTTCGGAGTAATCAAGTCCCAAGGCAGTTCCTCCTGGCAGTCCAGCAGTCCTCTGGTGTAGAACCAGCAGCGTCTGGTTACAAGTCGACGCAGTGTCTCAACATATGGGGTCACAGCCCCTGTACTTATACTCCACAAGTCTTTGTTCTGGGGGCACTTCAAACACTTTTTAGAAGTGCACAACACCACTATTCCCACATCCCAAGCCCTGGCTCCAGACACACTACAGGGGGGAGGAGACAGCATTGTGAAAGTCAGGCACAGCCCTATTCAGTGAAGGTGCAACTCCTCCCACCACTCTAAATGCAGACCAGGCCTATTCAGGTGCAAGGGAAACTCCTTCCACCTCTCTAAATGCATCCAAGGTCCATTCAGCCCAGCGCTGAGTCACACAGGATAGGCAGGACACACCTCAACCCCCCTTGTTACTGTCTAGAGAGAATGCACATCCCCTTATCCTGTCAGTCTAAACCAGACGGTGAATACACAACCAGGCAGGGCACAAAGAGTCATAAGCACACAGAAATGCCCACTTGTAAAAGTGGCATTTCTATAATAGTAATAACAAATCTGCTTTCTCCAATAAGCAGGATTTAACACTCCTATCCCAAACATACCAAACATGGCCATGCCACCCCTTTCATATTAGAAATTACCACTGAAGCACATAACAGGGAATTCCCAATGCAAGCCTATGAGAAGGCAGCCTCACAGCAGTGAATAACCAAATACGCTGTTTTTACTATCATGACATGCCACACAGTTAAGGCGCATGTCCTACCTTTTAACTACATAGCACCCTGCCCATAGGGCTAGCTAGTGCCTACCTTACAGGTGACTTATATGTAGTAAAAGGGGAGTTTCAGAAGTGGCAACCACTTTAAAACTGGTTTTATTTGAAAGTGCATCGGTACAAATAATATACAGTCATATTGACATGTTCACTGAAGAACACAGAACCTTGGCATCAAACAGTACATACAGTGTGTAAAGTACTACATCCGTTCAGTACCCCCAGGAGGCCCCCGACTATCCCTGCAACACATATATGGACCAAAGCCGTACCTCACTCTAGCATGCTTTTGTTTGTTTGGGGTCACTCCCTTATCTACTTGTCATATTGCCAATGGAAGGGGCCCAGCGTCGTTCATGAGGCGGGCCATTAGTGCTTGCCTCTCACGTCGCATTTCCACTGTTGGGGAGATGCAGATGTCCCCTCGGTATTTGTTCCATTTTCCCCATTTATGATCCCATTTTCTGGGGCATCGCCGTCCCTTGAAGATTGTTTTCTCAGCTATCATTGCACAGTCCATGTCTCTTGCCCAGTCTGTTACCTGCGGACTAGTATCCTGTCCCCACTTCTGTGCTATATTACGCTTTGCAATCATCCACCCCATTGCGGCCCATGCCTGCTCCATCTGGGAAAGGTCGGTAGCCTCCCATATATTGAGGAGGCAGAGTTTGTGAGAAGGACGCAGGGGCTTGTCACATGTCCTGGCCAATTGGCGTGTCACCCTTTCCCAATAGTTTTGTATGTGCGGACATTCCCATAATATGTGTATGAAAGTGCCGACTTGGTTGCAATGTCGAAGACAGAGCGGATCCGGTTGCCTCCCCAGTCGGAACAGTAGCTTAGCATCAAAGTATACCCGGTGGAGTATTTTAAGTTGTATGAGGCGGAGACGCTGGGGAAGTGCTACCTCTCTAGGAGAGGCGAGGGCGTCTCTCCAGTCTTCTTCCTCTATAGCACCCAAATCAGACTCCCAGTTCGTATGTACTTTGCGCATAGGATCAATATTATTGTTTACCAATTTCTTATATGTTAGGGAGATAGCCCTGCGCTCAATAGGATCCAGTAACAACAGATCCTCCAATGGAGAAGAGTCAGGGAGAGGGGTGTCCCTTGGTAAGGCCAGGCAACCACTTTAAGTGCCAAATCACTGTGGCAGTAAACTGTGTGCGCAGGCCCTGCAGCGGCAGAGGCCTGAGACAGGCTTGAAAGGCTACTTTCGTGGGTGGCGCAAACAGCGCTCTAGGCCTACTAGTAGCATTTAATTTACAGGCCCTGGGTATATGGAACACCACTGTACAAGGGACTTACAGGTAAATTAAATATGCCAAACAGGTGTAGACCAATCTTACCAAGTTTACAAGAGAGAGCACATGCACTTTAGCACTGATCAGCAGTGGTAAAGTTGCCAAAATCATAAAACCAACAAAAACAGTTAAAAAAAATACAGGAGGAAGGCAAACTGTTTGGGGATGGCCTTGCAAGAAGGGCCAGTTCCAACAGGCAGGACAGCACCTCATCAACATGGTAAGCCATCTGTTGTAAACTGTATGAATAAAGAGTCCCAAAACTGTAAGTCCCATAATTGTCCTTGCAAGTTCCCAACACATTACTTTTTTCACTGTATGTTCCTGAACTTCTAAATAATTGGAGAAATACCGAATAACTTGGCAGCAAGCCGGAAAATTCATACCATAAAAACCCAGTTCGAGACATATCATTTCAATCAAACTCAAATCACCAAGATAACATTTCCACAAAGTGGATCCAACATTAGAAGCAGATTTGAACGAGGAGAGCGGCCTTATTTTTATACCATACACTGCAACAGGAACAACATTAGCATTGTACACTGTTAAAAGTGATTGAACATCTTTCTTTCCCTGTGCATTAAAATAAAAAATTGTAAAAGGCCAAATCCTGTAGACTTCATTTTTGCGCGCTGAGGGAAATTTTGCAGGGCCCATGACAAATTATTAGAGATGCTTACGCCTACATATGAATATTCTTTTACCACCTCTAATCTTCCCCCGTTGAGAAACCAATATCTAGTAAAACTAAAACCTCTGGCACCCATTATCATAATTTTAGTTTTCCTCTCACTTACAGAAAGATTAAGGGGCCGATTCCGATTCAGGCCGGAAATCTCCCCGACCGAGCCGGACCCGGAGAGATTTCCGACCGAATCGGACCCTAGCAGCCCGACCGAACGAGTACGATGCGCACGTATGCCATCGGACTCGATTCGGTCGGACTCCCATTGAAGTCAATGGGCGCCAGTCGTACGACACATACACGGGCTCCCATTGACTCAATGGGCACGACGCGAACAAGGGCGCCCCCTACAGCGTGTTCGCATTGATGCGGGTCGCGCCGTACATGCACGTGTAGGGGGGACCCATGGGTCCCCCCTGTGTGCGACTCGCGTGCCTATGCTTCCAGGGGGGTCCGACACGGACCCCCAAAGTGCGGCTCCGACAGCTCCTTGGAGCCGGACTGCGCGAGTCGGTCGGAGCGGTCGAGGTGCGCATCGTACTTACCCGGCCGGGGAACGTCTCCATTGCGCGGTGCGAGTCGGTCGGAGATTTCGCGAGCGCACGCATCGTACTCGCTCGCCCGGATGCACGTACGATTCGGTCGGGAAATAGGGCTCCGAATCAGATCCGGGAAAGACGAATCCGATTCGGAGCCCTACCGGCCGAGATCGGAATCGGCCCCTAAGTGGAAGAGAAAAATAGGTTAAAATATCCAGTTGCTTCTGTAAGCCAATAGGAGTGAGAGAAACAATAATATTAAATCGTCCACATACAAAAAGGTAGAAACCACCCTTGATCCAAATTTAGGAGGATCTGTAGCAACTTGATTTTAAAAAATTGGACACATATAAAGAAATTAGCAGAGGTGCCAAGATACAGCCTTGTTTAAGGCCATTGTCTACTGGAATTTTATCAGAATATTCATTTTCAGAACCAAAAGAACTCTCATCCAATAATCAGACTCAAGAGATATCAGTGGAGGCAACAAGTCGGGGGGATGCCCAATCTCACAAGTTTATGCCAAAGAGTTGAATGATCAACAGAATCCAAGGCACTGCTGAAATCAACAATGCCACATATACCTTCATTTTAAGCAACCTCACATACTTTTCACAAATCATATATAAACACATAATATTATAAAATGTAGGGCATGCCTTCCGGAATCCTGACTGTTCAAATAGTCAGTAGCTGAGTAGCTTCCACCCAAGAATTTAAGTGATTTATTAAACATTTGGCAAACATCTTCCTAGTCACATCTAAATGAGCAATTGGATGATAATATTTGGGAAGATTATGATCACCTTTTTTATAAAGGGGAATGATATTGCTACCTTGCCAGGACTTGGGTACTGTGTCTGCCTTTAAATAAAAATTAACCAACAGCTTCAGGAGACCTAGGGGCCCATTACGATGGCGGGCGGAAGCACAACCGCCGTGCTGGCGGATGCAAAAACCACCAGTTACCGCCGGCACGCAGCAGTCCACACGCCCGCACAATTATGATGCGAAAAGCAGGCCAAACACCGCCGGCAAGCCAGCAACACCGTCCGCCATCAAAGTGCGCCCGCACACGTAGCGGCGCAGCATAACTGACACACACCGTCCGACGAAACACGTCCCGCCCGGCGCATAAATTACGATGCCGCAAACAAACGGCTCCCACGGCAAAGAGACACCGCACGTGAAAGAGAGGCGGAAACACGGACGCAGAGCACGGACAACGAAGAAGCGGCACCCCGGGCATGAATCCAGCACTGCAGGCCCTTCCCATGCTTCTGCTGATGCACCACCAAGGACGCAACGTACCGCGGAGACGCAGGTAGGCACACACACAACAAGTGCACGCAAACAGCGCACACAGTGCAAGGGCGGAAAAAGCGGACAACCCCCACCAGCGCGTGCACACTACACATCCACCATTGCATCCACATATGACACACAGGCCAAATCCTAACATCGCAGAACACATGTGTACACACCACCTGGGACTAGGAACCAACCACCCCGTCACGGCCCCAAAGCGCCGATGACGCCGCCACACATGCGCACAACGCAGAGGCCAACCGCAGCGCCATGCATGCGTCGCACACAGACACAGGGACACAACCAAGCAGCACACACATCAGCCCCACCCCGAACGCACATGACACGTGACAGGCCGGCCACAGACATGTCCCCAACGCCCAATTCACGGACAACACCCAACGCCACACAAACGACGCACACATGTCAGTGAAGACACGCAACTGCAGGACACACCCCAGTGTAACAAACATGGCGTAGCACACAGCGGCGGCAACACCAACTAGGAGAAGCAGGGCCCCTTCGGGAAGAGGAACGCCAGTACCACACTGAAAAACCCATACCACCCTGCACATATGAACAAGACACATGAAACGGAACACCAAAGAGCCCGGGGACCGACAACAGGTGGCCCAAGAATTACATCCACACACAAGGCCCAACGCAGAGCGGAAAGGCAGCCTGCCGCCCACACAAGGGAGAGCAGACAGCACTGAATGACCTTCCATTCCAACACCGAAACCACAGCCCTACGACAGAAGCCGGTGAATACAGCCATTGTCCAAGAATAGACCAACACAGGCATGCCGAGGAGACCGACCACAGGGCAGATAGCGCATATCACAGAAGCACACAACGGACGGGGAAGAAAGAAGAAAACACTCCCCCATGTCGGCCACATGCAAGTTAATTGGAAGGAGTCACACAGCACTGACCTTGAACTGTCTGAGAAGCATGTGGGAAGAGGGCCCGTGTCCTCCAAACAAGCCAACAGAACACAAGTCCTGTCTCCCCACGACTACACAGAGCTCACAGCAACCCCGGAGCGTGCACATTGCAGACTGCACACACAGCCGGAGCACGCCACCTCTACGAACCGCTGCGAAATGGCAACCGCAACACACCTACCCAACTACGCCGAACAGCTCAAGCTGTACCAAACCAACACGATACATACATTGGGATGCGATCTCCTGTCCCTGCTGAACGTAAGTTACCGACTGACTTACCGCATCACATTGTTCAGCTGCGTCATGCCCGTCTTCTACTGTCGGAGGTGTCCCTACCAGCATCCCGTCGAGATATGCCTCTCCAACCCGGCATGTCTGAAGGCGGACCTGCTACCACTACTCCTCCCTCTGGACGCACACGACAGGGCCTGCTCTGCCTATGGGGGCATGGCGTATGTGGCCAACATCGCACGCGCACTGAAATGGAACCACTGTGCCTCCACACGACGGATCATCGAGAACAGCTACATCGAATGTCACCCAGCATGCCCCATCATGGTCCTCCAAGGGACAACCTACGAACAACACCTTGACAGCCACCATCTGCTTCATTGGCTGGCAAACATGTACACCACCAATGACATGGAAGCCCTGCTGGACGGCATCGCATACCTGACAACCTGTAAATACGTCGGACCACAACGCAGGTTCCCCGAGTGACCTATGAAGTCCAACCCCGCACCCATGCTCAGCTTCCGCACGGACTGGCCAGTCACCACCACAACAGCCATACCAAACGACCGGCAACTGTAACCACACCATCAACGACATCGCCATGACATCGGATATGACCGGGACATGCACACTGTTCCCCATCACATCCAGGAACACCGCATGCATCGTGGGAGGCAGTGGCATGGGCTCTGTGCATCGCACCCACATGGACGGAACTGCACGAACAACCAGGACACGACATGGATCCAGCGCACATGGACACACACACCGCTCAGTGGACATGAATAGGTCGCCTGGAGTCTGTGGGTGCTGCACCCCTCCCACCCCCGCCCCGGGAATCCCATACCAGGACCTTTGCATGGACGACAAGTGCATACAACAACAACACGACCCCAGTGACTGTGACATGTCCAGTAACCACCACATTGCAACAACAAGTGGCACGCCGCTGCATGCACGCAAGCACATGCCCTGATGTCATCTCACATGCACGCGTGCATGAGGAACAACCGCAGCAAACCTGTCACATGGAACTGAGATGGACTGTGCCCATGATGCCGAGCGGTCTGGTAGGCTACATGTATACCGTCTGTGTCAAAGTCCGCAGCTCCGCAGCTATACGTAAATGTACATTAGCACAGCCTTGGCCAAGCAGATGTAACCCCACACCCTATCCCATTTGTTATCATGCTCAGTATATCCTCAACATGTATTCCGCTGCCAGTAGTGTCCACTATACTGCATCACAGAGGACAGAAGACTCAATATAATGTTTGAAACCAAAACTGTTTTCGCTGACTCATTTCACAAGTACGAATGAGAGAGGATGAGAGTATGTGAATTACACGGCAGTCGTGACATGACCATGTAGTCCACTGGTATTGGATGTCAACGCAAATGAGTAGCACTACTGTGGAAGACACACATGTGTCGTGTGAAGTCGTATGGACGCAGTGCTCAGGTGGGTGGGTGCGACGGGTAGATGCGCACATGCCAAGTTGGAGCACGCCGTGTTGGGAGGGGTCATGAACAGTACACCACCGCTTCCCTGGGCATTGTGAGAGGACACCTGTCGGGGGGAGTGAACACGTGTGTGCACAGCAGCCGGGCACACGTACAAAGCGGTACCAGGCGCACCTCAGCCCACCCTCTGTGGACAAGCTGGATCCTGTTGTGCGCCCGCCATGCCCCTTGACAAGGCACACACAGCCCCAGTCGACCAGGTGCAACCCCAACATAGTCAATCCGCACAGGCGATACAGGGCACGGGATGGCAGTGGAGCATGGTGTGTGAGAGGTCTCCTCGCGCTCCTCCTGGTCATATCACGCAGGCAATAGAACCTCAACGACTAGCATGGCACAAGTCAAATGGAAGTGTAGGGGGACGCACCACAGCACGAGCAGCACTGACGTCACGGGAGGTGGCTCGCACCATCCCATCCATTGCCCATCATACCAACCACGCCACATGCCATTGCGACTAAGTGCAAGCGCGTGCGCCACCACCCCCGAGCCCTCCCCAGAGAGGCCAAAGAGTGAATGTGTGGGCCATCAGCCACAGACGGACGCGGCCTGGCCGCAAGGGCAGCCACAGCCACTGGGTGTCGCAGGTGGCGGATCCGGAAGGCGAAGACTGTGATGCATAGTCCATGCAGGCCGGGTCTCCATTTGGGGCACCACGCAGGTGGACGGCGTCCCGCCACACATCATACCCTGAGACAGCCCACTCGTGCAACTGGACCCACACATACACTCCTTGCCCTCTCTGGTGCGAGCTTGGGGCTGCCTGTGCAGGCGCTAGCCTCGCAGGTGAGCATTCATATTGGGGGAGCGAGGGGAGGACATGAGGGCTGGGGCGAAGATGACTGTATCACTGTCAGTAAGTACAAGGGATGACCCAGATGTGGAAAGGAAGAGACGTGTCCCGTGTGTACTGCAACTAGTCGCCAATCCAACTACCCCCCATGTCCGGAATGTAAGCCCGCACCTAGGCCCGCCCATCCGCCACATCGAACATACCACCAGCACGACAACCTTCCCATTCGAAACACTGACTGGGGGTGGCGACCAGTGTACAATCATGTGTAGCCTACCCACACGTACATGTGGGCCCTCCATGATCCATGTCACCTGCGGCAAAGTCATGACATGCGCAATGAGGGAAGTGAGGAGAGCTGTCCGCCCCACGCGCAGAAGGTGCATCAGCTCCACAGACCCAGCAGCGAGTCCAGCAGGGGTCACATGTGCAGGGGCAGCTGTGCCTGGTGTGAAGGCACATGCAAATAGACAGCACATCGACCAATGTGTAGTCTGCCCACATCTACAGTCCATCATCATGCGGACATAGGAATTGAACACAGGGCAACACATCTTCAGTTGGTGCACCCACCGTGACCAACAATGCGCAATCATCGACGTACCCGCCCTGTGCATGGCCCCCCACCCAACGGAGGCACATCCAGTGCCACCATCCCACACACACAAGCCTTCCACGGAACATGCTGTGTCCAATGGTCAGTACAGAGTCAGCGCCCATCTGGTGGATCCTGAACAGGAGACACATGCACACACATGCCAGCTCCCACTATGTACGTCTGCCACCTGGCACGTGCAATGTAACCTCTCACCTGTGACGTGTGACTGCAAGCACACAGCCGTCTTGGCATGGGGCTGTCAATGTGGACACCAGTCAATGTTTCGGGAGCTGTGATCCGTACAGTGCTGTACATAGGGTGCAGTGCTGACACCTACTACTGTCTCATATCCCCTCGTGCCACAGGTCCCACTTGTATTGGCCACTCAGCCCGTGCCCACATCGTTGTCGTCGTGTGCCATACTCATCCAGCCTCGGAAGCAGTTCCATGCTCAGCAGACACTCATGTTGCCGTGGCGTTGCCGCTTGACGAATATGCAGTCAGTCCCCATCAGCACGCCCCGCAAGTCATTGGGGCCTAGATCCCCATGTGCATGCACATGGCAGTGGTATGTCTCACTTGCCATTGCCATTGTTGGGAGACCTGTGTAAGTGTATTGTGGCCGTGCCGTCCCAGCTTGACAGCTGGGCTGTGGCTCATGTGCTTGCTCAGTCATGTCAGTGATGTGTATGCGAAATTGCTATGTGCTGTGTTGCTTTGACATGTGTCCTCTGCCATTTAACCCAGGCGGAGACCGAACATTGACCGCCCATACCAATTGCTGGCGGACATGGACGATACAGAGGTAATCAGGAAGTTTCGGCTGGACAGGCCAACTCTGCATCGACTGTGTGCCATGTTAGAGCCCCATCTCCGTCCCCGCAGGGTGTATCCGACTGCTGTCACCCCCACGGCTAAGGTGATGGCCGCCATGCATTTCTTCGCCACTGGGTCATTCCAGCACACAGTGGGCAGTGGAGGAGGGATGTCCCAGCCCATGTTCAGCAAGGTGCTGAGGGATGTACTGGCAGCCATGATGCTGTACCGGAACAGGTACATCCGCTTCCCCAGGGCTCGTGAATTGGCGGCAGTGAAGGGTGCATTCTATGCCCTTGGCAGAATCCCACACGTCGTGGGAGCCATTGACTGCACTCATGTTGGCCTTGTTCCACCACAGGCCACTGAGCACCTGTACCGCAACAGGAAGCACACCCACTCCCTGAATGTGCAAGTGGTGTGCCTTGCGGACATGGTGATCACCCACGTGTGTGCCAAGTTTCCAGGCTCGGCACATGACGCACACATAATGCGCAACAGCATCTTGCCACGACTGATGGCCAATCTGCAACAGGATCGTGCCTGTATTGTCGGTGAGTATGTGGAGTGGTGTAGCGTGCTGGTTGTGCGATGCTGTCCCCTGTCCAGTTGGAATAGCTACGGTTCTCTGTGTCCCTCACACCCAGGTGACTCTGCGTATCCGAATGGGGCATGGCTGCTCAGTCCATTGAGGAATCCTCGCACCCCAGCAGACGATCGATACAATGAGGCACATGGGAGGACCAGACGTGTGGTCGAGCGTACCTTTGGCCTCCTCAAGTCCAGGTTCAGGTGCCTGGACCGCACCGAGGGTGCACTGGCGTACTCCCCACAGAAGGTGTGCCAGATAGTGGTGGCGTGCTGCATGCTGCACAATCTGGCCATTCGGAAGCAGATCCCCCTCATTGTGGATGACGGAGATCAACCAGGGCCCCAGCCCGCAGACCAGGATAGCTCGAGTGAGGTGGACAGCGGAGAGGAGGAAGCTGGGAATGTGCGCCAGCAGCTCATCGCCCGCTACTTCACTTGACGGTGAGTGTCCATGTACGACGGATGATGTGTCTGTATCTGTGCAGGTGTGTGTGTGCTGTGTCAGGGTGGCCGTATGTTCACTGCGTGCAGTGTGTCAACGCTCCATGGCCAGGGTAGTATGCCACTGTTGGTGACTGTGGCATTGTGCCCTATTGCTCCGTGCGATGTGTGTACATTGCTTGTAGTTGTTGACATGTACTGTGTGATGGGTGTGTGACACACTCATTGAATGTGCTCCTGTTATGTCTCCCACCCCTAGGTCCCTACAGGCCCTCCGGATTCCATTGCCATGCCACGCATCAGGTGCCCTCCCGCCCAAGGTGGCCGTTGTATTCCGTACAAATAAAACACAGGGCACAAACAGCAGTTAGTGAAAAAGGTGCATTTAT
Source organism: Calotriton arnoldi (assembly GCA_963921515.1). NCBI lineage: Eukaryota > Metazoa > Chordata > Amphibia > Caudata > Salamandridae > Calotriton > Calotriton arnoldi. The sequence goes on along the minus strand of CAWUFW010003423.1, from coordinate 5,047 downwards.
TACAAACTGTGACATGTGATTGTGTGTAAGGTGATGACAAAAGTGGTGCGTGCAGTGACAATGAGCTGTCGGTCATGGCTGCGTGATGATCAGGGTGTACCCACTGGTTCTATGTCCATAGTCCAACACACACATGCCATCCAGCTGGCTGTGTGGAGTGGGATCGTAGAGCAAGTCAATGCAGTGGCTGGTCAAGGAAGGCTGGCGGAAGGCTGGCTGGCTGCCTCACTTGCGACTGGAGCGTGCGAAGTCCTCCCGGGAGATCTGTTTCCTCTTCGGACGGCCCCTTCCACGTTTGGGAGGGGGTGTGTGGTGGCGACCTGCTGGTGGTGGGTGAGGTGTGCTCACTGGCTGTGGACGCAGGGGAAGTGGACACTGCTGGCCGACCCTGCGCCCTAGCAGGTGGTGGCGGAGGTGGTGTTGCTGGCCTTGCCTGTGACCCCACCGCCACCACCAGCTGGCCCATGAGGTCCACGAGTTGGTCCATACGGGACACGAATTGGCCCATATGGGCGTCCATGGACCTCAGCACCCCCAGCACCTCCCGCGTGTCAGTAGCAGACCTGGCCCATTGTCCTTGGGCCTCTTCATAGGCCCCAAGGACTCTGGCCATTTGAGGCAGGGCATGGCTCCCAGGGGAGGCTGGCGTTTCCTGACCCTGCTCCTCCTACCAGTCCTGCTGCCACCGGCCTGCCCACTAGCCACATTGCACACCACGGTCCTCGCTGTGGCTCCCAGGGTGGATCCAGTCGGCCGGGCCACCACCTGCGCTGGGGCTGGTGCCAGCGAAGACGTGGTGGTGGTGGAGGCGGTGGTGGTCGGTGCGGCGATGGTGGCGGTTGCGGCAGTGGTAGTGGCCGCAATGACCGTGGGTGTGGCCGCAACGACAGTGGCAGCAGGGGACTGGGACTGTTCAGCGTCCCTGGATGATGGGTTGGTGGGTAGGAGGGGTCCTGGGGAGCGGCTGGGCCCTGCCACGCCAGATGGGCCAGCTTGGTGGTCCGTGTCCGAAGAGGTGGACAGATCCTCCAGATCCGTGTGTCCTCGTTGGGGGCTTGTAGGCTGGCTGTGCTGGCTGCTGTCTCCATCCCCAGCGTCCAGCAGTTCGTCACCTGTGGAGAGAATGAGATTTGTTATTGTGTTGCACCTGGCGAAGTATGTATTAGTCGTCTGACATTGGCAGTTCGTGCAATCTCGTACATGGGTTTCCCGGAGGCGAGTGTGTGGCTGTGGCATCTGTAGTTGTGTGTGCTAGGCAATGGGACTGTGTGCTGTGCACATGTGGCATGGGACGGATTCGCCATGCCGATGGGTGTGTTGCTGTGCCCCTACTCATTGTGACTCTGGTGTATGCGGGCTCCTGGCCCATCCTGGGTCTGGTTTGTACTTTGCTTTTGGAGTTCATATGGAACGCTTAGGAACGCATATGGCAACATGGGGGCCATGCCCCAGATTCGCATTTGGGAGGGGATATGCTTTTGGGGTTCAAATGGAACGCTTAGGAACGCATATGGCAACATGGGGGCCATGCCCCAGATTCGCATTTGGGAGGGGATATGCTTTTGGGGTTCAAATGGAACGCTTAGGAACGCATATGGCAACATGGGGGCCATGCCCCAGATTCGCATTTGGGAGGGAATATGCTTTTGGGGTTCAAATGGAACGCTTAGGAACGCATATGGCAACATGGGGGCCATGCCCCAGATTCGCATTTGGGAGGGGATATGCTTTTGGGGTTCAAATGGAACGCTTAGGAACGCATATGGCAACATGGGGGCCATGCCCCAGATTCGCATTTGGGAGGGGATATGCTTTTGGGGTTCAAATGGAACGTTTAGGAACGCATATGGCAACATGGGGGCCATGCCCCAGATTCGCATTTGGGAGGGAATATGCTTTTGGGGTTCAAATGGAACGCTTAGGAACGCATATGGCAACATGGGGGCCATGCCCCAGATTCGCATTTGGGAGGGGATATGCTTTTGGGGTACATGCTGTGAGCCATGGGTGCCGAACGTGACATGTGTTGTGGCAGCATGACAGTGCATGGTCTGAGGTGTGTGCATGCCTGACATGCCCTGCATATTTGCTGTCTGTTGTGGTTACTGGACATGGCATTGGACGCATCGTTATGAGTGAGTGATAGTTGTGTGCCAGCCAACGTATTGCAGTTGTCCCATCTCCTTGGTGTGCGTGCTGCCCTGTGCCATGTGCATCACTGCAGTGCTCGGGGGGTGTGGCCCATGTTGTGTGTTGTTGCTCACAGTGTGTCGTGCGCTTAATTGACTTCTGGCACATGGTTGGTCATGGGCATGTGTCTTAGCGTGACTGCTGTATGTGTGGCAGCTGTGCGGATGACATGCCTTTCATGTGACTGGGGCTGACGGATGGGATGGATGGTATGTTGTATGTGCATGGTGTGTCTGTGAGTTTGATGGGTTCAGTGGTGTTCGTGTGCATTTCTGTTGTTCCGCTCTGTTGCGTCTAGTGTTGTTTGTCTTACATAGGCGTAGTTGTGGGGTGTGGGGTTGACAGGCAGTGGGGGCTACATGGACAGGACTTCAATGGTGTTTCGGTTGTGTGTGATGAGTTGCACAGTGGCTGCCGTGTGGGACTATATTCAGTGTGGCTTGTGCATGCAAACGTGGCTCCTTGGGTGTTGCTATGTCTGTGATGGGTCATGTGGGGTGTGAGTCTGTTGTTCATGTCCGTGTGCACATTGTTCACTTGTTCGTGACGGTGGGCGGTGCTGCGTGTTCGTCTGCTACGTGACATGTCCCATGTGTTGGTGGTGTTATGGTCCTCATGCCTCCAGTAATCCAGCCCTGTCCAGTTTCCCACCTGCAAGTTGTTCGTGCGTGCACTGTACTGGATGCCACATGGCTCTAAGCGGGGGTGCTCCATGTTGCAGGTCTGTGGGGGTGGGGGGTGTAGTGGGTCGTGGGGTTGGCTGTACACCCACTGACACCGATTGCTGTGGACCGTGATGTCTGCCTTTCGGCTGTCGTTGTGCACTGCGGTGGCTGACACGTGGCTGTGGGGTGTGGGGGATGCTCCTCCTTGCTGTGCTGTGGGACTGGGGCCTGGTGTGTGTTGTACTTGGGCTGTCCACCGTCCCACCCACTGCACTTTGTGTTCCTGCCACTTACCTGTTACTTGTCGGTTAGTGCAGCTGTGGCGGACACATGGGTGTGGTGGGTGCTCGTTGTGGCGCTTCTGGCATATTTGGGGACCTGTTGGTGGTTACGTGGCTGGCTTAGTGTACACATGTCCCCACGCATCTTACAGTTGTTCGGTTTGGGCTGTGTGTGGTAGTGTCTGTTGCATGTGCGTGTGTTGTGTTGTGTATTGTGTGCTGGACATGGGGGTGTTTGTCCCTGGGAGCTGTGGCATGGTAGTTGCGCATGTGAGTACATAGCGGTGTGCTAGTATACATTAGTTTGTACTTACCAGCCTCCACTCCTCCTGCTAATCCGGCGAGGATCTCCGGATGGATTACGACTCGCACCTTCTCCTCCCACGCTTTGAAGGTCTTAAAGAGCACGGGATTCCCTCCGCCAGTGACGGCAGCCAGCTCTCTGTTTTTGCCCTCCTTCTTCTTGACCAGGCTCTTTACGTCATTCCAACGTTTGTTTATCTCGACTCTGTTCCTGGGCAGGGTCCCGACTGCATTGACCTGGTCTACGATCCGGTTCCACATTCTGTTTCTGGTGGCTAGTGGTGTGTGCTGGACCATGTTCCCATAGATTTGTGGGTACACCTTGATGATCTCGTCGACCATGACCGTCAGCTCCATGGGCGTGAACTTGGGCATCCTTTGTGGTGCCATGGTGTTTGTGGTGCTGGTGCGGTGTGTGTTGTGTAATGTGCAGGGGGTTTGTGGTGCCGGTGTTTGGTGGTGGTGGTGGTGGTGGTGGTGGTGTTTGGTGGTGGTGGTGGTGGTGGTAGTGATGTGTGCGTTTCTGTGGTGTGCTGCTGTCCTTGCTGTGTCACTGTGTCCTCTCCTCTCCTCTCTGGTTTGCAATGTAGCAAGGGGTTGTGGTCTGTGGGAGTGCTGCTTTTGTACTCACCTATGTGGGTGTGTCCTCATGGTCTGTTGTTTTCAGGTGTGTTGTGTCTGGGGTTCTGGCCTTTGTATTTTTTGTTTGTCCGGGGGGTGTTTTCGGGATGTGTACTGTGCTTGTGTATTTGTGTGTGCCTTGCTGTGTGGACTTGTTGGCCATGTTGTGTGCTATTGGTTTTGTGTGCGGATGGTTTCTGTGCAGGTACGTTGGCGCCATGGCTTCTGCCGTGTCGATTCTCATCGGCGTTGTTTGCGCTGGCGAGCGGTATATTTGTTGTTTTTCCGCGCTCATGGCGGTGCGATCGTAATTTCACGTGCGGTGTGTCGCCGTGTGGGCAGGCGGTTTTGTGTTGTCGTGCGTGTTTCCGTCCGTGGCGGGCGGTTTGACTCCGACTCGGACGATGGCGGGCGGTATTTTGTGTGATTTTTCCGCCGATGGCGGTTTTCGGTTTGTGTACTCATAATGGCGTGGTCGGTGTTCAGGCGGTGTGTGCGGGCGGATTTTTGCCGCTTCCATGCCTGGCGGATTTTTTTACGCCGGGTATCGTAATGGGCCCCCTACTTTTTAAATAGGGCTCCCGGTTTTTATGGTATTTATTTTTTTAACATATCCGTCTGTATTTATCCATATTTATTTTTTGACCATTTTATCTGTATTTATCCATATTTATTTTGTGCTGTGCGTATAAATGAAGTTGTAAACCTGTACATTTCCATATTTATTTCACTGATAGACGCGCACTCATACTTTGATGCCTGTCATGTTTTAGCTATTTAGGCTGCCAAATATTACATAACAATACATCCACTGGTAAATACTAGCATTACATCATAAATGTATGTTGACATATGCCGGTATTTAAAGAAATGTCATCCTGTTTTTTAATTTCCATGCTGTCCATCTGCTCAGCTGCTGGCCTATAATTCATGAATGACAGCACGGATAGTCACTTTAAAGTAGGACAATTTTCTGTATTTATCCAT